>OX438769.1:5440604-6126143 GCA_949316455.1 Acleris holmiana
AGACCGACAGAATTAAGAAATTACATGGTTAACGTTCTGACATTTTGTAATTAAATAAATATTCCTGACTTCGGTCGGCCTCGGTCGTCTACAAAGAAAGTTTGCAGGATAGCGAGTGAATGACTTACAAGAGAAGTATAGTGTCACGCACGAGTTACTTTGCATACTTGTACTGGTAGGTAGCGAGAAATCGACTAATAGTGTGCATTTTACTAGGAGCAGTTATCTGATATAGAATCGTGAACAGTATTACTACATACAGAGTGCCAGAATATATAAATTGTATGCTCTCTATGACAACATACTATACTCTAAATACTATTATAAATCTTTATATTACTGCTATATGTGAGAGTTATTATTGTAAGATGCAATGTTCCTATTTATTTTAACTATCCTATGCATAATATCCAATAAAAAGTTTATCTTTATTTATCTTGTACATGATGAATAGTTAATAATTTAAAACAATATATTTCACTTGATCTAAAACTTGTCACTTTTATTCTCAGACCCATAACCTTACAATAAATGTATTCCCATCACCGTGACAACAAACAAGATGAGAGAGGCAATCGTATATAAATCTCAAGGCTTAAATTATACGATACAATACAATCATTCGTTACATTTTAGTATTATTTTAGTGCTGGTACAATGTACTTATAGTACGTTAGTGTTTCAGTGTTAGGGATGCTGAAAAGGTTCAAAGGTTAGTCAGTACGCATGCAGCGCGAGCAGGCAAATTAGAAGCAGCGACAGATACAGGGTGAAGCGGTGGCGATGGCGCGCCTATCGACCGCTTGCGACAGCGGGGCTCATGGACGGGATTTGCAGAAGGGAAGTCGGATGACACAGACAGGATGTGGAAAATACTAACATATGATTTCCCTGTGCACAGATGTGAAGATAGCTATATTTTTTAATATCTTAGAAATTAATTTGTGTTTCGACAGTATTGAAATAGAAATGGACCTCGAAATAGCTTTATCTTATAAGAACCCTGAGCAAAACAATAGAGGATAGGATCAGTGAATAGGAAGCTACCTAGGGATTAGGTGCGTGCACTCATGAAGGCTGACTCGAGCTCAGCTAGTCTTAAGAATGCGCTCTAACTGAAGACGAGTATATCGATGGACTAGAAGATATTCGTGCTAAGTGCTTGGATGGCTTAGAAGGCAAATGTACTAAGTGCATATTATTTTCTTTGCACTTAGCACATTTGCTTTCTAGACCATCGATGCACTTAGCACGATTGTCTTCTAGACAATCGATATGTGAAATGTTTGTAAATTTATAGTATGTCAGTTGGTACTCGTCGTCGGCCTCGGCGCTCGTGTGGGGAGGGTTGTGTACTATATAGTGTGTGGGCGGGGGGGAGGGGCGGGGCGGGTGCGGGTTCTGACCTGCAACAGCAGCGGGCGGCGATGCAGCCAGTCGCCCCAGTCCGCGTCGTAGGGCACCTGCCCAACAACCGGAGGTCACCGACATGCACTCAACACGCGCCTACCATATAACCTACCGTACGAGTTTTTTAACCGCTGCGTCTATTTAGTTAAGAGTAGTGTGTTTTTTTTCGCTATAATCGCTATGAATAAAAGTAGAAAGAACGTCCGCAAATTTAATTTATGCGGAATTTATTGGGTTTAAATATGTTGTTGCCAAATTTTGTATGTATTGTTAAACTGTCATAACTGTATCAACTGTTAATGATGTATTTTTCTTAATTGTATGAATATCCTATAATTTCTCATTTGTTGCTCAGTGCGTCTCCTTTGTTATAGGCAAGATAGAGGGGATTACGGTATAGCAGTGACAGCCTTGGTTCATCAAATGGCAAATATTTAACGCTCTAAAACAGTCCCCGTTTCTATTTTATTTATTTTAAAGAACCCTGCAAATAAGTAAAGAAACACATAATTGTTTAAAACAAATAAAATTAAGCAACGATAAACAATAACGACAAATAATATTTTAATGTCACAAGTCATTTTTGGTTCACTGTTGTTGAAGAATTTCTACTGTCATAATTTAGTATTGCATAATGTTACTCGGCAGAAATATCTTTTGGCAGAATTACCTTTCCCAGTTTTTTCAGCATAACTTCGCATTATTTTGTCATACTTTGGCATACTGTCGATGATAATAAAATAATATTTATATTATTGAATTGGAAAAAAAAAATTGCGTGATATTTTGGTGATATAGAGTTCTAACCTAATCAAACGTACTTTTCTGGCAAGGTTTCGTTTCCGTTAGGTCACAGTCCTAATGGAACCTACCTCTCTGACAATAGCTTGTTGGTATTGCGGTTGCAGTTCTAACCTAACCAATTTTCCTGGCACAGTTCCGTTTCTATTGGAGTCGCAGTTCTAACCTAACCTAATCAACTTATCTGCTAGCAGAAAAAAATAGTATGCCATGGGATTGTTATAGCACCTAATTATACAACGTGTTACAAAATAATCCGTAAAAAAGAAATTACGAAAGTAGTGTCAACCCTAGTATACTGTATACCTAAGATACTGAACTGACGTTATTTAATAAGGGTTGACACTACTTTTGTAATTTCTTTTTTACGGATTATTTGTAACACGTTGTATACTAAACGAAAGTCGGCAAAAGTAATCTTCTGCTAAATAATATACCGCTTTAATATAACGAGTAGTGATAGTTATGCCAAGTATAGCTTTATGCAAAAGTATCATTTGACTAAATTTGTTTCTGCAATAAATGTTATGCGAAGTGTATTACGAACAATTTATGTTATGCCAGATAAGTGTATTTATAATTTTACCTAATAACCGTCAAGACACTTTACGGACAAATAAATAATTAACTCATTTAAACACTTCTTTAAAAACATGCTGTATCTCCGATTTACAAAAGACCGAAATAAAGAAAACAGTCGGTAAAAAAACTCGTATCGATTAATAGCGACATCAAAATACCCATGCAATATTAGTCTACCAAGCTTGTCGATGGAACAAGCTTTAAATTTGGACGCGTATTTACACCGCGGCCCGCCACCAATACGTAGACAAAGTAATATTGCTGTGGATATGGTCGCGCTCGCCGACGCGGCGCAAGCGATTCATGAACACCGCCTAATCGGTCCACATTGAGGGCGTCGTCGTGTGACGGCCAAAGTAACATTAACAGTGACACGATGGACCCAAGCTTGTACGGCATACACTTAAAGCATTGAACTTGATTCGACATGTTACACAACGATTAGACGAAAATAACTATGAGAAAGCACTACATACGTCGAACAAATTCAATCAAAAACATGTAAATAAAAAATATTACTGCATGCACGGCAATATATCAAAAATCCTCCAAGATGAACTTATTAATTTCACTAGCGTTACTTTATTAGTCAGTTTACTGATTCGCAAGTATCATTCAATGGGAGTGGGAAGTTACGTCGTTTAAATTTTAGGCTTTGTAAAATGTTACCTAGAAGATCGATTAACGGTTAAATATTCAAATATAATGACAACCCAACTTGACAACAATATTTCTAAGATAGTTTCCTGTTTCAATCCAACATACAATGAACATAAAACAGACTAGTTTAAAATTACGGATTGTCAGATAAGAAAATTTACTACATAAAGTCTATTTTTAATTCCGTAGACTAAAATGACAGCTACAAAATTCAAACGTGAAAATAATGTGGCCAGCGAGTAATTTTAGGTACTTATCGAAAACTTATTTAGTGGTGGTAGGACCCTGTGCAGGGTCCGTCCGGATCGCTACCACCATCTTATCCATTAACCACCCGCCAAGCAGCAGTGTTAGCATTGTTGTGTTCCGGTGTGGGGATAAGACAACCGGTGAAATTACTAGCATAGAGGCATTCCATCTTAGTCCTCAGGGTTGGCAACGCATTTGAGGTCTTGGAATTATAGTCTTGAGAATTCAAATGTCTATGGGTCTCAGATTCCACTTACCATCAGGTGGCCTGAGTGCTCGTGTGCCTTCTCCTTAACATATACACTGTATTCAACCTTTAACCTACTACGGGACAATTGGTGCCAATATAAAAAAAAATACCCTGACGTGACGCCAATGCGTCCATTTGTTTTTCGTATTCGTTACTTTCCTCGTACGAGTATAGTGATCGCATGTGTTCAGCGCGTTTTCTCGTGTTATTTATTGTTGCTGTCGACTTTATTTGTTACACTTGTTGAGTTTGACTATTGTTTTGTTATTGTTGTTGCGTTTTTGATAAGTTTAGTGTTGAGTTTCTTATCGAATAAAATTTACCTTTACATATTAGATATTATAATCTAAATATGACAAAAGTGTGGCATTTTTACCTCAAGTACCGTATCATATTAGAACTTCACGGTTATCCACACCTTGTGTTACAGACACTTTTATATCAACAAACATAAGTACCTATATTTTTGTTGTTAAGTACCAGTTGTAACACATTACTATTTATGAGTTGTAAAAAACAGGCAACACATGAAATGTCATTTTAGCCTACGGAATAAAAAAATACAGGTAAAAATTTACAGCATCCACGACCACTGTTTAGACCTTACATGCGTAGTTGACACGCATAAAAAAATGGTCGAGCTGTCTTCTGTTCATACAATAGTCAACAAATATGACTTTAATCAGACAGTAACACCAATTATACTGGATCAATATTGATGAAGTTTGTAGTGTTTTGAAAGAAAGAAAGTACCACCTGTTCCTTTCCATATTCATAAATCATTTTGTACGATATCACTCTTTAATGTCCTTTAATAAATGATGCCATTTACCTTTAGTTTTACAGTGTTCGTCACAGTGGACATACTATAATGTTTTTTTTTGGTGATATTTTAAGGTAGTTCCAAATTGAAAAGCCTTAATTTCAATTTTTTCGCGGTATAAGGGATAAGATTATCATTTCGACATCATTTTAGACCAAAGTGAATAATCTAAAAACACCACAAGCAGCATTCAAGTCGATTCAGTTTTCTAGATGTTACTGTCCGATATCAGAATTTATATTTTTACATGAACGAAAGACGGGGAGCGGCTAAATCTTTAGTAGAAAGTAGTAAATTTAAAGTAAGTAAATCATTAATCATGTAAAAGTGCTTGCGAACTAAGCATTTGACACAACCGATATCAAAAAAGGCAAATACGTCTGTGAATGTTCGTTGCATCTTGGGTTGAACAGAAGTGTATCGGCAGGGCTAGGTCTCGAGCGTGTTCCCGGCTGGCGGGGTGGGGGGTGGGGGGTGGGGGGTCGTACCTGCGGGTAGGGCGGCGGCGGCGGCTGCGGCGCGCGCAGCGTGCCGGGGTACGGCGGCGGCGGCGGCGCGCGCGCCGGGCCCGCGCCCACCGATGCTGCGGGAACCACACAATACTTACATTCTCAACGGACATTACGATGTGCCCTAAAGGTACACTTACACTGAAATTACCACTTAAAAGGCCTCCACTGATGAAAACGATGCATTTTATTCATTTTATACTACACTGTGTTAGTAAGTGCATAATTACTACCCTAATAAAGAAAGCAGTTCATTAAACCTTCTCAAAAATAAGGGTAGACTAATATTGAATGGAATTTCATGACTGCCCTGTTAACAGGGCAGTAATGTCGTATGAAAATCCATTCATTTCGTTTTGTTTTTTTTAATTCTAGCAAGTGGACCGGTGGACGTGGTTTGGCACGCAAACTGTATGGAGCGTTTCACAAATAATAAAAAAAAATGTTACTGCGGCTCTACTTTGAAATCCGTAATTCGAACTTCAGACCACCCTTTCACTTTTTGCAAATTCGTGACGAATCGAGAGCAAAAGGCATAGCAATCTATTGCTAATTCTTCGTCTACGAAGTTCGAATTACAGATTTCAGAGTAGAGCACTTGTTTGATAGCGCGCTCGTTCTTCCTCGAAAGAATTCATGTGTTACTTTTGTATTTTATTTATTTTTAAGTGTAGTATAAAGCAGTAAATATCATTCGAGGGTAAGTACAGATTACTAAACTCGTGTGGTTTACGCAAATGCACTCGATTAATAATCCGTGCCTTAATCCCCTTGTTGAATAAACTACTATTAGATATCATGTTTCATAGTACCATTTATTAGTCAAGACCTACACAATCGATATCTTTATAGATATAATGTAGTACTAGTTATTTTTAAATCTGTGATTGCAGTTTTTCTTGTCACTAAAATCGATGACATGGTTCCTAAGAACAGATCTTTGTACGCCTTATAGTTTGAGAGTTGCCGACCTACATGGGCCACCGTGTACGGGCGCACTGATGGTTGGTTTGCATATAGCAGGTGCAGCAGTAGAATGGCACTAACCGGAGTGCGGCAGCGAGTGCAGCTGCACGGTGCGGTCGTGGCGCACGACGCCCACGGCGCCGTCGGCGCCCACGAGGCGCGTGCCGGGCGCGATGCTGCGCCCCGCCGCCAGCGCCGCGTTCACCTGCGCCGTCATGGCGCTCACGATGCTGGCCGTGTTCACGCTGCTCGCGCCGCCCTGACCCACAAACAACAAAACATACCATATACGTGCTTTCGTGCTTTCACAAATCCTGCCTCGAATACTTGATTCAAAAGTATCATGTGTGTAAAATCAAAACAACGTAAAGACGGACCTCGCACAATCACAGGTACATTACCTATACACACCGTTTAAAGGTTCTGCATATTTTGGAAGTGTAAATCATTAGCATTATATAATTTAGATTTGTATAATAAACCAATGATATAACAGTTATGAAGCATAACTTTTATACATTACTTTTAATATATATAATAACTTTTAAATGATTTTTTGATAGGTTAAAAGTTAAATTAATACGTCTTTGATTACTACTAATGTTATCACAGTTCTAACCTAGCCTAGTAAGTAGAAATTAACTTAAAATGCATAACAACCAGAAAATGATCGTCATGAATGTCATGATAAATTATATAATAATTTACGTTACTTCAAATTATGCCTGATGAAGATGAAAAAACCACAATTTGTTTTTATGCATCTTGCTTTTCGGACGTATTAGATAAATTAAATGCTAATAAAAACAGACAGATCACTGGCTGCGAGATTTATGGAATGGATACGTATGTATGTATATATTTTTTAAGGATTGCAATTGCTTTGACAAACTTGAGAATTAACATTGAACACCTCTAAGGTACATTAATAGTGGATAAAATGGAGAACGATCTGACTGGAGGTAAATATAAAGTAAGCATTAAATAAATCAATACGGCTAACTATTATAACCCCCAATCAGGCAGAATAAAACGGTTTGAAAATCAATTAAGCAATATCATGTACATGTTATTGAACAGTTTTATTTATTGCAGGTGTAAAGTTACCTGCGCGAAGTGCAAGTGCTGCGACTGCCCAAACTGCAGCGGCGGGCGAACGATCTGCTGCCCCAGCACTTGTTGACCTCCCGCGAACTGTTGCGGTCGCGCGATCATGCCTTGTTGCTGTTGACAAATATATATTTTTATGACAACGTGTAGACAAATTAACACACAGGTTACCTTTTTGGTGTGGAGATTATACATTTCTGACAAAAATACTTCTTTACAGACGTCATATCTTTTTAAAGTAATATCTTGAATCAAAGGAAAGTTTTTTATTATACGAATGAATACACAATTTATAGGGTTATAGGGCATAACTTAATGACAATTTAACTATGAGTGAGTAACGGAAAAGTTGGCCACCTTTTTCTGTTAACTACACGAAAACTAACACAGTTTAAAGGTTATTAAAGTTTGTCATATTATGCTATGCACAATGTATGTATACATTGTGTTCCAATTTGTACAAAAAAAAAACACTTCGATTTCAAGACGATGCTATAGTTTAATGGAAAACACAATAATAATGATTGTGCTCTCATAAGCACCACCATGGTGGTAGTGTCTAAGATATATTTTTTTATAGCTCGAGTACCGCTGGTATGAGTAGTGTGTTCAGTATTGACCTGCGCGCGCTGCGGGAAGCCCTGCTGGAACAGCTGGCGCGGCGCGGCGCCGGGCGTGGGCGCGCGCCACGCACCTTCTTTGCTCTCCTCGTTTTCCAGCTTGACCTCCGACTTGATCGCCTGCATCGCCGACTGAGGACAATACACACGGTGAAGGCTTGGAGTTGGGAAATTTATAGATTTTGTGCGCGACTCCGTCCGCGTAGAAGTCGTTTATCGCTTTTCCCTCGGAAACAGACAACTTTTTCTGGATAAAAAATTCAGACTATAATCTATCTGTCTGTGTGCCGAATTTCATCCAGATCCATTCAGCCGTTCTGGCGTGATTGAGTAACAAACATCCATCCATTCAAACTTTCACATTTACAATACATACATACATAACACCACGCCTTCATTGCCAGAGTGGGGTAGGCAGAGCTACAGAAACACTTCTGATCATTCTGTAACCACATTTTGCACAATCGGGCTACGACATTTACCAGTGTACCTATTAGAGATAAGTTGCAAGCCCATCGCCTAACAGTACTACAAGCCTTAATTATTTGGTATTAAATAAAATATCAGTACAACAGCAGCAACGCATGAAGTTACTACTCCTTAAATAAGATTAATTACGCAGATCACATCAAATTAACGGTATATTTGTACATGCCAAAAAATCTTTTATTACAAGGAAAAGGCATACGAGCATACAGGCCACCTGATAAGTAAAAACTGAGAACCAGACATTTGCAATATCAAGACTACAATTACAAGATTGTAGTCCTATGACTGCAAATGCGTTACCAACCCTGAGGACTGAGGTGGAATGTGTACCCCTTATGCCAGGCATTTCACCGGTTGGCTAAATCAAAGGTTTTTTTTATAAATGTAGTCAGTTACGTACCTGCAAAGCCAATTGCTGGTTAAGACCGAGCGGGCGCGTCGGCGGCTTGTCGTCCATCTCGCTCTTACACTGCGATGCTTCAATGTTCTTCACCGCCTTCTGCAACTCGCTGTCCATTTTGTTGTCCGGCTTTTGTTCAGATTCCTCCCTATAAAAAGATTACTGTTAAGACATCATCCCTTATTAAAAATCCAATGTTCTTCGACCAAAATAGATAGTCAGTAAACTGATACTACTAACTGATAAACAATTCAACTGATACTACTTATCCACTAATAATATTATAAACGTATGGTAGGAATGTTTGATATTTGTCTCGAAATAATATTATAAATGTGAATGATTATAATTTGGAATTTTCGTCTATAATTTAATGTCTGATTTCAATCTTTTAATTAAGGAAAATGTGATATTTTACCACGATACACGAGTTCCATGCTGACGTCATCGCGTGCCATCACCAGTAGTCAACCACTGTAAGATTAACTGCGCTTTAACACCAATACTTACATAGGATGCTCTCTCTTGGCGTGTCGCTCAGGCATGTCATCCAGATCAAGTCCATCAAGAATATGTCCCGCATCATCAAGCGCCGCTAACTCGGGGTCGGCGTATTCGAGGATGTTGAACTGCTCACCGATCTCCGCTGTAAGCGACTCCAGTAGCTCCTCGTCGTCTTCGCCAAGACCAGTTAAAATATCCTGGGAATAACATTTTCGATGAATGTGAGAAGTACGTCTTGTTTTTTTTCATTGGTATGAACTTAATTGGCGCAACCGGTAGGATAGTGTTTCCAATCTACTAAGCCGTACTCCATTACTTAATTCTATGTATAGTCTTATAAGTTCCTTTATCGGCATTTTCTGGTTTTCTATAAAACAACTGACAATTCTGTTAGTTGCGAGTGCGACCGTGATAGCGATAGCCAACCGAACACTATAGACCGGCGCCCATACACTGAAGCGCAACGCAGATATTTTTTCACTGCTAATGCATGATCGTCTTTGGACGTGTTGAAATAAGATCGAAATGAATGAACACCAGAAATACGAGACGCTTGTGTAGATTACGTGGTGTTAATTAACTTCGATCTTATTTCAACATGTCCAAAGACGATGATGCTTTGTCTGTGAAAAATTATCTACGCTGCACGTCGCTGCATTTGTGCCGGCCCCATTAAGAGGTACATTGACTTGATGTTATCGTGCAACGTCAATTTGAGTGGTATGACGAACCTTCGTAAATTAAAACAACTCTACGAAACGCACCAGTCAAAGATAACTTGGCTATAAACTTTTGCACTGAAATTTTAAGTAATCTATAGCATAATGCTAAAATATTTGACATTACCTCGCCGATATTCCCAGTATCTTGTTCCAGTTTTTCCATATCACCCATATCCATTTCGTCGTGACCGTGCTCGCCTGGTTCCTGTTTTGGTTCATTGGCTTGAGCTGCAAACGATTGGGAATTTAAAACCTGACATTTATTATCTTTAAAGTTAGCACAGTCGACTAAAAGGAGATGTATCCACATTTTGACCTACATATATACATAACATTACGCATTCCCGGAGTGGGGTAGGCAGAGCTAAAGAAATACCAACAACTCGAAAAAAACTTGTTTATAACTGGAATATCCCAAAAAAAAAACTCCTAGTCATTTTTTTTGATGAAATATACAAATTGAAGACACTAATTTCGTGGTTTTTGTAATTTAGTAAGTATATTAATTTATTTTAATCTTTAAGGAGAAGTGCGTTTTGAAGTCACTAAAAAATGGTTTGTTTGAGACATGCTTTAAAAGTATTAAATTCGTTTATTCGTTCGTTCGTTTATTCGTTATTGATTATTATTTTTCTTGCCACCCTTGTGCGTTTTTGACAGATCACGTCAAATGTCAATGTCAAGTCATGTACCAACCACAGACAACCTACGGGCGGAGGGTCCAAAACGGTAATATTTTGATCATTCCATTTTTTTTAAGTTCTTATCGTCATGTTTATTTACAGTTAAAAAATTGTTTTGATTTTAATAAGCGTTAAAAAAAGAGAAATGAATAAGACAAAACTCGATATACATTGTTTGTATATTACTGCATTTCATTTCATTGCATTGCATTTTTCGTGGTGGTAGGACCCTGTGCAGGGTTCGTCCGGATCGCTACCACCATCTTATCCATTAACCACCCGCCAAGCAACAGTGTTCGCATTGTTGTGTTCCGGTGTGGGGATAAGACAACCGGTGAAATTACTAGCATAGAGGCATTCCATCTTAGTCCTCAGGGTTGGCAACGCATTTGAGGTCTTGGGATTATAGTTTTGAGAATTCAAATGTCTATGGGTCTCAGATTCCACTTACCAGACCCTGAGTGGGTGGCCTGAGTGCTCGTGTGCCTTCTCCGTAACAAAAAAAAAAAAAAAAAAAATCGGACTCATATTACATGCAGTAATATGGTTGATCACAGATTACATCCAACTTACCAATCAAGATCATGACGTCACAATACTAGAGGTCAAATAATGTCGAATGATAAGTTAAAAATACTAATTTTGTTAAATAATCTGATAACAGAAAATGGTTCCACAATCCTTATTCTCGAAATGGTTTTTGAATCACCATACATTATACTATAATGTGTGGTGATTCAAAAACCATTACACAATTGGGTTATCCCATAATTATATTATAATTATGGGATAACCTAATTCTGTAACCACATTTTGAACAATCAGACTAAGAAGTTTACTAGTGAATTAGTAACAGGTTGCAAGGCCATCGCCTAACAGTACTACAAGCTCTTATTCCCTTAGTCGCCTTTTACGACATTCACGGGAAGACACCTAAATGCATTGTAATAAGGTCCATAAATGGATACATCTCTTTGTAGTCGACTGTACAGTAAAACCAGAGTATTAACACTTCGGCTGTATATGTATATCGCTTTCACATTATCTGAGGCATAACAAACATACTGACAGATTTCAGAGAGTGGGAAAGTGATAGACGACACTTTAGCCTAGTTAGGCAGTGACCCTGCCTTCAAAACTAGCGGTCCTGTGTTCAAATCCCGACTAGCGCAGATATTTGTGTGATGAGCACGAATCTTTTTTCCTGAACCATGGACATTTTTTAAAATATTTAAGTATATATTTCTATATATCAGTAAGTATATCGTTGTCGAGTACCCACAGTACACGCCTAGAGCTTAGTTTAGTACTAGGTCAACTTGTGTGGTATTGTCCTCTGATGTTTATTTTAATTATTATTATAATCTCCCGAGTATATATTATTAATACTGTGGTTTTACTGTTTGCAGTAAAATGTCAGTAGCTCACATAGAAATGTCGCGTTCAGAAACAAATGAATGTAGGGTGCGATATTTCTGTAGAACTGTGAGCTAACAGTTACTCTTCTCCATGATAAAAACAAGATGAAAATGTCTTAAATCATCCTGTAGAACGAATTGGAGGTCTCAATATTAAAATTATTAAAAAATGCAGCAAAAAAAATAACATCAGTGTTATAAGTTTACCATTGGATTGGCCCATGCCATGTTGTTTTTGGTCCATGACCTGTCCTTGGTTGCCAACGTTCTGTTGTATCGGAGTACCGTCAGGGGCGACTAGACGTTGTTGCATCATCACTGGAATGAACGTTTCTGTTAGGGTTCAAGTGTATAACAATATTGACTTGACATGATGCTTAAAATAGCCCTTGTTCGGTATATGGCAGATTCTGTATTGGACAGATTCTGCGATTGGGCAGATTCTGTATTGGACAGATTCGCGATTAGGCAGCTTCTGTATTGGACAAATTCGTGACTGGGCAGATTCTTTATTGGACAAATTCGTGACTGGGCAGATTCTGTATTGGACAGATTCGCGATTAGGCAGCTTCTGTATTGGACAGATTCGTGACTGGACAAATTCTGTATTGGACAGATTCGTGACTGGACAGATTCTGTATTGGGCTGATTCGCGACTAGGCAGATTCGCTACTCGGCATAATCTTGGATAGGACAGATTCTGAATTCGACAGAATTGTGATTGGCCAGAAGTACAGTAAGGATGATAATAAAATGTAGGTAAGTTAAAAAAACTAACTTAAAGTAAACTTTCCATATTTAATGTCAGTAATTAATCCATCACCACAGAAAAATAAAAACACAACCATAGGTACTTTAAAATAATTTTTAAATTATAAACAATTATTACTTAAATATGATCTACTTTTTGTATATGCAGTTTATTTTGCATAATCGTTTCAGACATTCTGACACGCTGAAATTTTAAGTTTACCTCATCGTCGCTAGGACCGGCGAGCTCTTTTAATGAAAATTATAAACTTCAACTTCCATAAATTGTAGCACTTAATAAAATTTGCCTGATTGACAATTGCAATGACAATGAAAGAACATAAGTGGCCTGATACACAGGATGATTTCAAGGAGTTTTCTATCTATGCATCTAAGTAGTTTTTACGCTAAGCACTTGTAACTATTATCACACCTCGTTTAGAAAGGGATTTAGCTCATATGTAATTTTTGAACTAATGCATGATATGACAATGTCAGGGGTAGAGTGTGCAGATAAATGAAATTGTTATTTTAGTACAATGAAGTTCTAAAACATGGAAAAATTTATGAGCAGAAATTATGTTAGTACATTGCAGATAATTTCTCGACACCGACTAACCGGCATCATAAAAGTATATAAAGCATACGATTGTAGATCATGCAATTATCTATCAAAATTGTTGTACACTTTTTTCTCCTATGAGTCACCGTTTCGGAGATATTATGATAATTCAGAAAGTTGAAAAAGTTGTGTTCTTCATAATAATGCATAAGTACACCGCGTACTTACATCACTGGAGCTGTAATACAAGTAACAATACTATCTTTAACTTTAATACAACACAACTTTTACAAGTTTTGAATTGTCATATCTCCGAAACGGTGGCTCATAGGAGAAAAAATTTAAGACCATTTGCATAGATAATTGCATGATCTTCAATAAATTCTTTACATACTTTTATCATAAAACTTACCGTTTGGATGGAAAATGCAAAAAACCCATATTCGAAGAGAACTTTGAACCTGAACTTTTTTCGCAAACGATCGATGGGGACTTTTGAAATTTTATTTAATGATGTTCAGAACATTCGTACTAATTTTCAGCTTTATGCGTATTAATGTAACCTTTCCCGTACATTTTAGGCTAACTCGATCAGGCTATAAGCTCATATAGTAGGCTTGGTGATATATATGATTAGGTGCATAAGACTATTGTTCCTTACTGTACTATTTCTGCCAAATGGCGAATCTGCCAAACGGCGATTCTGTCCAATAGAGAATCTGTCGAGTAGTGAATCTGCCTAGTCGTGAATCTGTCCAATACAGAATCTGTCCAGTCACGAATCTGTCCAATACAGAATTTGTCCAGTCACGAATCTGTCCAATACAGAAGCTGCCTAATCGCGAATCTGTCCAATACAGAACCTGCCCAGTCACGAATTTGTCCAATAAAGAATCTGTCCAGTCACGAATCTGTCCAATACAGAAACTGCCTAATCGCGAACCTGTCCAATACAGAATCTGCCCAATAGCAGAATCTGTCCAATACAGAATCTGCCATATACCGAACAAGGGTAAAATAGATCCCAATCCCATTTGTTGCATTGAAGATAAATTTACTGAAAATCCAGTTTTTAGGGTTCCGTATCCAGAGGGTAAAACAGGACCCTATTACTAAGACTCCGCTGTCCGTTCGTCCGTCTGTCTGTCCGTCTGTCACCAGGCTGTATCTCATGAACCGTGATAGTTAACAGTTGAAATTTTCACAGATGATGTATTTCTGTTGTCGCTATAACAACAAATACAAAAAAACAGAAAAAAAATATATGTAAGGAGGCTCCCATACAACAAACGCGATATTTTTGCTCGATATTAATAACGGCAACAGGTAGGCGCTTGAAATATTCACAGAATATTTAGTTTACATTCACTTATTTTTTTGCCGATTTTATACGGTACGGAACCTTTCGTGCGCGAGTCCGACTAGCACATGGCCGGTTTTTTAGCTAAAAGTCAAACTTGGTATCATTTGCAAGCATCTTTCGTTGGGTACAGACGCGAGCACTCGTTTAATTTTGATTTAAAGTGTAAAATGTTCAGTAGTAGTTTAGCAGTGATTGTGGTCGGTGCCGGGTTTACTCACTGGGATGGTCGGGGCGCTGCGCGGGCGGCAGCGGGCCGCGCGGGCGCACGCCCACAGGCAACGGGTGCCGGAACTGCTGGCCCTCCGGCCCTGACGCGCCTTCGTCGCCGCCGGCTACAACAGAATAACCGTTCAGTCGTCATGGCACAATTCTATAATTATTCTCATCGATAGATATCAGTATAATACAGTCAAGTACAAAAATAAAATAATAATAATGTTTGTTAAATAAAGTAATGTTTCTCTGCTCTCGCAATGATTGGTCCTAACCTAACCTAACCAGTGTGAGAGCCAGTCTCTCGCCTCAGTGCATGTTAGAAACCACTTCACGTAGTTATAAGATAAATATTTTTTTTCTGGATAAAATTTTACTTTAAACCATTAAATTAAGGAAATCCACAACTTATTTAGCTATTCATAGTGATTTCAATAAAACAAATACAATAAAACAGTATAATTAACTGCATAATTTTAATTTTTAGGTTTCTTTCAAGACTTTTAAAACGTATTAAGGACGGTTTAAAAAAGATGTACACAGTTAATTATGGGCTTTAATGAAAACAAAACTTAATTGATTCCTTTGTGTAACGAGAGTTACCCATATAGTTAGCATGACTAACGTTCGCAACACAAAGGACGCGATCGTAATTTTGGTTTTATTAAGCCTTTAAATATGTATTTTTTTTGACAGGCCTCTTATATTAATACTCCATTTTGAATGTTAACTTATTTACTGTTAAACACTAAAAGGCCGCATTAAAATGGTTCAAGTATTTATGGCGCAGTTCTCTTATTTAATAAGTCATATTATGTACGGCCAAAAAGGGCGCTTGGCCCGAATGATTTCCCCTCGAGTTAATAAGCACTCACGTCCCGGCCACATCTTCTCCGGATGCCGCTGCAGCAAGTCCCTGAGCTGGCGGTTGATGTCCTCGTTGTTGGCGTAATGCAGCGGAAAGCGCTGCGCCGGGAACGCGCTGCGCGGCGCCTCGGCGGGCGCCGGCGACGGCGGCGGGCCCTCCGTCTCGGGCGTGCGGAGCCGCTGCATCGCTGCTTTATACAAAAACACACTGGTAAAGCGCATGCGGTGTAACCCTCGTACTCAGAGACATTTGAGACAATTGACACGTTCTTTTTTTAAACTTGTCTATGAAAATCGTTACTAAGGACTTCATCGTCATTTATTGACTCTGAATGCGGCCGTAAGAGTACTGGGTTTAGTCAAATTGTCCTTAAAAAAAAGTTACACTTGAAAGAAAATACTAGAGAGAAATGTTACTCCAACTTCACATACAGTGCAATAGTTCTTCGGGTTTGTACTTCTCTCTCACTCGCTCTCTTGTGTTCTAAACGATTTCACCCGAACCCGTTTTTTTTTTCAAGTATTACACTGTATATCGAATAAAAATTGCTATGATATGAATATGCTATCTTCATTTATAATTAAATCTTCGTAGCCATAAAAAACGTCTTGTTATGCACTTATATCAAGACGCTCGTTTATAAGAATCGATCTTATATTAAGTGACTATTTTTTTTAGAGCGTATCAGTGTGCCTTTTGTATGAGAGTTCATGATTACTAAACACGAAAAAAAAGGAATTAGTCACTCCTGATTAGAGATGCAACGATTAATCGCTAGTAGTGGACCAATAGCCGAATATTTGGCCGAAAATCGGGACGCGCGATGTAACTAACTAAAGTCGACATTACAAGAAATATACTGTTTTGCTATACGAACTCGCTTTAGTGTAAACTCAAATTGCTTAACACCATGTTAAAACAAAATATATATTTCTCTATATAAGTATGTTTATCGTTGTCTGGTACCCATAGTACAAGCCTAGAGCTTAGTTTGGGACTAGGCCAATTAGTGAGAGATTGTCCTGTGATATTATTATTTATAATTATTATAAAAGCTACAATGAAAAACCAAAAAATATGCGAATATCAATGTGAGACATGCAAAATGCATTCATGTATTCATAGCAATGTTTTCGCAAACATTCTTAAACTCTTTACTAACGAACGCGAATAAACGTACAGTAAAACCATAGTACTGACAGTACTCGGATGTCTATCGCAGTTACACTCATTCTGGGCAGCTGGATGGCGATTGACGGTCGCTAGTCGGGTTGTCACTGCGACGGCCGGTAAAAGCGCGAACGAATGTACATTTTATTTTGTGACATTGTTTTTGTTTTTATTTACGAATATACGTTGGTATTTTGGGTAAATAAGTATTGACAAACAAAAAGGATCAATGAAAATCGATTTCTAGAGCGCTATGTGCGGCAGTAGGTAAACCCTAAAAAACATTTGGGGATTTGATTTATTATGTCACTTTGACAAAGTTCCTTAGTGGCCCAGAAAAGAAGAGTTTTATTAGGAAAAATACCAAATTGACTGATGTAATCTAAACTAAGGACCAAAAAAAATTGTGAATGGATCCCGCGGGACACACACGGTACAAGGTCGAGAGGACGTTCCAAGAGAAGTTGGACAGACATACAGTAGACCAGAATGGATGAGATAAGCTAGAGACAGCGAGCTATGGAAGGAAACGGGGGAGGCTTACGCCAAGGAGGCGACTATTACTTAAAGGCGTAACTATAGATTTTTATTGTTTTTATTTATGTGTAAGAAGAAGTAGAATAAATGTTTTTTTTTTTAAATGTACTTATATTCACGAGTCACGTTCGAAGCACACATCGTCGCGTGAACAGACGCCACACTGCGAGTCTGATCGCACTGCGTGTAGTTAGTATATAATGACCGCACAGTGGCCAGGGAGGGTGTGAAAGCGACAAACTGCCGAGTACTATTAAATAGCCTGATTTTATTATAATGCCATGAAAATTTCAATCGGATGGGATTCTTTGGCGAGGATATAACTCCGGGTTTATTGGCCGGTCGAGTGTGTGGAATTCAGCATCGCGCACCCAGGATTCACACACATATGTTATCATTTTGCTTACATAAACGAGTAATAGTGCCAAAATCATAGACTGGGCTGGAATTCTACAAGGTAATAACGATATCGTTTTTGACCTGTTTCCGTATTGTCAACGTTTTGTTAACTCTTATGTCATTTACAATAATGGCGACTGTGACATAAACGATTCTTAAACGTGTCAAACACGATATCGTTTTAGCGCACCTGAATAGAGGCCCAGTTGTTAACATTGCATGATACTTGTTAAAAAAGCAAATGAGGAAAGTTACTCGGCCACAAGTCTGCCCTCCTAAGCTAAAACACAGTATGTCAGATTCAATTGCCAAAGTAGATTCAATCTTCTCTTGTTAGTAATAAGGTTTTAATTGCTACAGGAGACTTATTTGACATACTGCTATTTGGCTTAGCAGGGCAGAAGAGCAAACTAAAACAGAATGTGTGACCGCTTGTAAACATCCAGTTGATTTATTTGTTCGTAATTACAGCAGCTTTACAGATGATTGGTGTTGTTCAACTAAGAGGCGTAATAAGTATTGATGAATTCAACTTACTGGCGCTCTATTTGATATAAGTATGTTCATCGTTGTCTAAGTACGTAGTATGTACAAGCCTATAGCTTCGGGCATAGCGTAATATTTACTAATATTGAGTGCATTAGTTTATTTCTGCGCTAAATGCATACCATCGGCTGGACCCGGAAAACGTGTTAGGGTCGTCATAAAAAAATGCAGTTTTTTAGACAATGGGAGCGCATTTCTACGCAAGTTAAGAGGCCGTACACGAAACTTAGCCGATTTCGCTGATTTTCGTGATTTTACAGACGTGATTTTACTATTGAAATACTTTACTTCTACAAATTTCAATGCGCAACAAGAAAGATAATTTCGATTGTCAACGAATGTATGAAATACTTTTTGTTTTTATTATTTAATTTTGATAAATCGAATCGCATCGCATATTCACGGATCGTTTTGACGTTTTAAAGGTATGAAAAAATAACAATTGATTGCTGTAAAAGTTGTCTAAAAAATGTATGAATTACTTTTTACCACCTTTATATATTTTTTTTGTGTAAAAAAATTATTAACTTGGTAAAATTTTATAGAAAATAGTCTAAAAATATTTTTAAATTTCGGCTTCTTAAAACACTCGTTCATGAAATTAAAAGAACAGTAATAAACTTCAGTTCAAAATCAATCCATTACCTTAACGACACATCCAAAAAAAGATAAAAAAGTAGCTCATTTATTCGATCATAACTGAAATGATATATCATGATGTGCATTAAAACTTATAGAAAAGCAGTATTTAAACTGTAAAATCACGAAAATAAGCAAAACTGTCAAAATTTCGTATACGGCCTCTTAAACCTCCAGTTTTTTCAACATATTATTCTGAACTGACAAATATTTGCCGCTTCTTTCTCACGATATTTATTAGCGACAGCTATACTTTCCGCAAAACCAAGTGGCGAGTCAGGCCATAAACCATCGGAATCATGCTATCTCTTTCGCACCTGCACTGCCTTATGGAGCGGGCCGTGCAACAATAGTGCAATAGCAATAGTGACGTTTGTTGCCTGACTCGCCACTTGGTTTTGCGGGCAGTATAGATAACGACAATCTACAGAGCCAGTACCGGCGCGCACTGGAGGTCGGACGTAGCGGAGGCATTAAAATAGCACATTGTGCATCAAGGGAAGTAAGAAGGGAATAACTAACGAGAGTATTAGAAGGCTTTTAAATAATCGAGTTTGTTATCTCCCCACTGTCCGTGATACACACAATTATTTTATTTTTCACCACATTAGCAAGGAAACAAAAAATAAATGACTATTAAAGAAAACCACAATCAAAAAATTAATTGCACTCGAATCGCTAAAAGAAACTGTCAACATGTCAACTCAATTTTTTTCAATCTAGTCTTCCACAGATAATGCTAAGGACTGCCATTAGTTTCAAACTTGACAGGCCATACCGCCAGATTTTACCGGTTTTTAATACAAAATTTAATTAAAATAATTGCAAATGTCTCTGAAATAATAGTAAACTATAAATATAATGCAATTACTCGTAAATGTACCATATACATTTTATATACAGTAACATTGGTTTGTAGCCAAGTTATGAAACTAGGAAATAAACCTTAGCTGATTTAAACCTCCATAGTCTGATAAGACATACGATAGTGCGTTCTATATTTTAAAACTGAACCCATATCTCCCTCGGGAGGTGAATAGGCTATATTCACCTCCCGAGGGAGATATGGGTTCATTGCCCTATACGCCTACGTGTTATAAGAAACTTTCCGAGCATGTGCGATGAAAAAAAAATTGCTGTGGGGACGCCGCTCTGCCCCGCACCGCACCGCGTAGCTGCCCTGCCTATACGACCGAATTACCTCACTATTAGTAATTCTTACATTATGGTTTGGGACTCTAAGTAAATTTGTGTTAGCTTATCCCATGAAATTTAACCGGTTAACCAATACGGTTCGAAAATAAACCAATCCCTAACCCCTAAAAGGTAGGACAGGCGGACGTTCGTTCTCTCGGCCGGACGGCACAACACGTCACGGACGTCACCTCTCCAATGCCCATCCCGATACCTTGCACGCGCTGGTCGTGTATGATCTGCTGCTGTTGCTGCGTCTGTTGCTGCCGCAGTTGCTGCAGCTGCTTCCACTGGCGCTCCTGCTCGGCCTCGCGCGCCGAGCGCTGCTGCCCGCACGCCCGCTCCTGCTCCTGTACCCCCCTCGTTAGATACTCACTATTCACTCTTGGACTCCCCTTCGCTGTCTGAACGAAACCTTGCCCTTTCGCGCCGTCAAAATTGGAAACCCTACTCTGTCCCTCGAGCTGAAATTTGGAATGTTCACGTGTTAGTTTTTGTTTTTTTTTTGTTTTTATACAAATTAATACAGCTAGTAGTACTCATGCATTCCAAATTTCTACGCGAGTTATTGGTAAATGCTACTGACGGGCGTTGACGGAATATGTTATCTGGGCCTCCATTCCACTTTTTCTAGCCCACCTTGCTTCTATAATTTCATCAAATGGTTGATGTTAAGCTAGCACTTATTCACTGCCACTTTCAATAATTCAATTGCGGTATAGAAGCTAGATGGGTTAATACAAATTGGGATAGAGCCCCTGAATGAATGTTTTCATTCAGACAGCAAAGTTCGTTGTTATTGCGGCACGAACTTGCTGGTCAGATTTATGAAACCACAATCATGCTCATTGTAGCTTCCAAGCGAAGCGTTTCTAGTTTCTAACGACAGTTTTGATCCAGCATTAAAAGCTGAATAGGTGTACATTATTTTTTTAGTTACCCTAAACATTTCAGAATTAAGAGCTAAATCATGAATTATTCCGATTTCTTACCTCTATGTACGGCGCTAATACACAGTAGGTTTTCTTAATTTTAATTCTGACCAACAAATTCGAACTCTGGGACAATTATAGCTCCTAATTCTTGATTTTAATTCATGCGATAAATTTCTACCGATTTACGTTTAAATTGTCCCAAATTTTAGTCTATACCTTAAGTAAGTGACATACGTCTCTTAAGTTAAAATCCAAGTACTTGATACTGATTCTACCAGCTACATAGATTCCATGCTGCTGATCTCAATGTAATAGTAGTTCAAGCCAATCCACGTAACACCCTGTCGTGTGGTTATAAAAAAATAAAGTTAATCAAAGTGATTATCCACTATTATAAACGTGTTAACAAAACTTATTTACAAACGAAATTAATGTATTCTGTAGTATATGAATTTTAATGTAAATATGAAACCAAAATTAATTTAAATTGTAAGTCAGATGCTCTGATATCATTTAGTACAAAATAACTAAAGCTTTAGAGACGGTAAAAAGGGACTCATTTGCATATGAATATGATTAATTTGCCGTATATCAACGGGCTGAGACGAGACTGACAGAAAGTCGAAAACATAATCATATGCGAATGCAATTAAACCCCGTCGTTATAGTACGATATTACACTGCGAACAATTCACTTAAACTATGTTACAGGAATAACCTGCCGACTTACATATTACAAAGCTTTTATACACGAGCAAAACAAGGCAAAATAAAGTGAACTACACCGACGTGTTGTTAGGACTGTTAGCACACCACAACCAGCCACCTCGCCATTGTTAAAGCCAACACTACCAAGGCAAAGCGGAAATAATAATAAAAAAAAAACAACATTACGGAAACTGAGGACACGCGTCCGGGAGGCGTTTTAGGAATCAACGGGGGACCCTCGGTCAATAAGAAGCTCAAAAAAAAAAGTTCACACAGCTTACAATGCCATTTAACAGCCAAAAATGTTGGGTGATGACTAATTTAGATTATAAGGCAAGAGTGCGAAGGACCGCGAAGTGCAGGACGCGGTCACCCAACAAGGACGGAGCTCGCATACACACTTACATCGAGTTGTGTTTGTTGTGTCGCTGCAACTGCACGTTCTGTTTACTAGCATAGTATACGTTTCAAATAACTGCGCAAATCATAACAACAGCTTTAAAAATTAAAAATCTGTTACCAAAGAAAATAAGCATCCTGTATAAGTTGTATGAGGATGATTAAATTGATTGCTGTTTGGGTACTGCATATATTTTGCAACAACCCAAAAAATTGAAAAAAATATGTAGATTTTGTAGATTAAAATAATGCATTTTGTTTAAAAAACAGTTGAAGCTAACAGTTAATTTACTGTAAAGATGAAAAAGAAAACCCTCAACAGATTTTAAAAATGATTTTACTGTGAAAAGTTAAATTTAGTGTTTGAGTTATGTATGTATATGAGTCAAGAGAGACAAATCAAAACATTACAAGCAAAAACGTAGCAATTTTTGGCAAAAAATGCTCCCATTTAGATCAGTAAAACATCAAAATACGGGCAACATTTACTACTCTACGTACACGAAATATCACGAAAAGAATGCAGAAAACATTGTCAGAGCCATAGATAGTTCAAGATAACTTCAAAATGTAGTTTTACGCTAACTTATGATTTGTTTACTGGTTAGACAGTACGAAAAAAATTTTTTTTTTCGTTTGTCACACATAAGTTCTCTTGGCATTATAGTAGAAACCTATACCTTGATACCAGTCATGCAGCTAGCATAAAGGAAGTTTTTACGGTGTTTCAAGGTTTGAATTGAACTCATTTATTATTAATTCAGGTAAAATTAATTTGAACTTTCTTTACTTTACTGAAGACGATAAGGAAGGGCCTAAAACTATTTTAATATTTTTAAGCAAAAAAAAAAGGTCCACATCTGCTACGTTCCCAAACTATTAAACTATTATTAATAGCTGGCAATTAACGCAACACACGAAGTTTTAGCAACACGGCTAAATCACCGGCTAGTGAAGAGTCGATCGCGTGTTTTTAAACCTTTAGGCCCGCTACTATGAAAGTTTTTAGTAACGGAACTTTTTGATGTTTAGTACTGGACATATGCTTCCCCAAAAGTTGACCACAAGGCCTCTCCATTCATATTTTAAGAAACCTCAAAATAGTTATTGACATAAAAAATAATAGATACTTTTCTGAAAGGTAAATAATGTAAGTATCTTCCTTCCTTATCGTGTGGTATAGTGTGTGTGCGTGTGTATGCGAGAGTCTTGCGCTCTACCGTGGAGGGCGCGGAGGGCGCGGCGGGCGCGGAGGGCGCGGAGGGCGCGGGCGCGGGCGCGGAGGGCGCGGGCGCGGAGGGCTTGGGGTGCGCGAGGCGCGGCAGCGTGCGCATGATCTCAGAGGGCGTGAGCACGCGGATGTGCGCGTCGGCCTCCAGGAGCCCGCCCGCGGTCACCGTCACGTTGGGCGCGCGCACCGGCTCGCGCCGCTCCCGCTCCGGCGTCGCCGGCGCGGACTCGGGCGCCTCGCTCTCGGCCGCGCTCGTGCTCTACAGCCCCAGTACACACGCTTAGTACGGCGAGACACTTTATTTGTTTACATGTACTTATGACCGGTTTCTTGTGTGCAGACTACGCTCAGTACTACCTTAATTATGCAACATCAGTTATACTCTAGCTTATACGAACGAATCGATTAATTTCCCAGCGTTTCGACTATGATCGCAGAGTTGGGAGGTCCGGATATTAAAGTAGAACGAATATGTAAGTTATGTAAGCGGAGCGAAATGATTGTATTATGGCGAATTACGATTAAAAATAATGATTTAAAGGTTAAATTAATATTTCAGTCGCATAATTTAATAAACCTATTTAATTAGAAATAAACAAATATACTCTAATAAATAGAGCTGGCAGTTTCCTCGCTCAATGAAACAATTTAGCCAGTCAACAAGTTAATGCAACCAGCATCTTTCCTACTCATACCACAGAGGCCATTCTTCTTAGATTTTTTTTTTGTTTATTTTTATACCTTAAATTTAGTTTTTGTCGTTTGTCAAAAAAAAACTTTCATTAATAAAAGAGAAGATTGTAAAACAAATAAAAAGTCTCACACCGCATTTAGCACAAATAGGACCACCGAAATTTAATTAGGGTCAAAGGAAGGGCGGGACCAAACAAAAAGCTCTTTTGGTGGCTACATTTGATTTAAAGTATTGTTATTAACTGTAGATCCTATCACTTCTTCGGGATTCTATTTCCTGATAGGGCGTACTCTTGATTCCGATTAAGCACAGAAGTGTGGGAGAAGCTGTGCGTTCTTTATTCCGTCCGATACCCAAAACCTTTACCGTCATAGCGGCAATAACTTTAAATGATTTTCCCAACGAAAACGAAGATAATCATCAGTGCTAGATGCATTTTGCTTCATTGTTTTTTTCATATGTAGTTTATAGCAGTTGCTTATGGCAGGGGAAAGGTTAAGGGATCAGGACGCGCAGGTGCCACGCTAGCACAAGCGAGAGAATCTACAGCTTCCGTGAGCAACGTAGCGAGTGATACCGTGTCGTCCTTAGCTCAACTCCCCGATGAGGCCCTTGTATCAACACTGATGGATTGAAAGCGACCAACATTTTGGGTACTACAAGTTTCGTGTTATCTCATACCATCTCGATCCGATAAGTCGCTTGATATCATTATTAACAAGTTGAAAACGATATTTCTATATGGATTGTAAGGCCTTAGTCTGAAACTGTAATAAAGTATTTGTAATATAATAAAATGCAAATATTTCCTTTTGGTATATGAAGCATTAGATTTAAAGCCAACCAGCACTGAATTTAAATGGCAAAATCCAGGATTTATCAAATCGATTTTTAATAACGTCCTATCGACCTCTATGGATTCATAACAATTTATTACTAATCACAGCCGGACAGTTAATTTTACCTTTTCAATGCCATTGTCGGCTATAGCGGTCATGGTTGACAGCGTAAAATAGACCTAAGTGTCTTTGAGGAAGGTTAACATTAGTTATGGTTTCTATCCGCCAATGGTGTTTGAAAGGTTAAACCTGCCGATTTGGCAACGATGTATTTTAGTGTAAACTTAAAGGGCTTATGATATCAAGCGATTTACCTTAAGTATCTATCATGGATTATTAACAATTCGTTATGAAACTGTGTAAAACCGACCCTACTGGTAGTTGCGAGTGAGGTCCGCAAGCTAAACACTCTGGGCACAGACAAGGATGAGTCGGGTTAGCACACACACAGCCTGCGCCGGCACGTACCTGCTGCGCTTTCTTCATGCGGATGGCGCTGCGGTTGTCGCGCGCCCGCTGGAGGTAGGGGGCCTTTTGTTCTGATGGCAAAGCGCGCCATTTCTTTAGGATTTGCTTGCACCGGTCGACCCAGGTGGGAAACTCGGTCTTCCACTCGGGATGGTTGGTGTTCGCGTATAGCACGGCCGAAATGGTCGCCGCGGGACCTAGGCCTGGACATGCGCATGTTTAGTTGAAGTTTTTTGTTAATTAGGCGCAACAAATCAAACGATATACCAAATTATAATTTTATGGATGAACAGAAAAATACACATAGTCCAGAAAGAAGTCCCCTAACGCGTCTGTCAGTGCAAATCTTAAGATAATTCTTAATTAAACTGTAATGTGCAAATTTAATCAATTATGACTTCACAAAAAAATATATTGCTTAAAAAGGCATGAGTTTCAACGATGAATTTATCAATAAATAAATAGAAATATTTGAGCGGCGCATTGTATGCAACCGCCAGAACACGCCAGTGTTCGCAGAGCCTTATTTTATTGACCATAACCAATGTTCACTTATAGTCACAAACTGGCTAGTTAATCTAATTATAGCATCAATTCATGCCGAGTGGAGCCTTTATCATCGTCGGTCTTGACAAAATATAATTGTGTATTGATAGTGTGAATAATTGAAATAATAAAGATGTTGAGTATATGGTGTACTCACTCTCGTCGGCGCGCATCTTCTCGGCGGAGCGCTGATTGTAGGAGGGAGGCGGCGCGGAGGGCTGGTCGGGCCAGGCGCCGCCGCAGTCCGAGAACAGCGGGCTCAGCGCGCTGTTGCTGCTGGGGGGGGGGGCCGACAACTTTACCCTTACGTCTTACCAGTATACGTCCACTCACAACAACTGGCGCGAATGGATTGAACGTAAATAATGTCACTTGTCACTGTGGGAGTGACGCTCTTATACAGGCGCCTTCTAATTGTAAACAACTGAAACTTTTTCGTTGTTCAAGATAAAAATAAAAAATACATATAATCTGCATATTATTAGGACCAAGTATAAAATATATGTCAGTATTTTTAATGCGGATAGCGACTACAGATTTGCTGCGGATCGAATGCTACAAAGCACCAGTCAACATAACATCCATCTTTAAATTTTAACCATAATTGATAATTTTACTAATATTCATTGTCAAAAATACATTTTTTACTTATTGAATCAACCTGTATGTAGCCATTTTGTGAAGCACACATTGTCATATATATTATCATTCGCTCATTCGATCCATTTGTGCCAGCTTTCGTGAATCGACCTGTTCACTTGCTAGTTTTTGCCAGATATTTGTCTTACATTTCACATGCCGAACGAAAGATGACACACCGAACGCAGCTTGTTAAATTATTATTCCCAAATATTTTCCTCTTTGCTTTAATTTCTGATCTTAGTTTCTACTCGCATATTTTCAGGACCGGGTTTCCCCAATATTTCCCACTTATAATTAGGTCAAAATAGGTAGGTTTAGGTTATGTAGGTTTTGCAACAGAGGTAGGGTACGGCGGAGCTCCATCAACACTTTTAAATTAATTTCTTAAATAGGGAAAATGCGACGGACGAAAACTTAGTTCGGGAAAAATGCGATTGGAAGTTCTGCTACTAAAAATAACTATTCGGGGAAAACGATCCAACAAATCAGAAAGCTCGCTACCAAAAGCGAGTACGAAATAAATCTACAAATGAGGATTTGAATGGTTACCTGCTGCCACCAAACTCGTTATGGTACGGCGACGCATATTCCATAGGGCTCTGCAACTGTTGTCGTTGCTGGGAGTACGGCGTGCCGGACATGGAGTTCACGTACGACACGGAAGACTCTTGAGACTCCTGTGGGCAATCATATAAGCTAATGATACTATCATACTCATGGAGCCCAGTTTGTTTTTAGCCTTTAATTCAGGAGGCTTAATTTGACATAACACATTTTAAATGCTGCACATTTTACCTACTATCCTACTATTATAAATGCGAAAGTTTGTGTGTGTTAGTTTGTTACTCTTTCACGCTGCAACGGCTGGGTTAGGTTGAAATTTGGAATGAAGATAGCTAATACCCTCGATAGACACATAGGCTACTTTTCATCCCAGAAAATTTAAAAGTTCCCGGGGGAATAACGGTAATCTAAAAGTATGCAAAATCGCGGGCAGAAGCTAGTATTAAAATATAATTAAGTACTATCCCTGTATAATTGACTAAAATTTCCTAATCTGAATCTGAAAACATGAATGCTGTAATAAATCACTTCACGCAAGAGGCAAGAGTCTACAGGTCTATCAAGATGGATTTATGCATGGACAAGTATGCAAGTGTATTTAATCCAAATAGGAATGTTAACTGACATCTCAAAGCAGCTTTTTAGAAAGTGTCAAGAGTACATCCTGTATGGAAATTTATATGACGTACTGACCAGTGACAAATATTACTTTCTTTAGCTTCTAATAATTAAAAAATCATAAGAATCACAATCATAAATCTGCCCTGCTAATACAAAATGCAGTATCTCAGTCAAAATTCCTAAAGCAAATGCAACCTTATTACCAACATAATAGGATTGAATCTGCTTTGGCCATCGAATTTGAAATACCAAATACCATCTTGATATTTTCTTGTATGTTTCATTTCGTGATTAGGTTATTAATCTCTATATTGTCTAGGGTACTAAAATGTTATTGGTAGGGATTTTTGTCACCACATTGGCCTCATGTTTTCTGGAGAGCTGAGGTGTAAGTACGGGTTATGTTGGCGCACCTGTGAGTCGTCAGTGAGCACGCCCTTGAATATCTCGTCGACATCGTTGCTGTCCATGTCCGGGAGGGATTCGTGCACCATGGCGTCCAGGCTCACCCCGAGCAGCGACAGCTCGTCCTTCGGCGAGATCGTCGAAGCCGCCGACGAACCGCCTGTTTCTGAGCGACAAACAACACAACTTCATCATCATGTCACGAGAGGCGGCGCGTTCTCGTACATGGAACGCATTTTTTATCCTTAAACCTACCTATAGGATCGTATTTAATAAACTCATCTTAACCCTCGTATGCGGGAGGTCAAAAAGGTACCAAGTTCTAGTCTCTTCATTACGATGTAGTCCATAAATTAAACTTTAAAAAAATACGAAAAGATATCCAAAATTTTGAGCACGGATCCGTGCCTAAGCATACGAGGGGTTAAGCAAGATGCCCCTCACAAGATACGTCAAAGTAGACGTCAAGCCATAGAAAACTGACGTTATTGACGCATCTTAAGATGGGCGTTATAGTTGAAATCAGTTTAATAACCCTTCGCATCCCGGACAATAAAACCGAAGTAGTCTTTTCAGATTTTGATTTAAACCATAAAAAGAATAGAAAAAAAAAAAAAAGATCCAAAATTTTGTACCGAATCCGACACTAGGCATACGAGGGGTTAATACGACTCAAAGGATTGCAGTCTTGAGAATTCAAACGTCTATGGGTCTCAGAGCTTAGTCACCATCAGGTCGCCTGTGCTGCTTTGCTAACACAAATGGCAGTATCTCAGACAAAACTACTGTAGCAAATGCAACCTAATACCAACAGCATATGATTGAATCTGCTTTGGCTATTGTATTTAAGATACTGCTTATTGGTTTAGGAAGGCAGAGTATGTGCCTACAACATGCCATAAAAATTTAAAAAACTGTACTCACCGCTACTTATAGGCTCAGTTTTCGTGCTGTGCACGGCGGGTATGGCGTCAGCAGTGCTGGGCGCCTCCCCTTCGGCCGGTTGCGGGCCCAGTATAGCGTTCTTTAGCGCCGTAGAATCCTCCGTGTGCTTCGTGTTCGCGTCTTCCGGCTCTAGTTTGATCTTGGTGTCCGTATCGCCCTTGTCCTCTTTGCCTTTCAATGAGTTCAAGTGTTCTATTTCCTCCTATGGAACATAAAATGAGTTTTTTCTTTAGTGAGGGAACGATCTTCGCGAGACGTACTTTCGTAACTATGGTGAACGGAATTCGATGGATGTGGACGGCACAAGACCGATCATAGTGGATTGTCACCTGGGAGATTTAATTTGTTCAGTTGTTTGCGAGTCGAATGTACGAATGGTGCGTAGGAAAGTTTTAGCGATCATTTACTAATTGTAGTGGCCATTTACTATTTTAAAGTTAATTTAGTTTAATAGAATAACGTGATGATTTGTTTTGGCTTGCTGATATGGTGATAATGGTGTAATAAAATGGTATTTTTAAGGCTATTCGGTATGTTATCGTATTGTAGACGTTGTGAAACTCTTTTACTTGACAGTAATGGCGTTTCATTTCGTAAGCAATATGGTTTTACAGAGTAGAATAGACCCCCTGTACAACAAATCATAAAACGCTGTTGCAGTTTCTCTCGTACGTTCTTATGCAAGTCAAATATTTAACTCAAGAGTCGATAATTTGTAAACTTGCCTACTAGATGCACAACCTTTCACTTTTCTCAATCCCTCAAGGGTTAGCTGGAAGAGATCCCTTAAAGGGATAAGTTCGCCTTTGTACATTATTTTCTGGTATCTTCATTGTATTATTATTATTTTTTTTCTGTTTTATTTTGTACAATAAAGTGTTTACATACATACATACATACATACATACATAATATTTTATCGGCTGTAAAATGTAAAAAGGTGGCGGTTTATAATTCTCATTGTACATTTAATATTTATAGGCTTTTAAAAATATACGTATAACACTGACAGCATTTTTTATATGAACGCGGCCGCAGGATTAGAGTCATATCCATATTAAGATTACGATTCGATATGCCGCGAATTGCATCACTGCATATAATGACTCACCGTGTTCAGAGCGATGATGTAGGAGCTATCGTGCTCGTTGTAGGTGGTCAGCGCGGCGAGCACGTCCTCCCCGTCGCTGTCGGAGTTGTCGATGTCGAGCTTGAAGTCCCGCAGCTCCCGGTAGCCTTCGGGCGTGGCGGGCCGTAGCGCGCCCGGGCTCTCTGATGATTGGTTGCCTGAGAGATTATTGCTTTTTAATACTTATAAAATGATAATTACTAGAAATAACAACATGTAGTTAAAAAGCCGATATCTACATCGGGTGATTGCTTCATCGATTGATTATCTGGCTTACATGTTGCTTTCTGTCAATTTAGGTAGCTTCACAACTGTTTTATTTGTCGGAAATTTCACACAAGCAACACGATTCTTTGATCTAAATCGTTTAAAAGTAGAAACTGGTAACAGCGCGCAATCAAAACGCTATTGTAACGTTATTTCGGTTTTGTTACGATTTTGACTTCGTTATGTCATGTTCATGTTACAAAAAAATGATGCATTTAAACGAAATATTAAAGACTAACCGCCTGTTTCACAATCGACAAGTAAAGCTTATTTGACAGATAAACTTAGCCCTTTCTCTTTCTGACACTTGAAAATAGACAAGGAGAGAGACATCTTTATGTGACAGATAAATTTACTTGTCGATTGTGAAACAGGCCCTAAGTATAGCGTCATAATAACGATATTTTTCATAATGTTATTAAGGTCTGAATCTGACTGACAAGATTAAGCTTTTGAACTCCATTGGCGGCTAGAAACCAAAGCTAATGTCAACCTTCCTCAAAGACACTTAGGTCTATTTTACGCTGTCAACCATGACGGCTGTAGCCGTCAATCGCATTGAAAAGGATAAGAGCAATTTTCCCCATGTTTTAAAGAATGAAAATATTTAATAAATCATAAATCCAAGTATCCATAATGCTAATAACATACCAGTAGAGCTGACGGCGGGCTTGGCGGGCTCGAGCAGCTCCTTTCCGAAGAACGCCTCCTGCATGTACGACGGGAACTGCTCCATCAGCTTCGAGCGCGGCTTGCGGCGCGGCTTGCGCTTGTTACCCGGCGATTCTGCAACAGACGACAGATTGACGAACTAATCTCGAGTGAGATGCGAATCTCAAGATATTTAGGAAACGTCAACGAAAATCTAATTTCTGACCAGATTTGAGCCAAAATCACTTTATTACGACCCCTAAGGTTTGTTCGGTCTGCCGTTTCGGATAAATCCGTTGTTCGCGAGGAGCCTGTGATACAACTTGATTGTGTAAGGTAAGTTAGCACGTCTCTCAAATATTAATTGACGAGCTAGAATAAAAACGTGTTTGTGTACATAAATAAATAATCGTCATATTACGGAACAAACGGGACCCTATTACTAAGCCTTTGCTGTCTATCTGACAGCTGGATGTATCTCATGATCCGTTTTTTTTTACATACTCGTAATCTAACCGTAGTAAGTATACTGGTGGTGAGGGAGGGTTTGTTGGCACTATACCTCCAGACGCCTGCGTCCCATCGCCTTCCTTCTCGTCTTCGGCCTGCGCTTTGGTAGTCTGTCTCTGCCGCACCACGAACCCGCCGATGCCCAACTTGTTCAGGTTCCTCTGCCTCTTTCTCCGCAACACTGTCAGGCCCGACTCCGTCGTGTATACTGTAAAGCCCTCTGGTGGCGGACCTTCGTTAACTACGTTCCATAGAATACCTTCCTTGAGGTTTGCGTTTGATATACCTGTGAAGAAAATGACATATATCAATTCAAAACAGTGATTTTGCCTATCACTTAACAGATCATATGGTTAGACCGTTTTATTTCTTTAAGTTTAATGTTGTTAAGTGGGTGAGAAATAAAGCGTATAAAAAAATATATTGCATTGGCTCTATTTTAATCCCCAAAAAATCATCTAATTTTGCCTTACGCTAAAGTTGACATTATTTTTTTTGATTGATTACATTGAACAAACGTTTTTAGTCACCAAATCGTGAGAAAAATGTAATCTAAACGCAACAACGTGTTGTTTATGCCCCAAGTAATAGTGTTTCTATATACTTTCAAACCAGACGATGTGTTGTGTAAATGATTAGTTGAACAAGTGACGTACCAGGCTCGTCTTTAACTTCGGCCGTGCTGTCGGGTTTGGAGTCGTCTGGCATCTCGACGTCTGCGTTCTGAACCACTGTTTCAATAGATGCCATTATTTCTAATCCACAATGCCAGCGTGGACACACAAAAAAGTACATGTTATAGACAGTGGCAAGTTTTGAGTAGAAAATAACTCTTTAACGAAATGGAAGAGGGGGTAATTCCTTTTAAATATATTTTATTGACTAATACGTATTTTACTGACGATTTCATGCGACTTTGATGGGATAGGCTTTAGTTTTAAGGCTGTGTTTCAAAGCGGTCAACACCTATACCTGCCTGCTAACATCTTAAGCTTCAGCTCAATTAAGTAATGCGTACTTTTGTGAGTAATGAAAGATTGAAATCAAAATTATCTATTTTGTCATTCGTAAAAAACGCTAGAACTCAAAATTATAAATACTTCATTCTTAAAAGACCTCTTGTCTCAACAATATCAATGAAGTATGCATAAAGCGCGGAGTCGCAATAAAATCGCAAGAAACCTAATTTTGTATTTGAAAAGTTAGAAAAAGCAATAAACTTTTGCAATTTTTATTGCTAGTCAGAATCAGAATTAGAATAATCAGTAGGTAGGTTAATAAGTAGGTTTACATAATAAATACTACCGAAAAACGATTTAGATCACACGACTCAAGTAAAACTTCTTTATCTCTATGTATATGTATGTAAATTGTTCAAAAACTAACTTATATTACTAAAAAGAATCATGAAATTACCGTTCGCGTAACGCTAGCAAACTCGAAAACGAACTACTGACTGTGATATATGTATATGTATATATTTCGTGCATTGGCTATGAGAGGAAGAGAGAAAGAAAATGGGCGCGAGCACCTCCCTCTGTTGCCCCTACAGTAATATACGAAACGTAACTCTCTCTTTTTCTATCTTCACTAACTAATATCTCCCTCTCGCGATCACACTTTTCGTAACGCTCTCGTCACCAGCTTACTCCCCTAGTCAAGCGTGCGTAAAGAAGTAGTAGCGAGTTAGCCTCAGTTAACTGCAGGTGTAACCCTTGTGTAAGTGTCGAACGCGGTAACATCGAGCGACAGTGAACAGTGAACAGTGAACAGTGAAGGGTGAGCACTCACCAGCATCCTTATCGTTGGGCTCGTTCTTGAAGCGCCGCTTGCGCCTGGTGTGCGTGACGCCCATCTCGGCCTCGAGCTGCTTCATGTGGTGCGCGCCGCGCTGCGAGAGGCAGACGTCGTCGACGTAGTACTCGCCGCCCAGCCCCAGCGACGCGGGCGTGGGCGGCGGCGCGCGCGCCGGCGCCGCCTCCGCCGCCAGCGCCTTCGCCAGGTGCGGCGGCGCCGCGTCGCGCCCGCGGCACAGCACGCAGTTGTACCTGCGCGATGCACACCGAACACTACACACCTATCGGACAACCACCCGATACAATCATCCTCAACAACCGCCCACTAAAAGCTGGGTGTGAATCGGCAGCGTGCTCGCCGCGAGCCGGACGTTTCAAAATGGCGTCGGACACGATGACAGCCGCGGCTGCGTTTATCATAATTCACCGAATTATTAACAAAAAGAAGAAGAAATCGCCTCGGTGGTGCTCAGCAACTTATCAAATTTGTACGCGCCTCGCCCTCAGACAAGGCAGAACTTGGCGTTCTGCCCGCGGCACGCTCGGATACACGTCCAAATTACGCGAGGCACGCACACCGAGGTGAACAAGTCCAAAAGACCGACTCTCGACGACTCGCCGCGCGCCGCGCGCCCGTGAGCGCGTACGAATTTAAGCAAAATAGGTGTGCGTGCCTCAACCTGAGGCTGCTCTAATACGTACCCACCTTAACCCATTCACATATAGTTATTACTAAATATTAAAGATACTTTAACATTACTGTCGATAATTTCTGAATCTAGTTATTCTAATATCATTACAGAAATATCAGCGTATCTTTTGCTTTACACATATTATATTGATAATTTCTGAATCTAGTTATTCTAATATCATTACAGAAATATCAGCGTATCTTTTGCTTTACACATATTATTGCATCCTATTATACAATATCAATACGGATAGTAGCGGCAGAATACGTCTGCCTATACCTCTCTCTGTTTGTTATTACGCTCGATACACTTTTTATTTATAACATAACATAACAATAAAAAGCTTGACGTGAGGTAATAGACAGAACTACAATATTCTCAAGTGGTATCCTCCAATACATATAGTTTATGATTTAAAAAAATATGTTTCCAATTTCGCTCTAACTTTCTTAATTTTCCATCTCTACCTTGCCTTGTTATACTTTTTAATCGTTTCGATCCCTAAGTGCTGTCACTATAACCGACACACTCCCGCACCGCTCATCGTCACACCTACCTACTTCAGGATTACTTCCTACATCATTACAAGACAAAAAACAAGAAGTCATGAAAATAGGAGGCAAGATAAATAAATAGAAGATTTATATAAACTTACCCAGCTCGGCAGCAGAGCTCAGCGTCATGCTCACTGCGGATATTATCACAACAGGCGTGGAGCCAGCGCCGGCACGCCAGACACTGGATGATCAGCTCCCCGTCCGAGTAAGGCTCCGAGCACACGCAGCACATCACTAGAGACGCGCACGGCCCGCACTCTGCGAACCAAGACGTTTCAATACAGCGACGTGTAAGCATACCGCGACGTTTTAAGATTATAATAAAAGTATGCACACACGCATTATACGTGGATCACGAAACGGGGCTAAATAATCTAGGAGATCGTAACATTGACGGGAATCAGGGCGCCACCGTACGACTTAAAAAAGGTCGCCAAGCATCCAGCGCCATCATTACTATTATTGTGTTTTCTACAAAACTAAAGTGTTGTCCTAAAATAGACGAATTGTTTTTTGATATACAAATGAAAACACAATTTATAGGATTTATTTTATGACGTAACTAACAATTGAACTACCACCACCACCTTTTTCCGTTGAGTACAAGTCGACTCACAAGAGCTGGCACGAATGGATCGAATGAGTGAATGATAATATTATATGTGTGCTTCACAAAATGGATACATACAGGTTGATTCGATAAGTAATAATAATAATAATCGTATTTTTAGACAATGCTGTCTTCTAATCGCCCAAATAGTGTAAAAATATTAGTAACCTTCTTTAATTGTGGTAAAAAAATAACATGTTGACTGGTACAACATGCTTTGTAGCATTAGATCCGCAGTCAGTAAATCTGTAGTCGCAATCCGCATTAAAATACTGCCATATACTTTACCTGCTTGGTCCTATTAATATGAATAGCGAAAAAGTTCCAGTTGTTTACAAAATATTAGGAGGCGCCTGTATAAGAACGTCACTCACAGTGACAAGTGACATTACTTCCGTTCAATCCATTCGTGCCAGCTCTTGTGGATCGACCTATACAAAGGTTATTCAACTTTGTCACATATGCTTTTCACTGTGTATTAATTTGTACACCAAAAAACCATACTTCGATTTTAAGACAATATTTAGTTTATTGGAAATCACTATATAACGAGGGCACTTGACGCTCGGCGTCCTCTTAATTACATTTAATAACTTAATCCTAGTACTCTGTAAGCCGCAAACATGCAGAGCGGGGTGGAGAGGCCCTGTACTAAAATCACCTCCGCAGAGGCTTTTCTAGCAGGGCCGTTTTTTACCTATTGAAGGCCCTAGGCACGTATAATGCGGTACGTTATAAGCTAACTTTTTTCGTTTGGTAGATCTGGCCATTGCAAAACTCGGAAACGTTTCTGCCGCCTTGTTAATTAACGGTAATGCGGTGTTTAGGTGAATGAGAGGTTGTACATTGTACCTGTATAGTTGTCGCACCAGGTGTTGGTGTCCCTGGTGCCGCACGTGAGGCACTTGCGGCAGCGCTCGCAGCGCCAGGCGCCGCGCGGCACGTCCCCGAGCTGCGGGCGCGCGCAGTACGTGTGCCACGCCGTGTCGCAGTCGTCGCACAGCACCAGCAGCCCGTCGTCGCCGCGGTTGCCGCAGCCCTCGCACACGATGCAGTCGAAGCACCGCCACCCGAGCGTCACTATCACTTGCGATACCTGCAACACACAGATCCTTTTTATGGCCAGGAAGCAAACAAGCACTAAGGTCACCTGATGGTACCCCATAACCCACCCATACACATTTGCATTCTCAAGTCTATAATCCCAAGACTCTAAACGCGTTGCCAACCCTACCCTGAGAAGTAAGACGGAATACATCTATGATAGTCATTTCACCAGTTGTCTTAGCCCCACACCAGAACACAACAATGCAAACGCTGCTGCATGGCGGGAGGTTAAAGGATAAAATGATAGTAGCGCTTCTACCACCACTAAAGCCTTACAAATAAAATGGATAAAAGATGGGAAGAAACGCAGCGTCCTCTCATGATAGCGAACTGGTAGTACTGTCCTGCTAAGCCAAATAGCAGCATCTCAAATAAAACTCCCGTGGGAATCACAACCTTATTATTAAGACAAGAGAATTGAATTTACTTTGGCAATCGAATCTGAGATACTGTATTTTAGCGAGGGCAAAGTAACCCGACGGCGACTTACATATCACTTACAGACTCACCAAACGACGAAAGCGCGACATAGCTATGTTTAAGTGTCGATAGTTGCTCATAGCATTTGACGTCACTCAGTGTTGATAAATCGGACACTTTTGTAGCTAGAGCTACAAAAGTAAGAACTAGAACTAGAGTTCTTACTAATCATAACCACAGATACAAATAATATTGAATATACTATGTTAGATATCATGCAAAGTATTTCAGAAGAGTGAATAGTATGATTTTGATAAATGTTACTGCCCTGAGAAGTAAAGTCTCACCTTAATATTAACACAGTAGGGATGGTAAGTCTGCCCGCACTGCGAGCAGGCTATAAGGCACCCTTCGGAGTCAGTCCCCACAGCCCCGCACATCACGCACAAGTCTTGCGTCAACACAAACTTGTCCTTGCTTGAGCATAATACCAGTTTATTTTCAACGCCTGAAACAAGAGAGCATAATTATCAAAAATTTATTCTCCTTTAAGAGTCTATATTCGGATTACAAATTAATTTCATGCAACGTCACATTGCCAAAGTTGTTATGATACGAGTGCTGAAGCTTAGGATACGCAAAACCGGGTGTCTTAATAATAGGCACTAGTATCATAATTAGTCAGTTTGTGAATTTGACCAGTCAAAAAAGGGTAAAATGTGTATTAGTATGTAAGGTAGTATTGCAACTATGGGAAAAATGAATCTATATTTTTTTTAAAGGGAATAGAACATTTTAGAACAATTTAAGCACCCTTTTATAGTAGTTTTAGAACCTACATTTCTATTAAAGGAAACAAATAGTTTTAACTCGTTTTATTACCTTTAAAAAAAAAGATACACTTAACCCCTTAGTTGCAATAGCCCCGCCCCACCTTACCTATACTACTTATTAGTGTGTTTCACTTATAAATATTTTTGCACTTTGCTTTGATTAATTTCAAGGTGATAGCAGATTTCTAAAAACAACTAATTATACTAATTCTAATTTAATTAATGACTTTCACTCCTGTTAAAAACACTCCCATCAACTTATTAGAGTAGAGAAAAGTCCCGCGCGAGGACAATGTGTTTGGTAAAAGCGTATTTTCTAATGGGGACTAAAGAAGCAGATGAGGTTAGCTCTACACGCTTCAGTCAAGCCCCAAAAACAACAAACAATAATAATTTTCCTGTCAATGTATGTGAAACGTAAATGGTAGGTAAGGTACCCTATCATCACCATTTTTTTTACTGTTGCGACTTTGGTCAATTTAATATTATGGAAATGGATCAAAAAGTTGTTAAATTGTGTAACCCCTAAATACCAGTTTTCTTTTAATACTAGTCGTTTAGACAAGTTTGTCTAAGGATTCGAGCAAAACCGTTAAAATTGCAAGTTGCAAAATGAAACACCCTACTACCTATACTACCATTTATTACAGATACATAAAATTATGGCGCTGTCATACCAAAGAAAGCGGCTAACTACAAAATACTACAATGTAGTAGTCGAAGCATTCTATACTCTACTGGTAACTACTTTAGATTTAAGCTCGCGAGACCCGGTGTGCAATACGAGGTACATAATCAATTTAGTTTAGACTATTTTTTTACAACAATAAAGTTCATTTTCATTTGTTTCAAATTTGAAAACGGCAATGCCGTTTTCAAGTATACATCTACTCCATACCATCTGACTTGTCTTTTTTAGTAAACATTTTTATAACCTCAAAATGCTCCCCTTTCGCCTAAAATTACAACTTTGACATTAAAACAATCATCCATGATGTAAAATCAGAAAAATTGTGTGCAAAATTAGTTCTCTAGTTGCTTGTTTCACCAAAAAACGGCTGTTTAAGCCAAAAATGATGCATAAGATAAGTCAGTTGGTATGGACTTTAATAGCTAACATGCAACTTTTTTTTCCTTGGTGGTAGATTGAATTTCCCACTTACTAAAATCTCCCTGTTTGTAGTATCGTGGGACTCACGGGGATAAAATGCTTCTACTATTAATACGCAGTTGGTATCACGACAGTATATAAGTCATCACAGTATCGGCTCACCCGGGTCATCCTCGGTCGTCTTGCTGTCGGGCGCCTGCGGGCGCTGCAGGCCCAGCCCCGGCACCCCGAACACGCCCCGCATCTTGGGCTTGGTCCCTCTCTTCCGGCCGAAGTCGAGAACCGACCTCTGCCGTTTTTGGAAGCCCAGTTTGGCAGGATGGATCCCGCCTTTGAACTTGTACCCGCCCATTTTTTTCTTTGCTACTTTCGCGGATACCGTGTAAGGTTTGCCTTTACCGAGGCCGACGTCCGGCTGAAACCAACATATTGGAAATATTGGGGTGTGAAACGGAAAATATACTACTCTAGGAGTTTGGAGTTGAAGATAATTTCCAATTCGATTAAAATTCTCCCCTAGCGTCCTAAGCCCGAGGTCGGCCCAATAGGGGCGCCCTTAGGCATACTAGAGTAAAAACCCTTTTACAGCGTGGACTCCCATCAGGAGTCCGCCTTCTCTCCGGCGAAGTAGTCAAAGCCATCAGAGGCTAACTACGTAGGTCACTTAAAAAAAATTAAAAAAAAATTAAGATAATTTCTTAACCTAGATAGAAAGAATCAAAGTGGTAGTCTTCTACTCATATACAGCAATGGGAAAATAATTGTTATTCGTTTCAATTATACGTGTATTTGCTGTATATAGAAATGCTAACCTTAGGTTCGATGGCAAGAGGATCCTGTTCTTGTTGCATACTATCGTCACCGAACGAAGAGTCTTGAGATGTAGACGCCGCGGTATCGTCATCAAAAGCTGAAAATATTTTATCAATTTTAAAAATACCCTTAATAATTTGATTCACGGCTTTTCCCAGTGCCGCCTCGTATAGTTCTAGTAAGGAAACATTATTACACCTAATTGAATTAATAGGTTTTTTAAGCCATGGTGAAGGCAAAGGAGCATGACACAAAATGACACTGTCGCCCGCCAATGCGTAGCCAACCCTGAGAACTAAGATGGAAGGCATAGATGATGTATTTTGGCGGTCTCTATCGTTTGATCGAATTACATATGCAATAATTTCACTTGCCCGAATTTCAAATGATATAATTTTATACGCCATAGCGATAATGTACCATAATATTCATTTGCCATAAAGGCATTTTTTCTAAAGCCGTGAACTTTTTAGAATTGTAATAAAACAAACCTAACTGAACCTATTAGGCTCTATACGATGGCATGTAAAAATTACCTGAAAGGTTTATGAATACAGAACAAATGCCTTTATGGCAAATGAAATTATGTTATGTGATGTTAGGGAAAATGAAGATTATAGCCAGTGACTATTATGGCAAATGAAATTATGAAAAATGAAGGGATAGACTTTTGGATGGAGGCTATATTGAACTTACAGCCCGGTTTTGAGCCCGCGATCTGCATGTGCGCCTTGCAAAGAGGACAGTTATACTCGTACGCAGGGTTCTGCTCCTTCTTCACGCGGTACGCCTGCGGCTCAGCATCTGGGTCGCACAAGCCATGGACGTACCTAATTGTAACAAAATGCATGTCAGTTGACATTAAAAGTAACCTGTTTTCTGTTCGAAACATACTGCAAGTATTTGTATAAATTATAATAAAAGGTAAACCAAACCAGCCCTAGTCGCTGTCTATTTGTTAGCCCTGCTGCTCGTCGTCGTACCTAATCAGGTATGCAGTTCAGGAATCCTTCCCTTATAATAACATGACATCCTACATTAATGGAAATACCAAAGCTTGACCAATTCTTATCGATTTAACCACACCAGGATCATCTGCTTCCTTGCATATACACGAGTCGTCTACATCTCGTAGATAGACTAGGGTCGTTTATTACATCTTACAGGTACTAGGGTTGTAACTTTTGCTTTTGAGATAGAGACCTTGCCGTGTTGTTTTCCAAGTCATTATTATGAATTTAAAGTTATTGACCTTATATTTGTAACAATATTATTTTGTGCTAGTTTTAATAATTATTATATATTATTTTATTACTTTGTGATGTAAATTACTATTAAGTATTATTTTTAGGGTTCTGTACATCCAAATGAAAAAACGCAACTCTCATAGGATTACTCATGTCTGTCTCTCCATCTGTCACAGCCAATTTGCTATAGGTCTACTGGTCATTATCTTGTCAGAGACGCTAGTACATTCACACCATATTACCATATGACTTTTCTTATCTTGTCAGAGACGCTAGTACATTCACACCATATTACCATATGACTTTTCCAGTGATTTTAGATTTTGCATTTTTTTTCTTTCATAAGAACCTTCTCCTGACCATAAGAAACATAACAAAAAAAGAATTAGCGAAATCGGTCCAGCCATTCACGCGTGATGCCGTGACCAAGGGAAATGGGGATTCACATTCTCATAGATGTTGAGATAGGGTTGCCTGTTTTGGGTAAGGGTGGGGTTGTACCTCTTGCAGGTGATGCAGCGGATCATGTCGCGGTAGGCGGCGGCGCGGTAGGCGCGGCGGCACAGCGGGCAGCAGGAGCCCTTGTTGCGCTGCTGGTAGCACGAGTCGCACACCGTGTAGTGCGCGTGCCAGCGCGACGACGGGCCCGCGCCGGGCGACCGCGCGCCGCAGTCCGAGCAGATGCGGCAACACTGGAACACATTTTATACATGTTTCCATACAGTACTTACTTTTATTTCACAATCACTACTGAATTAAGCTGGGTACGAATCTGAGCGGCTCAGTCCGAGGCATGCTCGCCCCTCGAACAAGCTGCTCGCGAGCCAAATTGTTGCACAAAAACATGCGAGCTGCCTCACAGCGTGCTCGCCGCGAGCCGACATTTCAAAATAGCTTCGGACTCGATGACAGCCGCGGCTGCGTTTATCACAATTCACCGAATTATTAACAAAAAGAAGAAGAAATCGCTTCGGTGGTGGAACGGGTCAGCAACTTTTAGTGCTGTCAAAGGACCGACTCTCGACGGCTCGCTACGCGTCGCTCGACCGCTGCGTACGAATTTGAGCAAAATAGGTGAGCCGTGCGTGCCTCAACCCGAGGCTGCTCTAATTCGTACCTACCTTTATATATTTATCGCACAAACCAGTTTTTTTTTATCGTTCATGTAAAGTCAAGTTCTTTAATTGTTATGCCACTATGGACAGCGTAAAACCATATGAAAAAAAGCTATCATTAATGATTAACGCTGTCATAATGACAGGGTTCCAGTGGCATAACAATTAGTCCTTGACCGTACACAACCTTACCAAATTTCTCTTAATTTATTTTTTGATACTTTCCATTTAATCAATGGCCTACTAGCAACCCATACTAACCTTGCACTTCCATCCATATTTCGGTACAGTGGCCATGACAGGCCTTAGACACGAGGCGTGGTACATCTTGTCGCAGTGCTCGCACGTGACGGCGCGCGCGTCGGCCGGCGGCATGCCCGCGGCGCTCTCGCCGCGGCACACCTGGCACCCGCGGCACGAGCGGCACGACCAGCCCGCGCGGACCCCTGACGCAACACAAAATATCAAACAACCAAGCTCTAACATGTCTGGACCTTCTTTCCATTAATATAAACCCTGGTCTTGTGCACACTTTAATTTGATGTACTAAAAAGGATGTTTCTATGTACTCACAACTCTATCTCGCACACAATTCATTCATTAACAGCACAAATTCATGACTGACTGTTATTTTTGAAGGTGTTATTGTTGATATAGCACTGCTTAAAGACTTTAAATTTAGGTAGATAGAAGATTACATGAACCCTTCCGTTTTGTAAAGAGAAACAGATTATTTGGTACCTGGTAACTGCGCGAGTCCAACACAAGTCCCATGGTAATGAGCGCCACAGGTAACGCATGTCATCAGATTACAAATATCACCGATCGTTCGGCACGTCCTACAGTCAATGTCAGCTGTACCTATGGACAAAGTTAGAAAATATAATAAACATGATTGAGCAAGACATGGTGTCAAAACTGGTGATGCCTTTGCTGTTAGTACTTACAAACAAGTGGCACTTGATACAAGTGGTCCTTGCAGAATGACGATTTGGTCTGGAAGTCTATAAAACCTCCGGAAGCAAGAACACAAGGGAGGTGAAAGTATTTACTGCAACTCATCTGAAAAAAAAAAACAGTTTAGAACAAGGTCACAGTGCCAATCCTGGTATAGAAAGAAAGAGAGAGCAAAGAAAGTATTTTACCTTACAAGGAATGCTTGCACCATGTCTTAAACAGAAGGCACATTTTCTTGTTAAAGCAACCATCACAATTCCCCGCACCCTGGCCTCCTCTAGCAGCTCTCTATCTTCCTCAGAGTTAGATGCTGCAGCAACCTGGTCGTGGAATGGAGGACTGAACTCAAGGCAGCAGCGGTGTATGTAGAAGGCACCCGAACTGACCACTCCAGGGAGCTCTAGAACTTCAGTGTGGCCAATTATAGAGAGCTCATCTGTGTGCTCCATGTTGTATAAAGGAGTTCTAAAAGGAAATGATTGATTATTGAATGAGTATTGTGTTATTACTGAGTTACATGATTAGTGTAGTGCAGAGTTCACCAACAATTTTGTAGGTATTATACCTTACTAACAAAATTCAAGAAAAATACAGATTACATCCACAACACAATAATTCAAAAAATTCAAATTCTGTCTTGTTGTTTTGACAACCATAAACAAAATTCTAAGCTTCAATATTTGTTACATAGGTGAACTCTGAATGAATGTGTCAGTTATTCAAATTAAAACTCACTTGCACTTATTAAATGCCTTCTGCCTCCTACTCAGTGGCAGAGCCAATGGATGTTGATTGGGATCTACAAGTTCAGACGGGGGGGAAGCAAGACCTGGGGGAACAGGAGTAGTGGGGGTACTAGTTGGTGTTTGAACATTTGTGGGTGTGGCACCACCCGAGTTGGAAACTGTTGGAGTGGTACTGCCATCTCCTTCACCAACATTGCAGAGGAACTGCCTCATCTCACCCTGACCTAGTTGACTGCGCTCTGTTAGGTTGCAGAGAGCACATGCTTTGCCAGGCCTGAAATAAATGTTTTTACGTATGAGCAACGTTTTGTGATTATGATTCATTAGTAATGCTTATGTTAACAACAACAAAAGTGAGAACTATATCAGTACCATTTCTCTGGCATGAAGGGTGGTTCCTCAGGAGCAGGCATGGTGAAGTCATCCTCATCCATCATGTCATCCAGGGCATCATCTCTGCTGCCACGGTGTCTTTTGGCTCCTCGGACAGATCCAGCACCACCTCTATACCTAATAAATCGTAACATATTACAAGTTACTACACTAATAACTTTATTCAAAACTCATCATTGGCTCTAAAGGCAGTAAAAATATTAGGATTGATTATTTAGAAACTGAGGATTTTTGTTGCTGAACATATCACAAGGTAAATATAGATTTATCTGCGTGCATTAAAAATAATGCCAATATATTTACTGAACTAAATAAAAAACATGTTTTTCATATTATAGAACTTCTTTTAAACATAGCTATACATTGGTCTTATTCAAAGTGACATTGAGGTCAAAGGTGGAATGATATGTTGACAAATAAAGACAAAAATATAGTCAATGCGATATGATTAACATTACATATAGACAACAAAATATTATGCTGTATTGTATAGCATATCATAATAAGTTTAAAATGGATCCCCATGGAGTTAAACACAACAATCCTTTGATTACTTATGTTTAGACTTAAATACCTTCTAACTATCTTGCCCTCCCTCGCGAGCTTGGCGCCTTCCTTGCGCGGTCGACCGGGCCCACGGCGCCCCGATGTGAAGAAGGGACGCGTATAGGGCTGGTGGTGGAAGAACGCCGGCTGCGAGGCGCCTCCGTGCGGCGACGCGGGCTCCTCGCCGCGCGGGGACGACGCGCACGACGTCGGCGTCGACCCTGGCCCTGGGTAGAAGTCTAAGACGACACGCTCACTTAACCACAAACCAAAGCAGTAGTAAACAAATATAAATAAACTAACCTAGCCTCCGACTTGAAGGCCTTTTCAACCTCCCCTGACACCCAAAATGTTAGTTTCATAAGCCTACTTACCAGAAGACGGCGGTGCTTCGATTTCATCTTCCGATCCATCATCCCCTAATAAATCCACTTCTAAGACACCTTCATCCGCCACATCCATCTAAAATAAACAGGACCACTTGAATACGCGGAACGCCACTATAAACACATTTTAGTTAGCATCTAACACTATTTACAACTTGCTTAGCTTGTATAAACCACCGCCATAGTGAACGACAAGTGGATTGCAAAGTTAACTTCCAAACTTACCGCGAACTGTCGCGATGGACTGTTGTTCAGTTAATGTTATGATAAAATAAACATGTAAGTTGTTGAAAACATTTTCAATGATAATTTACATTTACTACAAATACATATTAGCTGAAAAAAATAGCAATACGACTTTCGCAAGCAATGAAGCAAGCGAACGAACGAATGAAATTTCTTGTGTATATATATCTATATAGTGAATGAAACCATAAAAGAACGAATGAAATTAAGAGAAGCGCATGTTCTGAAACCTGCGATGTTCAATAACTTTACAATTAATTTTCGTTCATAGTTAGAAAAATCTCTGGAAAAATCTCACAAACCGATATAATAGTAAGGTTAGCGTATATAATCTTCGAAAGATTATTAACTTTTGTAGTTCTATTCAAATTTTTTTTAAACCTAAACTATCCATCGCATCAACAAAAAAGTTCGATTTGACCATGATTCGACTAAGTCGATTATTTTACTTTTATTTCCATATTTAATATCGTTAGTATTACGTGCTTTGCTTTATAGATCATCCGAGCGTGGAATAGTATCGTATTATTCCTGTTTATTTATTTAACCGTATGGCACATAATGGAACACAGACTCGCTTACTAATAACAATTTTTGTTACTATTATTCATTTCATATTATTCAAATACTGCGTTGCGTTTAGTTGAATTTGCGTTAATCTGTGGTGTGCATGTACTCTATGCATATAGAGCCATGGGGTATGTGTGTGATTGATGTGTGTGTGTGCCGTGCCTGTGTATATGGAGTACGTGTCTGTCCGGCAGCGTCGGCTTAGAACATAGGGTTTCAATTTTTGTTTATAAATATTATAACTCCATTAATAATTAACATGCAGTTTACTTTTACTTCGGTATTGATACTAGTTAGCTTAAGCATTAGTACAGAATCGTCATTATTCGAAAGCGATTCATGTTATTCTTTTGGTAGTGGTAATGTTTTTCCCGGCGGAGCGAGAAAAATTGATCACAAACTACAAGTTACTAAAGCCGTGAGTAAGTATTGACTGGATTTGTTTCGCATGTACCGTATCTATCTGCTCAATAAGCTATGTATCCATTTTCATTTGATAACATTTAACCTACGGCTACAGCAAGAAATTAGTTGATAACGATTTCAAATCATAACATACTTAACAGAGATGTTTAAAAAATATATTTCACGGAATTTATCACTAATTCCGTTCCGTATTAACTACCAAAATTGGTAGTTTCCTAATATTTAGTAAACATGATATTTTATTACAGTTTCAAAACCTGCTCCTGAGTGGGAGGCTACAGCAGTTGTCAACGGAGAAATCACACAGCTCTCTTTATCAAGCTTTAAAGGAAAATATTTAGTTTTCTTTTTCTACCCCTTAGATTTGTGAGTAATTAATAAAGATAATATCTTATTAAACTATTAAACAAAATTGCTAGGTTTTTGGTAACTGCTATTTCTATTTGATTATTTAATGCACCCAAATAAAAAAAAATTTAACAAATAGTCATCAAAAACACCACATTTAACTTATTTAATAAGGTTTTTTTTTAATGTTTCAGTACTTTTGTCTGCCCAACTGAAATATTGGCATTCTCTGAAAGATTTGAAGAATTTAAAAAAATCAATACTGAAGTTGTTGCCTGTTCAGTTGACTCTCATTTCACTCATTTAGCCTGGATAAATACACCTAGGAAAGAAGGTGGTCTAGGCAAGATCAACATCCCACTGCTTAGTGATCTAAGCCATTCCATTGCTAAAGATTATGGTGTATATTTAGAAGATTTAGGTCACACGCTAAGAGGATTATTTATTATTGACGATAAAGGCATTCTGAGGCAAATCACCATGAACGACCTGCCTGTTGGAAGATCCGTAGATGAAACTTTGAGATTAGTTCAAGCATTCCAATATACTGATAATCATGGAGAAGTATGTCCGGCTGGCTGGAAACCTGGACAGGATACGGTGAGGCATATTTTTTATTTGTAGGCTTTTACAATTTGTACAATATTTTTTTCAAAATATTGTGTAAATAGAACTGATTAATATTTTACTTTACTTATTACAGATCATTCCAAATCCTAATGAGAAGAAGAAGTACTTTGCAAAAGTGGCAAGAAACTGAGTTAGGTACTTTAAAACCTGAATCTGATTTATTGTATTGCACATATTGAAAGATATTTTTCTGTCTGACCTATTAATCACTTAAGATTACTTAATCATTGATTGATGTCTACAAAGCATAGATAAACAAAGCCGTCCACATTATCACGGTAACAAACTAAAATCACAAATAGAATAAGTTTTAGGTATAGTTTCATCCAGTATACATAGTTCAGAGTGACTGATTTTGGCAATTTTAAAATACTCAATCCTGCAAATCCTCTTATCAGTTATATGGTATCGGCTGAAGGATGCTCACAGCAGGATATAGGCCTTCCCCTAAGATCAATTTTGTGCTTCTCACATCCATCAGCTTCCCATGATCTTCACCAGATTGACAGTCCACAGTGGGCGGCCTACCAATACTAAATAACGATTGAACATTCCTATAACTGAAGAGGTTAGAAGTCTTAATACTATAAAAACATCACATTATTTACACTGTATAATAGGCTAAGACTGATTATAACATTAAAAGTGAAATTATTATTTTCTTACAAATCTTATTTTATTCATAACTTTACTAATGGTACGAATTTATTCCTACTACCTCAAAATTACAATAATCATTGTGCAGTCGCCATCAAAATTATCAGATTATTATATTATGCCTATGACGATAGAGTCGTTTAGATATTTTTGAGCACCTTCATTTGTTCCGATATACTTGATCGCGATTGTACTTTTTTTTGTTTCGTTGAAATTACCCGAAAACGATAAAGACTGCATTTTTTACCGGAAGCCTTTGTTTCGGGTATTTTTTAGAGGTACTAGTAGGCATCTAACTTAAGGTTCGTACATTTCAAGAATAGGTACTTTTTATAGCTTTGTGTGACATTGTTTTTTACTCATGGCCAAAAATAATACTCGTATGCATTCTGCAAACTAAAAGTAAAAATGTTTTATTGCCATATAAAGAAAGAACAAGGTTTAACAATTAATCGGCGACCCCCACACTAGGCTGAGCCTGTATCGTGGGAGTCATGACTGACACGAATTACCTTTAAACAAGTCGGCTTGAGAATAAAATAATCAAAAGTACTAAAGAAGTTTCACCAGAATAATACTTAAGTTAACACCAAAGGAAATCGCGCGTGCGGTGGCTGTGTGTGTGTGTGTGTGCGTGTGTGTGCATGCTTGCGTTATACACTTACAGGAGCAACCCTACGAGCCTAACACAACATTTTCTCGGAATCTACTAAGATCTTGGCTTATAAATACTTAAATACACAGAAATTCTTCCGCCCAAGACTGAAACAAATACTCGCGCGCATCACACAAATATTTATCCATACCGGGAATCGAACTCGGGACCGCTAGCTTTGAAAGCACGCTACCAACTAAGCTAAGCGAGTCGTCAAAGTATTTTCAGCTTCCAAATTTAAAGAAGTTAATAGTTCATTTACTTATTTTTTAATCTCTTCTATTTTAAGGTTAAATATAATTTCCATTTTCAAGTAGCAAGGTGAAAATGACTCCCATATCTAGGGAAAAACCGAATTGGTTAAACGTATCGGTGTTTTCTGTCCATGACGTCCCGCCCCACTTCTTTATCATACATATTACATAATTATACATACATACATAACATCACGCCTTCATTCCCAGAGTGGGGAAGGCAGAGCTACAGAAATACCAACAACTCTCAAAAGACTTGTTGATAATTCTGTAGCCACATTTTGCACAATCAGGCCAAGAAGTTTACTAGTGTATTAGTGACAGGTTGCAAGCCCATCGCCTAACAATACTACAAGCCCTTATTCCATGAGTCGCCTCTTACGACATCCATGGGAAGACATGGAGTGGTACTATTCTAACCCGGCAACCACACGGGCTTATTTACGCTAGCTTATTTACATAATTATACTCTTTGTTAATAAAACTAAACTAAAAATAACTAAATTTTTACTTGCAACTTGTTACTAACTTGACTGTTTACATGCATTAATTTAGTAAAAAATTAGTAAAAATTTAAATTAACTAAAGCACTAAAGACGTGTAAACCAGCCATTAGGTGACAATCGATCATAATCGATCTTTATCGTATACGTACGTATATTTAATTTTCAAAGACAAAACACGTCATCAGAATCTTTAGACATACATTATCTGTGTTCTGAATTGAAATTCGTGTCTGTATTGAACGAATGAACAAAAAAAAGTTTTTCTATTGACTTGACAATAAGCTTGACAGGTTTCGGATTTGACCGAATAATTTTTTGACTCTTGCTTGCCATCCTACCCTAGTATACAATAGTAGTCTGTGATCCTTCCTCAATTTCAATTCCTATTAGAGTATTGGACAATGGACATACCCTGTAATCTGTGATTCTTATTGTTGTATTTGTGGTTCATGTTCATAATCTTGATAACTTTTAAACTGTGGCTTATTTCACAACTGAGTTTATTTTGTTTGTTATCTTTACTGGTGTGATTTTCGTAAGCTTATGAGTGAAAGCTTTTATCTGATTATATTTTCAATTTCGTGTAAATCATTTAACTAGCGGTGGCGGATTTTTAAGAACCATCATTTTTGTTGCTGCATTCAATATGAAAATATTTCGCGGAGTGGTAGTGGCTAACAGCATGATTCGATTGGCTTTGAACCCACCAGCTGCGTGGATTCGACAGACGAGAAGTATTCTACCTGCTATTTTGTATGTTTATAAATCCGATTAAGTTAGTTTTAGCAAAAAGTTTGGAATAAAAGTTGAGTGATATATTTCCACTTAAAATATGAAGTACTAGTAGAGCTATAATTACTGATTATTGTTTTACTGTGTGCAATTAATATTCCTTAATAAATACTTTTGCAGTCAATCCATCAGTAACAACAGCAGTAAGAACATTTTCTTTGAATAGGGTAGGTTTAAAAAGAGTCATTGGTTATGATGAAGTCAAGGAGGGGATAGAAAATCAAAGTTTTGTTATTGATGTCCGAAATCACCATGAAGTGGTTGCTACTGGCAAGATACCAACCAGCATCAATATACCATGTAAGATTATTTAATTTGTTCTCTATTAGAATTGGATAATACCTATTACTTATTACTTTACCTGTTGAGCAGCAATGTTGGCTTGTCCCATTCTGCTTTCGGGTTAAGACAACCTGTGTAGGGAATGCAAATAACCAGTTAACACTGAATTTGAGTTAGCAAATGACAGTTATTAACTGGATTTAAGCAGTTTAATTTAATCTCAGTTTTTAAAGTCATGGATGCAATGGCATTCTTGAAATTCCCAATGTGTTTGGGCTTCAGACAGAGCCCACTCCCTATTTCACCATTGTGATAATTTATAATAATTATGTTCTACTATATCATTAATATTGGATGTGTTTTAACCTAATAGGTGAGAGCATGCATCAAGAGGGAAGAATGGCTAGGAAAAGTGTCCTTCCCCAAACCAAGATTTTTAAAATCATATGACTATATTTCATTGATATTATACAAGAATTTTGTTTGAAAAATTCAATCAAAATTAAAAACTAGTGACTTCTGTCATATTCTTTGTTATTTTAGATTGCGCATGTATTAGAAAGAATTGCTATGTTGTTAAGAAATAGTAATGAAGTTTTACAATTAATAACAATATTGTTTTTTAGCCAGGGCACCTAAAAGTGCCATCAAAAACCACATGGAGTATATGGTTCTTTATTCTGAAATATTTTGTGAGTTCCAGGAAACTTGTCCTGTGATTGATCACCATGATCATTGATCAACAATAACTATATTATGACATAAACAGTAACATATTTAAGAATATCTTATTTTTTTAGTGGATAACATTGAGAAAGCATTATCACTGACTGATCCAGAGTTCAAGAGAGTTTATAATGTATTAAAACCAGACAAAAAAAGTCAACTGATATTTTACTGTAAGTCTGGTAATCGAGCCATGGAAGCTAGTGTTGTGGCCCATAAGCTTGGATATACACAGTAAGTAAATTTAGGGTCTTCTTAACCTTTTAACCGCCACGGCTGGTTGCAACTTTTCGTGCACGTGACGCTTACGACGTCATATGCTGCAACAACGCCGATACAAAATGTATGAAGCATACCGAACTCCCGGCGTCCCGGGCACGAAAATCCGTGACGTGATATGCCGTGTTTGGCGTTCAAAATGTTAACATCTTTTAGTAGGATTAATTACAACCAAATTTCATAATGGCTTTATCTTTAGTTGGACTAAATCTGAAATTGAAAAAAATACCCTAATTTTTATAATGGCATTAATCCATAACGTCTGGTTCATAAAACGCCTGAGCACTATTCTTAAAATGACTTTTATCCAAAACGTCTGAAAGGCAAAATGTGAAATAAGTAATCATACGGGATGGAAAGCCGTCATAAAATTTGCGAGTAGTAGTAAAATGACTCGGTCGCAAAATTACCGACTCTTTATCTCTTGTAACCTACATTTCAAAACTTTCCAGTCGCAAAAAGACCACTTCATTTACGCTACTAGGTAGGTTTGCGTTAGATAACAGGTAAAAATTGCCCAAGAATAGGAGCCCCGCCATGTGGAGCTCCGTTTACTTCGCTAAGATAGGCATAAAATGTAAATAGCAATTCGGTAATTTTGAGACGTAGCTGTAGGCTACAAGTGTTGTGGTATTTCTTTTATAAATAAATAAGTAATCTTTGGGTGAAAGAGGAAAATGGGAAGAGCAAAAAGTGGCAACGAGTAAGTACATGAGGCCTCTAGTGTACGAGTCCATAAATGGCACTTTCTGCTGAGGCAGCATGTGCTTTTCTCAACTACTGCAAGGAGATATTATTACATTTTTTTATTATTAATTTACGTAATTAGTATGTAATAGGCCAAGAATGTTTCTTGTATAAGAACGGCCTGTCATAAAAGTGATGTTATGCTGACCCCAAACCAAACTAAAAATGTTCATATTGTCGAGCACTGTTGAGAAAAAGTTTTTGTGATTTGAATTGGAGGTATTATGATTTCAAATGGTAATGATACATACACATATGTTCGTGTTATGTAGCATATGGTAGCATGCAGACGCGCATGCTAAAATACATCATTATAGGTAATAATCTAATAATATGGTATGTGTTAACCCTTGTCTAAGAACAATCAACTCTAGGATATTCCAGGTCGTCGCAAGCAACGCTGCAGGAAGGTCATAGTTAGTATAATATAAATTATATGTTTAATCCATAGAATGAGATTGATATTTTTGAAAGATTCATTTAAACCGGTGCCGTACCTACATAATCACGAAGCAAAAGTAGGATCACGCGGACTGTAGGGTGTTTCAAAGATGCAGCAAGCAACCCTGCGTGAAATGCTCTCAGGGTCAAATAATACGGGTCAGAGTGCGTTTTTCATATTAAAGAGGCAATTTCCAAGCCTTGGTTCTCCACCAAGGGATACTTTTAGTTAAATCTCATGATGATTTCCCGAATGCCCCGATCATGGATATAGCACTTCCAGAGTTCCTAGGATACCCAACTGATTGAATCTGCGGTTAAAGTCGGAATTTTGCATGTTCAGAAAAACGTCTAAAATGGAAATAAAATGTAAGGAAATCCAAATGCTGACCCAAACTCTCTCACTGTTTTGTTAATGATTGTGCGATCAGTTAGGTATCTTATGAACTTTAGACCTCCATTGAACCTCCCGAGTATCCACTATTAAACCCTCACTCAAAACAATCCCTGACCAGGAACCACGGCTTCGAAACAACCTCGTTTGTATGAAAAACGCACTCTGACCCGTTTTATGTGTACTTTTATAGTGTTATTAAAGTTTGTGCAATCGTTTTTGAGATTATCGCAATGATAAGAACAAATATATACCTACGGGTCAAACCAAAACCTCTTTTTTAACCATGTTAAAAATTAAGCACTAGATACATTTTATTTTTGTTTTCACCCTCGGAAAATATTAAGTTTACTAATGCATACTAGGAACCCTTATATCGCCATTTCCGTCCGTCCGTCCGCAGCCTAGCTCAGAGACTCTTTGTACTACAAAGCTGCAATTTGGTTTGATTATACATATTAGTCTCGCCAACAAAGTGGTAAACTAAACGCTTGAAAGTTTTTTTTTAGTTTATTTCCCCTACACAACGTGGGGATGTATTGTTTTTTCTAGTCTACCCGATCATATTGTGGGGTGTCGTTGGATAGGTCTTTCAAAAATATTTCGGGTTTATGAAAATAGTTTTTCGATTATGGGATCCGTTTATGAAATATTAAGTTTTTAAGCGCTAATTTTTGTTACAGTCAAGTGTCCTTGGTTCTTGAGATACAGGCGGTTAAAGTGGTTATATCTACTAAAATCATCTATGATGGCACCAAATGACTTTTAATAATTAGTCATTACTTGTTGATTTTTATGTTTGTAGTACTTAACGGCTCCCGAACCCTGCTCTGAGCATGGTCCGACATGCTCTTCCCAGGTTTTTTAATACTAGGTTGTTGTTTGTTATCTTATCTTTAACCTTTTAACCGCTACGGCCGCCTGCTTGTACCCCTGACACCAACGACGTCATGTGCCGCCACCGCGCTGATACAAAATGTATGGAGCGTACTGAGCGCCCGACGTCCCTGGCACGAAAATCCGATGAGACGTGACTTGCCAGCTTTGGCGACTAAAAGGGTTAAGAGCATTATTATATTGTAATAATACCCTATTATCTTTACAGTTCAAAAGCTTATGCTGGCAGTTGGGAGGACTGGGCTGCGAAAAATAAAGACCAAAAATTATGAAGGAAAAAGAAAGGTCCGTGTTCAGTTTAAGTAAGCCATGTTACTACTGTACGGACTGTATTTTTTCTTTGTGCTCTCATTAAAACTATAACATAAGGTTGTCAATTGTTTCAATGCATGTTGTTAAACATGCTGTGCCTTCGAGTAAACGAGGTGAGCTCATAATGTTCGCAGTCAAGTTCATGTGAAGCTCACCATATTACCAACGGGGAGATTTTTGTGAGTGGGATTTTGAATCTACCTACAAGTGAATTAAGTTCAATATCCTTTGTTGTTACATGCATTTTTCAATTTTGAATTAAATTTAAAATGAACTTTATACTCATTAATATATAGTTTAAACTAAATTGTCTTGATGATACCTCCTGGGGGGTTATCATGACATAACTATGCAGTTCTGTCATGATAACCCCCCTGGTATCACAAGGATATGGCCACTGTCCAGTGGGACAAGTTTGGAAGTTACAAGTTATCGGTGATAATAATAAAAGCAGATGATGATACGATCACACTCCAGAGGTAATAACGATTAAGTCGTTCCTTAGTGACAACTTTTCATACGTAAGTTTGAAAAGGAACGAGTTAATTGTCTCCAATATCCCTGAGTAAGGCGGTTAGTCAACTGTGTTTGCGCGGCAGTCGAATATTTGTAAGTTAATTCAACAATAACTTCAGTAATGTTAATCCGATTTTCATAAAGTTGAAGCAAATACACTTTAATAAATGTCTTCACACTTAAAAGCCCCGGCACCAGATCAGCTCAAAGTGATAGGGTACATTGATAATTGAGTTTAAACTTGTGTTAGGACGATACATATTTCAGTGAACGAGGCAAATCACGCGTTTTTACTTTAACTTTAAAAATATATTAACTGTACTAACACAAGCTCACTTTTCAATTCTTCACTTTGAGCTGATTTGGTGCCGTAGTCTTGGTGTCTGGGGACTACGAAGTCAGGTGGGGAGGAATTATCTCTACTGATCGGTGCGGAACTGCGGACCGGCGAGATCTCCGAATTTGTACTACAACTTTTCAAAGCCATCATGTGCTACAAATAAATAAACTACACAGGTTTTATCCTTAACTGTTTGTCTTTATGATTTAAGTTATAGATTTTTAACAGGGCTGTTATAGGTACGAGTATGTATACCTGAATAAAGACCCTTTAGCACGGTAAACGGGAGAAAAAAATCTTTTTTCAGGCAGATGCTTTTTTACGGTTCCGTTCCCAAAGGACACCCATGGCCCAATTACCAAGCCTCCGCTGACCTGTCTTGTTTGTCTATCTGTCAGCGAGCTGTATCTCATGAACCGTAAATAAATAGACAGTTCATTTTTTATTCGACACTACTGCTGCAATAACAATAAATAAAGAGGAAAAGTGGTGTCCCGACTCGCACTTGGACTTTTTTACATTAAATAATCTTAATTTCTGTTTAGTTACAATTTCAACCTTAGTACCTTGATTTAGGGTTCATATGTGTTTATGCGCTAGACCATGACGACGCTGCATGCAACGCGGCGATGCCATCAGCGGGCTCCGCCGCAAGGAACACTAATATTTGAAGCAAACGCGGGTAAAATCGCTTCTCCATAAACGATTTCATACAACGCCATCTGTTTTAATTTAGTGCAAACTGCGCCGCCCAACGGCCCATGCGATGCCCTGCGTCTCCTTTAACAAGCCCTTAGGCATTGGATTTATTGTAGGTAAGTATATAGATACGCATCGTATTCTCCATAGAATAAATATTGCTTGATAGGGAACCGACTTTATAGCCTGGTAAAAAGTCAACCGACTTTATAGCCTGGTAAAAAGTCCAGCCAGTGGTGACGGTTGGAACTACAATATTTTCAAATGGCAATAGAGTGAAATTAGAGTAAACCTTTGGATCAAGTTGTCAGTTTCATTCCGAAGCGCCCTCCAGTTTTTGCCAGGCTATATAGAAGGTATTTGCGAGTGTTACCACCTGACAAATGTTGTTCCTCCAGTTTCTCCTGTCACTACGTTAACTTTTTTTGCCAAGCTATACAGCTATAAGACCATAGAATAAGAACTAAAGGTATAAGCAACCTACCACAACTTCAATCCAACTTCAATTGACATTGGCAGCATCATCAATTTGACGCAGCCGTATATCACCAAAGCTGAACGCGGATGTGAATAATCTTATTATTTCTCAAACTGTTATTTTCGGAAGCCAAATTAGTATAGGGCTTCATTTGCATTCAAGCAGTCGTCGAGTGGTAGCGGCGGTTTTAAAAAGTTCAACATGAGATTTGTTCGCAGAGTGGTCTTTGCTAACAGCATAGTTCGATTCGCTTTGAACCCCCCAGCGGCATGCACTTGGTCGCGGAAAAGTATTTTACCTGTTATTTTAACCCCCGACGCAAAAATAGGGGTATTTTACGTTTAACCTGTGTACATGTGTGGCATCGTCTCTCCCAAACGGATGAACCGATTTGAACACTGTTTTTTTTAAAGCATGCTAGTTCAGGAGTGGTTCTTTACTTTGTTTCATGGAAATCGGTTGGGTTGAAGAGGTCTATAAGAAAGGGCTAAGGGTACAAGCAGATTTTACTATTAAATAGATAAAAACCCCGATAGAAGAGTGTTTATCTATTTAATAGTAAAACCTCCCTGTAAGTACTTCTTATTTTGTTATTAATGGTGGTCCACCGCGATTCTTGTACGTATGAATATTATCCTATTATCTGTCTCAATTTGGATTTTTGGCCCATCACCAAAGAGATCTATGTTCACAATCACCTTTAACTTCAACATGGAGTATGAAATCGCTATCCCCTCGACAACTGTCCAATTTTTCAAGATGAAAAATGCGGCTCTACCTGAAATACTAGAATTTTATAATACTACTTTATCAGTAGGGGAAGGAATCCAAATACATTATGTGCAGAGTTAGGTAGTTACTTACATATGATTTACTATATTCCGGGTTTTTGGGAATCTGATATCCTAGATTGTAATCTGATGTGTCGAGAATGAGCCGAGCGATAAGCGATAGTAAATTAATTATACATAAAATCAATAAAATCTTTTGCAGTCAATCCGTCTGTGACAACAGCTGTAAGAACATTTTCAATAAATAGGGTAGACTTCAAAAGAGTTGTTACATACGAGGAAGTCAAGCAGGCTATCAAAAGTGAAAGTTTTCTTATTGATGTCCGAGAAGCACATGAAATTACTGTCACTGGCAAAATACCATTCAGCACCAATATCCCAAGTAAGATTATTCGATGTCCTTTTGCTACATTAAAAATACCACTAACCTAACCCGCCTAGCACCAATGCCTGCTTTGTTGTGTTCCGGTAAAAAAGCATTCCTCCGGGTTGGCAACGCAGCTTGTCATTGCGAATGCCCAGAGACCTCCAGAGCCGTCCACGTAGAAGTCGGTTATCGGTATTCCCTGCGGAACTAGTTAACTTTCCGGTATAAAAGTATTCTAGTCCTTCCCCGGGATCCTAACTATCACCATTCCAAATTTAATCTAGATCAGTTCAGCGATTTATCTGTGAAAGCGTATCAAACGTCTGTGCTTTTGCCCCTCGGGCGTGCTGCCAAGCAAACATACCTAACCTAAACCATACCTACCTAATTACTAGAGAATGCAAATAACCGGTTAAAACCGGTTATTAACCGTCTTTGAATTTGGTTATTAACCGGATATTTGCATTCCCTACTAATTACAAGTGTGAAAATCCGCGATTAGAGTAGGAAAACCAGGGTCGCTGGAAACAAATAGGAATTGGGAAAAAAGTTTACAGAAAATTCACGTCAAAGAAAAAATAAACCAACTAACACCTGATGATGGTAGGTCCCCTAATTAGAGGGGTTAATTGCTCTATAAATTGCCACCCTTCTTCCATAGCAGCTCTCCGTCAAACATGATTATTTTTTTCGGTTCGGTTCGTTTAATCTTGCAAAGAAGATTTGAACCACTTCCCGGGGACCGATTGAGCTGAAATGTGGAATACCTACGTAACTTCGGTGACAATACAATAATATTATGGCATCATCGAGTTGGTCTGATGGTGACAGGATCTCCGTTATACTTAAAGTAGAACCACCATGTTTGAACTCATTAGGTTGGTCTTGATAAGCAGTAAATGATTTTACAAAAAAAGTATAACAGTCGGCAACAAAAAGGTGTCCCAAAAAAAGTTTTAGACAAAAACTTTTATCTCTTTTTTTCTACCAGTGGGCCAGCTACAAACTGCATTAGTACTGTCGAATGAAGATTTCCAGAAAACGTATAATCGAAAAAAACCGGATTTAAGACATGAACTGATATTTTATTGTCGGTCTGGTTGTCGAGCGGTGGCGGCTAATGAATTGGCCCATAAGCTTGGATATTTCCGGTGAGCAAGATAACATAGGTTCTTATCATTGCCACATCATTTACTTTATTGCGTAAACCATGCACATGAAAATACATTTAAAATCAAAGCAATAGCGATAAGACCGCCCGTTGTTTACCTGGGTTCTTTCTAATTGTGCTGTGCTTTCTGTAATGTTTTTGTTTGGTGTACAAAAACGTGATTTGTATCGTATGTCTTAGGTAAAATGATTAAAAACCGGTCAAGCGCAAGTCGGAGACGCGCACTGACGCCTCCTCACCGCCCTACTCGCGCTTGGCTGGTTTTTATCGTATAATAGTAGGTATTTGTTATTTTTACTGAATATGGTTTGCACTATAGTAATCGGTTATCACACCAAACCTACGCTTCCGGGTTCCGAAGCCGTACTACAAACACAAAAACTATTTCGAACAAAAAACAACAAGTACGAGTATGAACGAACTTTCTATTTCAAGTTAAATATTTGGTGCTGACTTAGAGGATTTTTAGGGTTCCGTACCTACCTCAAAAGGAAAAAACGGAACCCTTGCAGGATCACTATATTGTCCATTTTGCGGTTTGTCTGTCTGTCAGTCAATACCCTTTTTGTAGGAACGCGTGGTATCACTTTGAAATTAACATCAAATACTTATGAAAAGGTCCCTTGAAGCTGTAAAATACAATACAATACGATCGGACCTCGGTGCTCCAGGCCGACTTGCACTTTGAAAGTGCCCTTTTCATTTTATAAGAACCAGCTAACCACTTTTTGAAATTTAACTTCCCTATGAAGTTTGGCAAAAAGCAAGGGCTATAGGGGATAATTTTCAACTACCAACGTATAAAGAGTGGGGATAAGTTTCCCGTGTGTGTGGTTTATATGTCTGTCAGTGGCATCGTAGCTCGTCAACGGATGAACCGATTTAGTCGGAATGGTTTTAGCTAGGTTTTATGAAAATCGGTTGGACTTTTTAGATATATTAGCTGAGTTGTACGGTCGAACTCATAAGTAGCTGAACATTTTAGTGCCTTGTCGCAACTACTCGTACATACCCCGTCCTCACCCCTCGCCTATATTCATTCCCAGAGTGGGGTAGGCAACAGAAAGGTAGGGCAGGTAGGGTACAGAAATACCAACAACTCTAAAAATACTTGTTTATAATTCTGTGACCACATTTTGCACAAGTAGGCTAAGATGTAGCCCTCTCACTACGTGTACGATGTAGCTAAATTCGTTAGGTGTAACATAGATAGTTTTCCTACTAAAACACTGACCCGCATGCGACTAGGATCCACAAATCGCTTACTAATCGCACGCTCCAGACTGACCAAGTCGACCAAAACTAAGCACATTTTAGAACCGAAGGTCTACAACAGGCTACCTCCACACATTAAAAACTTAGAAAGCAATGCAGCATTTTGTAATAAGTTAAGGAAATGGCTAATTGACAATTCCTTCTACGATTTTAATGAATTAATCTTAGACTAATTAATTATAAAATGACCTTTTAATTTCTAATTGTGTAATCTATAACTTATTTTGAATACTATCTAAAGTACCTACTACGAGTATAATGCAACTAACTATGACATAACCAAAGTTTTGTAATTATTTTGACATGTAATATTTTATAATATTATAAATAAATGAGTATGAGTATGAGATGTTAACCAGTGTATAAGTGACAGTTGCAAGCCCATCGCCTAACAGTACTACAAGCCCTTATTACCTTAGTCGCCTCTTACGACTCCACGGGAAGACATGGAATGGCACTATTCTAACGCGGCCACCGCACGGGGAAAACCTTGTCGCAACTAATGATATACTATAAACTCAAACCGCTCGCTCTCAGTTAAATGGGTAAGGACCAGAAAGTTGGCCACACCAACTCACGCAATTAAATTTTCTATGAAACTTCTGTTGTGCGACGACAATTAGCCATACAATTGTAAGGATACTTTTCATCGCACAATGGAGCTTTTTCCGTCTTCGTTATTCGTATGGTTAACTGCGCTCAACTATGGTCCAACTTTGGTCCTTACCCTAATACGTTATTGCGACAAGGTATTAAAATATACAGTTACGAGCAGGGCCCGTAATTTTCATGCCGCTGACGCAAAAATTACGTCTCGCTACATAGAGTATCATTCCAATTAGTATTTCTTCATAATCATTATTTATTAAATGCCTCTGATAATTAAATACTGTTATATATTGATTGTTTGTGTAAATTGTTAAAATCAGAAAAAATGTGTCCATCGATTCAAATTTTTATTTTTAACAGGGAAGTTGGAATAATTAACCAAATGTGCGAACAAACAAAACAATGATTACAAAACAAAAGTATTTCTATGAATATCACATGACGTATGAAAACGAAGATGACGTAGATGTTCTCTGTACGGGATTTGAAGCAAGAAGGATTGTGTGCTTTAAGTTAGAGAGGAGTAATTCTGTTCTGTACTTACTTGTTGAAATGTGGTAACAATAAATACCAATTAATAAAATGTATGTATTGACATAAAATAAAAAACAAATAGTTTCATTTAAGAACGTTTTACGTATCCAGTAAGTAGGTATTTATTTTTCTACGAGTCAATAGATTACCTACTTAACTTATAATTGTACATGATTAAATGATTGACGAATAATGGTTAATAATTTCAATAAAACTATTTGAAATCATACTCTATGTAGCGTGACGTCATTTTTGCGTCAGCGGCATGAAAATTACGGGCCCTGGTTACGAGTTTGAGTGTAACTCGTGGTCGCCATTATACGTAGGATTTTATCTACTGCATAGTTAGATTTCCACTATGCATTAGATAAAATCCATTCTAAGTGCACCCTATAGGATATCCAATGAATATTCCCTCTAAATTTCAAATCCCTAGGTCCAGCGGTTTCGGCTGTGCGTTGATCGATCTGTCAGTTTCTTCTTTTATGTGTATAGACTAGCCGTTGCCCGCGACTCCGTCCGCGAAGAACTCGTTTATCGCTATTCTCTCAGGAACCGTCCAACTTTTCGGGATAAAAAGTTCATTTAACTTAATAAGTTGTAGATATATCGTAGTTTTAAGAACGTGTACCTACTTAATACGTCATTATTTTTACAGGTCTAAAGCTTATGTAGGCAGTTGGGAGGATTGGGAGAAGAGAAGTAAAAAGGAAAAAAGTAGTGATGAAAATGCTTAAACTATATTGTTATTATTATTTTGCTCAATATTTATCTTTTTGAAACGTGTAAAATTGCGAACTCCGCTTGAAAATCATTAATTAGCATGAGAATCTACCTGCCGTAAGTACCTACTCAGAGGCGTCAATTAATTTTAAAGTGTGATTAAACTTGCTCCTTTGACACTTTCTTTGTCATAGAAATAGAATAAGACACCAATGACCAAGTTGTCATTTAACTAGCATTAAATTTAATTGACCTCTCTGAGTGCGGCCGTAACAGACACATTTTCTATTAGATGAAGTAAACTTTCAGTGCTAATTTTGTTTGTCCCATTTCAATTGACACACACTATAGGTTACCTAAATGAACTGTTAGTTTAGGCGCTTCATCTAATAAAACATTACCTACATTACATTACATTACATTACATTACCTACTGACTGAAGGATTATTGAACGGACTGATAGTGCACTAGCACTACGTAGCAGGGTTCAATCTTTTTCGTTCTATAGTTCTCCAATCCGTCACTAACTTATTTTTCCTGGACGATTATATCGAGGATAAACGTGGATAAAACATCTATCACTTTCTGACCAGTATGTAAGCGCGAGGGTGGCGGATGCTTTATCCAGATTTTATCCACCGCGATAAAGGTGGCTGACCATAATACGGGTGATTGCTGAATGTGGGCAAGAGCATGTCGGATCATCCTCAGTATAGGGTTCCGAAGCCGTTAAGTACTACAAACATAAAAACCAACAAGTAATAAATAACTAATTTTCTATATAAAGTCCGTCTTAGACGATTTTAGTAGGTATAAACACTTTAATCGCCTGTATCTCTAGAACCAATGATGTCTACTTAGTCGTGATAGTTTTCCTTTTAAATTCGTTATAGGCGCTTTCATTTAAGATTTATCTGATTTTTAGTACGTATTTGTAGTTTTGGCTGTAGGGGGACACTTGACTCTAACAAAAATTAGCGCTTAAAAGCTTAATATTTCATAAATGGATCGCTTTGATGTCACAATCCCACAATATTTTTGATAGCCAACCATTTTTGGCCACTTTTGACCTATCCAACGACAACCCACACTATGGGGTAAACGAGAAAAAAAAAATATCGCCACGTTACGTGTAGAGGAGTCATGTTTTTTTTTTACATTTTATTGTACTACTTTGTTGCCGTGACTATTATTTTATATTCGTGCCAAATTACAGCTTTCTAGTACTAAGAGTCTCTGCTCTAGGCTGCGGACGGACGGACATGGCGAAACTATAAAGGTTCCTAGTTTGACTACAGAACCCTAAAAAAGGCCCGAAGGATCGAATTTCGCTAATAGGGATGTAGACAGTAGATACCTAGTGAGTACATACATAAAGATAACATGTTTATTCACTACACCCTGTATTACTATGAAGGCTTTGAAGCAGTAAGTTCGGAACCTCGGATATAACCCCCTCCCTTTCACGCGTCGTTCTCGACTCAATCGTAGCATTTAGCTTCGATTTTTATAGTCTAATCGAATCTATTGATAGTAAATAGTGACATCATTGTTTGCCAATTCATAAGTAATAGTTTTAAATGAAGCTGATTTGAACCGTTTGACTCCAAGTTGGAGTTGCGCTGCTTTCGGCTTGTGTTGGAGCCTCAAGCACAAGCCGCATGCAGCGCATAGCGCAACTCACTGATACTCGTAGACTTCTCGATCACGGTATAAAAATCTGCCGTGTATTGACTGGAGCGTTCAGGTTAATTATGATGCTTAATTTTAAGTGTTGTTAGCTTTACTAAGCAGTCCCCGGATCGGCTGGATCGCACCAGGCTGCCGACAAAGATTATTCTTATTATCTAATCTGTGTTTCCCAAGGGCATTCTAAGCCTCCACTTTGAAATTCGTAATTCGAACTTTTTGCAAATTAGTTACGCATCGAGAGCAAAAGGGATAGCAATAGACGAAGTACAAATTACGGATTTAGAAGTAGAGCCACGGGCACCGGACCCTTCCAAAGAGGCCCGTGACTATCGATTGGACGAATACATGTGCAGGCTAGTGTTATGTTTTATTTATGCTGATTGTTATCGTAATATTACGGACTATTGTATTAGTTATTCTTTAATAAAATCTACAAACATAAACGTGTGTCTATTGTTTTTTACATGGTCTGAAACTTGCTGTAGGTAGGTAAATTCCATTCCAATAATGGAAACTGATAACAGTGATAACTGATGAACACATGTAAAATAAAATGGAAGCTGGTTACTAACAAAAAGTACCGCAAACCTAAAGGAGCGTCCCCGAGAGCATTCGCGAGTAATGAGTATGTATGTAAACTCTTTATTGCACAAAAATATAAATATTACAATTATAATTATAACACTGAATTAATTTTACAAAGGCGAACTTATCCCTAAATGGGATCTCTTCCAGCTAACCCTGAATCAAATGAGTAAGGACAATGCATGGGGTTGGACACATACAAGTTTGCACAAAAAGTAAAAAGAAATGATAATACTTATAAATAAATAAATAAATTTTAAACAAATTAGCAAGTAGGTACACAAACTAATATAAACGTACATGTATAATACACACATATATACATACATATACATATATACCTACATAAATATATAAATAACAACTCTAGTCATTATAGGAACCTGACTTCACGACTCATTCAGCCACAAAGTTTTTAAATTCCTCTTTATAGAGACTACAGAAGGCGACTGCCTTAAGGACAACGGAAGTTCATTCCTCAGTTGGACACCACGACCATGAGTATTCGGCGTGAGAATATTCGATTGGTTTGCGCGTCCTTACCACACGAATATTCGACGCCGAATGCTCATTACACGCGAATGCTCTCAGTTGGGATGCTCCTTTACTAGTAGAAAACGTTTGCTGGATTTTGCACTGTTAACCGTGACGGATTTATCCGTCGTTAGCTGTGAACCAGCAGCGCTGCGGAAATACCTATCCGTTAATGACGCGGAAAGGATTTTATAACCACCATATGACGCGGTTATTCTAGTTGGTAGTAAACTTGCCTTTTAACAAGCGGGCGCGCAATCGATCCCCGATGAGGGCAAATATTTGTATGAAAAACGCCCCTCCTATGCGTTTCGCGATTTTTACAGGTTGATTTATGAACGGCATTCAGTTTTAAATTAGACAATGATCTCATAATATGTTCCTCGCCATGTTACGCTGCGGCCACATTAGCGGGAGTTGACAAATATTCATGTTAAAAACTCTTTCTACGTCAATCCCCGGTAGTAATGAATAGCCGCACGTCTTTTTAACACCCGACTGTATCTGTGTGTCCGTCTGTGGCATCGTGTCTTCTGAACGGATGAACTGATTCGGATGCGGCTTTTTGATCCGTTTTTATGAGATGTCAGGTCTGGAAATCGTGGTCGCAATTTATCGAGGGTTGTACCAGCTATGCTACTTATGAAATTTAAAGATCCTTGGTGGCGACCTGCCCGAGATTACTAATAAGCCCATCTCTTTCTATCTTATTCATTACGAAGGTGATAATGATAAACTATAAAAGTTTTAACTACTTACGTCCTTTGTTATTTTTATACTGCCGTTTCAATGACTTTAGGTACTTATTCCATGGATACATCTTTGTAAAGACATTAAAATATTAAAATGTAGATACTTCATATTCTTTGACATTGGCAGCACCAACAGCAAATAATCAACAGACATATTCTACTTCTTTATACTTACTCTCTTTCACTTTACATATCTATATCTACACAACAATTACTAATGTTATTATTTCTCAAACTACAAATTTCGCAAGCGTAGAGTAGGTATAGAGATGTAAAATACAAGCGGTCGTCAAGCAGTGGCGGAGATTTTTCAAACGTTCAACATGATAGTTTTTCGAGGAGTGGTAGTTGCTAACAACATGATTCGATTGGCTTTGAACCCACCAGTGACATGGATTCGACAGCGGAAAAGTATTTTATTTGATGTCCCCTTGTTTCACCGACACTCATTTCATAGAACGTATCGTATCACAGAATTTCACTTCATCGAAAGATTTATTCTACTGAACCCTGTTGTTTTAAGGTTATATTAACCAATCATTACGTAGGTTAGATTGGGCTAGACGACTATCGCAAAATCTAAACTCCTGCGTCTAGAAAAACCTGTCAATAAAAAATCTGTGAGGTGATAAGTATGTTATATGAAATGGGTGTCGGTGGAACAAACGTAAACCATTCTTCTATCATTTTAAAATTTGTATTTTACCTGCACAAGTATGAATCAATTTTAATTTTACTTTAAACACTTAGGTTACTGATCCATGGGTTGCAGTAGGATTACTTTAAGAGGGTCCATCTGATCTTCGCAATACCTACTATTGAGTAATATATAAGACGCCTGAAGTATTTTTTTCAAACAGGGACCTATTAAAAAAATATGTCATTATATTTTTCCGCAAGTGCTGCTACCGGCGTCTATGCGCTGTTTGCTTACTAGGTAGTCTGAGTTTATTTATTTACTAAATAACACCCGCACAAAACGCCATAAAGCGTGCTTCGTTATGGCGGCAATTTAGCAGTATTTGCCATTCACATTTGATAAACAGAAGAAAGGATATTCAATGCAAATGTTTCACAAGCAACAGTCGAGTAAAGTGCTATAAGCATCTCACTTGTGGGCTGCATACCAAACGTAACAATTGCCATCGCTCTAAAGTCTGGGAGCTGATACAAGTTAAAAGTAGAAAGTTGCCGATGAATCGGTAGGCGTAAAGACGGTCGGCGTATCAGAGTGGTGGCCAAGGAATTGAAAGCCGTCTGTAGGCTGACCTACCTGATGGTCAGACGATTTGGTAATATTATCGGGAAAGAGCTGGGTGAGAAAAGCGCCGGATCCGGAGCCCTATGACCTGCAGTAGGTTAATGTGGGCTAGTTAGATGGATCGATGTTCGAAATGATATTAATCACGCGTAGCTTCTTATTAGTGCCTACCCGATGGTCAGAAGATTTGGTACTTCTATCAGGAAAGAACTGGATGATACAAGCGCAGGATCCGGAGTCCCCAGGTTCTCGCTTGAGGACATATTACCAAATATAAAGGGCACCTTTATAGTTAAGTTAATAAGGTTGTTATTACATTGCTACAAAAAAAGGTATTGGGGTCTTACGAGGCTATGCCCTGCAGTGAGCTAGTGTGGGCTAGTTAGATGGATGGATGTTCGAAATGATGCTTCATCTCCTTCTTAGAGTCCCGCTTCACTACTAGATGTTGGCCGTTAAATGCTGCAGACTTGTCTTTGTCGAAACACTGCTCTGAGCTAGAGAATCCAGTCCACTCCCTGACATTACTCAACCATGTTTTTTTTACGCCTGATAATAGCTACATGATCCATTTTTTACCCAATAGCTATCTCTTAATGTGATGACCATTATGAATTTAGCCAGCTATATAAAGTTAAGTTAAATCTTATTTTATTGCGTGTTATTAATTAAACTTTTGCAGTCAATCCTTCAGTAACAGCAGCTGTAAGAAAATATGCATCACAGAATTGGGTAGACACAAGAAGAGTTGCCAGCTATGAGGATGTCAAGCAAATCTTAAATAAGGTGGACAAATGCATTGTTGACCTCCGAGATCCAGATGATGTGTCTTCTACTGGCAAGATTCCATCCAGTATCAATATTCCAGGTTATTTACTTATTTCTAACTTTTTTACCCGACTCCGCAAAGCCAAAAGAAGGTTAGGTACTTTTATGGGTTTAAGACTAGATATGATGAAAAAGGGCTCTTCCACTCCTGGACCGATTTACATTTTTTTTTTCCTGCCCTTTCGATTTAGTATGCAATTGTAAAATACCCAGCTGAAAGTGGGTTCCTTTTTTTAAATACTCCCAGGAAGAAAATGACGCTTTTCGCGTCTTTGTTTTTATCATATCCAAACATGTTTAAATAAATAAATACATTATTTTTAGGGCCCCGAACCAAAAGGGCGCCAACGGGACCCTTTTACTAAGCCCTCGCTGTCCGTCCGTCCATCTGTCTCTCACCACGCTGTATCACATGAACCGAATCAGTAAACAGTTACAATTTTCAGAGGGTTTATTTCTATTGCCGCTATAACAACAAGGAATAAAATTAAAAGGGGCGCCCCATACAAGCATAGAACCCTCAGTGTGCGAGTCCGACACGCACTAGGCTGGTTTTTTATTAAATAATCGGCTTAAGTTCTTATTACAATATCGTTAATTTGTTACAACGAACTACATAGACAGTGCATTAGTAATGACCGACGTTGATTTTCAAAGAGTTTATAAAAGAAGAAAACCGAGTAAGAAACATGACCTAATATTTTACTGTCGGTCTGGTCAACAAGCCGTGGAAGCTACTCATAAGGCTGTTGACCTAGGATATTGCAGGTAAATCAATTCATCCTATGTCCCGGGCGGGGCGTTATTTGTCTAAGCTAAGTTACGAACCGGAGTGACCGTATTTGGGCTATTTTCCCCTGTAATCGTCAAACATAACATCGTTTCAATATTTCAATTCTTACTACTCGAAGATAGGTACTTGAATTCAATTTCTTTTTGATTTTGTGTAAGGTAAAAACGTATACAAAATAACTGACTGCAATTTTAAAATAAACTGTTTTTTTAGAGTTCCATAGTCAAACTAGGAACCCTTATAGACAGTCCGTAGCTAGCTCAGAAACTCTAAGGCTGTGTTCCCACCACAGCTGTGCGAGATAGCGGAGCGGTGTGCGAGGAAAAAACCACCAATAGGATTCCTAGCCTCGGTCAACGCAGCTCTCCAATTGGTGGCTTTTTCCTCGCACACAGGTCCGCTACCTCGCACAGTTCTGGTGGAAACGCAGCCTTATTACTAGAGAGCTGTTTTTTGGGCATGAATACGAGTGTCATATTAGTCACGCCGACGAAGTGGTAACACTCGTACACGTAAAGTTGTTGTGGTTGTCGTTGCTATGATACTCCAGTGGTACAAAGGGCCTTCGTGAGACGTCGCCATCCGCTCCTGCCCTGGAGGGCTAGCACAAGTGGTCCGCGACTTTTTTGTCGCTCAGATCTCCCTTTCATCTAGTCTGCAACGATAGAGACGCACTGAGCGACAAGCGAGAAAATACAACTTGTGCTAAGCGTACAGTTCCTCCTGGTCAACGTCGCTCCAACTCAACCTGGCCGCCCGCAGCTCGGCGCCGACGGTTCGCTGCCACGTGTGCGCCGGCCGGCCCCGCCGCCTGTTCCCGCGCACACTCCACGTGAACGCGACTCTGACGGCGATGTCCAGGTCTTCGGAGGGTGTGCCCTATCCACTTCCGTGGCGCGATTTGTTGCTTGATCGGGATTTGGTGGCATCGATTCCATAGATCCTCATTGCTGATAGTAAAGTGGGGATGGTTTTTTTTTCTCGTCTACCCCAATAGTGTGGGCTGTCATTGGCTAATAGGTCTTTCAAAATGTTTGCGGGTTTTTGGAACAATTTTCCGATTAATATTTCCGTTTGTGAAATATAAACAGCCAAAACAACAATTACTAAAAAATAAAAATAAAATACATTAAATGAAAGCGCATACTTATAACGAATTTAAATTGAAAACTGTCACGACTAAGTAGCCATCATTGGTTGTTGAGATACAAGCGATTCAAGTTTTTTTCCACCAAATGAGAAAATTTGTTATTACCTACTACTTGATGTTTTTGGTGTTTTTTTTGTATTCTTTGTACTTAATAGGTTCGGAACCCTATCCAACGACACCCCACACCATGGGGTAGTCGAGAAAAGAAAATTAATCCCCCTTTTACGTGTAGGGAAGGTACCCTAAAAACCTTTTAATAGAGATTTTATTTATCCACTTTTGTGGCGTGTGCATGCTCAATAACATATTTCTAGTACTAAGAGTCTCTGAACTAAGCTGCGGACGGACGGACGGCCGGACATGGCAAAACTTTAAGGGTTAGACTACGGAACCCTGAAATACCGCATTCAATTGATTCACCCGTTTAAGAGCTACGGTGCCACAGACAGACATACACACACACGCACGCACGCACGCACGAATAGCCCTCGAACCTAGCTTTTGTAATTTGCACGCTGTCTTGAATAGTTAATTAAGACTACAGATTTTTTTGCTTGCCGCATGGAAATATTATGTTGGAACAAATCAGGACGCTATTCGGACTTAAATTGGCAACATGATCCAATTTTTACCCAAAAATAGGAATACCATTTGTATATATTGTAGTTCGTCATTGTCTTTACAGGGCGAGAGCGTATGTCGGCAGTTGGGATGATTGGCAACTCCGATCAAAAATAGACATTAAACGAAACAGACGACGAAAGGAGACGAAAAAAAAAACAAAGGAGCCAGACGAACCATAAATTATGATTATGTACTTACTTATATAAAATTTCGCTTCTCATGCTCTAAAATGACCCATAAAAAGCAATTTATAATCACGTACTTATGCTTGTAATAATTATGCGATGTAGAATTATTACAAAAAATATTACCCTCTGGGGGATGTTACCTAGTCCAAGTGTCAGGGACCATACGTTGAACTTCGAGATTAGACCTTCGTCTATTGTTATCCCATTTACTCTCGACGCGTAACTAATTTGAAAGAGAGTTACGGTGCAACCCGAAGTTCAAAGTAGGGCCTCAGAACGTCCAAATGTCAAGGACGTAAATGCTCAGTCGCAAGTCTAATAGAAAAAATGCCCAGTTATCAAATCACCCAGTTGTCCTCTATAAACACTCCCCTCTCCTCGCACCCCTGTATTAGAGGGTCCATGAATATCGTTAAGTTAGTGGAATCATTGAATCGGCTATATCTCTAATACTTTTTAATCTAGAGTATAAATGACACAACATGTGTTATTGATTAACAATAGCGAAGCAAATATTAAAATTTGTGCACCTATTAAAAAGTTACCCTGTATATCATCATCCTTTCTTATAAATAATGTCATTCATCTGAATGTGCTAGTTTGTAAGAAAGTGCAACGTTGTGAGGAACTAATACAATTTCTGGCTTACAGCGAATCTGTCCTATAGCTAATCTGCCATACCTACCTACAGCTAATCTGTCATATAGCGAACAAGGACTTCATACAAACTATCAAGTATTAACTCGTATACGCGCTATAGTTAAAGGGCACTACAGACTGTCTGTCGGCTAATATTGGCCTGTTAGATTATCGCATTAGGACGCAAACTATCAGTTCCTCTTAGTAAGTATTTCATACATTTTCTCACAGATTTTGCATTCTGAGTGGGCCTGACAGAGTTGGGACTGCCTGAAACACACCACAAATAATCTGAAGCTGTTTTGCGCGAAATTGCTGGAATACCTACGCGAGTATGGTTGGAATTATAATATCACGGGATACGGGACAGTGGCACACAAATTGACCTAGTCCCAAACTAAGCTCTAGGCTTGTACTATGGGTACTAACAACGATAAACTACTTATATGGAGAATTATATACTGAAACACATAGAAATCACCCGAGCTCAGGAACAAATACTCGCGCTCATCACACAAATATCTGCCTTACCGAGATTTGAACCCGGGACCGCTAGCTTCGTAGGGAGGGCCACTACCAACTAGGCCAACGTGTCGTCTGGGCCAGACAATAAAATATTTTGATTTGATTTGATTTGAAATGAACTGCGCCGAACAAACACGCAACACGAGTATAATGCAGGCTACGCAGCTATCAATGGTGCATTGTTCTTTAAAGACGCTTGAGCCTAATTCGAATAGTGGTTCGACTCCCGGTATGGACAAATATTTGTGTGATGAGCGCGAGTGCCTAGCTACTGTATTTAACCGAATTCAAAAAAAGGAGGTTCTCAATTCGTAGTTTATTTTAAATATTAATTGAGTTATTAATTTAAGTAATTATTCATCTATTTATGTATGTTTGTCGTTGTATCCACAGTACACGCCTAGAGCTTAGTTTGTGACTAGATCAGTCCATGTGAAATTGTCCGTTGATATTATTTATTTATTAAAGGACTTCAAAAAAGGAGGCTTGCAGTTTTTGTTACGTATAATCCCCCATTACTCCAAGACCGCAGGACCGATTCCAATTCTTTTTTTGCTAGAATGGGTATACTTTCTAGTCGGACCCATTATTAGCACGTCATGATTTGATGATGGGATCTTGGAGATATCAGGGGAACTCTTCAAATATTATAGGAATACATCTAGCGATTTTAGTATTATCAGTAACAAGACTAGCGTTTGCATTCAAAAAGTATCCTTCGGTGAAGTGGAACTCATGATGAAGACAGCCGATGGCCACCGAAACTCCTGAACTGCAAAAGGTGGCTTTTTAGGGTTCCGCAGTCATTTCTTTAGTAAAAGTTAGTCTCCTTTGCGTAAAATTTGCTATTTCCAATATTTAAGGTAATTGCCGTCCATGTGGCGTTCGTTTTTCCAGCCTGTAGAATAACGACTAATGGCGGCCAATTAAAAATCACCGATGTCAATACGTGCAGAGACAAAGAATAAGGCCCAGAGCGTTTATTCCACTTTTGTTTAGCCCTCCTTGCTTAGATATCGTATTTACAACCCTACGACAGCTTAAACTGTCAAGTGAATAGAGCTGACATTATGACAACGAAATAATCAAATAAAAACCGGGCAAGAGCATGTCGGACCATGCTCAGTGTAGGGTTCCGAAGCCGTTAAGTACTAACTACAAACATAACATCAACAAGTAATAACTGATTTTCTATTTAAATTCATTTGGTGCCGTCTTAGATGATTTTAGTAGGTATAAAAAACTTTAATCGCCTGTATTTCAAGAACCAATGTCTACTTAGTCGTGATCGTTTTCCTTTTAAATTCGTTATATGCGCTTTCATTTAAGTTTTTTTTCAGATTTTTAGTATTTGTAGTTTTGGCTGTAGAGGTGGGGGAGGGCACTTGAGTCTAACAAAAAATTGCGCTTTAAAGCTTAATATTTCCTAAACGGATTCCTTAATCGAAAAACTGTTTACATAAACCCTCAATATTATATTGAAAGACCTATCAAACGACACCCCATACTAGGGGTAGACGAGGACAATAAAATACATCCCCACGTTACGTGTAGGGGAGGTACCCAAAAAAAACTTTTTATTACATTTATTATTGTACCACTTTGTTGGCGTGACTACTGGCCTGTATACTTGCCAAATTACAGCTTTCTAATACTAATAGTCTCTGCGCTAGGCTGCGGACGGACGGACGGACATGGCTAAACTATAAGATTTCCTAGTTTGACTACGGAACCCCAAAAAGAAGATGTAGGGCGAACTTGCAAACTGATTAAGATAACAATGTTCAAGTAAGATGGGCTAATGCAATGTGGAATAGAGGTAACGTGCTATAGTAAATTTGGGTTGTGGGAGAGTGTTTAGTGGGCTTCGGCTAATAATGTTTAACACGCAAAATGCTAACTGCACGCATAATGTGCAAACAGTCAAAATGTACCTACGCAAAAACTCCATCATGACATTCATGACAATCATGACAAATGTACTGTACGCAAAATGTACAATCAATTAAACGTACATGTGATAATTATTGTACATTAAGCAAAATGTACTCCACGCGATAGTGGCAAAATGTGCAAGTTAGAATGAGCAACACGCAAAATGTACAATACGAACAGATATCAATACGTAAAATGTACATACTTTGTAGTCTAGCCAACGAAAGCTGAACCAGGAAAAACGCGGCAATTTCAAAAAATCATGACAGGGTAAGTAACACAGGGTAACTTACGGCCGAAACCTATATTCAAACCGCGGATACATAAGGCTTACTTCGGGTTGAAATTTGACATTTGCCCATTTACAATGTGTCAAATTTTAATCGAAGTAAGGCTATCTGTCCACGGTTTGAATATAGGGTTCGGCCGTTACACTGCTGCAATTTTCTCTGATAAAATTTCAATTTGACATACGCCATGACACCTCAGATAGACACATATAGTGTTGCCAATCAAATAACTACGAGGTCATTGGTCTATCCGTTCGGGAGCTACGATCCACGGATAGACACATAGATACGCATATCAAACTTACAATACCCTTTTTTGTGTCGGGGTTTTGGTAAACCACACTGCCTACTGAGCATTATCCATTTTACGTTTGGCGATTGAGCATTTCACTTTGGTAATATTTTGCGAAATATGCATTTTACATTTAACAATTCGCGAAATGTCTATTTTTATTTTTATACATTTTACGTTATGGGCTTTAAGCGAAAGTACATTTGGCATTTCGCGTATTGTAGGTACATTTATCATTTTGTAGACTGCGTATGTACATTTGAACAGTTTGCCCATTATGCGTGCAGTTAGCATTTGGCGTTTTGTACATTATCAGCCGAAGCCGTTTAGCGTTGTCTGATAGGGTATCACAATGAAAAATAGACAATATAACAATAACAGTTTATTACGTCATGATCATTATACAATGTTTTACTACAAACTTTACAAAACAACACTACCAGTGGTATCTTATTCTATTTAATTAGTCCTTGCAGCTGCTTGCTGGCCCAGTCGTTCCAACTGCCCAGATAATTTTTGGTACTAAAAAAAAAACAGTTGCTTGAAAAAAATACTACTTAATTACTGATCAATTATTGAAATAATTTTGAGACTGCATTAACTTTAATAAAAAACGGTCGTGCCGGTTTAGTAAAAAATACAATGTATATTTCTCGTAAATAAATTCACACTTGAACCTTAAATCAACAACCTAAGGTTGAAATTTAAGTTCAACATTTTGAGGGAGGTGTTAAACTTTATTATTAGGGGCTTACTACTCTACTCAATTATTTTATTAGGTATCATAATTAGGATTTCAATTTCAAAACCTTTTATAAACTAACTGCCGCACTCAGAGACATCAATTAATTTTAAAGTGTGATCAAAGTTGCTGCTGTCACTTTCTTTGCCATAGAAATAGAATAAGACAACACTTTATTTACAAAGGCATCTTTGAGTGCGGCGGTAAGAATCCTATTTCAGTCGCCCTACTCAAAAAGGATACCAGGATACTCTGTGCAGTACAGTCGAAGGCATTGATATCTATACATCCATCAAATCATAAATATGTAAACTTGAACCTTATTGCCAGTGGCATTGAGACGTTTAGCTATTTTTGACGTCTTGGGAACATGTTTATATTTATGACTTCGACTGTACATGGTACCCTCTTTAGGGTTCCGAAGCAAAATGGTAAAAACAGAACCCTGGGGGGTTGAAAAATTAAAGTGAGTCGATTACAGCAAACGGGGTGTTCTTTGAAAGGGCTCAATCTGCACATTTAAACCCTATTATTTTTATAATTTTCGGTGACATATTTATTGATTTATAAATCAAAAAGCTAGCTATTTTTAGCTATAGCTAAAAATTTATAAAACATTACCATTCCCTCCCTTTATCTCCGAAATATATAGACCAAAACATCTGTCGAAAATGTATACTAATATTGTATGCGAAAAATAAAATGAAATTGACAGTTTCCAGTTTTGGAAAATTTTGCTAAAAATTGTATTAAAAAGGGTCAAAATTGCATAAAAAAATACTCATTTTGTTATGAACTAAATACTAGAGTTGCCGCGAATAGTGGTTATAGCGAGTAGTCCCATTTTGCACCTTACTCCATTGTAATAAAGTGAAAAATGTATAGGTTTTTTGTACTAAACTTTACATAAATTACCACACAGGTCAACCTGTCAACTTGTGTGCTAATGTAAGACCAACTAAACTATTCTGGCAGAGGTAAAACAACAACAATTTAAACCGTAAAAACCACTTACTTTTTATACCCGGCATTGATAGCACTTTGCTGTGCCTTCGCAGATCTCTTTCCAATCATGCAGTAAAATATAATCTCTGTGTTGTCAAGCGGCTTTGGTTTGCTAAATGTTTTTAAAAATTCATTTGGTGACATATCACTAAGTGCTGTAGGTACTGATCCCACTAAAAGTACAAAAGAAGTATATAAATACAACATAGTGACTGCTGACTGTCCAGTTGGTAGTGACCATGCCTACAAAGTTAGGGGTCCCATGTTTGATTCCTGGTGGGTAAAATATTTGTATGATAATTAACATACTCAGAAAGGGGCAAATATCTATCAATATTTAAAATTTCCCTCTTTGCCTTGACAATCCAATCCAATATTACTAGATTATTTACAGTATTTTTCCCTGCGGAAACTTTTCATACGCCCAGCACCACTTGCCTAGTTTAGTTTGGGACTAGGTCAATTTGCATGAGAGTGTCTCCCTGATATTTATTCTATTTTTATTTAATGATTACCAAAGAACCACAATATAGTATTATTGTGGTTAACTATAATAATGGGGTGCCATTGCCAAAGTGAAGTTTGAATGTGAGCTAGTGAAACTCTAGGTGCTTTCCTGATTGTGCATAATGAAGTTCTGTTGCTTGTTTTCATGTGCTGACAATGAGTTTTATTTGACAGATCATCTCATTATTTAAATTAATTGTTATTAATGAATTTCAGTAACCAGCTTTTGATTTCCATTTTAAAAACTGATAAGAAATAACTGGCACTTTTCTTGCTTTTATTAATAATGTGATATTTTTATCAGTACATATGCTAAGTCAAATTAAGACAAAATTTCAATTAAAATCATCAGTCAGCACGCTGGCTGACCTGTGGGACTCACCGTGGCTAAAGCACTGGGTGCAGCTAAACGCCCCCTTATGTAAAAATCGAATCGAAAACTATGTAACTAATACTAACTCTAGATTTAAGTAATACTATGTTACTAACACGTTGTGGACTTTGTCTAAAATAAAATGATTTCAATTTGAATGAATTTGAATAAGTGCACATGTTAATCTGTATAACATTGAAAAAAAAAAGTTTTCTTACTTACAGGGAATATTAATGCTGTTGGGTATTTTTCCATGCTCTTTGACTTCATCGGGTTCCCTCACATCAATGATTAGCGTTTTGGTATTAAATATCGCCTCCTTCACGTAGTTATAGTCGGTCATCATCGGTTCCGTAAGTTTAGTTTCGATTTTATCTGAATAAAACCGCCTTAAAACGCAGGTTTCAAGTTTCTTATAAGAAATATCTGTATGAAAACGGGAATCATGATGTAGTTCATAATCGCAAACAAAAAATTACATTTAGATATTGGCTATAGTTACATTGAGTAAAATTCGAAATTCGCATTGAGCCCTGAGCCGCAACGTTCCTCATTAGCTGATATGTAGGCAGAAGCGCCCGAGCGGCAAAATTCCGGCAAAACATTTTGCTTTACAATTTTTTTGTTTTTAAGTTTTGAAATTAATATCGTATCCTAGCAAATTTAGGAAAGTTATGAATTATGAATTTGACACAATTTTATTCAGGTTATTTTTTGCTTCATCAATATTGACATTAAATTGAAGTTAATTGAATAGTACCGTACCAAAAGAAAAGTTAGGTACTCTATGCTTTAAGTGTCAAAACATTGGTCAATTGTCAATCAGTGTCAAGTAGTGTCAACACTGCCAAATTACTTGTACGTTTTCGGCATATATATTTATAATCTGTGATTTTGGGGATAATGGTCAAAAAGTTTTATATGAACAGATTATTTTTTTAATGTGTTTTAGTGTGAAATCCAAATTCATCATATTATAACATTTATAACCAAGTAGATTGCTCGAATATTGTACATTATTTAATTAAACTACTTTTGGTAGTTTAAAATCGCTTGTATTCATTTATGTTTTATTTTGAACATGGGAAGTAAAACGCTTTACCTGTTATCCGGTTAGATTAATATAAATAACCCGGTATGACTCTGTTTTTAGGCCACGTAGATTCATCAAAAAAAAAATTTAATTAAAGTATGTACTTACGTTTGCAATCCTATTACGTCTTTCGTAAGTTATATTAAGTATTCTTACGGGCACTGATAATCACAGATTAGTAGGGTATGTGAAGATTCACATTTGCATCTCTTACTTTATCATAAACAAAGATAGAGACCACAACACTAACATTCGTCGATTGTTTTAGAATAGGTAACCCTTTCATATTTCGAACTCATCATTTTTATTTAAATTGCATTTGTTGGTTTTTAGAAAATGTTTGCAACAAAATTCTGATTATTATTGTAGAAATAGTGTAAGCTTAATTTAAAATATTGCATCGCACTAAGATTTTTTAGAGAGAACATTCAGAACGACAAGAATGTCCAAAGAAGTGACAGTATCGACTAGTGTTGCAAAGTAATGAAAAATATACCGTTCTAGGTATATTTGTGCAAAAGTATTCAACTGCGGAAATGTTTTCGAGTCAATTATTTATACATTTATCTTTAGGCATACCCTTATAATCTGTCATTTGTACTTCAATAACACTCATGAAGATGACTTTTGATAGCATTGATTATCAAATCAAGTCCGGTGACAAACAAAAAGAAGACGCTGCAATGATAATCGAAGTCGACTAAAGTTTCAGGAGAATTTAAATTATTTCCTGGTATCCCGAAGAATTATTCTGACCCCATCCATCATAAGTTTATTTGGTCAATGCGTTAGCAATTTCAAGACTATTTTGGTTCTTTAAACCATTGTAAGTGTCAATTTTTCGAATATTTTAGTTAGTAAACAAGATGTGATCAATGCTTGGCACCAAATTTGTGTTTAGAACTATAAATAATCTCTATGTTATGTGACATCCTTGTCCAGACGTTTTGCTTCTTATTGTGTTCTATTTCTATGCTCTACAACAGTGTTATTATAAAGTAGCATCTTAAATTCATTTCAGATACTATGTGGATAATGTTTAAGAGCAGCAAAGAGAGATAGGGACACGTTTCGACGCAGTGCAAGATGATTTCACATTGAAATCTGTTGTGTCACAGCGTGGAGCAAATATGGGGTCTATGCGCCCGACGGGACGGTTCCTTTCGTTTACGAAGAACATTCAGAGGACACAGAAACCTACTGGTAAGTGTGACATTGTTTAGCAACCTTATGTTTAACAATGTTCCTTAGTTATATTGTTATACGAATCATAAAGAATGGTCTTGGGTGTCCTTGCATTTGAACTAAGGAAGGTTGGGGATGTGCAACTATACTTTATTTGTGATATTATTAACATGTTTCATGTGGATCATGGAGGGCAGAGCTGAATCTAAAGGCATACTTTCACTTTTTATTATACCCACTGTATCATTTGTACTTACTTACATTTACTCTACTCTGTATATGAATTTAAGCAGATGTATTAAAAAAACTTGTCTATTTACTAATATAATATAAACGATCAGTTGATTTTGTAGTGCCCAGTGGATTCCCACAAAGTTTGTCTGGCAGTGAGACAGATGTATCAACATCTAACGAGAACTTGTCTCGGGAGGAGCGTTATGTGGTGCGGCACACCGCCCGTGTGGAGCCCCAGGGACAGGAGAATCATTGCCAAAACAACAACAATAGGAACTCTTTGAAGGTAATTTAAAGTTCAGATGTAATAAAATTGGTACCTTTAATGCTTAACCTTTCAAACTTTAAATTATATGAATACATCTGCTGTTCAGGAAAGTGTAACGGGCAGCAACCGCAACTCGCTGAAGGAGTCTGTCGGCGGCAACAGCAACCGCAGCTCGCTGGATGTTTCCTCGTCCTCATACAACACGCTCATTATCCACAACCAGGATGACTCGTGGCCGCCCCGACCTACACCAATACGGTGAGTTCTCTACAGAAGTGTTTGCTTAAGGGTAAAAGCCGGGAAATGAAATGTCGTTGAACGGCGCGTAGAAAGACATGTTGCCGCGTTGTCCAGGTACGCGGTGCTGTGTTTAATTTTAAAGTGCAATATTAAGTTGAACATCCTGCGCGTAAACGCGTGTACCGCAACAGTTAATACCTACATTAATGAAACACTCTTCAAAAGTACACTTATGTAAAGGCATTTTATAGAAAAAATCATTTTTTTTATGTGGTTACAGAATTATCAACAAGTTTAGAGTTGTTGGTATTCTGTTGCTCTGCCTACCCCACTCTGGGAATAAAGGCGTAACGTTATGTATGTGTGTAAGTATTTTTTATTAATTGGTCATTAGTTCAATACACTCGGTTTCATTAAGCCAAAATGTTAATTGTACTAATTGTATTGTAGTTGCTATGAGTCACTGAAAATCAGCGTCAGGAAATAACCATTGGTATTTGGCATATTTCGAGGCACCTAGCTAAATGGCGGCCTTTTTTACCATAGCCACAGGGTCAAAAGAGATTAAAAAAGTAAGGATCATCCATCAGGATTTTTGCAAAAAGAACCATTATAATAAATACATTTTTATTTGCTTTGGACTTAAAAACACTCCAATAACATTTTTAATTTACATTAAAAAACTGAACATTCAGGTATAAAGAAGTTGGCAGTTTGATGCTACAATGCGGTTCCTGTCATAAAAAAATAATTACCATGTATGAGGTCAATGTTGCCAGGTTGCATGCTGTAAAAAAGTGAAAGAAAGTATTCACTACACAGAAGACACAAAAGTAGATATAAATAAAATAAAACAATGACAGGAGCAACATAATGAGAGGAGTGTGTTCTTGCAGTAGTTGGGGAAAAACAACTTAAGCGTTTTATGTTTTTTGTAGAATTATAGGTAAATTTACGAAAAGTACATTAATTTTTTTCGTTCTGATAATTATACTCAACGGACGGTTTTATTGCAGTCTTATTTTTGAGAAAACCACGATATATGCTTTGACCATTTTGAGCCATCTGGACTTGTATAATATAAAATCGTAGTCATCCAGGAAGGCTTTACAGCAATGTACTATAACAGAGAACACGAACGAACCAGCAGCGAGGTGAAGCACCCGGCCTCCCAGTCCTCGCCGTATCATACCCTCAAGAAAAACGAGAAGAAGCCGAGCGGTATCCCGCTGCCCAAGACGCACAAGGAGCAGGCCGTCACTACCGCCGCCAACTACATCGACATCGGCGGCCAGAGGATCTATACCAGTCCGCCTGACCATGGAGTTCAGGTAATCATACCTGGCTAATAGAATAACAAATTCCTTCTTATGTTTCTCTCTACTGCAGAGAAAGCCATTTTATTTAATGTACTTAATGTAATTTATTACACCTTTAAGTTTTATAGGCCAAAAAAAAACAATAACACAATAAAGCAGGCCTCAGAACAGGTTAATAAAATACCGGTTATTACCGATTTATTTTGGTTCTGCTCCGAACTTTTCTAAGGAACGCGAACGTTTTGAGAACAATCGACCTTAATTGACCGGTTTAATCCAAGAGTGGCGAATCGAGAAACCAAAAGTTTTGTATTGAATAAAAACACTAAGCGGCGCTTGTGTATCGTGCGTGACGTGTCTAGATTAACCGGTTTTTTTAGCTCAAAACCCGGTAATTCGAAAAGAACTTTTTATAAAGGTCCCTCCAAAAACCAGTAAAAAATACCGGTTTATGTGAACGGAACCGACATGAAAAGGTTTTGCGTCAAGTACATAATAACTGAAAATTTTACCGGCATCCGAGCCCTGCAATAAGGGTTTTTCAATATACAGGGTGTTAGGTAATGAGTGGATAATCCTTGAACTACGGATAGAGGGCACTTAGGACGTTATGAAAAAGCTAAAATAGGTCTAGTAAAAGTCGCACGGTTTTCGAGATATTTGGACTTTTAATCGGATTTTTTGTCATTTTCCCTTGTGTCCATGTTACGAAAAACCCTTAATTTCATGTATTAATTCATATTTTTTTCACTTTTTTCTTGCATGGTTAGAATCACTATGAACTAAGGAAGTTTTTAAAGCTACATGCCAAGTTTTTTTCATAACAACTTTTTGAGTAAACTCACTAAGTTACTTTTTCCATACTAAGAAATCCCCGCGTTTGTTTTTCACGTAGTATGCAAAAACAAACTTTGTGCGTTTACTCAAAAAGTTGTCATGAAAAAAAACTGGGCATGTAGCTTTAAAACTCCTTAGTTCATAGTGATTCTAACCATGCAAGAAACAACGAAAAAAAAATTGAATAATACATGAAATTAAGGGTTTTTCGTAACACGGACAAAGGAAAAATGACAAAAAATCCGATTAAAAGTCCAAATATCTCGAAAACCGTGCGACTTTTACTAGACCTATTTTAGCTTTTTCATAACGTCCTAAGTGCCCTCTATCCGTAGTTCAAGGATTATCCACTCATTACCTAACACCCTGTATATATATATATACCTTCTTAAATAACTCTTTCGAGACATCATACAGCCTTAAAATGTAGAAATTTGAAATCCGGAGTAATTATTTTTGGGGGATAGCCTGTTGGGATTTTTTGAAAACACTTGAGGGGAGGGGAGTGTCAGTAAACTAATTCTACATGTACAAATTCGCGGGCGGGAGTTTATCATAAAGCTGCTCTGGCACTTTAGTAAGAAGCAGACCCCGCACATTTGGTGCCGCTGACGTAAAAGTGACGTAATTTCATATACAGGAAGTTGTTTAACACTAGCGGTAATTTAAGTTACCAAATTGTACTATTCTAAAACATATCAATGCTTAAAAAAATCAATTAAATAAAAATAGGTATATATTTTGTGTTGCATTTCAGTAACTATTTTAGTTTATATTATTTTTTTTTCTAAAGGAATGACAATCAAAGTCAATCAAAGACGTTTTATATCTTATCTTCGTTTATTTTTAATTACGATAAAGATTAACTAAAGAGGTTATATAAATAACTATGATAAAACTAATTTGAATCAGCCTATATGTAGAGTGACGTCGACTTTGTGTCAACGGCACCAAATGTACGGGGTCAGGTAAGAAGGTACGTAGTTTAACCTTTACAACAACCTGGTTGACAGCGTAAAATAGAATTGGGTGTCCAAGGCAAGGTTAAACTGTCAGTGGTGTGAGAGTTACGACTTTTGTACTTGACATAGCGTTGAAAAGGTTAAATGTACAACTAACTCTTTGTCATGTTTCTCACTATATATAAAATTCTCTGTAACTTCTATAAATCGAGGTAGATTCAATCAGCGAAGCGGTCGATCAAGGCAGATCACCTAATTGATTTGTTTACCTGTTGATTTTTTTCGCACTGATCTTTTTAAACTAGTCTGTTAGTAGCTCATAATATTGTATTAAAGAGACTATAGGCTGCCTCCTCATTGATCGGTACGACTGCGATATAACCTCAGTATTGTACGATGTATTATCGATGCCTACCCCATCTATATCGCTTGTCTGTCTGTCTTTTTGACGTCACGTTAGGAGTAACCCTGCCTCCGAACCCAGCGGTCCTGGGTTCAAATCCCGGTAAGGGCAGATATTTGTGTGATGACCTCGGATATGATTTGTTCCTGAGTCTTGGATGTTTCTATATATTTAAGTATTATTTATACCGATAGTACAAGCCTAGAGCTTAGTTTGGGACTAGGTCAATTTGTGTGAGATTGTCCCCTGATATTTATTATTTATTTATCGACTGCGAGTTACGCGGTGAACTGCGACACTACTATAATATGCACTCGGCATGTGTTGTGTTGCTGTAATACCGACCAATGAGAAAGCGGCCCTTACCGCCGTAGGTACTCAAAGGCATTTGAGAAACAACTAACTCGTTCTTTTTTCAAACTTGTATATGAAAGTACAGGGCGTTAATGTCGTAATGACATCCGTATAGGAAATAACGGAGATCCCCGACGACTTCCTGAACCAGTCGTCGGTCCTGAAGCACCTCGCCAAGGAGGTGGCGGCGTCGCCCTCCCCGCGCGGCGCCACGCCGCCCGCCTCGCCGCGCGCGCCCGCCGACCGCAAGCCCAAGGGGAAGCCTAAGAAACTCAGCAAGGAGAAGTTGAACCTGTCCAGATCGCAGCCCGATTTGACTGGGTAAGCTTTTTTGGATTTAATTTACGATTTATGGTAAATTTCTGCAGCATAGGTGGTTCCTATAATTAATCTCGCTTTCCACATGTAAATTTCTTCAATTAATCTTGTTTTCAAAATGTGTATTAAGGACACGAGCCGGATACGACAATTGTGTTAAAATCAGAGATCGGACAAGTTTGCGTCATTACTCGTAATAATGTGGATATGACTCCAAAGTTAGTTATTAATTAAAATAATTAATATATTTATTACTTGAAATTTAATATTGATCCTTAGCAAGATAGTAGTAAATAAATAAAAAGTCCTGTTATCGTGTAGATTTATTAAAGTAAATAAACTTATGAGCTGAAAATCTCCTTCTGCAATCCACTGAAGTTAATGGAGCAAACGCTTAATGTAAATATTGTCATGCCAATAAGATTCAGAGTATACTTTCTCTTCTAGGTATTAGATGACAGTTTCAATATCTGGATTTATTTTAAGGATTGCTTTCCTTGGATCCCAACGGATTTCAACGGCTTGCTATTTCTCCTTGTATGCTATGCTGTTCACTGTCCTTATTCAATATACCTATATACTATATTATTTAAAAAAAATGACCTTATTCAAAGAATCTCTATTACGTGTGGGATTTATTAAAAATGTTGAGAAATGAAGTTTAATTTCTATAAAACATTATCTGATTGTATAATCTGTTTACATTTACTTATAAACACACTGTAACGCCTGTTAAACGTTTCTATAACTCTTTATTATCATAGATGATTAATGCGTTTAATTTATTTGTATTATTTATTCATTACAACTGTAAAACATTGCAAAGGATCAAAGTTGAATTTGAGGTAAGAAATCAATTAATTAAATTAAATTATTTTAATTCTTGGGAGTAATGTCCACATTATTGCGAGTAATGACGCCAATTTGTCCGATCTCTGGTCAAAATAAACTAGATACACAAAACATGTGTATCGTTGCATATATTACTCTTTCTGCATAAAATTAGAAAGCGGTATCAGGCGGCAGTCGATGCCTAAGTATGTTTGTTTTAAGTTTGATAGATGGACGGTTTAATGTAGCGTTGATGTCAAAGTAGAAGTGTTCAGTAAATGTGTTTGTTCAGTGTGGGCGTCCGCGCGGTGCCGGGCGGCTCGGAGTCGAGCGGCTGGTGCAGCGGCGGCGAGGGCTCGCTGGAGGAGCCGGACGACACGCTGGACGCGCTGGACGCGCTGGCCGCCGACAACCAGCGGCTGCAGCGGCAGCTCGTCGCCGCCGCCGAGCGTGCGCACAAGACCAACAAGGTCATTAAAGGATAATATTGTTTTGAAAAATTGCATTGTTATGTAATTTTGATGACAATACAATAATATGGTACTATTCGAGCTGGAATAGATCTGTGATCATAGGAACTCCTTTAGATTGCGCAGGTAGTGACATAGTGTTTTATTAAACTAGTTATGTTCGTCGATTCGGTTGGTTGATCAAAAGCTATGCTATCGTAGGCCCTATTAGTTAGCGGTGCTAATGGATAAGCCATAGAGATAGATTATAGGCTGGAATAAATCTTATCCCAAAAAGTTGGACGGTTCCCGAGGGAATAGCGATAAACGACTTCTACGCGGTGTAAAATAAATAAGGTTGAAATGAAAAAAAGCTAACGTGTTAAGAAACTTCTGACAATTCGTCAGTATGTGTTAAAGTAGTTTTCAGTCTGTTGTGTGTCAAATAAAGTTAGAGATTTGTATTTGTTTGTTCGTCAGTTGGAAGAGGAGGTGGAGAAAGTCCGTCGCGCGCACGAGGAGCTGGTCGGGTCGTGCGAGCGGCGCGAGCGCCTGGAGCGCGCCGCGCGCACGCGCCTGCAGGCCGACTGCCGCCGCCTGCACGACCTCAACCGCGCGCTCAAGCAACAGGTATATACACTCGGCTGGTCGCGACACCTTGGCCCAGTCGGGAGTGACCCTGCCCCCGAAGCCAGCGGTCCCGGGTTCAAATCGCGGTAATGGCAGATATTGACAGATATGAGCGCGATATTTGTTCCCGAGACTCTATATACAGTGAGTTTATCCATACTTAGTACAAGCCTAGAGCTTAGTTTGTGACTAGAACAATTTGTGTGAGATTACATACATACATAACGTCACGCCTTCATTCTCAGAGCGGGGTAATATTTGCCCTTACCGGGATTTGAACCCAGAACCGATAGCTTCGGGTGATGACGGGCTTTAGTGCCCCATCTGTGCCAGAGAACGTGCGAGAGAGTAGCAACTACAATATGACCGTATCCAGCACAAAGCCGATCGAAATGTCGGACGGGGAGCTCAACCAGCTGGATCTGTGCAGGTTGAGTTGCTGTCGGCCGGCGTGCGCGCCGACGGCGAGGGCAGCGTGGAGGCGCTCCGGAAGGAGCTGCAGAACCGGGAGATGCTCATCGCGCAGCTGATCGCGCAGAGTAAGTGTTGCTTCACAGACTGAGGTATTCATGGGAATTAACTCGTTTGTTTGATGTGTATTAAAACAAGCTCGTTGCGCAGAATTCTGCAACTTATTAAGAGTGCGCCGAGGCAACGATACGTAATTACGAAAAAAATGCGTTCGTTTGATCGCCTGCTGCATTGTTTTTACTGAAGCTTTAGTTATGCAATTCATATGTAAGATATTTAAGGAATCACTCTATATATCATATACTTTAGAAACACGATTACTTGTACTTCCCTCGATAGAAAAAACATCCAAAGATACCTCTACATAACAAAATAAACACTTAGTACGGCGTAATTACTTCACGGAAGATCATCAGTTTTGGATTTACAACAAAACTACACGTCTTCTATATATTCTACACTTTAGATTTGAAAATGTGTTTTTATTTTACTAATATGAAGGAAATACCTAAATTCGCACGCGTTTCGTCCATTTTAGCCAGAGCCGTCACGTTTCCCCCATGTCCGCATTAGTCAGGCTTCGGCCGTCGGAGGTGGAGGCTGTGTCGCTTTTTGGTTGGTTGCGTTTATCGCGATTTTTGTGATTATTCACTTTATTTTAAATGGGGAACAAACACAACCAAAAAAGGAAGAGAAGGGGTGGGCAAAAGCACAATGCTAAACGCTTGCGTGAAGAAATGAAGTAAGTTAAAATCGTAAACCTACTGATAGTGGAGTTGTTATAAGAAACCTGATTTGACAGTTGTCAAAATGCCACGCTAGGGAGGAGAAAATAAATCGGTAGCAACATAGACTGATTTTCGAGATGTATCGATTTGTATTACTAAGACTTTGTAATCGTTTAGTTGTAGTCTTGATGTTTTGGGCCAAAATTGGTTTATTTACCCAAGTAATTTTAAACGGCCCGTGTGGTTGCCGGGTTAGAATAGTGCCATTCCATGTCTTCCCGTGGATGTCGTAAGAGGCGACTAAGGGAATGAGGGCTTCTAGTACTATTAGGCGATGGGCTTGCAACCTGTCACTAATACACTGGTAAACATCTTAGCCTGTTTGTGCAAAATGTGGTTACAGAATTACCAACAACTCTTTTTGTAGTTGTTGGTATTTCTGTAGCTCTGCCTACCCCGCTCTGGGAATAAAGGCGTGATGGTATGTATGTATGTATGTAATTTTAAACAACACGCGAAGTTCTTTCAATTAGTAGGTAGGTATATAAAAATACACTTCTATGGTGAATATTTACCAATATATAAAAATAGTTTAGCTAAAAAAACACATTTACAGGCAAAACAAGCTTCTTAGAACGACCCGAGGTTTTTTTTACTGTAATTAATTATATAATATTGTTACTTCTTGGGATGCTTTCAATATTTCTAGAGCAAGACATCTCCAGAAATCTGAATACAAAGAGAATACTCCGTAAGTATACTCAGTACCTAACAACTATATTTCAACAAATGAGTAAAATTGCAAAATTATTCATATTTTTTTATTTATAGGGTTAATGTTCCAGTTGTTGGCACTTCGCTACAAAGCAAAGAGTGAGGTACCTAATGAACCGGTGAGGTATGCGTAAAAATAGTAAGAGGTGTATAGGAAAACATTTTAATAAATTTAGTATGAATTTTCACATTATCTTTATATTTTTTCAATTTACAGAGTAAATGAATTGGTTGACATCGATTATAAAATTTACCACACAATGGAATTGTAAGTCCCAAATACGAATTATTTTTATAGAATGAGGATTACAAAATTTCATCCAAAAACTAATTCTGTTAATAAATAAATTATAGTTAAATCAAAACGTTCTGTTTTATTACAGGATGCCAATGGACCAAATTTCTTGTCTTTCAGTGGATGGAGAAATAGACAATGACATTGCTTACTTACACAGACAAAATAATGCCGTGAAGTAAAATCCGATATTGATTATTGTTGTTTCTTATGTCCTAATATTTTTTTCTAAAGATACCTGCGTACATTATTCATTACATTATATACATACAAACATTAAGTAGGAACTTCTAAATATGTCATTGATACAGCAGCTTTAAGGTTTTAGTTTTTTAAAACATCAATTTAATTTTATACTTTATAGTGATCAGAATCAGACATTGAAGTTTTTGCGGAAATAATCATGGATAAACATTCGTACAAACTAAGATCCTTTTTTTTTAAAGACGGTTAAAATACCAAAACCTTCTCCTATGTGAAACAAATACTTTTCTGAAAACCGCATTAAAAACGGTTCAGCCAAACGTGAGATAATCGCGGACAAACATACTTACATACATACAGGTCAAACTGAGAACTTCCTTTTCTTTGAAGTCAGTTAAAAATAATATCTTGAAGAAAGGGTCCATGACTGGGATTTTTGCCCTACTCAGCCGTTCTTATTACTTTACATTAGGTATTGAGTTCACTTTATTTTGTGCTTAGAATATTGTCAATAAAGGTAATTAGGTTTTATGTCATTTCAATATACAGTCACATTAAATCACGGGGTTGTTGAGCCACCATAGAAGTCTGTCCTAATGACAGCGTCAAGTCACGCAAAAGAAATTATTTACGTCAAAATTTACCGTCAACTTTCTATGAAAGGGTTCTCCCGATAACCTTCGGAGAGGGAAGATGGCCGATTGGAAGATGTACGGCTTTTACTTATGATTTATTCTCTTTAGCCGAACAATTTGCCCAATAAATATTATAAATAACTTAACACTAGCTAAATACACCTTAGATGTACAAACGACATTAATTAAAAATTATCTATCTATCTGTGAGTGGGTTCTAGAGTGGCTCAACAATCTCGTGATGTGACTGTACCTCATACAAGTAATTCAATCCTACCTTACCTACCGACAGTAAACAACAAATTAAAAAAAAAATGTAGACTGAAAAAAGTTTTTAACTTCTTATAGTCAATATTTTAATAAAAGTATTCGGAATCGATTATGTTTTTTTATTTTGTAAACATTGGTAGCAACCTCCGCGCCTAGTGGATCGGCGCACGGCTCGTCAGGCGCGGCGCGCGGCCGGCGCATGGCTCCGGCTCGCTCCTTGCTGGTGTGCTATACGCACACATACACAGAGTGCATAAAATACCTAAAGTTAATGAGCGCAAAAAGCTCGGTGCCCCCTTAAGCAAGTAGTGGCAGCGGTTAACTGACGTCAGACTCGGGAACACGTCCAGATCTATGTATAAATATACGGTACTAGCGACCTGCCAGCGGCTTCGCCCGCTGCAATTTTTTTAGACGTGCACGCCCCACTCCTGTATTTCAGTGCCCCTCCACCCCGCCCGCCGCGATGCCCGGCGCGCTTTTCAGACTGCATCGCAAACAACGGCCACGGCGCTATGGCGGTTTTGTTTACTGTTTGAATTTTTTAATTCGTAATAGTCCAATTTAAATAATTTAAAAACTATTTTATAGGTAGTTAAATGGTCTTGACCATAAAATAATTTATTTGGATAAGGATTAATATAAACACATAAATAGCATGGTTTGAATTTGGTTAGCATTTTCATTAATGTTTAAAATGAAAAAAGTTGTTGTAGTGACATAACTACAATAGTTGGACATATGCTACCGCGGAGTTTTTTGTAGACATTATGATGTTCTTCAATATTGTTGTACATTATTTTGTTCTATCGCTAATAGTTTCGGCAGCGCATTCGACGAAAGACATTTTAAGACTCATTTTTCTACACCTTCGGTTACATTGTTCAAATTTTACCAAGGATCCCTAATTTTTTTCAAAATGAAATGTAGCCTATGTCAAATTGGAAGAATGTAGCATTCTATTGGTGAAAGAATTTTTTAAATCGGCCCAGTACTTTTTGAGCCTATTCATTACAAACATACAAAAATAGGTACAAATCTTTCCTCTTTATAATATTAGTGTAGATTATGTCGGACAAGCCCGTATTCGTTTTCCCGTATTCGTTTTGCTTTCGCATACCCTATCAATTGTTACAGAAGCCGAATGAAAAAGCAAGGTCGAACATTTTAGAACATATATGCCGTGCTGATTCGCTACATCTGTGCTATATCGGCTTTATCAATTATCCATCAGGATGGAACATCAGTTTAACATTTTCAACGCCTTACGTTAAATACAAATGCGTCACTCACACCGGCAAGCATGTATTAAAAGTTATGCAAAATTGAACTTAATCCATACGAAATAACGTCTCTTTTTAACTGTACCTGTGACAAGCATAAGTGTCGGCGGCGTTGTAGGCACGACGGCTCATGACTACTTTAATGTTCTGTAGAGTGAGGTGTTCGTTTGTGCAGACAAGGAGCTGGCGTGCGGCAAGGAGCGGCAGGAGATCGAGATGACGGCGCAGCGCGCGACGCTGCAGGAGCAGCGCACGCACATCGACATCCTCGACACGGCGCTCACCAACGCGCAGGCCAACGTCGTGCGCCTCGAGGAAGAGGTCCGTTACCTGATTAACTCATCGCATCAATTACAAAAATATTTAAATGACACCTATTTCGATGTATTCAGATCATTCGAGATTTTTAGTGTTGGTAGGACCCTGTGCAGGGTCCGTCCGGATCACTACCACAGTCTTATCCATTAACCACCCGCCAAACTACAGTGTTCGCATTGTTGTGTTTCGGTGTGGGGATAAGTCAACCGGTGAAATTACTAGGATAGAGGCATTCCATCTTAGTTCTCAGGGTTGGCAACGCATTTGAGGTCTGAGGATTATAGTCTTGAGAATTCAAATGTCTATGGGTCTCAGATTCCACTTACCATCAGGTGGCCTGAGTGCTCGTGTGCCTTCACATTACCATAAAAAATCGCTGCTTACTATTTTGGTCTTACTTACCAGAAAAAATAAGGTTACACCTTTCAGATCATCTTAAGTGAAAATCTTTGTGATTACTATTTTATAATGCAACATTATATTAAGGAAGATGCAACTGTTTTGAGTCAAAGTACTTTTATACGGGTTTTGTAATAACCTGCATGTACTGACATCTCTTCTTACTCACCGAATACTACTCGCAAACCTTCCATCTTTACTCTCTGTATACTTCTTATCGACGAGTTTCCTCACTATCCTAACTCTGCCCATAACTTATCTCCTCACTTCCCGTAAGAGTAAGGTCCAAAAAGTTAGGCACGCTAACTCACTCATTTAAATCTTCTATGGAACTTTTCCGTTGTGCGACGAAAAGTAGCCATACATCTGTAAGCATACTTTTATTGTTTGTATGGTTAACTACGCTTAACTATGGTCCAACTTTTTAGTCCTCACCCATTAAGGAACATGCAACAGACACTGTTTTGAGTGGGTTTACTTTTATCCGGGTTTTGTAATGGCCTGGATGTATTGACGTCTCTTCTTACCCTGGAGTTCTATATTCATAACGTAGCGTCTCGTTAAAATGTTACGTTTATGTTTGACATTTACGTTTATCCATGGATGTTTACCAAGTGACTGTTCGCTAGTGCCGGCACGCGGGCGGCTACGTGGAGCGCGTGCTGGGGCTGCAGCGCGCGCTGGCCTCGCTGCAGCAGGCCTCCGACCGGCGCGAGCACACCGAGCGCAAGCTGCGCGCGCAGCTCGAGAAGGAGCTCCAGACCCTCCGGTAACTCTTGACTCCTGCCACTTGACATTATATGAGTTTGAAGCCTCGACCCCCAGTCATTGTCTAGTGCCCGAACGGGGAACTGATATAAATGGAGCTTTTTAATTTAAAGTGTTGTGTCCCGAATGCGGTGCTAAGCTAACTATCATAAACACTGGCTGAGCCAATCAAATGTTAGCTCGCAATTTTAAACAAATCATTTTGTTTGTTTAGTTCGTTTTAATTTGCAATTTCATATGAGGCTAATAAAGTGGAATATCGTGATCGTGGAAGGAGAACCTTTTAAGGAAACCGGCTTATTTGTGTCTCTGCTTTGCGCTGGCTTCTTTCTTCTTGTAGAATATATCGTAGCATCGCCAGAACTTCATCAGTTAAACGACTACAGACTAGTACAGACGAAAATTCACTCGAAATGTCGTAGGTGATCCCGTATGCAGGCTGGTTAACTAAATAGAGTAAGTTTGTGTTGTGTCAGGAAGCGCGAGTGCAACTGCGGCAGCGTGAGCGTGGGCGGCGAGGCGGAGCTGCGCCGGCAGCTGCGCGAGCGCGACGAGCGGCTGCTGGCGCTGGAGGGCGAGTGCGCCAAGTGGGAGCAGCGCTACCTCGAGGAGGCCGCGCTGCGCCAGGCCGCCGTCTCCGCCGCCTCCATACCCAAGTGAGCTAGCACACGCTACTATACGGGTCCGTACCCATACGGTACTAACGGGACTCTGCTCGGTCTAGCCTCTGCTGTTCCTCCGTCCGTCCGTCTGTCTATCAACGGGCTGTATCTCATGAAAATATAGACAGTTGACATTTTTAAATGTATAGAGGTCCTCCATACAATAATGGTGCGTAACCTGTCGTTGTGCGGATTCGACTTGTTCTTGGCCGTGCTTTTATATACGACATCGGTCTCAAATTATACGGGTCCGTACCCATACGGTACTAACGGGACTCTGCTCGGTCTAGCCTCTGCTGTTCCTCCGTCCGTCCGTCTGTCTATCAACGGGCTGTATCTCATGAAAATATAGACAGTTGACATTTTTAAATGTATAGAGGTCCTCCATACAATAATGGTGCGTAACCTGTCGTTGTGCGGATTCGACTTGTTCTTGGCCGTGCTTTTATATACGACATCGGTCTCAAATAAGTATAAAGCCTGCTGATTGTAAGCAGATTCGCACTGAGCATGAAGTAAATGGAAGCGAGAGTAAAAAGGAAAAAAGATTGTCTTCGGAGTTCGCACCTGGTAGCGTTAATTTCTTTCCATTGTTTTACAGAGACGCGAAGATCGCTGCTCTAGAGAAAACATCTGCAGAGTCAGAGCGACTGATGGCGGAAGCTCGCAGCGAGAAAATACGTCACATGGACGAGCTTCATATTGCACAAAAGAAGCTGGCTGACCTCGAAAGCAGGTGTGTGCAATATCTTCTTAAAACTGACACCTGACGATGTAAAAAAAAAAAAAAAAAATTGATACTAGCTGGGGCTGTGTACATGATACGAATAATTGACTCCTATAGAGAGTTGCAATCACAAGACTGCAAATACGTTGCGTACCATACTCTGCTGCTTGTCGTCATGTTAAGGAGTAAGACGGTAGTAGCGATCCGAATGCATCTGCATACATTTTTTGCAATGTATTAGTTTTCTATTCCGCAGGGTAAAGGAGCAGGAGTCGAAGGTAGCCGAGCGTGACGCCATGATCAAAGTGCTGCAGAAACACACCAGCGCTGCTTACGACAGCGGCGCCTCGCTGCGAAACAACTCCAGCCGTGAAGAGCTAGGTAACTGATATTTTACCAAAGTATGTAATGCTGGCGATAAGTAACATTAACAAAATAGTACAAAACTAAAATTTGCAAACTGTAATTGAATTTACAGGACACGGCAACATGCATTTTTGGCGTATGTGGCATGGTACAGAACATGTGGCTAATGTCGGAATTATCCTTGGTAAAAGCTTATGTCGAACAGTAGATAGAAGATGACGATCAAGATGTTTGATGGTATACTCAGTAAATAACATGTCTTATTCACCTTGTTTATGCGTGAGACTGGCGCAGTCGGTAGGATGCCGTACCTTGCTGAGATATTCTTGTTTTCTCCCAGTGGGCCTGTCGTCGGGCGCCTCGTTCTCGAGCGCGGAGGGCGTGGGCGGCGTGCCGGCGCGCTACCGGCACCTCGCGCGCCGCAACTACTCTCCGCAGGAGAACTGCAGCGGTACGTACCACTCAACGCAACCTTCAACCGATCTGAATCATAAGCTATCGTGGCACTATATCAAATAGACGTAATAAATCAAATCGTGAGAGACTTTTTACGATTTGATTTACAACAACGTTATTTTGATATGGTTTCATAGTAACCTTAGAATGAAGTATGTTTACTAAAGACTTCATTGGAATTGGAGTTCTTGAATGTTTTTCACTTTGTTCCGTAAGACGCAGAATATGATCTCCCCAGGGTAAACCGACGACATAGAATTCAAAAGTTAACGGGAATTCACAGAGTGCGGCATGGGAACGATCTTCCTGGCTATTTTTAAGTTAAATTATTATTAAAAAACCATGATTAAACGTGTTTGAGAGATTATTCATTTTGTTGTGTCCTTGACTATCAAATTTCCATACACTGCGAACAACAGCAATAATAGGTAAGGTCAAAATAAACGTTAACTTATAGAAACCTATAAATTTTGTACGTATCTTGAGATGGGAATTTCAGTTAAGATCAGTAACTACTGCAGTTAATACGAGCCTGTCTCCCGTTGCAGGGTGCGGGTTCGACAGCACGTCCCTGCGGCTGGACGAGCAGCTGGCGGCGCTGGAGTCGCGGCTGGAGCGGCCGCCCGTGCCCGCCGTGAGTTACTCGCCGCCGCCGCTCGCGCGCGCCGAGCGCCCGCATGCCACCTACTACTGACACACCACTCACCACACCACACCACATAATATATCATGCGTACAGATCTAGTCGAACATTTTACGATATCGCATTGTATACAATAGCTTATCGATGGGATAAACCTCACTAACATGCAACATGGGGTTTTCAAAAAGAGTATCTTATGTTTCTGTGACCGGCAACACAAGTATAGTGCTATGTGGGATCCCGACGTACCATAGAATTGTGGCACAGTGATATTTTCCTTGACAATTCGTGCCTATTGTCTTCGATAGACGATGTCGTATAATATTGTTATTCACTACATCTGTACACACCTATTCTCCAAGCTCGCTAAACTTATTTAATAGACCCTAACGTTCCCTACGAGAAAAATATCTTGGATGCTAAATGTCCCTTTCAGCTTTGTTAAACGAAAAGGTACAATTACATTAGAGGCGTTGAAAACGAGCAGCAATGCCAACTTACACTTTTATATCGCGCAATAAGATTCGCCAGCGACTAAAATTATCGAACCCTTATTACATATACGACATATTATCAGAAATATAAGCAGTTGTAGATTTTTTTATATCTCTACCGAAACGCAAAGCGTGGCCGCACTACTGCAATTGGCTTTTTAAGTCATACGCACGCAATAATAATATCTTGAAAATGTCTATAATGTGCTCAAATGTTAACATATACGATTTTATACAGCAATATTGTGCCTAGAGCCCTCCGTCAGTGTTCCAAGTTGTCCAATCGGCACAGAAGATACCATATTCAAAATATATGTCTCTGTGTATAACGTCTTTTTAATCATCCTTTGTTCGAAATATTTATACTATTATTTTACAACTTTATATTTTAAAAAAACGTTGCTCTTGTCTCATGTGCCAATTAACGGATTTACTTATGAAGTTTATTACGCTAACAATTTAATTCCATTTCGACTGAACCTGTTCTGACATTCCTGCAGTACCTAAAGAACATTCCTTCTCTGTCACACTGCTTTGTTTTGTGTTCGGTGTGATTTTAGAGAACTAAGCCACAGTTGTCTAACGCTTTCTAACAAATACCAACCCGTAAATCAGTGTGAATTGTGCAAAAATATAGCATATTTTTAATGTATAGTCAAGGATAAAAATTTGGAAGCGGTTATAATTTTAAAAAGAATACAACTCCATTTTCAAGAGGCCGGCACACAGACTTACGTAATAAGTAGTTGTCGTTTGAGACGCCGGTGACTTGTATAGTTGAGAGCGCTACTACGCTGCCATATTTTTAGCCGTGGCTGTACGACCAAGTGCCTTTGGATGTGTCGATCAAGTGCCGATATTGTATTTAGAATCTCTAAGAGGTAATTAGTTCTCAGCTCCACTTATAAGAGCCCTAGTCTCGAAACTGGAAAAATCAAGTGTTTTGATATTGGCAGACTAACCAGTTGGTGTTAAACGTTTGCCGAGGAAGAGATCTGTGTACATCCGAGGCAAACGTATTTTTAGGTATTTTTAAATGTTTTTTGAACAAAAGCGTGTTGTCACAAAATTATACCAAAGTTAGAATAACATTGTTGTATTTTGGACTCTTGTTTTTGTATTTTTTTTATGAATGCGTGAACTGTTTTAAGGTTTTCGTTTTGAACGAATTTCTGATTAGTTATGATGATATTTTTCGTAAACGATTGGGAAATGCCATCCCATCTGTTCCCTTCTTATTTATTTGTTTCTAGACCTAAGTGTAAGTGTTCAGATCTTTTTGACTGTTGTGGGTACCTATTTTGCCTTTATCATTTTAAAGCCGAACATACGGTACGTGCAATGTCTTAAAAAAACTAGTTGTAAATAAATTGGTACAACACGCCTTTTTTAAACGAAGCATCGCTTAAGAGGCTTAAAGCATAAGGAATATATTTAGATACTAATACTTTACTAAAGCTTAATACAGATTGAATATTTTTATAAGATATATTGTAATCACTGTATTTTGTCTTATTTTTTATAAAGAGCATGTATTAGAATAAAAAAAATGTTTTGTTTGTTGTGGTTTTCTTTCTGGCTGCCTAACCTAGAGTTGTGTTATTCGATCGCGTTTGGATCATCGAAGCATTTTGTCAGAACGTGGAACTACACAGACTTTTTCCGACGCAAGTTCTTCTGAAATGTATACGTTATATTTAAGTTATACATGTCAGTGTTACGAATAGTGAATCATATGTTTCGAAGTCGCAGCCAAATACTGTGTACACAAACCGTATGCCAGTAGCATAAAGGCTGTATATACAGTAAAACCAGAGTAATAACAGTACTCGGCTGTTTATCGCTTTCACGCTCCCTCTGACATAATAATATGCAAGAGAGCGCGACAGCGAGCGGCTGCCGAATGCTATTAATATCGTGGTTTACTGTATACATACTGGGAGATTTTGGAGCCATGATCAGGAATGGCCAGAAGTGAATAAGATGGTCATACCGAACAACTTATCCGATGAGACCAACCACGAAATCGCTAAAAAACTCCTGTTCCATACATTAACGGTGAATTAATTGACAGTTAATGTATAGAACAGCTGTTTTTTTTCCTGATCATGGCTCCAAAATCACCCAGTATATTTGTGATTTCGACCGTATTTTAATCGCAATCAGGTTGACTCATATGATTCAATGGTCCAAGCCCTCCGACCTCGGGTCGAGGCGTACCGATTCCCGACTGACCCCGTCACCCATTACATGCAAACCGAGTTCTCCACCGCGTGGGCTTATTAACATAACGAATGTTTGCTTTGTCCTGGAGTGATAGTCCACTGACACTGTTTGTTATAAACTGACTACGTTCCTGCTGATGCTAGTGTAATTAATCATTGAAATATATAGTTCTTCGAACATCTTAAACTAGCCGTAGTATTTATCGCACTGCTAGATCAAAACAGCATCAACTCAAAATAAAACTGTATTTTAAAATCAACTCTAATACCAATGTGTTTGGACTTGAAACAAATCTAACAGTTTTTTTGAGTTGATACTGTTTTGATCTAGCAGTGCGTTATGCTAAACGTATATTACTTACAATAATTTAATTTGATGCTTAAAATGCCTCTTACAAAAGATAGCTGACTCGTGTAGTTGCGCAACATAATTAGAATATGTCTAACTTTGTAATTATTCGATAATAACTCTAATCACGACTGAATTTTAATCCACCAGATGTACGCAGTACGTACGGGTTTAATAGATAGAATTTTAAAAACTATTCAATCGTCAGAAATAAACGAGAATGTGCGACCAGTGCGACGAGGTAGACCGAATTTAACTTTGGCTTTCGCTTGAGACCAATTGGGCTTAACGATATTGTAACCACTGCGAATAAGGTTCCTATCTAAATTTACATCAGCGTTTCAATAGACTGGGAACTGGTGGAATACTTTTCTTCTATGTTCTAATTGCGTTCTTATATCTGGAAACTGGATGAAACTGGACATCGGTAAACATCACCGATTTCACAACGATTTCTCCATATGTCTGGTATTAAATATAAAATGAACAAACAGCAGTGGCCAATGTGACTAATGAGGCCTTTTGGCCGGCTGCAACGTTTCGTGCATCTGACACCACCAACGTCAACGTTACACCTTATTTTGCACCGTCACTACAATCTCTGCTTTGCCCAAAGGTCAACTGGTAGAGAATGCCTTACGGCATTAAGTTCGCCTTTTGTATATTAAGTGTATTCTTTTGTGCAATAAAGATTAAATAAAATAAATAAATAAATAACGTCATATGCCGCAATCGCGTCAATGCAAAATCTATCCCGATGTGGCGTTCCGGGGCGTTAAACCCGATGACGTGATATATCCCGTGTTTGGCGGTCGAAAGGTTAAATAAAAAGAGAAATTTTAAAGATTACAAAATCTTACATTTTCGTCAGTTGTAGCAAGAGCAAGCTTGAGTGACTATGTTTGAGTGATCGAGTAATAAGTTTCTTCCAGTCGAGCTTCCGTGATGAGGTAAGAATTACTAATTACTTTTAATTGCGTTTGTTTGAGTGTGTGCCCATTGTACCATTAAACCGAACACTAACGCGATAACAATGTTTCCTAATCGATATCCGATACACTTCGTCTCTCACGAATTTAATACAACTCCATTGTGCTCGGAGTTTTGTCCTAATTAGATAATTTACGTCGTTCTCCGGATTAAGAACACTTGAACTTTTTAATTGTAGCTAAATTGTGATTAGATTATTTTAGGAGTTAAAGATTACATGCGAAGAAAGTATAATGAAGTTTTCGATTTTGAAGTAGCGAACACATTTCAAACTCGTTTTGGCTAGATTAAAAAAAAGCGGCCAAGTGCGAGTCGGACTCGCCCATGAAGGGTTCCGTAGCAGCAAGTAACATAATATAAAAGTTCGTTGTAGCTTTGATCAATGTTTTTATGACGTATTAAAAAAAAACTACTTACTAGATCTCGTTCAAACCAATTTTCGGTGGAAGTTTGCATGGTAATGTACATCATATATTATTTTTACATTTATCATTCCCTTATTTTAGAAGTTACGGGGGGGGGGACACACATTTTTCCACTTTGGAAGCGTCTCTCGCGCAAACTATTCAGTTTAGAAAAAAATTATAATAGAAACCTCAATATCATTTTTGAATACCTATCCATAGATACCCCACACGTATGAGTTTGATGAAAAAAAAATTTTTGAGTTTCAGTTCTAAGTATGGGGAACCCCAAAAATTTATTGTTTTTTTTCTATTTTTGTATGAAAATCTTAATGCGGTTCACCGAATACATCTACTTACCAAGTTTCCACAGTATAGCTCTTATAGTTACGGAATAAAGTGGCTGTGACATACGGACGGACAGACGGACAGACATGACGAATCTATAAGGGTTCCGTTTTTTGCCATTTGGCTACGGAACCCTAAAAATGTAAGTAAATAACGATAATCTGTGTAAAACCACTTCTTGTACTGCATTTTATTCTTCAAGCTTTTTCCAATTTGCACTATTAGTGTTAGTTTGATCCATCGGTAGTCAATTTTTTTTAAGTAAAATGAAAGCGACATGAACCATCTTTGCTAGGAAAGGATAAAAGAGTTCCCAGTAGAGTTAGCTCGTATGTCCGCAGCGAGGTCTGTGCTGCTTCCCGGGGCTGGGCGCGCGCGCGCCGGGCGGGCGCGGCGAGGAGGCGCTGCTGCTGGAGCGGCAGGGGCGCGCCTCGCAGCAGGGCCGCGCCTCCAGCCTGCCGCCGCCGCCCTCCGCGCTGCCGCGCCCGCCGCGCAAGCCCTCCGCGCACGCCGCGCGGTACAACCGGCTCGACCACAGGGACAACAGGAAGGTAACTCGTCACTTCACCTTCAAGTCTGTCGCTCAAACCTTCTTTCTACACGCAACTAGACCGGGCTCAGGTATTACCATGGTACAATTGCTAGATCAGCTATCAGGCAGGTTAAGGCAGCAGCCAGCATCGTCTGCCGTGCTGCACCAACCCCGGAAGTTTTCCGCGCAACCTACCACGCACTACAACTAGCAAGAACAGCGTTGCAGAGTCCTCCGTGCAAGCACTAAAATCTGCCGAGGAACAGGGATAACAGGATGGTATACAATGTTAGACAGAGACGCTCACAAATAGCCGGTTAGAAATAACTTAGGGAAGGATATTCAATAGATCAATTACAGATTTTTTTCTAGCAGACAATCTCTTCAAGTCTTCCAACACCGCCATCAGCGCTTTTATTGTTAGTTTAGCAACTGAAGAAGTCATACTCTTGGAATGTTAATTATAATTCCTTATTTTATATCAAACAATCGGCTGCTGATATAACTTTAAATTGTCAGGCTAATCAAGCGCTCGATACACAGTTAAACGAGACAGGAAATTGACTTTCGATCGAGTAACGTTTACCGTAATCTCGCCGGCGTGTCGAACGCATTGCTTGTAACAATTACGGCATTCGCCCTCCATTCCACGAAAGTGGAAAGTCTAAACGAGAGAGCCACAGCCTACCCCTGGGAGTAGATACTCCGTAGTTAACGTTTCAGTACCGTAGTTTTATATATTATCCTTAACCCTTAAAGTGGAAGAGTATCAAATAATACACATACCAAAATGTTTACTTTTCATTTTTTGTTACTATTTTTTATGCAGATTTCAAATCAAATAGGGTTTGAATTCACGTTTTTTTATTTTTGTCAATTTAAGGGTTAACAAAATAGGTCGCTTGGAGTAAGATGCCACATCTGCGGGACTAGGCGAGTTCGTATTCGTCTCTTTCATTATTTATGTTGAAGAGTGAGGCGACAGAGAGTATCACGATAAGCGATTCATGCACAAATAATAGAGGCAACTCGTAGTAATCGGCACAACTTAGAAATATAGTAGAAATATATTTCTAGTAGTAACGACCACATTAAGTTGCAGCGATAAGATAAAAAAAATGATACCTGATTTTGCCAATTGCGACCTCAATTTGCCGGGAATTTTTCCAGGATTCGGACGGTTCCGGCTCTATTGCGTCCACAGCGTCTCGCAGCTCCCCGCTGCCCTACGACACGGTCCGCAAGCTGCCCTCCGTGCCAACCTCCGCCTCTCTGCCCGCCGCGGAATCCCGAGAGTCCCTCGTCCGCCCGCGCGACTCCAGCCTGCCCTCCCAGTCCAAGCTCGCGGTGTACGCAGCCGCGAGACGGCGCTCCGCAGAGTCCGCAAAGGATAACAAGCGGACGCATCATTATCGTATTCAGTTCTAGTCATCTGCAAATTGCGTCAATTGTATTAAATGTTGTAACCGTACTCGCGAGTTGCTTCTGTCGTAGTTCTAGCACACTGGTCGCGTTGCAATTGCAATGATTTTGCAATAGGTACAGGAAAAAGGTATACATATTATGATTTACTTGCGACTTCAGACGGTGCAGGATGGCTTAAACGGTTAAACCGTAAACGAATTAAGTAGGTACAGACCAAATTTAGTAAGAAAATATTGTTGACGTGACGAGAGTGCTCGAAGTATTTGTAGGTATAATTATAATTTGTGGTACAGTCAAGTTCAAAAGTATGTATACACTTTAGTACCTTGTCTATTTAACGTCATGTTTAAACTGCCATATGAAATTATCCAAGCGATTAAAGTGACAAGGTACTAAAGTGTATACATACTTTTGAACTTGACTGTACCTACCATCTAAATTCGGCACGTTTTGCAATAAGTTTGAGGTTAAGATGTAGGTTTGGATAAATAGCCGACTATTACTATAAAGGGGTGGTTCAATTAATTGTAAGAATAATAGATTTTGATAATGCCAATAATTAGTGTCATGAAATAACGAAGAAAAATTTCACGTTTTGTTTTCATCATTTTGGTGTTAATAAACACATCTCTAAAACTAATAATATTGACCACAGCAGCAGATATGTTTGTAAAGCTTAGTTTTTAATTACCTTAGTTGTAAGGCTTAATTTACGACCAGTTAAGCCGCTGTTTTAAACAATTAACATGCATTTAGTGTGAACTGTTTTTGTTACTCTTATCTTCTTTCTTATAGCGGCTCAAACATTTAACTTGTGGACCTACCTAGTTGTGACGTTAGCATAGTATCATACATAAAATCTACCTAGTCTTTACCTAAACATATAGAACTAACAAGGCCCATATTCACGTATTGTACAAATGCGAAACGCAGTTTTGTTTTGTTGATTCATATTCTTTTTACAAATGTTTTTTTGTAAATCTGCGTCATGTGTTTTGACCCGACACAGCATCTTCATATATGGTTCAGCGTTAGTCTTACGTTTTAATGTTTTATGCCATATATTAGCTAGATATGTCGTGTAGAGTCAGGTTAAAGATACGTGTACAGTACAGTCAACAACTTAGCCACTGAATAACATTGTCACAGGTAACCAATTATTAACTTTGACGTAATTTATTTCCTCTTCTTGACGCAAGCTCAGCAAGTACAGTTGTTGACCGTACGATGGGTTTAAACTCGATATAAATCGTTGCATCTATTTCGGTTGGAAATCGGTTGTATCACGGTGTTATCGGGTATTGATTGGTGCGTAAGTGACCTGAAAACTATTTTACGAACCGATGATGGGGTGGGACCTAATGATATTAAAAGGGGAGAGGTAGAACAACATTTTCGGGTTATTAGAACATATTTCAGGTGTTATTAAGCTGTGTTGCGGGAACTGGAATGAAAATTTCTCCTCACTTCTTGTAACATCTTTCGTCTTTCTCAAAGGTAACGTAAAATGTTTTATAGTGCACGGCAGAAAGTGACAACTTTATTGGTTTTTATTTCATTCCACAATTTTAACACAGAAATAAACTATTGATTTGATCATTGCATTGTTTTATTTCGTATCTACATGAGGAAATTTAGAAAATCTGTTAAACGAGTCGACGCCCAGAGCATCGCGTTTCGACTCACACTACCCTGATCCTGCAGCCTGACAGTCTTCGCAGTAAGGTTACTTCAGATTGAGGTCACTAAATTAAATATTTAAATTATGATTTAGAGAATTAGGATTTCAAAGTAAATTGAGTATTGGAATTGATGGCATTAGGTTCCTCAGGGACTAACCAACTTTAGTATAAATAATTGTGAACCTATAATAAGAACCATTATGTTTAAGCACGACCCATGCTTTCGCTGAGCTAAGAATTTAATGTCTGGTCGTTTACTATAAAAGGGTTTGCAATTACCATCTTTATCGACATGTATTAAACAAGAGTAGGAATAAAGCATTTGTTAGTCCTTTACCTCAAAAGCATAAATTCCTTGTAGCGATTCACCGAATCGCATTTCACCTCGATCGTGTATTTTATTTTTGCTTTGTGTCAAAGTCGTCATTTTTTTGTTCGTTAATAGCTTTACTCCCGTTTCACCTCGATCGCTTATTTTACTGTTTCATTTGGTCCGTTTGTTAAAACGGTCAAATCGCGTGGGAGGATCTTCTCATAAAGTCTTGTTAGTTCCTAAATGCTACTTAAGTATATTCAGTAGGTATATTCCTATTAAAAATACATCGATTAAGAAGGTCACGAATAGAATTATGATAAAAAAAACACCAGTTAAGTGCGAGTCGGACTTGAGCACCGAGAGTACCGCACCTATGTTTTATAATAGCAGTGTTTTACCAAACAATAAAACACTTATTAAGCGAAATACCTTATTCGAAGCCTAATTTAATATTTGAGAGAGTGGCAACACTGTTTGCTGTGACGTGACGGTCGCTGATTGGTCAATATCCCTACTCCATCTTCCCCCTCCATGAGTTTTTCATTTTTCCCACCAGGTGGCGACGTTACGGCTGGAGGCCTGCCTGGAGCCGGAGCGCGCCTTATCCTCATTGGATCTCAAATTACGCGTTTTATTTTAGTAAATAAAGCAATATATCACCTAGCAAAGTGAAGTAAATGTTTTCTAAAATTTTCATAATAGTGATAGTGATTAAAAAATATCAAGTATATGGCAATTAAAACGTAAAGTTCATAGCATATAAAAAGGAATCTACCACCTGGCAGACATAAAAGTATAGGCTTCGAATAAGGTATTTCGCTTAATAAGTGTTTTATTGTTTGGTAAAACACTGCTATTAAGCTTCAGTACCGTTATTCGAAGCCTAATTTAATATTTGAGATCTGTTTGTTATCGCCTGGTGGTCAGACGCCAATGTGATCTAGTTTAGGCACAATATGTATACTAATATTATCATGGTAATTATTATCAAAACAACACAGGGATAGTAAGCTTCTAGTTACGAATAGAAGTCAACAGGCCGGATAATTTGATAAAGTGTGATTCAATAAAATACCAATAGACACTATGAATGTTTATTGAAGGTAGTTTATTTACATACCTAATTTACCATGCGTAAGTAACAGTTTCATAATTAACTTGTTCAGTCTTAAGAATTTAGAATTTTTAGTTTATTTAGAATTCGAATTTTAACATTTCAATTAAAAAAATTTCACAATACTCTGTAATAACTGTACCTAAGTAGTAATTATAAGGTATAGTTAGGTAATCAAATACAGCAGTTTTACATTATAGTAGCTTAATATGTTGTACTTGTAATCATTGTAAATAAAGACATTTTGTGATGTTTATTAATAATTATGTATAAGAAAATGCAATCGGTAGGTACAGTAAGTACATGTGGTGTAAAATTAAATGATATTTTCATAAACAATGAAATCAGTGTTAACTTATTTAATCTCCTATCATAACCGACAAGTACATAAACACCTAGATCTTAATCAAATGTAGAAATACATTTCCAATTCTTAACTATCTACTGGAGCAAAGGTTTTGGTTACAGTAGAGGCCGGTGCTAATTGTTTAATTTCCCTACAATAGTAGTTTAAAAAAGTGTTCTGAGAGCGCCAGTTGCCACGAGCTAGGATTTCATCTAAAGGGAGGTCCTGTATCCAATTTTTAGATGCTACTGCTGGGCGCACGCTACCCGGGCTCGCTCGGATGCCTGCGTCCAGCAGCGCTCTCCTCACCCAGTTCGCGACAACTGTTCGCGATGCCGCCTTAGGAGGGCCACATGCTGTTAAAAATAAATGATCAGATTTACATATGGTTCTGCTACGTCGTTCGGCCGACAGTGAGATAACTTTTTTAATCCAAAATATGGGATCTAAATTTTTAGAGTCTTTATTCTGAAATAAACGCCATCCCGACTGCCTATATGTCGGGGAGTCCGTCTTAGATCCAAAGATAGGCCAAAATGTAATTGAATTTTCCGTCATTACACAATCATTGCGATTAATAGATAACAATGTAAGGTCGTGTACTCTGCGGCCTGAACATAACAAAAGTAAAATAGAGGCTCGTTTTGAGCATTCATAAAGGCTATTTTCATTGACAGTACCGTTTTTTAACCAGTCTATTAAAATATCAGTATCCTATATAGGAACTTTGTTTACTTTCGGAGATTTATTGGAAATAGCCTTTAATGCATGCTTCACAAGGGCGTGATTAACTAGGTTAAAGTGCATATCAGGGTCAGTAAGGGTAACAACCACAGACTTATGGACTAAAATAGTAGAATAAGCCAGACCAACTTTTTGATGTAAATCTATTAGAAATCTAGCCAGATCGGCTGCAGAGGGCTTGAAAGTATCGACTTCATGATCTCGTGTCCATGAGCACCACCTTTCCCAGGCTGGCTTGTACGTCTTTAAGGAAGATTGTCGCCAGCCAGAGAGTAACAAGTTCTTTTGTTCCTGTGACCAACTTTTTACGCTCTCCGTCCACCCCCACATATCCATACTTCCAAGGTCATGTCCTGGATCTTTGGTGGTGGTTGGCCCGTGACCGTGTCGATTAGAACTTGATCCAGTGCCAGTATTGTGAACGGTGGAGCGAGGGCTCGATTTTTGAGGTCGGGCCTCCAAAAAACTTTCAGCCACCGCGGGGCAACGATCAAGTACATCCCTGTTGCTGTATTGAGGTGAGACAGAACACGAGGCATCAGGAATGGAGGTGGAAATACCCAGGCCAGCTGAAACTGCCATGTTTGACTGAATGCATCGTGAAATTGAGCTTGGCGATCGGTCGCGTCTAGTGATACATAATTGGGGACTACATGTGCCGTTTTTGACGCAAATAGGTCCATTATTGGGGTTCCCCACTTCAAGAATATTTTGTTTGTTATTGTGGGGAGGAGATGCCACTCGGGATTGGCAGATAGGCGAGAAAGCCGATCTGCCTCGCAATTGAACCTCCCAGGGAGATAGTGAATTTCGAAATGAATATTGTAATGGTCTACAAGATGACAAATTTTGTAACATATGTTCATGAGGGTAGGAGACCGGGTCCCTCCCTCGTTCCTTAAGTAGGCAACCACAGTTTTGTTGTCGCTCTGTATCATAAGAGTTGAGTTTGCTAGGTAATGACAGAGACCTTTTAAGGCGTATAAAATTGCTAGCATTTCCCTCTGATTTGAATGGAGAGTTGATTCGCTGTAAGACCATTGCCCCCATAACTTTACATTGTCTATTTGGGCACCCCAAGCTAGCAACGATGCATCGGTCACGAGATAATGACGAATTGGTGGATAGTGAATCAACGAGTCGCTGTTCACATTGTTCATCCACCAAGACAGTTCGAGCAAGGCGTTCTGTGGTATAGGGAATCTGCGGTGGACAGGCAGATTTAGAAGGCGTTGACAAAAGAATAATAGGGCTCGGTGATTTAATCGTCCTCGCAAAACTGGAAAACTTGCAAAGTTTATTGAGCCCACTACGCTTTGCGTTTCTTTTAGGCTCGCTGACCTGCGATTCAACAAGACCCCTATTTTCTGCCTCAGTGCCGCGCACTTCTTGGCTGGTAGGAATTTTCTGTTGGTGTGAGGGTTCCAACATATACCTAAGTACTCTATGATCCTCAGAGGGGATAGATTGGACTTGGCATGATTGACTTGCCAACCTAACTGTTTTAGTATTTGCACAGTCTGGAGGGCCTGTTTGGTAAGGGTCTGTGGGTTTTGGTGTGCTAAAAGGAAATCGTCCAAGTAGACAATGATTCTGATCCCTTTTTCCCTTAAAATTTGAGCAACCCAATTTGTTAGAGACGCAAACATTTTTGGGGCACAGGCTAGACCAAAAGGAAGACAGGTCATCTGCAGCAAATGACCGTTGAAGATTAACCTGAGAAATCTTTTGTGGTTTTCCGCAACTGGCAGATGAAAATAGGCATCCGATAAATCTATTTTTATCAACCAATCTGCAGGTTGAAGAAAGGCAGGGATTCGATGCATGTTTATTAATTTGAATTTCAGGACTGGTAGGTACAAATTTAAACTTTTCAGGTTGAAGATTGGCCGGGACGAACCGTCGCTTTTGGGGGTTAAGAACATTGGGGAAACAAAACTGGGGCCCTGGCTCGCGGGTTCTAACACTCCCATTTTTAATAGTTTTTGAATTGCTGCCTGCATTTCTTTCGAGTATGGGGTTTGAAACTTTAGATTGGGCAAGAATAGCGGGGGCCTTCTGTAAAATGGGATTCGAAAACCTTGAATCAACTTTATTAAGGGTGAAGGGGCATTGAGCACATGCCATTCGTCTACGAAGTTCCTTAGCTGCCCCGCTCGAAAAGTGTTCGAGTCAGAACTTTCTCTTTTGGTTATAGTCCCTGCGCGGAACGTTTTGCCTTGACCTACCCTGGCTACGGGTACCCGGTTGCTGATAGCCATAAGAACCCTGAGGTTTTGGTATTGTGTTCCGTTGGCGAAAGGACCTTTCGTGCGAACTTGTAACCGGTCTGGTGGGGCGAAACGAGTTGCGCCAGCCCATTGTAAAGTCGTAATTGCCTTGCGCAGGCAAAGGTCTGGATAGATCGGGGTAAGCACTCTGCGCGGGTGCTTTAGGACCATAATTTGTTTGGCTTGTGCCTGCTTGCGCAGCAGGTTTATTTTGAGTTACCGGTCGAACCGGCCAAAAAGTTTTTGACACTCCCCCGTGTTTTTCTATGGCTAAAGAAAAAGGTTCTTTTTGAAAGAGAAACTTAGAGCTTGGCGGAATTTTTCTTAAGGATTCTTTAAAGTACTTATTTTTTACTGAGCGGAGAATGTTATCTCGTCGCTGTTGAATAAGGTCGGCACGGTAACCACACGCTAATTGCAACGCGTCATTAGAAATTTTTCTAAAGCTACCCTCAATAAAAAGTTCCTTAATTTTATCTTGTAATGACTGCGGGGTCAAATCTGTGGTGGTTTGGGACCATGTTACCAATGCTCCAAAGGAGGACTCAGCGGCCTCGCCTTGTTTAATGAGTGCTTGTGTTAGCGCCGCAAAGCCGCGTTCGGTAACACTCAAGTTTGAAAATTTATCGAAGGGTTTTAATTCATCATTTGTTTCAAGGTCTGTAAAGGCCGGTTGAGAACAGTACAATTTTTGTACCTCGGAATATCTAACATTTGACCAGTCTTCTGAATCAAAGTGCTGAACAGCAGTTAAGAGTTGACGTGAGCGGGTAGGGATTTTGGAAAAGATGGCTCTTTCAAAACGGTGTTTAATGAAAACTTTATACTCGTATCTAAAAAGTTATCACTAGAAGCCGGGGCTTCCGGTTCGAGTGTCTCATATAACTCGCCGCTCACGTTACCCTCTATTTCGCATTCACAGTCATCAGAACGGGCTATGGGGCCCCTGGATTGTAATTGCCACATATTACCGATATAATTTTGAATTTCGCTAACCTGATTAGTTAATTGTTGTATTGCATCGCTATCGCTACGCCGTTGCCGCTTTCGTTTGGGGGCAGACCGTGATTTCTTCGCTTTCCTTTTCGAAGCTAAAGGATATGGCGGCGGCGGTGGTGGAGGCCCCGGCGGGGGCAGCGGCGGAGCCCCTAGCGGATGCGGCGGCTGCGACGGGCTTGGTGTAATCTCCTCTTCCGAATCGGATGACGAACTGGAGCTTGAACTTGAGTCCGTCATGCTATTATAATTTACAGAAGTAATCTGTGAAATAAAATAGAATTAATAAAAGCAATTTTTCTGTCGAACGGTAAAACCGTTAATTTTAAAATTAAATCAGCATAACTTACAAATTCCTTGAATTTGTCAACCGTACGTCTCGACAAACAAGACGCCAATGAGGATAAGGCGCGCTCCGGCTCCAGGCAGGCCTCCAGCCGTAACGACGCCACCTGGTGGGAAAAATGAAAAACTCATGGAGGGGGAAGATGGAGTAGGGATATTGACCAATCAGCGACCGTCACGTCACAGCAAACAGTGTTGCCACTCTCTCAAATATTAAATTAGGCTTCGAATAACGGTAATGAAGCTTAATAAGATTGCGTGAATGGGTTAAAGGCATCTTCCAAAGATTAAAAGGAAATACGAGACGTTTTAAGGTAGACGCACATAACAGCTCCGCAACGATAAGTGTGCAATAATTTTAACAATTTATTTTGCGATTAAATGCAGGAGTTATAGATTTATTTTTAAAATGTATCAAACTAACCCCTTTTTACGGTCCATGAAGACACGCCTTATCACCAACATCATATCTAAATTGACTGTTGCAAAACAAATTAATAACCCTTTTGTGAAATAGGAACCAAGTGTCCATTATTGGTCCTTGTCCATTACTGGTTCCATCACTGTATAATTAACAAAATCCGCATACATGTCGATAAAGTTTCTCCCGAGAGTAAATAGCAGTCGCCTGTAGAAATAGCAATCGAGTCTCTAACCTCATTCGGATTCATAAGGGAAATATCGTATGCTCCACGAATGCCCTTGATCCTGACATTCGCGCGAAATGAGGCCGATTGGCGACCTCCGCCTCGCGGATGATCGTTGCTCAGTCGACTAGACAGAACGAGCACTGAGCAATTACAAATGCTCGGATTTGTTCATTCGTCGATAACTGAGATTCACTATGACGTCAGTGTCAATAATTGGGGCATTTGATGTACCTACAGCTATTAAGCACAAACCTTTTAAAATAAGCTTGCGGACTTATTTCATGGTAGTTAATATGTCGCACTTTTAGAATTAAAGTGACCTAATTTAAACATTTTCAGCTTTCGATTTTGTGTCATAAATTTAGTACTATACAGACCTAAGTCGAAATTCAAAATAATTATGTGGATTAGGTCACTATAATTCTAAAGATGCGATGTCATGATCAGTAGAATGAATGTTTCACCAATCAACCAAAGTATAATGTCTTACAACAAGCCTAAAGTAGGTTCTTAAAGACTCGGGGTCGATAGCCCGCATGCTTTTCGTGATACATTGCATCGCTGCAATAGCTCCTGGCTCAATAATTTTATAACTACTCGTCAATCGATTGCTACAAGCATGCGGGCTATTGCCCAATGAAACTGAGCCTTAAAGCTTGTAAGGAAGGTACCTATTTTCGTAAAAGTCAACAAACACTCCAGAGTAAGATACCTAATTGTTGCTCCAGTTAACCTTTATCCATATTTAACGTACAAAGTAATTTGAGGAATCCATACGTTTTCCCGGTATTTTTGGATTCATTAAGCCGTAAATAAGCCTCATTGTTTTCCTCCGCTTAAGTTGTAAATAGAATTGCTTATTTGTATTGTACCTCGATTACTATAGGAAACACATTTCGCTGACTTATTATAGGAACATCGTAGGTCTGCGCTGGCGTAGTTAAACATTGTGTTGTTTGAGGGGCAAGCCGCGAGTTCCGTAATGGATAGTGTGTTCGGGGAGAGGAAAAGCGATGTTAGGTATCCTTTTAACAATTCAGCTCTCAATTTGTCAACGGAATTATTGACCGGCGAACATGAGTTGATTGTCCGAGTGTATGTACGTTAACATTTTACATTTGAATACGTGTCCTTTAACGTCTTTTACTTTTGTCGCTGGTTTTGTCGACTTATTAGAGTAATAAGTTAGTAAAACAGAAGCACATAGGTTTAAATCCACCGCGATTCTTTAAAATCGTGGATATACAGTCGGTCTTTCAATTTTCACACAAATGAAAATGTCTCTAACGTCAACATTTTAACGACAGACTCATCTTACCCAGCTAGCAAATTGATGTCACTGAGCTTGAGGCGACGAAAATTCAATCTTAGGTGAATGTGACGTCATTAACGTTAAATGACGCCACCACTGCTTCGTCAAAATATCGATACGAACAGCACTGCTTACTGGCAATATTTGTGCATTTTGAGTTGTCGAACTGGTTCGCCTAATTTAAAATACTACTTTATACAAATGTTTTCACCGTTATAAAACAGAATACTTTCCCTCTAAGCACGGCCAAAGAAACTGAACTTCAGGTAAACAATAAAGCAAATACTAATTCGTGTTTAAATAACAGATCCTACTGGCTTGCACCCGACAAGGTGCGACGTTCGCCTGCATAACTCACGTATTAATCTGATTTTCTTCGCAAATGCCTGCTGTGAAATTACCGCCGTCATAACATAACAACCTTAAAAGCGGTAGAGCAATTTAGATATCTGCATCTATGGAATATGGCGTCCAATAAAGATGAAGTTCTCCAATATCTAAAACAGTTGTGTCCTGGCGAGACCGTCGTGGTTGACGAGTTGACGCCTAAAGGAAGCTACAAGTCCTTCAAAATTCGAGTTCCAGAAGTGCACTACAACAAGTTGTATTCCATGGACATCTGGCCTGTTAATGCTAGAATAAAACCGTGGATCCACTATAGAAAAACATCTACGGACCAGCAGAGTACCCCCGAGGCAGCAGTGTCCCGTGGTAATCGGCAGCCATTTCGTGGTCCGAAGGATGCACAGTAACTCCGGCTACTTTCAAGCTTTCTACCAGAATGTGAGAGGTCTTAAAACCAAGCTCTCAGTGTGGCGAAATGGTCTGGCATTACTGGGACATAATATAGTGGCAGCAACTGAAACATTCCTCGATGGTTCTGTGGAGGACTCCGAACTGATATGTGGCGGCTGGAGCATTGTGCGTCGAGATAGGGGCACGCCCTGTGGAGGAGTTATGCTCGCTGCGCGCTCGCCCATTGCGCTGCGCCGACGGCGGGATCTAGAGACAGAGTTCGGTGAGGACCTGTGGGCTAGTTTCACTTGGACTGGCCGAACTTTTTATGTATGTGTAGTGTATTTAAAGCCAAGTTCAACCGACCAAGACTTCATGAATTGGTTCTGTAAAATTGAAGGGTTTATTCACGAACTGAAAGGAAATATTGTTATCTTAGGGGACATTAATTTAAATAGTGCTTCTCTTAATGTTCGCAACTATTTTTCCTATTTTCTATCATATTCGGGTTTAGCTGATAAGAACGCTGTAGTAAACCAACATGGTAGTATTTTGGATATTGTATTGACGGGAGGCGAACTAGAAATGCGGGAAGTATCGGTGACTGACATGGATGGCGTAGTCCCCATTGATGCATACCACCCAGCACTGGATATTGGGTTTACAGTAAGTCTGAAGCGTTGCTCCGAACAACTCGATCCCAGTAATATTTCAACGAAAGACTGGAATTTCTGTAAGTGTAATCCTGAGCAGTTATATAGCAGTTTGATGGATGTATCATGGGATCGAGTTCTTTTTTCCGATAGTACGGTAGCAGCTACGGATGCGTTTTATGATATCGTCTACGGCATTTTTGATAACTATGTCCCGAGGAAGAATCGCAATAAAACCCCGGCAATGCGATTCCCTGTCTGGTTCACCTCTGACATAATTCATGACGTGAAATTAAAAATTAAACTCCACGCCAATTGGAAGCGCTCTGGATCCGATGATGATTACAAAGCGTTTTCGGGTCTTCGAGCTTCTTTAAAAGATCGAGCTGCTATTGCCTATGACTTGCATTTAAAGCAAATTGAGAGTGACATTGAATTGAATCCTCGTAATTTCTGGCGTCATGTATCTAGTATGAGAGCCAAGGGTGGTTTCGAACCTAATGTTACCTTTAAAGGGAAATCGTACACAGGTGTTGCAGCGGCTGAAGCATTTGCCAACTTTTTTGCAAGCATGTTTCTTCCTGAAAGACCCATACTAGACGCCGGGATCGTTGTGGATTTTGACAATAGCTGTAATAGCAATTATGTCAATATTTTTTGCTTTACACCCAATGATGTTTTGTATGGGATCAATAAGCTGAAGCCAAACAGTTCTATTGGACCTGACGGCATACCACCTGCCTTATTAAAATACGTTTGTAATACTTTTGTAACTCCGCTGTGTCACATTTTTAACCTGGCTCTTAGGTCTGGCGTGTATCCCTTCTACTGGAAGATATCCAGGGTGACTCCTATTCCGAAAACGTCGGACAGATATGCGGTGGAAGAGTACCGACCCATCGCTATTTTATCCTCGCCTGCCAAAATATTTGAGAATGTATTGCATAGGCTCATTTATAATCAGATCGAGGTATTTTTAAGCAATGTTCAACACGGCTTTAGGGGTAGGCGGTCCGTTAATACCAATCTCATGACTCTAGTGGAGTACATTTCTGCCCAAATGGATCGAGGCCAGCAAGTAGATGTGATCTACTTTGATTTTCGGAAGGCGTTTGATAGGGTGAATAATGACATACTGCTGACCAAACTAAATGCTATGGGATTTGCGCCAGACCTCCTTCGGCTTCTGGCAGATTATCAACGCGACCGCCAGCAATACGTCAGACTTGGTATATTCGATTCGGCCCCCTATCATACGCGTTCGGGAGTAAGTCAAGGCTCTATCCTGGGACCGTTACTTTTTTTAGTAATGGTGAATGATATTCCAAATGTCCTCAAACATTCACGATGCCTTATGTACGCGGATGATTTGAAGCTGTACACAGTTATCAATACTATTGAAGACTGCCTACTTCTACAGGCTGATATAGAAGCAGTTTGCTGTTGGGGTGTAAAAAACAAAATGGAGTTTAATCCATCCAAATGCTTCGCAATGTCCTTTGGAAGGCTTAGGCAGCCGCTCTCCTTCGGCTATGTAATCAAGGGCATCCCGATTGCAAGACCAACAGTTGTAAAAGATTTAGGAGTCATATTTGACCATAAACTTACATTTCACGACCACATTGTTGATATTACTAAGAAATCCTTTCAGAGGTTAGGCTTCGTACTCAGAAACGCTCGTGATTTTCGAAGCTGTAGAGTCATCAAGCTCCTGTTCGAGGCTCTTGTAAGGAGCAAGCTTGAGGCGAGCTCTTGCGTGTGGAATCCGTATGAAGGCACATACGCTCTGATCCTAGAAAAGGTTCAGAAAGCATTTCTACGGTTTCTCTACAAGCGCACCCTAGGACACTATCCCTTTATGTATCCAACGAAATTCCTCCAGGGATGTCTTGGGTACAATTCTCTTGAAGTTAGGAGAGCCCGAGACCAATTTATAATGTGTTGCAAAATCCTTCGTGGCATCATAGACGCTCCCAATTTACATGACGACCTGCTGCGTCTTTTCGTCCCAAATAACTACCTTCGTAACAGAGGTCACAAGCTTTTTTCCGTGCCCTTGAGTCGAACTGTTGCTCGCTCCAACTCTCCGCTGCCTCGCACTCTCAACACCTTTAATAGATTTCTCCTAGAACACCCGAATTGTGACATCTTTGTGGATAAATGGAGCAAAATTTTGTTGGAGTGCTTACGGTTCTGTGAGGTCGATGAATGATTGTTTTATTTTTATTATTATTATTATTATTATTATTACTTTTTACTACTTATACAACGTTTTCCTTTTTTAATTATACACATTTATTATTGATATACCATTTATCCTTATAAGTACCTAATCACCAAGAATTATTGTAATGAATTTTATTTTATTATGGTTTTAGCCAAAAAAAAATGCACGTGTTTATTGATTTTATTTAATTTGTCTTTTTATGTATTGTTTCTATTCTAATGTTATAATTAATTAGTTTAATTAGTGTAATTGGTGTAATGCCGTTCTAATTAATGAAATAAATAAATAAATAAATAATATGGGTGCAAGCGGAGACGCCGAGGGCGTCGATAAATTATGCCAACCTGTAAATTACTTGCAACCTCTTCGTTAGGATCTCTAAAGTGTGCTCTAAATGGGCCAGTATTAGGGCCGCATTGATTATATCACATCGAGATACTTTGTTTTTTTTTTAGCATAACTTAATACCTAACTCAATTCAGTTATGTACTTTATTATATACATAGGTATGTTATGATATGTTAACTACTGACCAAGACATAATATATATATATGCTGCCTAAGGTGGACAATTTTGACCTCTTCGACTACACCTGTTTCTGCTGCTGACTACCTAGACGCAGTATTTTTGGTTTAATATACTTTGTAAAAATATCTCTTCAGAAGACGTGGTCTGAAAACGATGTAGGTGTAACAAAGGTGCAGGTGACAGAGAGGACTTTTAAGAGAGCTCGGCACTGAAAGACGCCCACATACGTATTGTCATCTTTGCTGTTAAAGACATGCACCACACCTTTTCATAAGAAGGTATCAATTTCAACATTCTCGTTAGAGGTTTATTATATCTTAAAGCTTCAGTGGGCGACAAAACCGGCACGTTGTTGTTTACTTTTATATATCTTTTGCACGCACTTGCATGCGAATCTTCTATCGTACATCTTTCTAAATTGCCGTAGGTAAAACTTAGTAACGTTTTTCTTGCACCGAACTTTTTCACCGATATTGACTTTTCTAAAAGCTTCAAAGTAAATGTCGACAGTGAATCAAGGCTCATAAAAATCAATACCTGTATTTTATAGGCGGAGTACGTGGCTCGTTGAATGGCAGCCTCGGTCCGCTATATCCAAACCGGTTAAAGGCGATTTTTTGCGATACATGCGCGCACGCAATCATGTAATCGTAGGTGATCGTGGACCGGCTGCCTACTTTCGATCAACGTTACCGTTTTCTCGATAAAAGGATGGAATTGATGGTATATATTGAACGCTGTAACGTCACGATTTCTCGTTTTTTGGATAAAATACTGTCCTTATAAAGATGATCGGACCTTATCCTTAGTTCGAGGAATTAAATGTGATTCAGTTTAAGCTTTATTTCGCAAAAAAAATAAGGAATTTCCTTATTTTGAATGACGCGATGCGTTGTCAATATTCCACAAATAGCTACGTTGTAACTTATAATGACAATAGTAAATTGTTTGTTATCCTTCTTAGAATTTATAAATCCTTGTAGCATTAATTATGTTCTGCTTGGCCGATGCTGATTCGATAGTCGATAGGTCATACACAATATGCTATGGTTGACTTTGTTTCTTCTCTACCTTCACTAACCCTTCGTAAGACCCCGCAAATTGAAATTGTAATAGATTGTGGTAGGTACCGAATTGTGTAACTGGGCTAACTTCGCATTTTATTTCATTTGTGTGTTTACTTACATACATACACGTTGTATCACCAGCTTTTGTCCGCAGCTCCATCCGCGCAAATGATTCATTATTCCCTCGGGAACATTTCCGTTTTCAGGTAATAAAAGTTCTATGTCCGTCACCGGGCTGTATAATTTCTGTTTGGACCAAATTTTACATCGATCGGTTTAGGCTTTAAACCGTTAACATAGAACAAACTAACAAACACACTTTCACATTTCTATAATTACTAAAGGTGTTTTTTATTGGTACAGACACGTCCGGACAAACTTATATGATGGCAACGCTACTGGGGCCCCAGGCTGGAACCAGCTAGGGCCTTATAGGCCCAGCGGAAATCCAGCGTTGGGTAAGGATACGTGTAGCAGCATCTTTGTCAAATTCTACACAGACGAAGTCATCGGGATAAAAACGAATTAAAGAACGACTGTCCTCGACTATAGATCATCACAGTATTTCACAATAATGCCTCAACCTACTGTGACCGGTGGCAGCCCGTCCAATCAACTTTCACTCGGAGCCTGCCTGCGCGAGCTCCGTGCCTCAGTGGGAAAAATATGGCGTATTTATGAGGTTTCCAAAGAAGAGCGACTAGTCCCCTATCCCACAAGTTTCCCTAGGTAACGGACTGACGTCAAAGACGTTCAAGTTAAATTTGGCGTCATTTACGTCTAAATCTAAGAAAATAACAGCTCATAGCCATAGCACAGCGGACTTAGACAAGCATTTTACAATAGCTTATACTTCCAAAAATCGTCGAAATGTATGGAATTCTCATATTTCATGCTGGTATAATACACATATTATGTTATGATGATATTACCTGTGCACGTGTATACTTTAATAAATAATTTTAAAAAGCGCCGGACGCTACAGTGAGTACGGTAGCTTATGAGCATTTCATACTTTTATGGTCGTCAAATGCTATTGGATGCACGTGTAAGAGTCGAGAAATTTGTAATTTTTAGCTACGATTTTTTTTTAATGATGGTTGTGCCATCACCTACAGGATGCTGAGCAGGGCCTCTATTCAAGTGCGTTATAACGATATCGTTTTTGACCTGTTTCCGTATTGTCAACGTTTTGATAACTCTTATGTCATTTACAATAATGGCTGTGACATAAACGATTCTTAACCTTTTCAACGCTATGTCAAATACAAAACTAGAGCGAATGTCAACCTTGCCTCATATACACTAAGGTCTGTTTTGCGCTGTCAACCATGACGGAAATATCCGTCAATGGCGTTGAAAAGGTTAAACGTGTCCAACACGATATCGTTTTAACGCACCTGAATAGAGGCCCAGGCGTGTAAGTACGTGCGGGTTAATTGAAATCGTTGCGTTCTTAGTCCAATAAATACATGTAGTACTCAATGCAGGCACGTGGACATCACGTATATACCTACCTATTCACGGCCCGCCTCGCAGTAGGTTTTTTAGGGTTCCGTAGTCAAACTAGGAACCCTTATTATTTCGCCATGTCCATCCGTCCGTCCGTTTTTAGTGTTTCTCCCCTACACGTAACGTGGGAATGTATATTTTATTTCTCGTCAACCCCATAGTGTGGTGTGTCGTTGGATAAGTCTCTCAAAAATATTGCGGGTTTAAACCATTTTTCGATTAAGGGATCCATTTATGAAATATTAAGCTTTATAGCGCTAATTTTTGTTTGAGTCAAGTGTCCCCCTACAGCCAAAACTACAAATACTAAAAATCTTAAATGAAAGCGCATATAACGAATTTTAAGAAAAATGATCACGGCTAAGTAGACATCATTGGTTCTTGACATACCTACAGGCGATTAAAGTTTTTATACCTACTAAAATCAAATAAGACAGCACCAAATGACTTTAAATAGAAAATTTGTTATTAGGTACTTGTTGATTTTTATGTTTGTAGTTTGTAGTACTTAATGGCTTCGGAACCCTACACTGAGTATGGTCAGACATGCTCTCGCCCAGTTTTTCGGATATGTATGCCAAAAGCAATGCGAGACAAGCAACATCAGTTCCTATGTCCATCTGGGCTATAAACTGTCCTTGTACCTACCAAATTTCGCATCGATCGGTTCATAGGCTTTGAACCGTGAAGAGCCAACAAAAATCAACCTAACAAAATGTTCAAATTATTATAGCACCTACTTGGTTTTTATTGACCAAAAGCTTGTAGTCAGGCGCAGAAATCGAAATGTCGTCCGGAGTCGTGACTGCAGGCGCCAGCCGATTAAACTTTTATTACCGTTACACTGACTGTATCGATGGAACGCCGCGCCGTGAGAATGCCTACGTGGCACTGTAAAACAGTGAAAGACTAAACACCAACTGGCGACCGCAATTTACTAGAGATTATAAGGTATTAACAAACTCAAACTCACTCACTCATTTTCCTAATCATGCATCAAATGCACTGCTGCTGCACATACAAATTTTAAATCCTTTTGCCTCTTTTATACATTAGCTAAGAACTGGACCTTATCACTATTTTAAAACTCGCTGACCTGAATTCATGTTTCCCGTCCATCACCTTTATTATAGATGTATCAAAAACTTAGATGCATTACATAATTCAGTGGCTCGGCTGTAGAGCATAATCGATTCCTCTTGACCTAAATCCGCGCGGGTCAAAGTCGTGTCACCGCGGGCCTCAAGCTGGAAAAATAGACTTTCGAGACGCAAAGAACACACGCTAGGTACCTAATTATCACATTTTAATAACAAACACACATGTTTATTTGTTATTACTCAGATAATGTGAAAGCAATATAGACAGCCGAAGACTGTTTATACTCTGGTTTTACTGTACAGTCGACTGAAAGAGATGTATTCATTTTTGGGACTAATTACAATGCATTTAGGTGTCTTCACTCTTCCCGTGAATGTCATAAGTAGTGATCGTTATCAACGTCCTATAATGGTAGCAAAGTATGGTTGACAAAAAAAACAAATAACGAAGTATATTAAACATTATATATTTTACAAATTATGAGATTTATATACATATTTATAACAACAAATCCAAATTATAGTGAATAAATTACTAAAATTTGTTCAACAGATTTGGCTGTCAGTCGTTCACGTCGATTGGAAAAAAATCATTTTAAATAGCTAAATGACCTTTCTACGTTAACAGAAGTCACAGGAAGGAAATTTAAGTCTTTAAAATATTGCACACTATTTTTATTCACACCTTCCGGCATATCCACCTCTTTACCTTCAATCAGCTGCTGCACAACGCTTACCAGTACTGTAACCCGGGTTTTTCTTTAGGACATATTTTAGTTTAAAATAAACTTCCTTGCCCTTGGGATTTAATCTCAACTTTGCCATTTGTTTTATCATTTCCGAGATATTTTTTAATGAACTTTTCAGTTCTAGATTTGGATCCTCCAGCAATTGAATTGACTTGGCGATAATATCGAAGTTTGTGTCAACGAACAATAAATCTGATTTTAAATTGCGATCACGGAAAATTTTCTTGGCGTCGACAATTGTTCTTGCTTCACGTGAATCTAACGCATTGATCACAGTCTTGATTTCATTAAAATATTTCTTGTAATATGTAGCAGCATTTAACCATGTTCCCCATCTGGTTATCAGTGGTCGTGGAGGAAGAGGAATGTTTGGATACATCATTCGGAATTTTTTCGTTCTAGATGGAGCTTTACGGAAAACTTTTTTTACGCAGTCTATTAATTTGTTGATTTTAGGGTAAAGACTTCTCACTTTTTCTGCGACGCGATTCAGTCCGTGTGCGAAGCATGTTACATGTGTTAAATTTGGATATTCCTGTGTAAGACATTTACCCGCCTTGAGCATGTATGATCCAGCATCAGTTACAAAAAACAGTAATTTGTCTAAGTTCTCATTCATTATATTGATGGCCCCAAAGATCTTTAAGCGTTTCGTTTACTAGCCTGGTTGTAGTTAAATAATTGGTTTCTTCCAGAACCTTTGATGCAAACAAATACATTTTTGTGCTTGTTCCATCCAATGACTGGATCAAAACGTTTGCCACTTTTTTCCCACATGAATCGGTTGTTTCATCAACGCTAAGGCAAATCGTTTTATTTTGTAGTTCCTGCCTGATTTGGTCCTTTTTTTTGCTCGTAAATTTTAGGAAGATATTTCAGCCTTATATTAGATTCACTGGGTAAATTGACGCTATTTCCATATTTATTGTTTAAAATATTTTCCATAAAATTTCGAAATTTCGGGTTGTTTAGTTTTGACCACAGTATGTTACAATGAATCATAAATTCAGTCAAATCATTGTTAAACTGTTTTTGTCCATCTTTCATTTTGTGTTTTTGGTGAGAATCAGTTTTCATATGCCGGTCCAATTTAGATAAAGAGGGATGAAATGTCGAATCACACAATTTACAAAATAACTTACTGTTTTTGATATTGATATTACAAACAGTACTTCGCGTGGCTTTATACGTCGTAATAAAATACGGGTATTGTGTCAAATCCATGCTGTCAATGTAAATACTGTGATCATACGTGCACTTTATGAGGACTCCATTAAAATACTTGAATATCCACTCTAGATACGATATGCATTGGTTTATTTAGATAAACACGTCGCGTAGTGTAATTAGATTTTCAACTACAGTTATATTTTGATGACATTTTATGTCATTTGACGTACACTGTTTTAAAAATATATTAGGGCGGAAAAGGTTTTGTACCGTAAGGATTTATATCTAATCTTTAGAAGGTAAGTATTTATTTTATGGTTAAGATCAAAAGTAAACAACCAAATGTGTTTGTTTTTTCTGCCAACCATACTATTTGCTACCAAAAGTGGACGTTGATAACGATCACTGGTCATAAGAGACGACTAAGGGAATAAGAGCTTGTAGTAGTACATACTATTAGGCGATGGGCTTGCAACCTGCCAATAATACACTGGTAAACATTTTAACCTGATTGTGCAAAATGATGTCACAGAATTATAAACAAATCTTTTTAGAGCTGTTGGGATTTCTGTAACTCTGCCTACCCCGGTAACTCATCACTTCATAGAATGTATAATTTCATCGAATTTCATTTCATCAAACGCTATTTTCTTCTGAAACCATAATGTTTGGTAGTTTAGATGTTCAAGTATCCCAAGATATTATCTGGGAATGAAGGCGTGATGTTATGTGAATGAAATGAAATTAATGTAAATTATTTAATCAATCTCACACACAGCACCATCACCAACTTAAACTTATAATCATAGTTGTTAACTATTTCTATAATTACTGAACAACACTGTATACTAAGAAGTCGCTATTTTGATTGTTTACTTTAATGTTTTGTATAGTGTGATAAGTTGTGCATGATTTATTATTAGTAATAGGATATTACAATAATGTTGTGACTGCTTATTGTATAATTTGTACATGTTCTTGATTTAAGTGTTATAATTAAGTGTTTAAGTGCTGCCATCTACGGAAGATTGAAAAAGGCCGGTTGATCGACTTGAAGGGAGATTCAACCGCCGAGTTTTGTAACGAATTTAATAAGAATAAACTCTTGTTCAGTTTAAATAAGTTTTTCTGTGAGTCTCACCCTGCCTGTCGATTTATATGTCAGAAGAGTGGATCGAATCAAGGAACAACCTACGTTTCACGTAACAAATCACGTGATTAGTGTCTTGTTCCGCATGCCCACAAGGAAGAAAACGTAAGTTAAAATTTTGAATAACGGTAATACGAGGGCTGCCTTTTAAGTTGTGTCGTTTGCCAACCTCCCGCGATTATTTAAAAAAAAACATATGGCATTTTCATCCTTTTGAATTTAGAACTCGAAAACAAAAGAATGTTTTCAAATTGGTCGAATAGTTTTATTACAGCGTCTATTCAAAGGTGACAAGTCGGTTGTAAAAATGGAAATGTCTAAGGAAAATTTGCGTGCGGTAATTTTCTACAACTTTAAAAGGGGATTATCGCGACTTCAGTGCTTTGAGGAGATCACATCTGTGTTTGGTGATGCAGCACCGTGTCTTAGGACTGTAGAACGCTGGTACTTAGAATTTTTACGTGGGCACTCTAGCCTCAGTGATAAGCTTCGTGAAGGTCGTCCAAAAACCGCCATGACGCAAGAGAATATCGAAGCCGTGCGGCAGCTAATACTCGAAGATCGTCATGTGACATACCGTGAAATAGAGGCATCCGTGGGCATTTCAGGGACCACTGTCCAAAAAATCCTGCACGAAGAACTTGTTGTAAAAAAGTTGATCTCTCGTTGGATACCACATTTGCTTAGCGACGACCAAAAAACAGCCCGTGTAAGTTGGTGTCGCAAAACTCTGAAGCGATTCAGCCGAGGAGAGTCAAAACATGTTTATGATGTGGTTAGTGGTGACGAGTCTTGGATATATGCTTACGATCCAGATTCAAAACAGCAGTCAACTGTCTGGGTCTTCCAGGACGAGCCAAAACCGACCAAAGTCATACGCTCTCGGAGCACTTCAAAAAAAATGGTTGCCTCGTTTGTGGCAAAGGGTGGTCACGTCGCCACTATTGTACTAGAAGATCGCAAGACGGTTACCGCCGACTGGTATACCACTGTTTGTTTGCCACAAGTCATCACCGAATTTCGAAAAAACAACTCGGAACGTCGTATGATACTGCACCATGACAATGCAAGTTCGCACACCGCCCGCCAGACAAAGATGTTTTTGAACACCCAAAACGTGGAAATTTTAGATCACCCGCCTTACAGTCCTGACTTAAGCCCTAACGATTTTTTTACGTTCCCCAAAATTAAGCAAAGTCTTCGTGGTCAACGTTTCAGCTCACCCGAAGAAGCTGTTGACGCATACAAATCGGCCATTTTGACTACCCCCACTTCGGAGTGGAATAAATGTTTTAAAAACTGGTTTGAACGCATGCAAAAGTGTATTAAATATCGCGGCGAATTCTTTGAAAAACAATAAATGGTAATAATCTATTAGATTGTCTATACTTATTTCAAACGACACAACTTAAAAGGCAGCCCTCGTATCACTTCAAATATCGTCTTGATGCCAAGTGTTAATTCATGTTTTTTTTTCCCTTGTTTGTGCTTGAGCGAAGTAGCTTGATGAAGTAAGGCTATGACTGACTGTGCTTTGCCACGGCTACTCTGGAGGCTGCGACAGACTTTGCTTTGCCAGGGCTACTGTTTGGAGGCTTCAACTGGCATGGCTTCGCCGCCAGTTGAACTGCTGACTAGAAAGTATTCACCAGTATTTACTGACTTTAGTAGCCCTTATTTTTCATCCGCGTTAACCTACGAGTCTTAAGATAGTATTATTAACTGTACTGAAAGTTTCAGATGCAAAATTTGAGAGAGGGAAACGAAAGACTGCGATCGTTGACACCGCCGCCTCTCTATCTTAAGCGGGTCTCTCTTCGACATGCGAGAGACCGCGTAAGATTGTCTTGTCATGATCGCGAGTCAAGGCGACTGACAAGAACTCCGTCGGGAGTACGACCACCACCATCGCCTCCTCATCATTCTTCGATGGATCGCGCTGCCGAGCATCGCAGTAGATCATCTGCCCGTCGCAGTTGCAGCGGAGCTCGCAGTTCCCGACGACGGGAAGACCGCAGACCTACGCAGCACAGAGGACGGGAGTCACGAAGTCGTAGCACGACGCCGCGCCAATCAGGTACCCAACGACAACGAAAGCGTCACTATAGGGATAGCAGATCAGTTAGCCATTATAGTTCTAGTGGTCAATCCTCCGATAATGAAGTATACAGAAAACGTAGACGCAGCAGAGACCATTCTTTGAGTCATAACCTTATTGAGAAACTGTTAGATGTCATTAGAGATAAAAGAAATGATAAAGATAGGTTTCCTGTAATGAACGTTATCCCTGATTTTGACCCCATGAGCAAGGAACAGACGATGGCTACCTGGATACGTAAAGTAGAGGAATGTGCACAAATTTATGAATGGAGCGATAAACAAATAGTACATTATGCAATGGCAAAGCTTTCTGGCATAGCTAAAATCTGGTATCAGGGGCAAGCGTCGGTTCTTTACTCATGGTCGGAATGGAAAAGAAAATTAAATGACTCTTTTCCCACTCGCGAAAACTACGCGGATCTTTTGTTGGAAATGTTAAGTAAAAAGGTCAAATTTGGGGATCCCCTTGAGATTTACTATTATGAAAAAGTGAACTTGTTAAATCGATGTGAGATAAACGGTAGGAAGGCAGTGGACTGTATCGCTTCCGGAATAGAAGATCGCGGTATCAGGATAGGCGCACAAGCGGCACAGTTTACCGAACCAGAGCAAGTTTTAAAATATTTTAAAACCGTCAAAGTAGGTCAGGTAAAAGACAATGAATTGAAACCTAGGGATAGGGATAGGGACAGGAAAATTAATAGAAACATGTCAGAACTACCAAAGAAAGATGATAAATTTAGTAAAGTCAATTGTTTTAACTGCAACGAAGCAGGTCATACCTTTTATCGGTGTCCAAAACCTACAGTAAAATGTACGAAATGCTTATGGCGCGGTCATTTAGCAGAGAATTGTACAAGAGCCAATCAAGGTGCAGTGGCAGAAAAGACACAATCTGTCATGGAAGTTGTAACAGACGTTTCAAGTACTAATAAATATAAGATCCCTATAAAAATAAATGGAAAGACCGTTATGTCACATATCGATCTTGGCAGCGACTGCACATTGGTTCGTTTGTCCGATGCCCATTTTTTGGGGTTACATTGGCAAGGGGTAGATACGCCCGTGCTTAGGGGTTTAGGGAACATTTCTTATACTCCTTTAGGGCGCGCACACGTTACCGTAGATGTACAAGGTATTATTGAAAATGACGTGGAAGTACTTATTGTTGATGATCACTTGATTAATTACCCGGTACTCTTAGGACACACTTATACAGAACGGCCCACGATAAGAATAATTAAGACCAGTAGTGATTTAATCGTGAAGCGCCATTTAATAACCGAACCATCGAAGTTTTGTCTAAAATTAGCTAACGAAACTACCCTTAAATCTATAGGGACTACCCTCATAGAAGTGGTAGCTGAGAATAATTACACCGGTAGGGTTTACGTACACGGTACTATAAGGGGTCGTCCTGGCCAGCAGTATTTTTTGCTCCCTGGCGAATACGAATTCACAAACGGAAATGGCAGGTTAATAACTCAAAATTTGTCATCTAGTGATATTATATTAGTCGAGGATAGTTTAATAACGCGAGCTCATGCTGTGGTCGATCCTGTAGAGAATGTGGAGGTACTAGGCATAGATATCTCAAATGAATCACAATTAAACTGTGGAAACATCACGTCGGAACAAAAACAGGAATTAGTTAATTTGATAAATCAATATCAAATGTGTTTTTCTACGGGATTACACGATCTTGGGTTCACAACCGCCTCAGAGATGGTGATTCATTTGAAAGACAACGAACCAGTGGTCTATAGGCCATACCGCCTCTCTGCTCCAGATAGGCAGCAGGTCCGCTATATGGTACAAGATATGCTTGATAGTGGTATTATTAGAGACTCTAGTTCCCCGTATGCAAGCCCAATTGTTCTAGTACAAAAGAAAACCGGAGAAAAACGCCTTTGCGTTGACTATCGACAACTAAATAACAAGACCGTAAAAGAACACTTTCCTTTGCCACGAATAGAAGACCAACTTGACCTTCTTGCCGGTAATAGTCTATTTATTTCATTGGATCTAGCCTCTGGCTACTATCAGATTCCGATAGCAGAGGAATCTCGCTGTAAAACTGCATTTGTTACGCCCGACGGTCAATACGAATATAATCGTATGCCGTTCGGGCTAGTAAACGCGCCATCTACCTTTCAGAGGACAATTAACAAAATTTTAAATGAGGCTAGGATTAAGTATGCCTTAGTCTATATGGACGATGTTTTAATCCCGGCCCGTTCTTTTGATGAAAGCCTGAGCAGGTTAAAGGAGGTTCTCGAACTATTGCGGAAAGGAGGATTAACTCTAAAACTAAACAAATGTAATTTTTGCTTTGACAAAATAGATTATTTAGGGTTTGAGATCAGCTCCGAAGGTATTCGACCAGGTTATCAAAAAACTGAATCAGTCTCGAATTTCCCAGTGCCCAATAACCCCCATGATGTGCGTAGGTTTTTAGGCTTAGCCAGTTTTTTTAGAAGATTCGTAAAAGGCTTTGCAATACTCGCAAAGCCCCTAACGTCTCTTCTTAAAAAGGATACTCAGTGGCGATGGACCGAGGAGGAACAGACTTCATTTAACTCTCTTAGAGACAATCTCGTTAAGCGCCCGGTTCTTGCATTATATAATCCTGGAGCAGAAACGCAGCTTCATACAGATGCCAGTAAGATGGGCGTCGCTGGTATATTGGTTCAAAAGAATGAGGTTGGACTGTTTCAACCTGTTGCTTATTACAGCCGTCAAACCTCGCGAGATGAACAGAAACTTCATTCTTTTGAACTGGAGACGTTAGCCGTTATTTCCTCATTGAATAAATTCCGTGTTTATTTGCTAGGCAAACATTTTACAATATTAACGGACTGCAGTGCACTACGCACTACACTTACCAAGCGCGATCTTGTGCCCAGAATCGCTCGATGGTGGATTCAATTTCAAGAGTTCGATTGCACAATAGAGTACAGACCGGGTGAGCGAATGGCTCATGTAGATGCGCTGAGTCGCCATGCTATCTCTGACAGCAGTGACCACAATCGCGTAATAGACATTCTCTCAGTCGATTCTGAGGACTGGATCGCGACGGTACAAGATAACGATGATGAAATTAAAAATATTAAAGGCGTACTTATGGATACGAATTCGGATAAAGTAGTCGATATTATTAAAAACTACACCTTGAAAAATGGTAAAGTTTATCGCATAATAAGTCCTGATGTTTTGCGCTGGGTCGTGCCAAAGGCAGTACGCTGGCAAATATTACAAAACAATCACGACAACGTTGGTCACTTCGGCTTTGAGAAAACGCTAGAACGAATCCGCGCGAAGTATTGGTTCCCTAAAATGCGACGGTTTGTAAAAAAATACGTGAGCGGATGCTTAGAGTGCGCACACCACAAGTTACCCGGTGGCACTCAAACCATCCCGTTACACCCGATAGAGAAAATTGACATCCCTTTCCACACCATCCATGCTGACCACTTAGGGCCTTTTAATAAGAGTAAACGGGGAAACTCTTATATTTTAGTGATCGTTGACTCATTTACAAAATTTGTTAATTTGACAGCAGTACGGAATACCAAAAGTACTACTAGTATCAGAGTATTTAAAGATCATATCAGCTATTTCGGCACTCCTAGCAGACTCATTACCGACCAAGGTACCAGTTTTACTGGTCAGAAATTTAGAGAATATGTGAAAAGTTTTGGCATTAAACATGTTTATAATGCGGTAGCTACCCCACGTGCTAATGGACAAGTTGAGCGGTACAACCGTACCATTTTAGCTGCATTGGGTGCTATGACGCACGATAAGTCCAAAGGCACGTGGGATGACTATCTGCCCGATGTACAGTTAGGTATCAACACCACTATGCACGCAGTCACAAAGAAAACTCCTACTGAGTTATTGTTCGGTCGCAGGGTTACTAGTCCGTGCGAAGGCATTCTAAATCAGGTTATAGGTGATGTAGGAAACGGCGTGATTAATACTGACTTAGCAGAGGTTAGGCAAGAAGCAAAGCGTCTTATTGACGAGCAACAAAAGAAAGTAAAAACCCGACATGATGCACATACAAATAATGATAAAAAGTTTAAAGAGGGAGATTTAGTACGAGTTTTACGAGCTATTCCTAGCTTAGAAGGGCAATCTAGGAAATTGGAACCAAAGATTAGGGGACCATACCGTATAAAAAGGGTATTACCAAATGACAGGTACGTCATCGAAGATACGCCTCTAACACGTAAAGGAAAGGGGTATGAGGGTATTTTCTCAGCTGATAAGATATTTTCATGGCTTAGCTTTACTAGAGCTAATGACGATATTTCAAGCAGTGATAGTGACGGAAACAAAACGGAGGATGACTTAGAATAGAATAACAATAGCGATTAAATAAAGACATGTAGTTTATGGTGCAACTGTCTACGTCTTATTTGTAAACCAGTTAAGCTACTATAACGCAGCTCAGTCAGGGGTTAGTTGCTTGTCATGAACTAATCCTGGGCAATGTCATGGCCGGCAAAGATGTCACTAAGCTAAATACTAATGATGCCTTGTGATTTGGTCAAGTCAAGGATCATTCACAATAAAAAAAAAATGATTTACCTCAGTTAGTAATTACTCGAGTCAAGCAGTAATTACTAAGCAATGTCATGGCTGGCCAAATAACGCCGCTGAGGTAGTGTTAAAATATTTATACTCATAGTTATGATCACCGAATGATTATACTAAGCTGAAGATTCGTAATGTTAAATTTATTATGCTACCTATGCTACTTAGCTAAATGAGTGTGTAAATGTTGTATTTAATATTTAAAAAAAAAGAACTTGTTCTGATTATTACTTACCTGTAACTATTTCAATGTTCGATTAGTAACATCATAACAAATTAGTAAAGTTATCTCTGTAATGTAGTGCTACTAGTTGAGTAGTTGTAATGAGATATGTCTTTGAATTCTGAAGCATTGTGCGAAACCATTTTACTGGCTATTGGTGGGAAAATGAAAATAGCCATATTAAAAAAACATCACTAATATTAATAATTCATCATTAATAACGATAGTCTAGATTTAAGTTTGTAATGTTTTGGCACTTAGCTGTTAGTTACGAATGAACTTTATGATAAATAAATAAATAAATAAATCACTAGTCGATAATTTGCAAGTAAATTTAACTCTCAACGGGAGGACCTGTTGTTCTTGAGGATGGCCGAGTTGTTAACTATTTCTATAATTACTGAACAACACTGTATACTAAGAAGTCGCTATTTTGATTGTTTACTTTAATGTTTTGTATAGTGTGATAAGTTGTGCATGATTTATTATTAGTAATAGGATATTACAATAATGTTGTGACTGCTTATTGTATAATTTGTACATGTTCTTGATTTAAGTGTTATAATTAAGTGTTTAAGTGCTGCCATCTACGGAAGATTGAAAAAGGCCGGTTGATCGACTTGAAGGGAGATTCAACCGCCGAGTTTTGTAACGAATTTAATAAGAATAAACTCTTGTTCAGTTTAAATAAGTTTTTCTGTGAGTCTCACCCTGCCTGTCGATTTATATAATTATTTGATCTTAAAATGTAGGGTGCGGTAGTGTGACATCGACATGGGTCTTCACTCAGCATTGTGTTGCAACACTTGCTAGTGCTGCAACGCTGTTATTCTGTGAATGTAAGTACTTATGTATGTTCTTTGTTTTCATCTTTTTTTTGTGTTGGATTTATTTATATTTCGTCGGTGATACTCCAATACCGCGTATCTAATAAATCCCGTAAGTTGCAAAATTTACCTTACTGGCTTACTTGCTAAGGTGTATTTTACACCTGATCTTCTTTGTTAGTTACGAGGTATTGAAATATCACCGACGATTTGTTAGATTTTAGCAATATAGATTATTCTTAGCCTGATTGTGCAAAATGTGGTTACAGAATTATCGACAAGTTTTTGAAGTTGTTGGTAATTCTGTAGATCTGCCTACCCCACTCTGGGAATGAAGGCGTGACTTTATGTATGAATGTATCATTGTTATTCTTAGTCTTACCAAATAAAAAATACCCCAAACCGATTTTGTTAGATACCTGGGCATCTTCCTAGACCGAATCTTAACGTGGTCAAAGCACATAATCTTTACCAAAAGGAAAGCTCTTGACCAACTAAGGAAACTTCACTGGAACGATAATCTCAATTAACCTTGGATAACAAACTCCTGCTATACAGGTGTATAATTTAACTTATATGGACATAATGGCTTGCAGCTGTGGGGAAGTAGAACTAAAACCTAGACACACTACAGCGCGAAATAATACTGTCAAGAGGAAACGTACCATGAGGACAGAAAAGCCGGTAGTGCCACGCTAGAAGAGCATCGAATACCAAGTCCACCACCGTAAAGAATTGGGAGAACCGCTTGTGTCCATGGCCGTAAACTAAAATGAATGTTATTTAATTTAGACAGAGTTCGTTAAAGGGTATTATCGATAGTAGCAAAAAATATAATTTTGGAGTTTTAAGTCTAATTAAATAATAAAATTAAAGTGGGGGGTTCGTACAAAAGGATAAAGAAGTAGAAGTAGGAAGTATTTTAAAACACATTTAATTTACCTACAATTTACAATGGGATTGATATGGCTTGGTCAACAATCTGTGAACCTAAAAGTGTTAAAGATGAATTCATCTTCGGCATTCAAATTTGAATGCACCGAAATGTTGGGCGAAGCTGCATTAAAATGAGTGATGATATAAATTTAAATACCTAACTTTTATCGTTGTCATGTAAACATAGTATACAAGCTTAGTTTCGGACTTGGTCGATTTATGTGTGATTGTCCCCTGTCCCCGACAATTGCCTGTCCTCATTTTACCATACGTTATCAGTTAGAGTATTGATTATTAATGTTTGAGTGTTTGAATATACGTCCAAACGTTTTTTCATCTATTAGTACTAAATAATCTTTCACTTTCTCTATCCAGTGTTTTTTTTATAAGTTTGTTTTTCATAGAATCGCGTGACAGAGTGGTAATACAAAATTTAGTCTCCTCGGAAAACTGCCTCTCTGTCACAGTATATTCTGAAAAACCCCCATAAGGAAAAAAAATATCGCCACCGAAATAATCATTAATTAGTCCAAATAAAAATTCACGCCACGTATTTTAAAATCAAAAATTAAAACCATAATTAATTATCAATAGTTGAAAAACGCAAAATATAGAAAAATGACGATGTATTGTCGGTATAAAAGTAGAACGCCCACCTATATAATTATGTTTTTGCCACGTGTAATGTTGGGTTTCCTCATGGTTTTAGCATAACCTCTCCGGAAGCAGAATAAAGATCATTAAGTGATTGAAGCATCATATGACATGCGTATTTAGTTTCCTGCAACAGTCCTTGTGCTCGAGAAATCCTCTGTTTCTAGGTCAAGAGCAATGCCTCATGCCGCTGCGACATTATGAAAGCGGACTGTGCTCTTGCTACGAGTATGAGCAGTGACAGTGAGCGTTCATACCTACCTACTTAAGGTACCTAATTAAAAAAAATACGCGCATTAGGGTTCAGATCCTATTTTTTATTTTGTTTTAGCCCATCTTGTTTCTGTTATTGCAGCAGTTATTCACTTGGCAACAGAAAGACTTAGGAGCTACTATACAGGGCGTCCCACGGCTATGCCACATGGAAGGAAAGTACCTTGAATATTGTAGATGGAACATTTTACTGAAAGAAGACATTATTTTAATTTAAAAAACAATTTAAACTGCATTCATACATATTTAAATAATTACATGGTTGAACCGGGAATCGAACCCGTTACACGAGGTAAATAATTACCCTGTTAAAATTCATGGTCTTCCTTTTATTTCTGACACTATGTTATTTAGCAAAAAATAATCCTTATGATGAAGCCTTTCGATCGGTATGATAAAGCTACAGGGTAATTATTTTTCTCGTGTAACGGGTTCGATTCCCGGTTGAACCATGTAATTATTGAAATATCTATGAATGCAGTTTAAATTGTTTTTTAAATTATAGTAATATCTTCTTTCAGTAAAATGTTCCATCTACAATATTCAAGGTACTTTCCTTCCATGTGGCATAGCCATGGGACGCCCTGTATATTATACTATACAAAATGATTAAGAAGTAAGGTGGGCACAAACAATAATTAAACTTTATATTTACCAACCCCTTAATAATCGTACGTCAGTATAAATTGGAAAAGAAAATCTATAAAAGGGAATCACCTACGATAGTGAGATTGTCATCTTAAATATTGTAACACTGTAAAAATACAATCGAATAGAGAACTTCCTCTTTTTTTTTAAGTCGGATTATATAATGACAGATAATCAACATTGATTTTATCTTATACTCGACATAGGTACGTTAAATAAAATACCCAGCTATAATACAAGTTATGTCAATCAAAGCTTATAGTGACGACAACATTTATTTTGTGTTATGCTAGTTTAACACACACTGTTACTCGTAGTTGATAATTCCTCGGTATTGTTAGGCTCTTATGGAATCAAAACGCATATTCACAAAAATCAGAAACTTTATGGAAGGAACCGTTTTTTTTTTCTTGTACGGAACCTTAAAGTGACAGAGTGCTTCGCGCCGGCTGAACCCAATTGTCAGCTTTCACGAGTTGCGTCATTCATATCACAATGGTTGGTAATATCGCAAAAGGTGATCAGAAAGTCGCTCAGATGCCTACGGGCATCAAACTAGATTGAATAAAATCGTGCATTCATAATTAAACACGCGGTCATTGAGGTTTGGCAAATAATATTACACTAAACTAAACGACCTTAACCATGGTGACCTACAAATGCGGTCCCCGAACGACCAGGTCTTAAGATCTTTTATCTGTCTGAAGCGAGGAGGATAAAAAAACGGTTTATCTCGATTTCCGGCAAAACTTCAAGTCCTATGGAAAAAAAAAATTAATGGCAAATTTGTAGGTAATAAAATGATCTAACTTTTGTTTTTACACTTTTTTTACATAACCTCAAAATGTATGTGAAAAATTCAAATAACCAAATGTCCTAATTTTCTATTTTAAGTCATGTGGTCGGCACTAATTGACTTAAAATAGAAAATTAGTTATTAGGTACATGTTGATTTTTACGTTTGTGGTCCGACATGCTCTTGTCCGGTTTTGTTCGTTGAAATTTCTACTTTCTGATAGTATAAAAAAATATACATTACTATGGTAAATGGAAAAGATAAATATTTTAAATCAAAAAAAAAATACAGTGTGGGATACAAAGGTAGTTTGCACCGAAATTCGTGAAAAATTACCTTTTTTTAGTAAAACAAAAAAAATTTAGTTATTTGAAATTTGAACATTAATTTTGAGGTATTGTGAAAAAACTGTTAATACAAAAATGTTAATACTATTTTTATTTTCACTTATTACCATTTTCACAGGCCTCAGCCCTGGTCTATAAGGGCTAGAGAAAAACTAATTTTCTATTTATTTATACTACGCAAATACTCTTATTAAATGCCAAAACACACAGGGAATACAAATAGGCAGCAGATTGACAAGGCCGTAGCGCGCCCCCCTTGACACGATTTTGTGTCTCGATCGCGATGTTTATGTAGTACATCGATCGCCACCAAACTGCCTCACATTTGGCGAGTTTTAGTGTAAATAAAATTAAAAAAAAAGTGCTACAAAGTTTCATAATGAGTGTTGCCGCAAAGGCCATTTTAGGAAGGAATTTCCTTTTACAGACTTAACACCATTTTTGTATAAGTTTGACAAGTGTAGGTAATGTGGATCGAGTAGGTATTCGTCAGCGATAGCACAAGTAGGTACCATGGGTCAAACGGCTTTTCCACTTCCACAATCTTAAATTTCTGTAGTTTGCAATATCGAATACCTACGATTGGAGTGGGTAGTAAGACACGTATCCGGCGCCGTCTGCTGACGTCTTCGCCAGACGGGCACGGTGTGGCCGATGACACGTGCCATAGTCGTCCAATCAATAGGTGATTAGTGCCTGAGACAAAACTTTGCAGATTTATTGTTACAAAATATGATCGATAGGAATAGGAAAACGTCGATAGCCTAAAATGGCTGGGTGACCGTGGAGTCGTGATCATTATGTACTAAGTTCGAACCCCAGTGGGTGTCACTATACTTACCAATGATCTTTTCAAATACATTAGCTACCGCTAAAAAGAAGTGAGGAAACCATTTCATCCGAGCAGCCGAGCGTGTAATTGCATAAATATCCCTACAAGGACGAAGTGTATCCCGAGGGACTCATCAGTTCCTACAGGATAAGATAACCTTTTTAGGCTAATCACTTCTGAGATACTTTTGCACATGTGTGCCGGAACATGTACCTACGAATTTAAAAGTACCTAGACTATCATTGTCATGTCATTATTTTTTTTTCTTAAAAATATCGTGTATCCCACTACTGGGCAAAGGTTCCCCCCTTGATCTCCATTTAGTGCCTTTTCCGGATAGTTCCTGAAGTTCACTGCTAACTGCTGCAAAATTTTATTAAACGTTTTGCTGCAGTACCTTTTTGCCAAGCATATTGACTAAATATGTATTATGCTAAGTAAACTCCAAGTTGTTCGGCACCGTCCTCTAAATGCGACGCGCATCGTGCTTATTTAGTTAGCTGCACCGGACTGGTTCGCCCGATAACCCAGTTTCTCAGGCTGACTCATCGTTGAGGACCGAATATGTCAGGTAATCAGGTGAAAAGGTACGTAGGCGTAAAAAGTTGTTAGATTCAAATTTCATTAAAGAGGCACTAAAATTGAGGATTTGTTAGCTGATTTTCACAAAATATTTTTTTCACATCGCGTTCTTCATAATCGTCAACTTTCTATTCGCTCTTCTCCGTGTAGCGAAATTTATACAGCGTTATTTAATGTTCGCGTATATTTTATTTGCATGAATTACTAGTAGATTATTTTATAAGTCGCACTTATTCCCATTCCAAAAATCTAATATGACAGAGTCGACGGAGCTCCGCCGAGCGGAGCTTCTATTTCTGGGTTGTTTTGGCCCTGTGGGCCTGATATAAAAGCAAACCTCTAACCTAATATGACGACACGCTAGCCTATAGTTGGTAGTACCTCTGCCTTTGAAGCCCCTAGCTTTGGGTTCAAATCTCGGTAAGGGCAGATATTTGTGTGATGAGCTCGAGTATTTGTTCCTGAGTCTTGGATGTTTTCTATGTATTTAGTATATATTTATCGTTGTTTAGTACCCATAGTACATGCCTAGAGCTTAGTTTGGGACTAGGTCAATTTGTGTGACATTGTCCTGTGATTTATTTATTTATTTTATTTATTTAATATACTATTGGGTAAATTTGCGACTGAAAAATTTGTGATGGGAATAAAAATGTGGATAGAACTTTAAAATCACGAACATTCAATAAAGCTATATAAAAAGCGCTACATGAAGAAATGCGATAAAGAAAAGTGTAGATTATGAAAACGCAAGGTGAAAATTTGATGCTATCAAAAATGCTTTTTGAAAATCATCTAACAAACCCTGTTTCCTCGGTCAACGCATTAGTTTAACTATCCAGCGAGGAAATGCGGCCAGCATCTTCGCTTCGGGACAATGCGACAGGGCCCTTTTTTAGACTTAGCTTTTTAGTTTTTAATTTTCATTACTAAGTTTTTATCTCAATCACTAGTTTTCATTTTATTTGTTAAATTTAAACTTTTATTAACGCAATATCGAGCATAAGATATCTAGTTACTAAGTTGAAAGGAAAAGGCATCAGGTAGGGCTGCCTGGCCGCCCGTCATCTGTTCAATATGATGAAAATATTGTAGGCGTTCAGTCGCGTTAAAGAGAATGACTTTTTAGGGTTCCAGAGCCGAATGGCAAAAACGGACCCTTATAATTTCATCATGTCCGTCTGTCCGTCTGTATGTCACAGCCATTTTACTCAGAGCCTATTGGCACTATATAAATGAAATTTGGAGGATAGATGTATTCTATGAACCGCTATACAATGATGTAGTAAAATTGAAAAAAAAATATTTAGGGGTGGCACTCCATACATGTAACTAGGGGGGGGAATTTTTTTTTTGAGTTACATTAGCGTGTGGGGTATTTTTAGATAGGGCTTCCAAAATGATACAAAGGTTTTTAAGTGACTTTTTTACGTAAGTGAACAGTTGGCGAGAAGTCGTAAAAATTCAGTCCGGGTGGGTAGCTTTTGAACTGTTAAATTCTAATAAAAATTACAGTAGTAGAACATACGAAATACTTCCAACCAAAATTGTTTTGAACACGATACGCTGTGTAGTTTTGAGATTTTATGAAAAAAAAAAAGAATTTCAACCATGAACGTTCATCCCAGCTACGGAACCCTTCACTGTGCGTGGTCCGACATGCACTTGGCCGGTTTTTTATATTTATACTTGTTTTTTCTCCAGATGACAAATTACCGTTAATTTGCACATGATGTCAACTTAACCGAAGTCAGTACAATTTTTAAAATATGCCTTCTATGAATCATTCAATCTAATTTGAATATTTTGGCAAATATTTTTTTTTGTGTTATACAGTAATCTCTGCGTTCATTAAACGCGTTTGAATTTGACCGTTATTATTGTGAAAAAAGTATAGGTAGGTATTTGTTTTCTATATTTTGACGACTTGTGAAACAGATACATAGGTATATTTTTTTATACAACCGACCGCAGATCGTTAGGTACAGTCAGCAGCAGTAGCTAGGCAACGGAAGAGCTCAAAATGATCTGCATTGGACATTTGTCAGTCAGATAATACGTCGAGTCTAGATAATTTTGAGCATATTATTCTGCTTAGATACTTTTGATGCTGATTATACGATGTGGGAGAGGCCTATGTCCAGCAGTGGAAAAGGCTGATGAGATGATAAACACAATTGTTGCAAATTAGCAAACGCCTACTCTAAATTGAAATATATAATATAATAATGGGTTCTCTGCCTTTTCGCCGACAAATCTTTGACAAATGCATCGTTTCGCAACATATTCATTTGCCAAACCGCCTTTTTTTCTGTAACTACAAATATTTCAAGATTTTTATAAAAATAACCTAACCTAACCTATATATACTATAGGGTTCTACACGGTGGTCCTAAAATAAATCCAGAATTATTTACGGTTTCGGTCAAAAAAGGCGGGTTTTCAAATGATATGTTTGTGAAATGAATCATATGTGAAATGTTGGGTATGAATTGATACGATCCCATAATAATGATATAAGGAAAAAACTTTTAACTTCTGATTGTTTTCGTGCTACATTGACACAAATTGATTTCGATATTGTCTTTCAAGTTTGTATGTAGTCCGCGTTGTCAACCGGATTGCCTCGACATTCACGTCAAAACATATCTATGCCATTGGATCACATTCATTAATAACTTAAATAAATTACATAATTAATAAAAACTACTAAATAAGTAGGCGAAAGACCTTGCCGCTTGACCTTCTTGTATACGAATTTATGAACAGGGTAAATAGGATTAATAATAAGAAACCAATAGTCTAAAAAAAGAATATTATTAAAAAGCTATGATAATAATTGAGCGCTCGTTTGCCCGAGTCTATTAAAATTGAAATACCCGAATACCTACCGAATTTATGCGAAGAACAACGATAGCGAGACAGGGTTCTCATATTTAACATGTTATCTACTTATGTGATATCCTTTCCGCAATTTATAATATACCTAGTACCTACATAATATGTGTAAAAACACAAAAATAATTAATAATAAAGAGTAATTTTGAATAGGTATTGTTTTTGTATTTGAAACGTGTTCGTTACTTAATCCTTTATTACACGAGTAACCTTTAAAACAAGTGTAATTTTGGTAAAATGTAGGTTTCGATTACTTTCGATCTCTGTAAACTCGCCAAATCTTATAAGAAAAAAAAAAGGAATAATTAAAAAAAAAATGCTTGTTCGAAAGCCTATTTAAGATACATCTTTATCTCACTTAACCAGGGCCTCTATCTTACTGGGTTGAGATTCTACACGGTAAAAACGATATTGACTTTGACGTGTTTCCGTATTGTCGACGTTTTGATTACTCTTATTTACTTGACAGTTATGGCAGCTGAGTTAAAAACAATCTTAAATATGTGAAACGCAATATCGTTTTAACCCAGTAGAATCGAGGCCCTGGGTGAAAATTGCCTTTAACGTGTTATCATATAGTTTTTCGGCTTCCATTACAAGGCCTTTATTCTACGGGTTAAAACGATATTGCGTTTGTCGTGTTTTAATATATTTTTCCTACTCCTGTACTTTTATCTGTCATTTATATAGTCACGAACACTAATATAAGAATATAGATAATATGTCCGCAGAACATTCCGTAGAAAACTCTATCTAGTCTATTCCCCTTAACAGCACTTGTGCTTTTTTGAGCCATAACGATATGCCTAGCTGCCAAAGCTTACGCCTAGGTTAATTTGACCAATCAAAATACTTCACCAAATTAATCCACCAATCACAATACACATTGACTGTCAATCGGAACGTTAGGTTCTTTTTGGTATGTAAACTCTTTTACTAATTTAACTCTTTAAAAACATGGTAGCAACCAACCAGAATGCAGCTATATTAAAATCGACCAATCAGGTAGAAGAACTCATTTCTCAAATCATTAGGTATTTTTTAGTCCCTATTTCACAAGTTAAATCGATCGTGCAACTTTTTTTTAAAATATAAAACCTGGCAAGTGCATATCAATTTAAAAACAAAATTAACCATAGACACATATTTTGTCGTTTTCGAATTTTTCCCGCTCGTTTGTTGTTCTGTGCTTCGTCGTTCGTATTCTAACCTAGGTATATTAATAAAATTTTGTTAATATAATTTTGCATTTTATTTGAAACCTAGTCGTAGAAAAAGTATTGTATGCAACGGTGTATAACTAGGTCAAAAAATACTCGTGGCGTCTTGCTTTACGATGTTCGCCTGCGGCTCACATCGTAACCACACCACTCGTCTTTTTTGACCTCTCTTACCTATACAACTGTTGCATAAACTACTATTTTAACTCGGCCGCCATTACTGTCAAGTGAATAAGAGTAATCAAAACGTCGACAATACGGAAACACGTCAAAGGCATGTCGTTTATACACTTTATACCGTGTAGAATTTTATCGTATCTCAACGTTACAATAGCTCTTCTTTGATGATAACACGTCAAAGGTAATGTTTTTACCGACTATAATAGACGCTGAGGGCAACGCTTTTGTCACGCATATCTCAGGGTCTCCAACGACTCCAACAGGAATCTTGATCTTTATTATCTAGACAGATAGATTTACGTATCCCTAATTCTAACGGTAACCTATTGTAGAAATTGAAGTCATAAATTTTAATGAGCTGTTGGCACATTTTTGCAAGTACAAAGGTCAAGTGTTTACATCATAACAGAACAGCCCTTGTCAATATTTACAGTTTTAGCACAACAGGTTTTTGTTAAGATCAATGTACCGCATCGTAGGTGACGCGTCGTTGCCTGGCTAATTTGAACAATAGTAGAGATGTAGCGCTTATTATACGCCAAAAACAAAGAGGGAAATATGTTCGAGTGACGTAAAAAGAAAATAATGTAAATACCGCAAGGTTTTAAAAAGATAAGCTACGCTGATGTTTGTGGTGTTGTTTCGGGCCTGCCTGCGATGCGTAGACATACAACGAACTCGTCGTAACGGTACACAGGAACGAAAAAGTTATCGCAGAGAAACACTGGATTTTATTTTGCTCTTTTATGTATCATCAATCAACCAACAAGTACAGGTAGGTAATAAACATTAGGGACTGTTGTAAGGTGTTACTCTTTTAAATATGGCTGTGTCAAACAACGGTTAATCAAGTCACACGAGCGGGCCGACTCTTCGGGTAAAACGTGACGTGACAAGTTCCATTCGCCGGTTAATAATTGGTCCTTCGAGTTTAAGATCGAGTTATTTAAGACAGGGCTCGGACCCGGTTTAAATAATACCGGTTTATTTCAGTTTGCTCCGAACTTTTCTAGGGTACGCGAACGTTTTGAGAACTTTATTTTAACCTTAATTAACCGGTTTAACACACGAGCGGGTAGTCCACAACCCAAAAACTTTGCATTGAACAAAAATACTAAGAGTCGCTTGCTTATCATGCGTGACGGACGTCTGGTTTAACCGTTTTTTTTCGGTTAATTCGAAAAGAACTTTATATAAAGATTCCTGCTTAAACCGGTTAAAAACCGGTTTATGCGAACGGAACTACAATGAAAAGGTTTTGCGTCAAGTACATAATAACCTACCTGAAGCTATATAAATAATAAATAAGATCTAATCCAACATAATATACGAATGTTCAATGATTATTCTCTTTGTAAACCAGATGAGTGTAGTGCGTCACCGTAGGCACATAGCTCAGTAGCGAACACATACCTACGCGGTGTAAATAAACGCGCTCCAACTACGTAAGCACATTTCAGAGGTGCACGACCGATTACGCGCTTGTTTAGGCGTTAGGTACAAACGATCGCGTATTTATAGACAAACTCACAAGTAAAAGGATTTAGAGCAACCTATTGTTTACTTCACATTTATACTTTATTGTAGCCGCCTAAGGTTCAACTTGTAATGGATTCCTGACATGCTTTACATCCGATTTTCAAATTAGGACCGCGGTATGACGTCTTCGCCAAAACCGTTTGTTTTATTTCAAAGAACATCGATAACTACGCTATGTAAGTATTTAGCGTGTATAAAAAAAATATTAGCACAAAGATAAACGCGTTACTTGAATTCTAAAGGAATAAATAAACTGTTAAGCACCTGCATTATACTGACTTTTTTACCCAGTCCCCTTTTTCACAATCCTGACCAGGGACCGGAAAACCCCTTCATTTGATTAACCCTATCGATAGGGTAAGCCTATCATTTGGCTACCCAATCGATGTGGTTACCCTATGATTGTGTTACCTTAACGTTAGGGGAACCCCTTTGAACTAGTTAACCACTTCCATAGAGCTTACCAATTTCATTAGGGTTTCGGTAGTTTAATATTGAAGCGCTTAGCATTAACTGGGTTTTACCCCATTGATCGCCTCTCTCTTTTTTGCGCATTTGGGCGATTTCTGTCTAGCCTGACGTTACTTGCCTACTTTATTTAAGTTCGTGTCGGGACGGGACGGGATTGAGATGATAATGTTGTTTAATAATTCTTAGTTCATGTTCCCGCCGGAATAATAAAGACGTTTGGCTGCGTGACGGATGGCTGCTTGTGCAAGTACCTACTGCAAAAAGTGCAAGCTATTTTATTATTATAAGTGTACGCGAGAGCTGGTTGACTTTTAAATAATAAATTTTGTTTGATTTGAAAGTATTTTTAACATGGAAACGTACCAGGACGATTCTCAAGAAGAACTAAAAAAATATATCAAGCAAGCTTTAAAACGTAAATACCTATTTAATGTCTTGTTAATTTGAACGTTAGGTAAATAATTACATTTTTGATCATTTCCGTCCGTCCGCAGCCTAGCTCAGAGACTCTTAGTACTGGAAAGCTGTAATTTGGCATGAATATACATATTAGTCACGTCAGCAAAGTGGTGAAATAAAATCTTAAAAGATTTTTTTTTTTGTGTACTTACCTCCCCTACACGTAACGTGGGGATGATTTTTTATTTTTCGTCTACCCTATAGTGTGGCATGTTGTTGGGTAGGTCTTTCAAAAATATTGTGGGTTTGTGAAAACAGTTTTTTGATTAAGGGATCTGTTTATGAAATTTTAAGCTTTAATGCGCTAATTTTTGTAAGAGTCAAGTGTCGCCCCCCCCCCCCCGCCCCTACAGCCAAAACTACAAATAATAAAAATCTGAAAAAAATCGTGAATGAAAGCGCATATAACGAATTTTTAAGGAAAACTATCACCACTAAGTAGACATGATTGGTTCTTGAGATACAGGCGACTAGTGTTTATACCTACGAAAATTAGCTAAGACGGCACCAAATAACTTTAAATAGTAAAATAGTTCATACTTGTTGTTTTTAGAGATAGTTTTTGGTGTTTGTAGTATTTATAAGCGGCGTCGGAACCCTACCTGAGCATGGTCCGACATGCTCTTGCCCGGTTTTTTTAAAACATTGGTTTAATAATGGACTGCTGAATGGATGCACTTTAAAAAATTGTACTTAAGTAAATAATGATTTACACTGTATAAATATATGTATAAGTAAATAAGTACCTACCTAAATAATTTTGATCTCAACAATAGTTTCATTAAATAATTAACCTTCTACATTACAATATCAGTTTCAGTGGTGGTAGGACCCTGTGCAGGGTCCGTCCGGATCGCTACCACCATCTTATCCATTAACCACCCCCGCCAAGCAACTGTGTTCGCATTGTTGTGTTCCGGTGTGGGGATAAGACAACCGGTGAAATTACTAGCATAGAGGCATTCCATCTTAGTCCTCAGGGTTGGCAACGCATTTGAGGTCTTAGGATTATAGTCTTGAGAATTCAAATGTCTATGGATCTCAGATTCCACTTACCATCAGGTGGCCTGAGTGTTCGTGTGCCTTCTCCTTAACATAAAAAAAAAATAAAAAAATATATATATAATTTTGATCACAGCTAGTTTCATTTAATAATAATTAACCTTATATATAACAATAGGTAAACTGTAAAAATATGAAAAATAAATAAATCATTTTGATCATCAACAGTCTCATTAAACAATTGACCTTATATTGAACAATTAGTACATAATTACACTAAAAATATGTACTTAACTATAAACCAGTCTCATTAAATAATCGACCTTATATATGGAACAATTTGTGAATAATGGCTTGCTTACACTTTAAAAACGTAAGTAAATTATTTAGATCGCAGTGATGGTTTAATTAACCCTATACTCGTATAATATAACAATAGGTAAATAGTGATTTACAGCGTACAAAATGTATGTAAATCATTTTGATTTCCTCAACAGTCTCGAAAAGAACAAAGGCTAAATAATGGTTAACATTTGACTCTAACAAAAATTAGCGCTTTAAAGCTGAATATTTCATAAACGGATCACTTAATCGGAAAACTGTTTTTACAAACCCGCAATATTTTTGAAAGACCTATCCAACGACACTCCACACTATGGGGTAGACGAGAAAAAAAAATCATCCCCACGTTACGTGTAGGAGAGGTACCTACACTAAATAAAATGTTTTTCAAGATTTTATTTTACCACTTTGTTGGCGTGACTAATATGTATATTCATGCCAAATTACAGCTTTCTAGTATAAAGAGTATCTGAGCTAGGCTGCGGACGGACGGACGGACATGGCGAAACTATAAGGGTTCCTAGTTTGACTATGGAACCCTAAAAAGCTACTTCTCATTTTACAAATATTTAATATTTATTAATATTAACCGTGTTTATAGCACGACACAATTAATAATGCGCGTATGGAAGCGCTTACACCGTTGATAGAGAGTCTATTATTGCATAATCCGCGCGCCATATTAATTGCGCCCACCTATAACATCGTAATTTGCCTGCGCAAAGCAAGCTTTCCATTTTGTTTTCTTTGAAAATTCGTCGGCGAAACTTTTTAACTGACGATTTTATTTAAAAAATATCTAATATTTCAGATGGAACTAAGAACTTAGCTAACTACGTAGGTAGTATACAATTTATTTAATCGACCCTGATCACTCATTTCTGAAAGTAAACAAACACTTTACGCCAAAATCCACCAAAGTCAGTTGAACCTACAGCCTTAAAAAAAACAAGTTCAAAGCAAATCCCAAACAAAACAATGTACATTTTGTGGGAACGATAATTAGGTTTACTATTGTTTGATGTAGCGAACAGTGCGACTCTATGACAAAGCCTCGGCCGTCTTCGGCACATTTCGGCTGGCTCACCTCGCCGTCTCGCATGCGCTACTCACCTGCCGCCGCTACCCATTCAATTGTTAGGTAGTGCAATAATAAGTCGAAACACTTGCGCATAGAGATTAAAAAAGCTTGAAACCGTTCGATTAAGTTTAAAAAGGGTAACAGATGATAGGGTATTGGGAATGGGTTAGCGCTTAGTCGAATTAATTGTATCGCTTGGTTGCCCTTTCATTGGACTATGTCAACGATAGGCTTAGCTCATCCTTGGGGTTTGTAAAAACAAGTCTATCAAATACCCTATCGAAAACCCCTTTAATGCTAAGCGGTTCCGGTCCCTGATCCTGACAATGATAGGTAACCTCATAGGTAAAAATTCGTCGTAGCTACTCGTACATTGTAAAGTTAACAAGTTCTACATCAATGGAATTCGTTTAAGCTGCGCCATGTTACCTTAATGTAAACTGTAACTTTCATTGTCAGGATGGAGAAGTTGGAACGACTCCTACAGTTACAGTTCGCAATAAAACATAAAACACAGTACGATAGTTAATAATATATTTTTTTAAGATAAGGAGAAGGCACACGAGTGACACAAGCACTCAGGCCACTTGATGGTAAATGGAATCTGAGACCCATAAACATTTGGATTCTCAGGATTATAATCTTAAGACTGCAATCCTAAGATCTCAAATGCGTTGCCAACCCTGAGAACTAAGATGGAATGCCTCTATGCTAGTAAGCCTAGTAATACCGGTTGTCATAGCGGCAAGTATAAGAAGTCCCGTCGAAGCGTACAAAACACATTTTAGCGCGTGCCGTCTTAATTAGGCAGCTTTATAAGACTCTAACTCGACTCAACTACCTGCTGCCTAATTGAGAAGGCACGCGCTAAAATATGTTTTGTACGCTCCGACGGGACTTCTTAAACTTGCCGGATAAAACTTCAACTTTGAGATCGACGCAGCGCTGTGTTGAGAGAATCATCCCCCTGGTATTTAGGTATAACAACTTAGATTAGGTCGTACTGAGAGCAAAACGTACTGTGTCACATTTAGTCCGCTAGGCATAATGTCTGTTGTTGTTCGTATTAGGCATCATCATCGTCATCATCATATCAGCCGAAAGACGTCCACTGCTGGACATAGGCCTCCCCCAAGGCTCTCCACTTAGACCGGTCTTGTGCCTTCCGCATCCATCGCGATCCCGCCATCCTTACGAGGTCGTCGCTCCATCTTGTATTAGGCATGGTAGGCTACAATAAATTAGAAACGCGTAGAGATTTAGCATTCGCATGCTATGTAGTCAGGATACTCCGTGGTAACATCTGCAACCCAGATTGATCAGCATTCATATTGTAGCATTTGAGCCTTAGCGTTCCAGACGGGAACGCGGGGCGGCGGCGGCGGCCGCGGCTGCTAGCGGAGCCTAGTGACAGAACCAACTTGCTACGCAAGGCACCCATCAGCCGCATCATCCGTACGCTAAACTTGGTTGCCGATAGGACGGATTTTTTTTGTCATATTTATTAATTTTTAAATGTAACGTTGTTTGTCTTGTCTGTCTAATGTTATTTATTAGTTGTTATATAATTGATTAAGTTTATTTAAGGCACTATTGTATTAGGGTGAACCTGTAAAAATTGTTTGTCAAATGAAATAAATAAATAAATAAATATATCGCGATCATGATTCTCTAGACGATCTCTTTGTTCAAAACGTGGCTAGATTCGGTTACTTCGCTTTAGGTAAAAAAAGAGACATTTACCACATACCTACGAAATAATATCAAGTAAAATGTCATTGATGTGTCAGTCATCAGTCATCAGTCATCAATCATTAAAAGCCGTCAAAAGAGTTGTCGATGACTTTTGATGTATTCTTTTTACTGATTTACTCTATTCACTTGACATTGGCGAAATCACTGTGTGGACCGCCATTAATTAAAAAAGAAGAAGAAGAAGAGTTGTTGAGCAACGCGTCTTCTAATGATCATGAAAATCCTTTGATAACCATTCCATCATAGAGATATAAGTGACATCGATTACGTAACGATAACATTCTCTTTGACATCGGTTTGAAAACTTGGAATTCGCCATCGATCTACGTGAGAGCAACTGTATCACATCACTGACCGGTTGTCCGTGCATAATTGCTCGACGCGTTGACGAGGATGCCAAATGCAATGGAATGTGTAAGCAAATTGATTATGTTTATTTCTGTACGTGCCGCCACGTGCCGAACAGGAACTGTTTTTATAATGTTAGTATTCATACTGTCTGTCGCTAACACAGGGGTTGTTTACACGACGATGTGACAAACGGGTCATTTGTTGCGTGTTCGGTTGGGCTAGTAGTGGTAACACGAAGAGGGTCAGGGGGTCGTAAGTTCGAGTCGTGTCACAGTCCTTGTAGGTACCTGGTTATATGTATAGTTCCCCAAAAAATAGCTCTATAACTGGTACTAATCGTTAACCGATTTCAAAAAGGGAGAAGGTTCTACGAGTATTGTTCGGCAATATGCGTGTTTTTTATGTATATTTATACCGATTTCACATTAATTCTGGACCGATTTTGAAGATATTTCATTCAAGAGGTGGTCCCATTGTCACCGAGTCAGAATGTGATGAGGGGATTCATTAGGAATTGAGGAACCTCCTCAAATATCATGCAAACACACATAGTGATTTTGGTCTATTCAGTAACAAGTCCAGCATTTTGCATTCTGAAAGTATCATTTAGTAAAGTGGAACCTATGAAGAATACCACAGTCCAACAACAACTCCTCAGTCTGGATTTCAAGGGTGGCGATAAGATATCGGTGATATCACGATTAAGATAGTTAAGCGACTATGAAGAAGCAAATTGAATTGGTTTAAACATAACAGAATATTATGGTCACCCACAAGTAAAAAAAAAGTACTGTTTTAAAAGGTCTACTAATGTGTGCAGAATTTTTATTATCATATTTAAGTGTTTCAAAATGTTACTTGGCAGAAATATATTTTGGCAGAATTACCTTTCGCATGGTTTCCTTCGGCATGCAATCACTTCGCATTATTTTCTATTCCATGATAACACTTTGGCATGCTATCAATGATTAATATATATTCATTTTGCAGATAAGTTTTGCATAAAGTTCTAACCTACTTTTCTGGGACAGTTTCGTTTCGGTTGGGATTGCAATTCTCCTAAACTAATCTAACCTAACCTAACCAACTTTTCTGCTAGCAATAAAAAGCATTCTGCCACAATAGAAGTATGCTATAGGATTGTCATAGTACATAAGTTTATGTACAACGAAAGCTATTTTCTGCTAATAATATGTTGCATAATGTTTAAAAGTTATGCCGAGTACCGCTGCCAAAAAAGTAAAAAATAACTTCTCTTCAAATTATAAAAGGGCAGTCAAACTGAAATGTGGTTATGGAATTATAAACAAGGTCTCTGGGAATGAAGGCGTGATGTGCAAACTGAACAGAGATCTCACAACTTTTCACCCAAAAGCCGACTTCAGTTGGACTGAACTATAATCATTAATAATTAAGTATTTTTTTCCATATTTGGACGCTGGTCATTGTTTTTTTAAATCGTAAATGCCTATGGATTGGGTCACTATTGAATATATAATAATATGTACGAGTAAATGCTTTTAAACCGGTTTCCGATGAATGCTGCTTGATTATTACAATTTAATGCGACAGTGAATTACTCTTATATAATTATGTCTGTTAACAACGCCTTCACATTTAAACTGCTAAACTGATTTTGATAAAATTGTATAGCTATGGAAATAGTTTTAACCCCAGAAAAAGACATATACTTTTTATCTTCGTAACATTGACAGTTCCCAAAAGAACGATACCAGGGATCGTATTATTACTGTAAAAACAACCGAAATGCTTACACAATTTAATGAAATCGCTTCCCTGTTTTTGAAGGGCAGGCGCCATTATTATCACCGTACATAAATACTGAGATAAGGGTGTGGATAAGACGCGTTATGGTAATAATTTTATGACGATAGTCTGCAGATTGCTACAAATTATTATGAGGATAAATAACCTATTTATTTAATATCTAAATCACATTAGTGTTGCGTTTGTATACGTAAGCATCCCGAGGAAAAACTTAGACGACTTTCCCAAAAGGAAATGGACCAGCGCTAGATTTGACGATAGTCGGTGGCATGATCTGGAGCAGCCTAGGCACAGATTGATAAAAACTTCAAATCTCACGCATATGGTGGGTCCAAAAATTTATAATAAGATTCCTAATGGCATAAAAAACTGGAGGTCTCGGTTGGGTTTTTTCTTAAAACTAAAACCTTGGCTGCGTGGGAAGGGCTTCTACTCTGTTGAGGAGTTTTTGAATGAATAATTCTATTAAAATAATGTAATACCTAGTTCTAAATTAATGACATTTTTATTCACTGTATTTTGTATTATCATATATGCAACAATCTGACTTTATTTCAATTATTTTTACTGATTTACTTTACATACTTAATAAAGAATATGAATATATGAATACCTACGGACGGAGCTAGTGGTCCCGCGTCCGAATTTCCGGTAGGGGCAAATATTTGTCCGATGAGTGTATTTCGTCCCGAGTCTTGGATGTTTTCATGTATTTAAATATGTAATTCTATTATTATTATTAAACATAATTGGGAAAAGATGACAATTTAATCTGACATTTCATTTCAACGCCCTGTGATGAGTGCGTCAATTGTGCCTTTTTTTAGCTTGCTTAATTGTCTGTCTGTTTGTTTGGTAAACATTTCTGCAATCGATTTTAATCTCCGAGTACCTAACTTCCCGATGGGCTATGGACTTGAAACTTTAAACATCGTTTGTAACTGAAAGGCAATAGATTTTTTATGGCATGAAGACAGCAAACAAGGATAAAGGCCAGTCATCTGGTGGAAGTGGGATCTGTGACCCATAGACATTTGCATTTTCAAGACTACGATCTAAAGACTGCAATCCTATGGACGCAAATGCGTTGCCAACCCTGAGGAATAAGATGGAACCCTGAGGACGTTCTGGTTCTGACAAATATGAGACTAACCTGGAAGTACCTATAAGTATGCCTTGCGGTTTTTTTAACGTAAATCGTTGCGTTACGGTAAAACTATTGAAGTTCCACCTGTCACAACATCCGATATTCTCAGATATTCTAAAAAACTTAAGCCTTTACGCTGTGAAAGTATCATTTAACAAAGTGGAACTGGCAATGAAGACCATAGATGGAACACTGAAACTCATCGGTGATAAGTATTTTGAGGAAGGCGATGAGATTTCTATATGAAGGAACATTTTGTAAAGGGTGATGAGTAATTAGCAATAGGCTATTATTATTGAATGTGTTGAAAGTGAACTGTAGTGAATTATAATAACTATTTAATAGTATTCCAGAGAAAGGTAATTAGTTTAGTTTAGATAATATTTTTCCCAATTTCATGGGTCCACCCACAGCTGCAGCGATTAAGACAAAAATGGGTCACAATTTTTTTATAATCACTTTTGCCAAGCTGTATATTTTCCGCGCAATGCAGTCAAGAAGCACGTCGCAAAAATGAAACGGGAAACGCAAGACTCACGCGGTAAAAAAGGTGTACAATCATAAACAACTTACGGAGTGAAGCACGGAACAAAAACCGCTTCCCAGAGCACAAAGACAACGGAAAGTTTGCGAAAATAACGCGAAACAGGCACGTAGTTGATGTAGCAAAGAAAGTCGAGGGAAATGCGAATTGCGGAGCACGCGTGACTGCAGAAGCTTGAATGAAGATAAATTAAGTAACCAAGCCTTTCGCCTTTCTTCTACGCATGAACTGAAAAAAAGACTACAGCTGTTTCGCTTAGCGATTATTCTATCAAATATTCGTCTAGTAGGAATATAAAATACGCACACCGTAAGTAGTAACAATAAAGACCTTAAATGCGCAATATTCTTGCAAAATAATTCTAGTACCTAACTTACGAAGAATATACTTATACTATAACTTTCCAGGACTCCAGGTAAAAGTCATACCTACTACAGTTTAAATACACATTCTTGATTAATGTTTATTAATTCAGCGGTGTATATTTAATATTACAGTAAAGCCTACAAGTTATTTTTCTGGGGTGTCTCTTAATTAGCATAAAAACATTTAGCATAATTTCGTTTAACTACATTCAAAAAGCATAATAAACGTTTGGCATAAAATAATGTACATATATAATTTTATCAGGCATAAGGACAAATAATATAACACTCATTAGTAATAAGTTTATTATACTTACAGATCGAAATTAAGCAATTAATTTTATGCAAAATGAAATCTAATAGGTATATTCGTTTTAATGCAAATCATTAGACACCCATTCTTCAACAATCATTAATGATTGTTTTTTTTTTTACAAGGTCCCAGGCATATCTAAGGGTATTTATCCCTTAAATCAATGTTATTCAACCTTTTTGTAGTGGTGATTCCTTTAGGAGAAAGAAATACTGACGACTAGGCCCGCATTAAAAATCGGATCTATAATACTATTGTCTGTGGAACCAGGACCTGTATAAGACCTTTAATCTTTACTATCCTTACCTGGCTAGTGACCGCGACCCCCGAGTAAGACTTTATGGCCCCCTAGGGGTTGCGACCCATAGGTTGAGTTCCATACCTGAAGTAAACGTTAAGAATATCAATTAACGAAAATAGGGAACAGGAATGAATAATAATTATGTGACTGACTGCCCTGCTAAGCCAAATAGCAGTATGTCAAATAAGTCTCCTGTAGCAATCAAAACCTTATTACTAACAAGAGAAGGTTGAATCTACTTTGGCAATTGAATCTGACATACTGTGTTTTAGCTTAGGAGGGCAGTGTACTCATGGCGTTCAATTAACACTATTGCTATTTACTACTTTACTAATTCCATAAGAATAATAAGTTCAAAAGTTCAACAGTTCGACACGTGTGCTGGGGCCCCCCTTTTTTGTATGAAAGGCAAAAAAATGAGTAAGTGTTGCATGCACCTCCACTGATTATTGTCAAGAGCTTGAAAGCGTGTTTCATGAACACTAAAGTCTTGTCTGTCTAGTTTATCATTTAATATATGTATTTACTCGTCGATGTTTACCCCTGACCATGGCTGGGATTCTGCACGGTAAATAACGATATCGTATTTGACGTGTTTCCGTATTGTCAACGTTTTGATAACTCTAATGTCATTTACAATAATGGCGACTGTGACATAAACGATTCTTAAACGTGTCAAACACGATATCGTTTTAACGCACCAGGGCCTCTATTCAGGTGCGTTCAAACGATATCGTGTTTGACACGTTTAAGAATCGTTTATGTCACAGTCGCCATTATTGTAAATGACATAAGAGTTTCAAAACGTTGACAATACGGAAACAGGTCAAAAACGTTATCGTTATTACCTTGTAGAATTCCAGCCCTGAATAGAGGCCCTGGGCTGGGATTCTACACGGTAATAACGATATCGTCTTTGACGTATTTCCGTATTGTCAACGTTTTGATAACTCTTATGTCATTTACAATAATGGCGACTGTGACATAAACGATTCTAAAACACCTCAAACGCGATATCGTTATAACGCAGTAGAATAGAGGACCAGTCGCCTCTACTTAGGTTAGTACAAATAACATTTATCTAAAATCTCAGGTAACCGTCTTTCGTAGTCAGTTTAGCCGTTTGTTTATATCCTTTGTTTTGTTTACGTCACTCGATGCGTCGTAATCAATATTGTCATTCGCTTGATATCATTATCACATTTATCACACAACATGAATGCATGCGTTGCACCACCGGCAACTGTTTGTAGGACGGGGCCAATGCCGCAGGACCGCGGCGAGTTCTCTCGCTCGCGGGCCGCACGTGCACGCCCCTCCCGTACCGCGCCGATCTCCCGTGATACCGTACCGACATAGCGGGTGCTTCTCGGCCGGCTTCGGAGCCCCTCGGCCTTCTTCGCGCCCCTACTCGGACGTGATTGCGAGAGCGGAGCGAACAAACCAGACCTCCCCCCTTCTCCACCCGCCCGGGCCAGTCTACTTACGGCTAATGTTGCGAGCGGCCGTCTCGTCGATTCTCCGTGCGTTTTCATCCGTCTTCAATTTCGGGGATTCTTTGCTATAAACCATCGGATTTTGGACATTTGTGGCCGCAATTAACATTTTGATTCGCCAGGACCTTGTGTGGTGAAAAGAGTGTTGTTGTGGATTCGGTGACAGTGAAGCAAGGCTGCTCGCGCTCCGTCCGCCGTGCCTGAGTTGGCGTCCTCCCTCCGACTCTCGCGAGGTAAATGAGACTCCTACGACAGCAATCGCATACGTGGACGGAACCGGATTGCGGTGCTGTGCTTTTTAATAAAATTCGCTCATTGTTCCATCAGAATTAATGGAAAATGTTTTTATTTGGTTGCGCTCCAGTGGATCAGAGATGAATGTGGTTCAAGACACTTGTACCGTTAGTTAGCTGCTTCGCGGTCGTCGCTCGCTAGTGTATAATTATTGTACTAAATTCTTAGCTACGAGTTAATCTAACAATTGCTATTTTAAATTGGCAAGTGTTTTTTTGTTTCGACCGATTTAAAAGTTGACGATGTCGATCAATGCCAATCGCCTGTGTTAAACTTTTGATAGAGTTTGTTATTACGTTTACGGAAGTGACGAGCACGTATTGTTTCAAAGTAAACCACCTGGAACAACTGGCTTTTGTTACGAGCCCAAACGAAACGTCAGAGATTTGTGAATGTGCCTATACTTATGAGGGTTAAGGGACGATGTCAAAGATTAATTACTTAACGATAAGGAACTCGCCGACCTGATATTAAATTAAATATTGCTCGCGTATGAATGGGCGTGGCAAATGACCAAGTGCTTCAAGGCCTGCTGTGACTGGTTTTTAAACCGTTCGAGACCACTTAAGAACTTGAGAAATTGCGACATCACCAGCTTGCGTCGCCCGGGACGTTAAGTGACTCTTAAATGTGCTAAAATTACATCTTAGTGATCCAAAACGAAAGTTAGGCAATGTAAAAGAAATTGATTAGGATTCCAAAAAGTTTTACACTTTCTAAAATGCTTCTTTGCGGAGTTAAATCGGTATGAGTTAGATGACTCAGGAAAATGGAACTCCGCGGTCACGTTTAAAAAATACTGCACCTATATGAATAGTGTCTGTGTGAATAGTGGTAAATTGATGAGCATTTTTGTTATGAATATATGCGACGCAATTTATGCTGTCAATTAGCGTGGTAATCGACCATAACTTAGAGAAATCAGTTAAATAAACATGAAATGACAACTTAATGCTACGGTTTTTACGAGGAAGACAAACTATAATGTCACTATCACACGGTTCCATTTTTAAGTGAAGCTTAGCCGCTGTATGGTATCGATATGAAAATAAAGTAATTTTCATGATAACATTACATATTGGCCATAAAAATCATACCAGTACGTGCCACTACATTGCAGCACAGCATGGCACACACCATTAAGGAATCACGACAGAGCACACCACATTAGGATATCACGACAGACACGTCTTGTACCTACAGCTTTGGCTGGTAAATCGTTACCAGACTTAAATTTTAGGAACAATGCTTCCGTACATAAATGTGGCAAAAAACAAATGAAATCTATGAACCCAACGGCGGATGATCTAATCTGCCTAATTCAGACACTGTCACTGTCACCACAACATTCTTATAGGAAGGTAGGTCATGAATGACTGCTTCCTCCGGTTATCAATTTTTTGCCTTTTATAATCGTTGTGTTTTAACAGTTGGCGTACCTTTAATAAGACTTACTGCTGAAACGGTCACAAAAGTTGTCAATGACACATGGGTTGGCAGGACATGCTTACTAACCAAAATTAAAGCAAATGTGTTGACCAAACCGACAAAACTAAACTGGGTTCAAGTTCGGCCACATGTATTATTTTGCTTTCATAGAGTTTTGTTTATCTAGGAGTTTTTTTTTTGCAGGAGTTATAGGTTATAGGCGTGACTCGCAAAAAATATGGTTGTGTTGGCTGCCTAGTGAATTTTTGTTTCGATTAGAACCTGGCAACCACGTGACATTTTCATTTTGAAGTCTCGACCACCTATTGGAGTGGGTCAGTAAAGTATAGCCGACATTCCCGGCCTAGTGATACTATTTTTGTAAACGGAGTGGCAGATCGGTTTATGTTTCGGTGGCGTGGATAGGAACTAACGCAAAATACTGGCTATTTTTATCGGGGTTTTATAGGCAATTCGACTTAGCTCAGGTATTTTCATCGTAGAACAACACTGACTTCCTAGAGCTGTGGATCACTAAACTATGTCCAATAGTGTCTGCCTAGTGCTTTCTCAACGCAGCTATTTTTAGCGCTTTGCGCGCCGATGCGCCGCGGCGGCTGTAAGTAGGTCGCGATATTTGCGCTCTACCTGACTGCGGCGCTCAATGCCACTATACACGAAGGACAACGTATCGTTATAATTTCGTTTCGATCATACAGGTTCTCAAATTTACATCCGCTCTATCAATTTGTGAACAAGGATGCGACTTTAAGTATAATGAGTAGATACTAGGTACATTAACTACTTATAGTTAGGACAGCAAGTAGGTATCAATTGCAAGAACGAATTTTGAAATGCAGGTCAAAGTTTAGACGATTATACTGTCATCCGTTCAGGCCATGACTTTAGTCGTAGACGGATTTGGTAGGATAGGTACCTAAAAAGTAGAACAATTAGTCTAAGCGGAGAATTGATTGAGAATAATTACAGGATTTTTACCCTCCTACTGTAGGTAGGTACGTACTCTACTACCTAAATAACATAAAACAGCAAATGCTATGACTAATTGGTAATGGTTACATACCTACGCGTTCATTCTGGTGTCTTAAACTATAGATTAACGTAATTTTATTCAGACAAAATACACCTAAACGAATCAGAATCATCACTTCATAATCCTTCCGTCCGTCCTTAACAAATTAAACGAACAGATTGAACGCATTCGTTGATCAAAATGATGGAGCTGTGTCAAATCGACTGTATAAAAATGAAAGAGTCGGTCAGTCAAAACCACAAAACAGGTGATTATTTTACGTAATTCTTGGATACTAGGCAACAGAATAATGAAATAGGTAATTATGTTTCAGAATATTTTAGTCCAAATTTCATAACATTAATCACGATACGAAATGCAAAATACATTCGAGTGTTAAGTATCATCTCACGAACTTTAGACTAGCCAAATACATTTATTGAACTAGTTTTAATAGAAACCCTACTTTGACAATCTATGTATAACTTAACTGTGGCAAAAGTAGAAAGGTAATGTTGGACTATTTCGCCATTTGTGTTGTAGGAAGTGTAACTTTGTAATAAATAAAAATATCTAGGTTCTAGGCTAGGCACTCTAAGACATGTTTATAATTCAGAACAAAAGTTTCACGGAAAACTTTATTTCTCTAAGTTCAAGTTAATACAGCCTTCCCTTCCTCCTGGGCCTCTATTCAACTGCGTTATAACGATATCGTTTTTGACCTGTTTCCGTATTGTCAACGTTTTGATAACTCTTATGTCATTTACAATAATGGCGACTGTGACATAAACGATTTTTAAACGTGTCAAACACGATATCGTTTTAACGCACCTGAATAGAGGCCCAGTCTGATTGTTCTGTATTTCTTCGCAGTTTAATAAGATGTTCATTATCATTTCTCCCTGGCTCCGCTCTTATTCTCACAGACGTTGTGTTATATTATATCCGTACAATATTTCGTTGTTGTTTTGAATGTCGACATTTACTGCTTTGAACATTGTTCGTTTCAAGTAGGTAGTAGGTACTTATTTTAAAATCTCTTTAATATGATTTTAAGATGCGATTTCCAACTATTAAGTAAGGACTATGATTCTTACCATAATAATAATTAAGTATATCATTAAAAATTAAAATGCTTCCGTGTATTCAACCGTGTCCATACAATCATGTTTATTACATTTATTTAAGCTGTTTTAAAAATAACGGTTTGCCGTATTGCCATTTGTGAATGATTGACGGTGTCCAGTAAACATTCGTACGAGTTTACAGCCAACTTTATATTTTCTTGATTAATCGCAGTGAATTTTCCAAGATACAAATAAAAACGGGTCAGACGGGAATAAAGTTGCCGGATGCTCTGTTTTGTGATTCACGCATTTTGATGTCTGCATCTCATTCTGTATGCATTTCATAAAAGTTTGAAATGTTTGAACAACAATAAAGGTGGTTGCAGGGTATCGTCTCCTTTGTACGTAGTCAACAAAGACTAATTGATGAGCAACCATAGAACCCTGTCGTAATGACAGCGTCAAGTCACGGGAAATAAATTACGTGTAAATTAATCATGGGCGTTCCGCAATAGGATTATACTCGCATAGTGGCTCAACAATAAGTTGTTGGTCGTACAAAACGAATATTTTCCCTGCTTATCAAGTAGCTGAAAGCTAGTACGTATATTGATTTGTAGGTATTATGGACGAAAGAAATATACAGTGCTAAAGTGAGTGGAAGGGTCGGAAGGGTGCGCCCTAGGCGTACTTTTTGGAATCAAATCGGGGAAATACTGGAAAAGGGCCGAATCTTAAGTACCCGAAAACGACGTGCATGCATGACTCGATGTATGAATGTGGAAGAAGCGAAAGAGCTTTGTCAGGATTGTAGCAGGTGGAAAGAAGAGGTCTCTGCCTACCCCTCTGAGAAACAGGCGTGATTTATGTATGTATGTATGTATGTATGTAGGTATTATGTATGATCTTGTTTTGGTTTGTTCAGCGCATCCAATAAAATAACAGACAGTGCGTAGAACTCTTTGTTTTGATTGTTTAAAGAAGTTATGACTAATGACGGACACGTTCCTTTCTTCGTTGTTTAGGATTTTAAATATTTTCATTTCAACCATTTTTTGCAACTGGCGAGCGACGTTTAATCCTTACAATGTCTGATCACAAGATTTTCCTACTTATAACCTCGAAACGAATGACACACTAAGAATGACAATACAAAACACTCTTACGACGAAGATATGCGTCAGTGAACGACCGAAACACGGCACAAGATAATGTCCCCACAGTTGGGCCGATGTCGTCAGCTGATACGCGGGGTTAATGGCCTCGACTTTGTCTCGATACGCGCGGACGTACTTATCGTCCTATACGCCGCGAGGTCGAAGGGTTATCCGGACATTTTTTCGGTTTGATTTACGATTAAAACAAATAAAAATCGGAATGTTTATAACCGTTTCATGAACATTGCAAACTGGCGTCAATCACGTGACCAACCCCTTATTTCATCATAGGTACTGACAATGACAGGTGACAGGACCAGTGTCATTTCAGTGAAGGTATAGATGAATTATCGAGAACATGGAATTGCATTTGTAGTGGTTGTACCGTTTGCAACAAAAGGAGAATAATTTTCTCTTAATTTAATAAAATTACATACCCTTAAGAAATGGAATAAGTGGTAGCCCTCTGTTTTTTGCTTTTAGTCGCTATCATGTTCTTCATCTGAGCTGTCACAAGATTGTTTGAAATTCGATCCATTTCCCCTTTCCTGACATCGATATTTATTTTCTTCACTTTCGACATGGCGACAAATATTTTCCCAGTCCAGGCTGACACAAAATTATTTTGATAATTGTGAGAATACAATAAAATCAGACGTAAAAATATATGCACAACGTAAATAATATTCACAATTTGACACTGACATTATTTTGGTATTTTGGTATTATTTATAGTACGAAAAAATAGAAAATTCAAATATAGAATGCCTGTAAACATACAATACTACTACATATGCAATTCCATGCTCTCGTTAATTTCTTTATACATGGCGCAGCTTATATGAAACCCAGTGATGTATCACTGTGTTAACTTTGCAATGTATACCGAAATGTCACCTGTCACGTACCATTGTCAAGATGGTGAAGTAGGGGGCAGATATCTGGAGGCTAGGGCCAAGCAAAGTTGTGTATCTATTGCTCAGGGTGCTATTTGCTTTTTTTTTTAATTATTTATCAAGAAGTACAATTATTCTTACGATACATTAAGCCAAGCTGCAATGCAGTACCTATGTTCTTTTACTATACTTACATATATAAAGTTAGTTCGCATATTGGGTTGGGTAGGTTCCTGTTAATTGTAAAAATACTGTAAATATACATATTAATTTTAATTAATTAATAGGCCGCTTTATCGAGATGTTAGAAAAAATCGTTAGGTACTGAAGCCTCGCCCGCCCTATGGGTTTCCTCCTGTGAAACGTACCTATTAAGAATTCGCCGAAGCCAACCTACGCTTAGCTATTAATAAATCTTATAAATAGAATCTAATTTCCCATGGCAATTAGGTGTTTTACGTGAAAGGAGAGGCGTCTAAGGTGATGGCGAATCGATATCCCCGCGAATCTATGAACATACCTAGGTACTTACTTTCTGTGAAGAATACTACTTTGTGGCTATGTTTCGTCTGCTATTACTTCAAATACCTACTATTTTCTCTGTGTGTCATGAGCATCACCGGTGGGATCAAAGCTCATTTTTCTGGGTATTGATAGAGGAGTAATAGATGCTGTGAGCATCATCAGTGAGATCGCTAAACTTGTATGGGGTGTGGGAGCATACTTTAGGTGAAGAATAGTGGGCAGCCAACATGATAAATTTGGCAAACAGACCAAACAGTTTTCAGGTTACAAATAAGTGCATACGTAGGTACTTGATTAGATAGGTACTTAATAAACCAACAACAATATTTAGCCGTTATCTTAGTAGGTAACACGATTAGTATACTTATAAAAGAACAAGTACCTAATTAAAAACACCAAGGTAATGTAAAGGCCAAAACAGCCCATAAATGTCATCTCATGTCAGTACTTATGTACTATTCATCATTGAAATCAAGACTCTATTTTAAGCACCATTCTACTTAAGTGCGAGCAATTAAAAAACAATACTCGAATCCGTAATAAGAAGTTGCTATTATAACTTAGTTCGCCAAATCCTTTTATAATGTTGCAAGGAAACAAACTGGAGACGGCTTCGATGACATCACAATAGCTCAACTCCGCCGCAAGGTTAGAAGAAGGCTAGTAATTGGGTAGAATTGCCCACACGCGGCCGTGACTCATAGTTTCGACGGTAAAACTGTCAGTCTGTACGATTTATATATCGTATAAGCGTAATGATGATATCCGCAGTAGAACTAAGGTTACCGACATAGCCCGAAGAATAGCTAAACTTAAGTGGCAGTGGGCGGGGCACATTGCTCGCAGGACTGATGACCGATGGAGTCAGAAGGTTCTTGAGTGGCGTCCACGGACCGGGAGACGAGCTGTAGGTAGGCCTCCAACAAGATGGAGCGACGACCTTGTAAAAATCGCGGGAACGCGGTGGATGCGAAAAGCACAGGACCGGTCTGAATGGAGAGCCTTGGGGGAGGCCTATGTCCAGCAGTGGACGTCTTTCGGCTGATATGATGATGATGATGATGATGATAAGCGAACGCAAGTTAACATTACGCTGAGAAACTATATAGGTAGACTGCGAGTACTGCGACTACGAATTTTTTAACAAAAGGATTGTGATCTTACATATAATAACTGAAAATCGACCCCTAACGCACAGCATGGTCTACTCGTATTACGTAGTCGCGGGGGTTCGATAGTGCTGAGTTATGGAAAAACATCACTAATAAATTATACAATCCCAAATAAGATTTGTTTCGAAAATCGTCCCCTAAAGAAATAGTGAAGTAGCGAAAAACTAAATCTACGCTTACATAGTCGCAGGCGTCCCCTAGTAGAGGGATATAGGTACGCTAAGTCATTTTTGAAGAGCCCCAAAAGCAGGTGCGTCATCGTCATCGTTAGGTAGGTTATTTCACATTATTATACTCGTAATACTTATGGATGCTTCATCATTTCGGGGAGATAACGTCACCCTGTCTTACACCTCTGAGCAGCTGGATGGGTCTTGTTTGATGGTTCTGCACTTGGACGGACATAGTCGCCATTTGGTAGAGACTTCTCAGCACCTCCACGTACCGCCAGTCGACTTGGCATCGCTGCAGAGACTCCAAAACAGCCCAGGTTTCGATGGAGTCGAAGGCCTTCTCGTAGTCCACCATCGCCATACACAGCGGTTGGTTATACTCCTCGGACTTCTGTATAACCTGCCGAACAGTATGGATGTGGTCCACGGTGCTATAGCCTTTACGAAACCCAGCCTGCTCCGGTGGCTGAAAGGCGTCTAATCTTGATGCCAGACGATTCGTGACGACTCTCGAGAACAGCTTATAGACGTGGCTCAGAAGCGTGATCGGCCTGTAGTTTTTAAGTAGCGTTTTGTCTCCTTTCTTGAAAAACAATGCCACTACAACTCTGCTCCACGCCTTCGGGGTAGTCCCGTTGGTAATTACAGTGTTGAAGAGCCTCTTTAACTCGTCCAGAACAGGTTTACCCCCAGCCTTGAGGAGCTCAGAGGCTACTCCATCTTCACCGGGAGCCTTCCCATTACTAAGCTGTTTGGGAGACCTACGTCTGGGAGATCGTCAGTGAAGTGGCGGGTAAGTGGGGCTCTAGGATCTCTCGCGTCAGGTGGAGGCTTTGGTGCGTGCGAAGCATACAGGTGTCCGTAGAAGTTTTCAATTTCAGCGAGTATCCCCGGGACTGATGTGACGGTTTCACCATTCGAGGTAGCTAGCTTTGTCAGATGACTCCTCCCCAGTGTCTTGTGGTGAAGACCTTCGACCCCCGGTTTCGCTCAATCGCCTCGTGTATTAGGCGGGTGTTCCAGCTGCGAAGGTCGCGTCTTACCAAGCTCCTGATTTTCTTGTGGAGTAACTGGGGATCTGGCAAGGATTCCTCAGGTGTCTCACGTCTAAATCGCATCAGATCTAGGGTCTCGCCAGAAAGTTTGGACTTCCTATCTGCTCGCCTTTTCCGAAAATGCCTCGTTCCCACTTCGCTTATCACCCCGATTAAGCCGTCCAGAACTCCAGATCCTCGTCAACATTTGCCGGGGTCTCCAGTGCGGCGAATCTATTTTGCAATTCCAATTGGAACGCATCATGTCCACTACGTTCGAGCTTAAAATTGATATTTAGGGTGCCTCGTACAAGCCGGTGATCGCTACCGGTATTAAACCTACTGATCACTGAGACATCCCTAAATATGTGCTTCTTGTCGGCTATGATGAAGTCAATCTCGTTCTTCGTCACACCGTCGGGGCTCTTCCAGGTCCACTTCCGTTGGGGCTTTTTCTGATAAAAGGTGTTCATACAGAACAGCCCCTGCATGCTAAGGAAGTTGACCAGCATTTGGCCCCTACGGTTTCTGCGCCCATAGCTATGCTGTCCCAAACAAGATTCACCACATTCTTTTCCCACTTTGGCGTTGAAATCCCCCATGACAACGGTATAATGGGTTTTGGTGGTACAGTCAGCGTCAGAGAAAAGGACCCTTGGTAATGACGTCAAACTGTTTAAGTTTTTTGTAATGAAATGTAAATGGCATGTTGGTCCAATGGTCTAGACTGCGGCCTACGAATGCAACGGTCACGGGTTCAAACCCAGGCCTTTGGTGGGATTTATTCTTTTTTTTATTTCGTTAATCATTTGTCTAGATTTTATTATTAAAGAAATCAAACGTTAAAGTAGGTATGAGATTATGTAAGAAAACAAAGGCATGTTGCGAAAAAAATGTTAATTTATTTCTCGAAATTGTTTTCTGCGTTAAATTAGGTTTATTTACTTAGGATATTAACTGAACTAAATTTATTATCAAAACACAAATTAGCGGTTTAGAATGTTTAACATTAGACAACGGTTCGTTTATAGATATTTCTAGAAACAACTACCTACACGTCTTTCTTTATTTAAATCAGTGAACATATTTTTTTACATTCTGAATGATTTTAACAAAGAAAAGCCTGGATAAAATCAAATGTTGTCATTAGTGCCTGTGAATCTCAGAGGAAGAACCAACATGCTAAACTATAATAGTATAGCAATATACATCTTTCTCTTTTATCACATTTTCTTTCTGATAACAGTGATAATAACCCTTTAACACTTCAATAGAAAAAGATGTGAGGTCAGATGGTTTATCGTTAACACAAGACTACTTGTAAACAAGAGTAACTGGATTGATAATAATAAAGGATGTTTATTTTTGATTAACTACGTGATAACCCCACAAATATTTGAAATTGTTAACATATTGCTTCGTAAGTATTTCACCAATCAATCTGCCGAGTATACCTATTAATAACGGAGAGGATGGCCGTCACTATCTATCACTTCTTGAAGTCGACTTTTCATGCTCGAAACCATACCGGAACATGCATCACTATTTCGCATTAGTTCCCAAGTTTTGTTTACCTCACTATCCAATTTTTTTTTGTTTTTTATATCACTGGAGTCCCAGTTCAAAACCATCTGTCCCCACAAATTTTCTATTGGATTTATTTAGGTCCGGACTTTTAGCCGGCCACTCAAACACCGTTATGTCTTCTTGGACCTTTAGCCAGTCTTGAACGATTCGGGACCGATGCACTGAAGAATTATCCTGAACCAGATAAATTTGGCCTTCAGGATATGCGACACGCACTGACGGCAGCATTACGTCCTTCAACACTTCAAGGTATCGCTCACTGTTCATGCGGCCTCCTATTTCCACTAGCTCGCCTGGGCCCATTGAAGACATCCATCCCCAGTAACCTAAAAACAGTCAACCGTTTAAAATATGTTGTAATAAAGATGTAATCCACATTAATTGTCAACAATATATACCTAATATAATTTCAATAAAAATATTATTTACCTAGTGTTAACCGCCCGCTTGTTCTCAAGTCTAATACATTTTTAGGGTTAAACCTCTGCCCACATCTTCTCCATAAAGTTTTTCGGCCATCCTTATCTGACTTGAAGCACTTTTCGTCCGTAAATATCACAATTTCGTTTTCCCAGTCGAAATTTAAATAACGAGTGGCAAAGTTTTCTCGGTTGGTGCGGTGATTGTCACTAAGCTGAATTTTTTTGGCCGGTATATAATTATGGATATTCGCAGCGTGTAGATGTCGTCGAACAGTGCTAAGCGACACTCCAAAAGTTTCAGCACTTGAACGCGTAGTTTTGAACGGTGCCACTGAGTGAGCTTCCACAATATTACGGTGTAGCTCCGATTCATCAGTGTAAGCACTAGGGCGAGGACCTTGCCATTCACATTTCACATCACCCGTGGCATGATACCTTTGTATCCATCTTTTAACAGTTTTTTTTCTGTAATGCAAATGATAATATAATAGGAATACGTAAATCCAACTTGTAAGTATCTATACGTAATACTGCAACATGATTGCAACAATAAATATGTATGATAATATGTAAATAACGTAAATCTTACCGTTATGCCCATATCTCGTGCTATTTTCTTTATGCTTTGTTCCTGTTCCCAGAGAACAATAATTTTAGCTTTTAAAAAAGTTGTTAATCTAACCATAATATCGGTTCATCGAAGCAACTGTTTGAAAACTTAATAAATCAGATAATATTACGACGAGGACTTTACACTCAATCAGTTCGGAACGAAATATAAAGAAACTGTAAGGTTATTATAAAGTTATCCTCAGTCACAGTTTAGTAAACAAGGCGAAGAAGTAAATTATTCTAAATTCAACCTTAAGTCGCAGTGTATGCAGCAGCTACTTTTCTGAAGTAAAACTAGGGTAGTGCAACAATCGGCAAGAAGCACAGTATATTCAACCAAACGAGAAATCTATACGTAATTCAACCTTATAGTTAATTGAGGAGTGGAACATGGTGGAAGTTGAAATTTGAACCATAACGTTTATAACATAAGATCGTTTTTAAAATTGTTCGATATATGGAGTAATGCAATTAAAATTTTCGCCGAGATTGACAACCGAGTCGATGGCCTAGTGGTAAAGGCATGTAAAAGCAATCGGCTAGCGGCTAGTGGAGCGGGTTCGTATCCTCAACAGCATGTATAAAGTAAATGTCTTTTTGTAAGTTATTCTTGGTATTCGGTTCGACCAAATGCCAAATAGTAAAATAAAGAAATTATGATATTCGAGTGGTATCGGTGGATGCTCGGGCAAGAGGTGTGGGTGCGGGGCGGGGGAAGCTAGCCGCTCACGGCGAACGTCGCGTGACGTTCGCCGTCGTGTGATAATCTTTAACGACTTGGGGGGGTCCTTTTCTCTGACGCTGACTGTACGATGCATGGCCTTTGCCACATCGTCGTAAACGGCCTCCACCTCTTCGTCTGTGCTATTCGACGTCGGTGTATGACCTTGAGAGAGTATCTCTCGGTCAGTTTCAGTACAAGGTACGCTACCCGGGTCGAGACGCTGCAGATCTCTATCACGTTGTCACGGAGGGCTTTGTTGACGAGGAACCCCACACCACCCTGAGATTTTTGGCTCCCTTCCCTGAAGTAAAATAGATGGCCCGACTCAAGGGTTATCGTGTCCTCCCCCTCTCTACGAACTTCCGATAGCCCGAGAACATGCCATCGTATCTTCTCTAATTCCACTTCAAGGATCTGGAGGCTTTCGTCCAGCCGTAAACTGCGTCCGTTGTATGTAGCCAGAGTCAATTGTTGGCAGCTGTCCGTAGCCCGGGGATTCCTAGCACCCCCTACCCTACCGTGACCAAAGCCGCTGCCGTGACCTGGAATAGTAGGGCGGCCGGGAACTGGGGGCCGTTTCTTTTTGTGCCTATTCATATAATTTTTTATATTTCTGGGGGGTATTGCCCGTAGTCACCACGCTGGGCAGGCGGGTTGGTGACCGCAGTGTAATTATTTGGACTGTGTTGTCTAATACGAGAGGCGCTGCTGCCCACCTCTCGGATGGTCCCTTGCTCGCCTTCTACGATGCCCACGGGAAGAAATGGGGTGATGCTATTCTACTCTGCCGGCGCCACACGGCACAGTGCTGGATATGCAGTATGGATGCTTATTACTATTTTATATTTTTACCTCATTAGTTAGTGATCAGTTACATAACTAACACGACTTAAACGAACGGGGACTCAATTTTATTTCAATGAGCCGCTGAAATAGAAACTGATAACAGGGTCTATTAGGTAGGTATATAGTTCTCAAATATCCACATGGATAAGATTAACCATCCATTAATCTCAAATATTTGCAAATATAAATGGTCCTCGGGATTACAATCGGGACATTTATTCTCAGGAAAGATAAGGTAAGGATAACAGCGATAACCGATAACCCAAAAGTATACGGTAGGTATAGTATATCTGATAGATAGTACAGATAACGCTTTGGTATGCGATACAATTCTGATTTGAACCTGTTTGCAAGAATTATCTTCACTTGACGTTGGTTATCAGATTTTGCTCGTAGCCCTTGAAGTATACATATACGTAACCATAGAGCAATAGCGTAGCTTGTCATGTGCAATGTCAGTAGGTAAGTATGAAGTAATTTTCAGTTTCTACTAATGTAAAACTGTAAAATTATAGAAGTTTGCACTCTTTAAACTGAGTTTTATAGAATAGTAATCGCAATCCTCTAATCCGTGAAAAGAGGTCAATTGAAATATCGAGTACAAGATATAAATTTGCAGCAGACAACAAAGCGAGTAGGACCAACTAGATACCGGTAATTGCTGTTTGGTATAAATTGTATTTTGTCAGCATAGCAACACTAGAGTTCCGACGAAATTCCATTTAGTCTCCCTTTTGATATTGAACGAGTCTCTGAGGACTGAAATTACTTTTCGGCGGCGTAGTGAGATGTTGTTACGTCCATTAGAATCAGTTTTTGTCAGTTAAAACAATATTAATAGGTACATTAACGGAGCGCTTGTTACCCTTATAAACCTTCGCTTCCGTACCAGAATGTAACCATCCTGTATAAAATTTGATTAAAACTTGAACGTGCTGTGTAATGTAATTATATTTGCGACAGGCCTTTAAAATCAAAACAAGGACTTTTCATTCTGACCTTGTCTAGACAGGATATTTCAGCAACGTACGCCTTTATTTATATCTACTACCTATGTATTTAGGTATAATTTGTTTGACGCGTTTAGTTTTCTGTACTTCTGTACAAAATAAGACAATGCATCATTCCGTCTCGTCTCTACTCAAAAAATACACAAGCATAACGTAATTACGTATTACGCGCCAGTTTCAAAATGTCACCTACTTACTTTAAATCGTATGAGGAAGCGGACGTTACGTCACGCGATGAACTTCAATCCTCGTTTACGACTTCCGGCGCGGGCGCAGCGAAACAGCACAAGAGTGACCTCGATACACTGGATCAGGGTCAACGATTTATAAAATTTGCATTGCCTAATCTAATATTCCAAATATACTAATAATGACTATTTTAATGCTCTCTCCTAAATACAGATTCCAATGTTTTCACACGTTGCGGGAACCCAAAGACAAGCTGAGCCTCTATTCTACTGCGTTATAACGATACCTATAGCAATTGATGTGTTTTAGAATCGTTTATGACTCGGTCGCTATTATTGTAAATGATACAAGAGTTATCAAAACGTTGACAATACACCAAAGAGGATATCGTTATTACCGTGTCGAAGCCGAGCCCTGACCTATATACCTAATCGTGGCAAACCTTTAGTACGGAATTTCTAGTGGACCGAACATTACACGAGCGTACTGCATCGTTAACCTAAACTTTACCAGAACCGGGGATGTTTGTTAACTACCTATTTCATAACTTCATAACTGACGATGAGACGTTTTTTAAACGATTTCGGAAAGACAGAATTCATTATTATTAGCGACTAATTAATGAGCATTAAATCGGAATCAGCAACTCATCAGCTCGTCCTTTTTTGAGCCAGTAGTAGACCGCCCACGATATCAATACGAGATGATTTACTTTCAATATTTCAAAAATGCAGCAAAGAAAACTTCAGCCTCTTTCTTTCGATAAAAGTAACGCTGATTCAACGGTACATAGGTATCTTGTTACTCTACCCACCCACTTACTTTAATTACCATTTTAGATTCGAGTTTGCCTAATTAACTTTTATTTAGAATAACCTGTACATGATTAATTACGAATTACATTAAAGCAGTTTGTTTACCTATTTTATAATTACCAACCGATAATGGTTTTATTTTACGACAAGCTTCATACATATATATCGAACGAATCTTCTTTTAAGTCTTACATCTCACAATGTCTTATACTATTAAACGAGCAATATTTGTATATGTAATTATAATTAAGTTCTCAAAAATATCACTAACGATTCCGATGAAATATGCAATACCTAGATATAGGAGTTTACATGGGCGAAAAACCTTCGGGAAAAATTGTTTTCCACCCGCGAACGAGGCTCGATCTTCCAGTTAATGATAGGATTAGTAGGCCGATAGGGATAAGAGATGCAACATTTACATCTTTATTTATTTTCTTATATTATCTTTAAATATTAAAATGATATATTACATAGATGTATTCGCGACACGTCATTCAAATTTCGGGCCCATTTCTTGCCTATTATCTTTTGAAATGCCGCCAAATTCAAGATTACGAGGGGGGCTGAAAAGTTCTAAGCCAAAGGTGGAAAAAACAATTTAAAAAATTTAAGTTATTTTTATTTTTCAATATAATCCCCTCTAATTCGATGCATTTCTTACATTTATTAATTATTATAATAATGCTTTTATGCAGTTATAAAAATATTCTTTGCTTTGGCCTTGAGAATGCTCTTCTACTGCCGCCTTCTTTTTCATCACTTCCAAATTGCTTTCCTCTTAGGTCTTTCTTTAAATTACTGAACAGAAAATAGTCGCCAGGGGCTAAATCTGGACTATACGGAGGGTGGTTAATTTCTTCGAAGCCGATTTCCTTCAGAGCTAGTCTTACAACACGCGCGGTATGAACGGGGCCGTAGCATATTAAGTTGAATTTATTCTAGAACCTTTTGTTAATTAATCTATTAAATAATTCCATCCGCGTCCCAAAACACCATAGCCATAGCTTAGAGTCCGATCTTTGCACTTTAAACTACTTCGGCGGCCTTTCACCCTCCTAATCCACTGCATGGACTCTGAATTACATTGAGGATCATACTGTCTGACCCATGTTTCATCAACGCTTACTGTCCTGGAGCAAATTTCGTCAACACTATCTCCGCACAAGTCTAAAACGCCTGAGAAGTTTCGACACGCCACTCTTTGTCAAACGCTGTCAGGATTTCTCCAACCAGCTCCTTGCTATGCCCAGGGCCTCAGCTAATGGATACATCTTAATTCTTCGATCCTCCAACACAATTTTTTTGACTTTAGCGACGTTTTGGTCGGTCACTACGGATACTGGCCGTCCTGAGAGAGGGTCGTCTTCGATCGACTCTCGTCCTTGTTTAAATAGGCTACTCCACTTTTTAAATGTAGCATAGGAAAGCCCAGAGACACCATAAATAGCAGCCATTTCTTGAAAAATGCATTAAGATATGACGACACGCTAGCTTAGTTGGTAGTGACCCTGCCTTCGAAGCTAGGGGTCCTGGGTTCAAATCCCGGTAAGGGCAGATATTTGTGTGATGAGCACGAGTATTTGTTCAGAGTCTTGGATGTTTTCTATGTATTTAAGTATATATTTCTCTGTATGTATAAGTAAGTTTATCGTTGTCTAGTACCCATAGTACAACCCTAGAGCTTAGTTTGGGACTAGGTCAATGTGTGTGACATTGTCCTGTGATAAATACAAAGAGCGGAATTCTTCATAGCAAAAATCAAACTCAGGGCCACTATTCAGGTGCGTTAAAACGATATCGTGTTTGACACGTTTAAGAATCGTTTATGTCACAGTCGCCATTATTGTAAATGACATAAGAGTTATCAAAACGTTGACAATACGGAAACATGTCAAAAACGATATCGTTATAACGCAGTTGAATAGAGGCCCAGAGGGATTGACCTAACTGTTTTAAATCGACTTATCGATAAATATTTGTCACTTAACGAAACAAAGTTAAAGTAATGAAATCAGGCTTTTGGATATACATACAAACAAATTAACGGTGTCCCTAATTAGCTGACCGCCACTGTATTTTAGTTTAATAGTAAAGAATAAAACAGAAAATAAAAATTAAAAACAAATATTGCTAAGAGTAGGTAACTAATCTTCATTCAAAATAACAAAGTCGAAATCTAAATCTGTACTAAATATGTTTTCTTCATCTTCCCTGTAGTAAAAGAAAATAGTCATTATTTTTTCAACATTGTCACCTTTCAAATTACTCATTTTTTCATTGTAGATCCATTTATAAGATGAAAACGAGCGTTCTACCTCAGTTGAAGTAACAGGAGCATATTTTGTAGTACTCGATAACGGTGTTTTGGCTGTAATCACCTTTTTCTATAAAATCAGCATATTTGCGTATCATGTCGTAGTCCGGAATTCTATCTAGTACTTTTTCAAGTTTTATTTGCACTGTCTGAGATCCACACCAATTTAGAATACTTCTCACCTGGTCAAGTATTAGAAGAGAGTCTAATAAGGATAAACAGGATGTTTGTAATTTGATTATTGCGTCGCGTAAAATGCCATAACTTTCTTTTATGTACAACATATCAATTTCTCAAATTATTGTGCTTATGTACTCTTTTAGCTTCTCTTAATGCAGCCGACTCTTTTGAATTTAATTTTGAAATTACTTCTGTAATACATTCCAAATATTCTGCATAATATATAACTGCATTAAGCCATGTGCCCCACCTAGTTATAATAGGTTTTGGAGGCAATGGTACGGATGGATTTACGTTGTATATTAAGGCATCAACACTTTTATATTGAGATCGTATGTGCTCGCAGACTCTATGTAATCCATGTGCCAGACATGTAACATGTAGTAGATTTGGAAATGTAGCTTTTAAGATTTTACCAGCCTTTAGCATGTACGCGGCACTATCAGTGCTCAAAACGAGGACATTTCTAACATACTTCCGATTAAGTACGATTTGCAACAAGAATTTTTCTTTAGTTCTGTTACAATCAAATTAGTGACACTTTTGCCCATCCTATTTAATGTTTCGTCGACTGTTATCCATATATATTTTCATATCAGGTTCTTACGTATGTCTTGAACTGTTTGTTGGTAAACTATATCTAAGTATACGTTTCTCAGCAATGATTCATCCGGAAGTTTTTTTGATGTACAGGAACAACAAATATATTTTTGTTTTTTTTTTATAAACTGTGGATTGTTAATCTTTTTCCATGGAATATTGCACGAAACTAAAAATATTATTAAATCTATATACATAGAATGTGTCTGAACTCGTAATTTTTGAGCATTGTGACGAATGAGTTTTACTCACTAAATGACTTTCAACACAATGTTTCTTTAGCTGATGTAAATGAACGTCACATTTAGAGCAATATATTGTGGAAGAATCTTCTTTGAAACTAAGAGAAGAATCTTTCTGTATCCATTTTTTTATTGTTTTCATTTAGGATTAACCATTTTAGTAGCACGGCACGGAAATCACTCATGAAACTCAAGTGAGATGACATATGTGACGCTGACATGATTTACTTTAATATGGAGATGCAAGTTGCTTATCAAAAAGGTCAAATGTTACAGAATAATCTTTTAAGTTGATTATGGATACCTAATGCGATATTATTCCGTAACATCGATAAGTCAATAAAACAGTTAGGTCAATCCCTCTGACAGTTTGATTTTTGCTATGAAGAATTCCGCTCTTTTTTTATTTATTTATTTAGATGTTTTTTTACTTTTCGTGAGGAACTTAATCACAGCCCGGTACTCGATTTTCGTAATATGCAATGATAATTCAGACATGCTACTGTTAATCGTTGAATATCTCGAGAAATTATAATTGTAATGACATAATGTTTTTTTCCATTATTTGTTTTTAAATGGTCTATCAAGTGGCCAGTACCATTAATTACATATAAAACCTCAAAATACTTTAGGCTTGGAACTTTTAAGCCACCCCTCGTTATCTCCTTTCGTGTATCTTTATTTACTTTACTATTAATTAGACGTAATTAATCACAAGCTCGTATCGTTAAATACAGCAGTAAGCGACCGCCGACGACCACTGTCCACTTTCACCGTCCGCCATCTTGTGCGCGCAGCGGCCATGTCGTGCGTCTGCGAAACCAATCATTGAGTAATTGGCATTCATATTGTTCCTCGCCTCACTAATGACGTCATAAGTGTACTACTAAAACTCAGATAGACGAACTATACTGGTATCCCAGCACTTTGGTGGTCAAATGACGTCCTATTTGACTTTGTGCTAAATCGTTACGAACTCGTTTCTTCAATTTCATTAAGTACATTACAAATTGGATAGGTATCTACTTACCTGGTTTAAAATGTATTACTTTTGAATTATCCTTTCGATCACTCATAGTAAGTAACCTTTTGTTAAACAGCAACGTTTTGATACGGAACGCTACATCAATTAGGTAGGTGAAGTTTATTATATAAATGTATAAATGGTAATCTGACTGCCTCGCTCGCTGCAGTTTCCTGGCTTTCACATCTTGTGGTGGGAACCGTTTCTTTCCGTGTCTGAAACAGACGCTTTGACTTCGCTACGAATTCCAGGGCTAGGATCGGATATACACACAATTGATCATCTGGTATGACTCGGAATAAATTCACGACATTCTATTTTTCGTAAAGTGTACTGTTGCAATATTTTAGTACTTGTGACTGTGCGTTACTTATAGCATTGTTACTTAAGTTTTTTAACTTAATTTAAGTTCTTTTGTTGCAGATAATTGACGATTAGCGAGCACGTCAAACTTCATGCCAGTCAATACTGTAAGTATATTTTTCCAATTGGGGTAGTGTAAAACTCTTTGTTAATATTAGACCTTGTTCTATCTTGCCAAACACATTTTACTTCATTGAATTTGTAGTTAAGTTTATTTTGTTAAGCGTCAGTAGGTACCAGTTTCCTCCTCCTCGACAGTGTTACTTCTCTTTGATAATATGATACGAAAACAATGTTTGATCACTTGAATATTAATGATCGATCGTTTCATAGGCTTTATGCTAATACACCGTATATTAGTATTCATTTTTAATCTGGGTCCTGTTTTATAAAGCTACAAGTTACAAATTACAAGCGAAACTCTCTTTCTTGCAATGATGATGAGCAAATGAGTTGGGAAGAGACTTCCGCTTGTTTGTAGCGTTATGAAACAGGGCTCTGGTTGAGAGTTCCTGTGGCCCGTTTCATAAAAGCTTGTAACTTATAACTTATAATACAAATCGAAGTATCTTTTTAATACATACTGTTGGAAAGAGTTTACGCTTTTTTAAGTTAAGGAGAAGGCACACGAGCGCTCAGGCCACCTGATGGTAAATGGATACCTCAAATGCGATGGCAACCCTAAGGACTAAGATGGAATGCCTCTATGCTAGTAATTTCACCGGTTGTACCGGTTAGCTTATAAAATAAACTAATATTTTTATGAAATAGGCCCCTGGACGCTGTTTTAAGATGTGGTGTTTTTTAATAATTTACAAGAATTATTATAAACGGAATACCTAATAAGTAGTTTTAAGTGTCAATGACAAGTAGGTAGCTATCTAGTCTAATTAATTTAGTCGCACTAGTACCTATTATGTACCTATACGAAAGTTTGTGTGTGTGTGTGTGTGTGTGTGTGTTTTAGTTTGTTACTCCTTCACGCTGCATCTGCTGGACGGATTTGAATGAAATTTGGAGCTTATACCTACCCTGGATTACATACTTTACTTATCCGGAAAATTTAAAAGTCTCGGAATAACAATCGAAATCCCTCGCAACATGGGATGGCCGAGTAACTAATTCTATATTCTATTCTATGTCACTACATTACTAGTCAGACACTTATGCTACTACCGTGACGGGTATTTAAATAACCATGTTTTGGGTGTTTCTCTGAGAGCTTGCAATTCATTGCCCAGACCTTTATTTCTTACTAGCGACCCGCCCTCGCTTCGCTCCGGGTTAAAGTATACATATAAACCTTCCTCTTGAATCGCTCTATATATTAAAAAAAACCGCATCAAAATCCGTTGCGTAGTTTTAAAGATCTAAGCATACATATGGACAGACAGCGGGAAGCGACTTTGTTTTAGTGATAATTATATTAAAATAAAATAGTTTATCATATAATTTGTGATTAAATTAACTCTAAAAGATATTTACCTAATCTACCCCTGCTTAGCTTTCAATATTCATTGAATTAAAGTCTATTGTATCAAAAATTTGTTTTTATAATACTTATAAAACAGTCCCCTGTCAAAGTCGATGTTTATCTCATAATTATACAGGGGATCTCATTTAAATCGGTCAATATGGGAAATTCTGAAACTATAAGTCATACGAAGATCTCTTCTTAGGAACCATGTCATCGATTTTAATAAGAAGAAAACCTGCATTCACACATTTAAAAATAACCTGTAGTCTTCAGCTCGGGAATCGAACCCGGTTGTTTTGAATAGAATAAACTTCCACTAAGTATCTCTATTTAGAAATCGATTGTGTAGGTCTTAAGCAGTAAATGGCTCTATGAAACATGATGTCTAAAATGAATAAAATGCAATGTTTTCACAATCATTAATTTAATTTATTTTAGTAGGTGTTTATTGTAGGAGAGACAATTTTACAAGCCTAAATTTGTTGAATATTGTAACGGCACCTCCTAAAATAAATTAAAGTATGTGAAAACAATGTATTTAATTCATTTTTCATAGAGCCATTTACTGCTTAAGCCCTACACAATCGATATCTAAATAGAAATATAGTGTAAGTTTTTTTTTCAAAACAACCGGGTTTAATTCCTCAGCTGAGTACAGGTTTTTTTTAAATGTATGAATGCAGTTTTTCTTCTTATCAAAATCGATGACATGGTTCCTAAGAACAAATCTTCGTATGTCTTATAGTTTCAGAATTTCCCATACTGACCGATTTAAATGAGAACCTGTAATACCTGTATAGTTAAAAAAAATATTATTAACATCTAAGACCAACGTAGTTGTTAGTGACAATGTTAGTGATGAATGTTTTATTTTTATAAAATACCTAGTATAAAATAAAACTTATGTTATGTTGTCCTCCAGTTTTACGCACAATTCTCCTGGCGCATTTAAAACTCCCTCAATAACTTTTCATACATCTTCATTTATATATCGTATTTCTTATGCTTTTTAAACTTGCCCAAACATTATTAAAATTATAAATCAATTTAAAAAAATTGCCGAGGGACTGCTTGTTAGGACGAAAACGTGCCTAAATTTGACCGGCTTACAGAGAAATCGAATCGTAGCTTTTAGAACATGCAGTACCTAACTACTAAAAAGAGTAGTAAAAAAATAAACCGAATATCAGAGGGCGTGCGAACTATTTTACGAGAGGAGATCGGATGTACAAATGCGTCGTGTAGGGACAGTGCAACGACCGGCCTTCGCGGAACTTAAATATTAATGACGCATCGTGTACGAGTATAATGGCGACGTTGACTCGAATTTGCGACCGCCTTAAATTTATTCGAGAATCAGTCACACCTTATGACTAAAAGCCAGATGTATGTTTATAAATGAAACTACTATTTGTCTTCCTAGTAGTTATTGTGGCTTGATAATTTGACATAATGCTCACATTGATCACTCACCCTGATGAGTAAGGTAGAAGAAGGCTTTGATTATGATTAACTTGAGGGCCCATCTCTCTCTTAAGGTTTCATGCATTTCCTCGTAGATTTTGGACGACAGGCTGCCAGACTCGGGACTGAAGGCTAACTGTAAGTCCGTAGGACTGTCCCTAACTAAAACGACAAGTAGGTAACTCGGAACTTAATCTTGAAATGAGCTAACGTATGAAGATCTGTATAAATATACTAGAACATTTTAAAATCGTAAATCGTAATGTCACAAATAAATAGGTACTTACTATTTGTTTTAGCGTTGTTGAAAAGCATTTTAACAATTGAGTGACTAAGCGAATTTTTTTATTTTGGTAACTTCGGACAGCCGCTTTTAACGCCTACAGATAAAGGCACTGACACGCCGTCACCTTGTGTTATTTCTGTTTCGATTCCTACCTCTACGAATACAGGAAAGCACCTTGCGACACAACAAAAGAAACAATTTGTTAACATCTAGATCCAAATCTTTATCAAAATTTACTGTGCAATTTTGTTAACAGTTAGTCACTTAACGATTTAAAAAAAAAACGAAACCTGTGGCACGCTTCAAGCTACTAATATTATTTGCATTGCGTTGTGGATGATATATGCTAAATATCAACAGCTATACGCAAGTAATTTCGGGTTGAAGCACAATTGGTACCTACACAGCGCGCGGTAAACATGGATTATGCACGTGAATTAATTTATAGTTCACCATTCTTCAAAAACTAGCTAGCTAGGTAAAATTTCCTTGTTTAACGAAAAGGACTAACCGCAGTGATCCAATAAACCTTTGCCCCATCTTTCCTTATAGCTTTAATACCTGTATCTAACTCCACCGTTACTTGCGCTAGGACCAAGCAAAAAAACGCCCCCTCGACCAGTCATCTTTAAATAACGAACTTGACCCAGTTGGGGCGGGGTAGCTCTGCAATAGTCTCAGAGTCTCGCCGGCCGACCTTTGCCAAACTTCAGACGACCTGTCTTATTTCAGGGTATTCAACGCCTTCTGAACGTTTTAATGTGAGGTTATTGAATTGTTCAAGTGTGTCGTCACGTGATTTGCATATTAACTGTATTTAAAATGTATTGTTGGTATAAGTACCTATTTTTGCAGCACACTTTTAACATAATTTGTGAGTTTGCCACATTCTGAAGCAGGCAGTCATATTGCCGTAAATAATAACGCGATTCTAAAATCGCGTATATGACTGCCTCATTGAGACTGATAACAGCATGAAAAATCTACTTATGACAGAATTACAATTATAAGCATTAAAGGAGAATGGGCAAAAATTTTTGGACCCCAGCGTAGGAACCAATAACAATAAGCGATTATGTTATAAGTAGGTTATTTTATATACCCTACAACTTTTTATGGCGCTTTTTAAATCGATGTGAGAAATTTCATTGGCTAATTTGCCCATCCTCCTTTAATGTCATATGGAATGGAACTAGCTTTCTGAACCGAGTTAGTCCTGACTCTTCCTCCCAAATCGGTCATAGTTAAAGAGCGATAGTGATATTAGTGATAGAATCACGAGGATTCGAACTGTGTTCAATCCACCAGTAACGAAACTTTCGCAAAAACGTCTAACAACGAATTTGATTCGCTGTACGATACAATGAAGTTACGGTTCGCGCGGGTGTCGCGCGGGGCGCGGAGGCGGGAGGTCAATGACGTCTCCGTCTGGCTCCCCGCGCCTCGCGTGAACCAGTTCCCGGACGGCTCACCTAGGGTTTCCAGCTTACCATCCGTCATTTTGATTTCGTAACTCGTTGAGAGCGAAATATTTATAAGGGTTCGTTTGGGAAGGTGATGAAAGTCAAAGCAACTTGGAGGAGGCGGTTAGCTCAAGTGGCCGTCGATAAATGTAACAATGAATCTCATCTTTCTAATCGGAAATGTAAACGAAAAGACGAGTTAAATAACGTAAATAAATCAAAATTAATCAAACGGTCGCGGTGCTGTGAGGAATCAGCGTAATTTACAATTATTTATTTGAAATAGATATTCTAAGTATTGATAACCCTAGCGCTCCAGACCCTTCTATCTAGTTTACAGTCCGGTACAGTACTCTTACTTGCTTACCTGCTGAACAAGCCTGTTGGGTCACATTCTGCCACGCCGCGTATCAATAACAACAAAAAAAGCAAACTGTTTTTGCAAAGTATATTTCTGACATTCCTATATTAAGTCAAATACTTTAACGCTTCGATATTTATGAACGGGGGGTAGAAAGGGGGGAAACTTGTCCTTTATGCGCATAAGTAGTGTTTACCACAGATAAGAAATGCTTGAGTATCGCACGCGAGCTGTCAAAAACACGTGCCGTTCAGTTTCGCAATGCAACGGTGTCGCAATCCGACCGCTGCCGAAAATAGTCTAAAGTTTCTTCATGGCATTTTTTATTCGCGCCATTGTGAGCTTGTGATGCTTTTTCACGCTTTAGAAAGCGGTCTATAGATAGATTAATCACGGGATATACCGTTTATAATATTTGGATTAAGAGTATTTTATGCCTGTAATAAGTTACATTGATAAAAATAAACTTTTCTCAAAAAAAATATGTACCTATGTTAATATATACAGAATATTCGAATATTAAGGTGAAGAATTTGGTTTGATTGTTTTATACATCACATGAGTTTACGTCCCAAAGTAAGCCAGCAGCGGCCTGTGTTTAACCTAATAAGCAAATTCAATAACAAAGCCTCCAGTCAAGTCACGTTTGTTACAAATGTAACCTAGCCAAGTCACCAATAACCTTCATATCTGTACTCAAGTCGTGAGAGATTACGTCTTTTACTTGTTATTTAAGTATTCCTGTAATTAACGAAAGCGAAGAAATTAACGTAAAATTGATTGGACCAAGTTTTGATTTAAATATTACGTTTTTAAATCATGATTTACTTATACAGTTAACTCAAAAAACGAATATCAATCAATATCAGCGATGCCGCTCTGTCACTGCAAAATAACTGACGAGAAATTATTTACCGATGATTGGTTATCACGAAGAAATATACATGAACCGTGTACCTAACGTGTTAAGATGTTCGTAAACATTTTAATTATAGTTTGTTTCATTTAAGGCGACGAAAAAACACTTTACTCGGAATTTTATAACTACTTTTGTTGCTAAATTAATATGAAAGGATCTCAAAACTAAACGAGTTACCGCACATGTACTGGATTGGCTCAACCCGTCTTGATCTTGGAAAAAAATAATATAAACAAACTTTATTGTGTTACAGTTACAATAGATGAGCGTTTAAAAAATGCATTGTGCTTTATTCAAATTTCGTTAATTATTACATATAAACCCTACACTACTTACTCGGATTCTGATGATGTCTAGGAGTCAACAACATTTATTATAAAAGTTTTAGCTTTAAAAATTGCATTTCACTCGTTAACAGTCGGATCATAACTGAACAACATACCTAATCAAAGTACATGCAAAAAATATTCTTTTTAAAATGCACAACTTTCGGTCATTTGGCACCCTCCGTAATTGTTTTACAACCCTACTTAAAGATAACAATTAAACAATAGATAGTTATAATTTATAATGGTTGGTTTCAAGTGATTTTTCGTCATCTTAAATAAAACAAACTAGGTATACTAATGTCAATTAAATAGCAGAAAAGGAAAATAATAATTATGTACATAATATTATTATATTATGTGATGTAATAATAAACATCGTTTCTTTTCTACACCACCGGTTGAAGAAATGTCGTTCCTTCAACACGAACGGTAACAGAAACGGTATCCTGTTTCCAAACGATGCTTCGACTGACGACATGACATTTCCATAGTGATGCTTGCTTGGTAAGATAATTATAATGAGTCCTTTTGCCGTTAACTTAACTCTGTAGTATTAGACTATTATTATATTGCTACTCTTTGGGAGCCTGTTCTTGTGCATTTGCCCCATTTCAATAAGTAACTAGACTAGACGCATTTCAATAATTGTCAAAGTAGATACGAACTTTTATAACTTGTCGCTTAAAAGTTACGTAAGCAATGTTAAACAAGATTGTCAAATGTGTTAATGTGATTAAGTACAAAAAAACAGCTACATTTGACGCTGACTGTACCTCTACGTACTTATATTTAAAATCACTTCACAACACTCTAAAATAAACGCTGAAGAATTTATTACTATTAAATTGTACAATACAAAGTTTCTTTCCGCGTAACAGATTTTGATGTACCTAGTTTTCAACATCAGTTGGATTTTTGACGGAAAGTTTATGTATAATACATTCTGGTTTATGTAAGAGTGTTACAGGAACCTCACATAAACCAAAGCGAAACGACGGCGGGTCGCTAGTATAGTATAAAGAACATTACTTGCCTTAAATAAAAAAGCAGCTACCTTTTCAATTAGACCAAGTCAAAAGAAGTTGATGGAGGAAGATGCTGATTTTAATAAAGTATGACTATTTGTCATCTCGTTGATTGCAAATGTACAATCCCAGCTATAATGAGAATGAGAACCCACGCGTATGGTGAGTGATGACGTAACATTGGTTCTAGAAGTTATCGCAAAAACTGTGCTAGTGCAAGATTTCCGACCCTAGAGCGCCTCTGCGTAGATCGGAGAAGGGGCAACGGTTCGCCTTGATGGGGTGTTCACCTCTGCCTCACACTTTACATACTATCGCGTTTGACATTACCAAGATTTATTAACGTCATGAGTATCTTCAATATTAATAGAAAAATATGTTTATGTGGATCACAGGGCATTCCTGTTGCAAATGTATGCCAAAAAGGAAATGTAAAGTTTTCATCCAGAGTGTTTGTTATAGTCACGCAAAAAGTCAAATACAAGGCGCTGCACAGAAAGTTTCGTTAATCTAATATTTACAAACTTATTTTTGACACATATTATACCTTTTTATAATCTCTAATTATCTTAACGTAAAATATTTTTTTTTGTGGCCAGTGTCCACAAAGAAAATTATTTTACTTAATTGTTTTTCGAAGTCGTTTTGTCACTGCTGAAAATGGAACTGCCCCGTGAAAATTTAAGAGCTATGATTTACGACCACTTTATAATTGGATTATAACACAAAACAAATTGACCGGATGATTACTGTTAGTATGATGTTTAAAGACGACATCATACAGGTGGTATCCAGAATTTCAACGTGGCCGTGTATCCCTTACGGACTACGTAAGAGACGAAGGACGACCGAAATCGGCCGTCACGCAAGAAAACATCAATGTTGTGCGTCAGCTGATAAAGGAAGACCAGTATGTGACATATCAGGAGATTCAAGAGTGTTTGGGTATTAGAATGAGTCGGATATAAATTATTTTATAGAAATAATCAGGTGTGCGAAAGTTTGGATCCTCACGTATTATCTGACGAGTAGAAAACGACTCGTATGAATTGGTGATGAAAAACTTTGAAAGAATTCAACGGAGGAAGTTCAATATACTTTTTAGCGTCGTATCAGGTGAAGAGTCATGAATTTATGCATATGCGCCTGCAACTAAAAACAAATCTCGAGTATGAGTCTACGAAGACGAGCTCAGCCGACAAAAGTGATTCGTTCTCGCAGCACGGGCAAAAAGATGGTGGCTACTATTCTTTCGAAGGTCGTAGAACGGTCAATGCCAATTGGACGTAGTTCTTAGCAATAAAATGTTAACCTTCATTATCACAGTTTACATTGTCAAATCACTGTGGGTTGGTTCCCGATGCAAAACTAAGTCCAATTGGAACAGAACTATTTGTTTGCCAAATATCTTTGCTGAACTCCGAAAAAACCCATGTCGCCGAATCATCCTTCGTAATGCCAGCCCTCACACCGTTCGTGGAAATACGGAGTATCTGGACGGTAAAAAAGTCGAACTTATGAACCATCTTCCATACAGTTCACACTTAAGTCCCTATGACTTTTTCACATTCTCTAAAATCAAGGATAAGTTGCGTGGTTAGCTGTTGCAGAAGAAACAGCGAAGGCATTTAAAATAGCAATTCAGTGGATCCCCATGTCAGTGATCAATATTTGCTTTAACGATGGAATATTGAACGCATGGAAAAGTGCATAAAATATAAAGGCGAATACTTTGAAAACAATAATACTTAGTTAATTACGTAACTGGTACATAATAAAGCTTCTTAAGGTAGAGTCGACGTCATAAATCTGTTGTAAACTTACATATAATTATATATATGAAGTTGTCTCAGTGAATGAAAGTGACAAGGTACTAAAGTGTAAACATATTAATGATGTCGACTGTACGAGTGCCGAGGTAAGAGCGCAAGCGACAGCGAAGCGAGTATTCTTATGACTGCAGGCACGAGTATCTTTAGTGCTAATTATCTACCGTTCAATACATAAGTTGTTGAAGAAACTTAAAAATTATAACGACAAAAATAAACAATGGCTAACTATTCTACGAAACGCCATTGTTGATAGATAACCATATTGGGCGGTACCATGGTAACCAAATAACAATTTTAAACAAATGATTAGTCTCAAAATCATATTTGTTTCTTATCTACTCGTACGTCATTTAAATTATTATTCAAACATTTCGAACGATTTCATATACAAATTAGGATGTCAGGTGCTCACTAAACGCCAAGACATCCGGAATAACCGTAACCATTGTCCATGATAACAAATGATTATAAAATAACAATTAATGCTATGGAAACGCTCATTTTAGAACAGTTTTCACGCTTCGGTTACGCTATAGGTGGTATTATGATACCCTTAATGATATGAACATTAGAGGTTTGTACGCGAGTAGAGAAATAACTTTTATTCAATTTAACGGCATTTTTTATTCCACAAACTTTCAGTTTGACCCTCATATTGTGTGAATAACATAACATGTGGTTTAGGGTATAAATATGTTTAAAATTTGTTGTTATTTACGGTAGTATCATTCCTGTATCGGGTAAAGGCTTCTCGTTAGGACAACTTGTGCTAGCCGAGACAATGACGCTCGATAAAACTACGTTGGCGTCGCGTCGACGTTGCGTTGCCGGGACTCCGACGCTCAAAAGACGCTAGTGTGATAATAACTTAATCTAAAAATAACCTTTATATTCCTAGTATAATTAAACACCTTCTCGATATTTTCGATACGAATTCAAGCCAAGTTGCGCAGATAAGTTTACATTTGCAAATTAAGTTGATCACCTTGTTGAGTACCTATTCTACCTACCGATAAAGGTTATGATCAGTCACAAAAACCGGTCGAGTTTGCATGAGTACCCTTACCTCGCCAATGTAAAATCACACGACTGCTCACAATCAGGGGCAAACGGACGATAAGGTTTCCGAGATCGATAATAAAAAAAAAACTTTGAATAAAACATACACAAGGTGTATTTATTATCGGGTATTAGACTAAGTAGATGCTTTACTGTATTAATATCATTTAAATTAATTGGAGGAGGAATTTAATGTACTTAATCGAAAAGCAGTTGGCGTGATCGCAACCTTGCGGCGGGCGGTACGCGGCGCAGGTCAGATTTTTCGAAGGTCGATGACTCGCCGCCTGTTATTGCTAAGAGTTATTATTATTAGCGCATCCCGGACGAATAGTTCGAACGTCGAGCAACTCTAACAAAGCGCCCGAATACGTTCGAATCGACGCGCACGATTAGGTACGATCCTATTTCTTTTTGACAATTTATTTTGTGATCCTTTTATCACCGTCCTCCCCGAAGTTACCTGTGCTCTTGTAAATCGCCTACGGGTTAAATATCTAATAGATTGATAGCTTAGTTTTATTTCCAGACTTTTTTTTTCACACATTTTGTTACTTTATCGTCACAATGTAAAGTTTAACAGGTTGAGCAGATGTGTTTACTAGTTAAATTATGAATCAAATGCCTATGAGAGTCTTTATCGGATTTTATTGTTTAATGGGGTTTTATTTTGGTTCAAGTCAATTAACATGTAAATCGGTCTCGCATGTACTTGTCTCTGTTGCTGTTAGGTTATTTTCGCTCCATGGTAAAAGGGGACCAAGAGATGACAAATGTTGTTTTTTCACCGCAGTGTGCAACACCCCACCGACCCCGAACACAATCGCACATGTTACGCAAGAGACAAGTGTCAAATAATAAACGTCCGCACAATACAATCGTCGCCATAGTTGTTGCTAGGGTTGTACAGAAATATTTTTTTAAACATTATGAATCTTCTATCATTGAAATCATCTCCGGCGGGCATAATGATTTTTGGATTCGTAATCAACGTGTAGATTCGCATTAATTTGCGGTTGCGCCGATCACGTTTTCTACTGTCCCACTAAACATGACCTGTGTCTACAAGTTTGTGCGGCATTAATCTACCGTAGTGCAGATTTTCGTATAAGTTAAAGTTGAAAGCCCTAAATATGCCTACAGGATAAATTGTTCGACTACACATATGAATTAAAGTTCTCTGTTGGAAAACATTACGCTGCAGTTACGGTAAGAAATTAGTTGGTATATTGTTGTGTCGCTGTCGGCCGCCCAACATCTGGCTCTGGCTATCCGGTCCAGACGTACAAAAAATTAAGATGAATAGCCCACTGACGTTTACAATTGAGATTTGGAACATTGTTGACGTAGCTCATTTGGAAAACTGTTTGCGATCGACGCTGGGTTTACTAAAAACTTCTCGTAATGCGTAATGGGCTTTAATCTCAAATACTTACCTATACATGAATCGGTCTCATTTACGAATAAATTATTCTTCTGATTTTTGGATTAAATGATGATACAAGTGAATAAACCTTAAATCATTTCTTAAGTTACAAAGTTGACGAAATTGAAAATCAATACATTTAGTAAAATGTTTAATTTCGTCTTATTAATATCCGATACGATTCTAATACAAAACTAAAAGAATCCTTACTAGTCAAGTATTCTTTCGAAGCACAAAAAATCACCCTCCTCAAATACAAAATTTACCTGCGAGCTCGGATAATAGAACAGTTCAAGGGGACCAAATTAGTTTTCTTTAAAAAAAGCCGAAGGGCTTAGAATTTGTCCCTAAAATTTAATTTGTATAACTAAGATGGAATGCGAAATCAATAGTGATTTTGAAACGTTTTAATTGGTTTTAATTTGAATATTGGAAAGCAGTTACCAACTCAAAACTTTTATGTATTTATTTTCGCAAATTGTGTTTGATGAATAGTATTAACACCAATACAAACACTTATCTGCGTGATTGGAAGAAATCTACTAAAACTCACGAGCTAATTAAAGTTGTACACTCAATCAACAAAGAAATATCATAACTTGAAATCGTTTTTAAATGTAACTTGCTATGCTATGTATTCCGAAACTTATTCCGAGTTTTACGCAACTTCCCCAAATTTTTGGCGTCAAATTTCAAGCATATTCACGAAATATCGTAAGCCTTAAGCAACAGTACAACAATGTTGAAGTAAACTGCAAGCACCTGAACGCGAGGCGCGCAAAAAGCGCAAAATGGCTGACCCAGTGACCCAAATACGTTGTCCATGAGCGCAGCAAGGTCAGGCCACAACGTGAGACTGCTACGAAGCGTTTATGAAACGGTATAATGACATAAACCTGCGTTCCCTTCAAAAATAAAGGAAGGGCTAAGTAATTACTTCAAAAAGTTAAATATTTCATGTCAATATTTAATCTTTTTTTCAACTGCCTAAGTCCGCCCGAATATAGCACCAAGCGCCTCAGTTCAACATTTTTGTAAATTAAATTTTGGCCTGATTATCCCCTTGTTAAATCAACTTCGTTAGTTACCTATGTACTTATATGCTATGCTTAATAGTGTTCTGAATGACACACATTGCTGTTACAATTGCTGAATTAACCTTAGGTGTCTTGTGTCACTTTTACTGAACATCCGGTTTGAAGGACCATAGTGAACAGTGAGTATTGTATCAATAGTTAAGTTACACAATACTGCTTTTATGCACATCGGACTAACCAAATATTGCGCCATTGGTCATAAAACATTAAAAAGCCACTGGCTATATAGTCTTGAATGACTAATGTTATTAAAAATAATGTAATACATAGACAATGAATTAAGTCTGAATATGCGGAATCGGAACGTGTAGGCGAAATACTAGCTCGGGTTACCGTCTGGGTCCCAGACAGTCTGGCTGGACTAATTACAGCAAGTGCTGACTTTTGCCTCCAGAGTGTTATGATTATTATATTACACGGCGATATTTATAATGCAACATTACACTTAATTACATAGGGGAATTGAGGTTTCTTCAGTTTATCTTTTTAATCTCTACAATTCTATATGAATTTCAAAGTTAAGAACTATATTTTCTCTGTAACTCCTTACTAGGTACTACGTAGGTACCTACGAGAATGTCATCATAAATGTCGGAAAGAATAATGAAGAAACATATAATATCCAACACACCTCGGAAGCAGTAGTTACTCGCAATGCTTGGACCTCATATGCGGGAAGATTCATGTTTGCGGGCTCTTTTTTACGAATAAAAAGAAACACCAACCTCGTGCAACGATGTCACTGGGTACGAATTATGTACTCCCGTGTTTTTCTACTATTGTTGGGTTTATTGATGTATAATTAAATAACTTATCCTCTTGGGATTTCTGCTTATTTGCTTTCTACGCGTGATGACATCGTTTATAACTGATAACAAATTGTGTGATTTATCTGACATATTCGATCAATGCGAGCCCATTGTTCGAATATGTCATCATTCCCCATGCTCCTGTCGTCTCAGGTCACAATTAGTTACATCTTACGTCTCCTCGCCACGCTTAACATCTTAAACCTGAGTTACATTGCAAATGACTCCAAATACACTTTATTTAGATTCATGTGACAGTAATGCAGCTCTCCAATTGGGAAGTAGCACCCCTTTTGTAGCCGCTTCTGTAACACGGTCATATTTAGGTCGCCTGCATATTTCGTTTAGATAAACTCGCCGCAATGTTCCAGGGAGATAAGGAAGTGTCGCTGGACGTTGTTTACTTGACAGATAACCCTTATTTACTATTCGCGATATTGTTATGATTATGATGGTTGGTGACGCAAACCAATAAACATCGACGTTAAATAATGAGCAAATTGAAAATAAAAACACACGCAAGTATCACAACATTAGGGATGTTACGGAGGCGGTTTTACCGGAGCCGGAGCCGGATCCGGAGTTTCCTTTTTTTATTTAACGGAGTCGGATCCGGAGCCGGAGGCAAAGCTGAAGCCAGATCCGGATCCGGAGGTTTACCGGATCCGGAGGTTTACCGGATCCGGAGCCTTAACCGAGTACCTTTTATTTAAGTGGAAGATTAATGTATTGAAGGGCAAGTTTAATTAAACAACACAATACCTACAATCAGACTTTTTACTTTAATTATTAAATTTATATAGACTATTTTAGATAAACAAATTTTCGTCCGTTTATAACTAGTATAAATCAACGCAAAAATTAAAAGAAATTTTCATTTGACCACGGAAACAAATTTAATTTAACCCAAATTAAGGGTTTCTAAAAGTACTAAATTGTACTTAATAAATAAAAGTTTGTACGTGCGCCGCGATGCCGCGGCAAATGCAATACCTTCAGCTCCGGTATAAATTCGGTAAAAAAATAACGGAGGCGGAGGCGGAGGCGGAGGTGTGAAATAAAAAATAGCGAAGGCGGAGGCGGATCCGGAGGTGTAAAACCAAACGGAAGTTCCGACTTAACGGATGCGGAGGCGAAGCTCCGTAACATCCCTACACAACATAATAGGGATTGAAATTATTGAATGCTAGGAACGACAACACAATACGATGCGAGCTAGACTAATTGCGTGTTTTGTGTCGAACCTGCCAAGTAAGTGGTATATTTTTCAGAATTAAGTTAATTTGTGGAGAGGGGCGTTAGTATGCAACAACGCGCGCCCGCGTAGCGGCACGGGAGTTGACCGTTCGTCGCGTAACGGCAAATGCTTTTATTATTCTTTTATTACATTCCAACGTTTTTTTTGGCAGTTTTTTCGCATTCAGAGTGCTGTTAAGACGGATGAAAATATGGTTGGACACGGCAGTCTCTTTAATAATTACTTTTATAACGAAAGAACCCTAATAATCTAACATGAATTAAGTTTTAGTGTAAGAGTAGGAATGAATATGAAATTCTACTTTAATAACCAGATGAAACCGAAACCTAAGTAACAAGCACCAATAACCCATCCTGCCGTCGCGAGGCATTCAAAATAGTCGTAAAGGCATGGTTCAGCGAGCCGACCTCACCGGCCGCGGGCATTCCGTCGTTCAGCCACCCGCCAGCAGGACATTGACTTGCCCCCTGGCCTGCGTTACCCCCACCCGTGCTATACCAACAAACGCATTACCTCTCGCTTCCAGAGCTTTCGATAATATTCGGAAATTTTGAGGTCATTATTACCCAAGTCCTTCCTGTCATGCGATCCCAAAAAAGATGCAAATAATTTATATTTAACGAGTTTTTGTGTGCCAATTAGTGGAATGATTCTGATAGCGCTGATTATGTAACAACACGATTTCTCCCGTTTAGCACAAATTGATGCCCGGTATAGGTATTACTTGCAAGCCGTTACGTCACCTCTCCTATTACAAAACGCTGCATTAATTTGCTGTTCAGCATTATTAACCGTTTTGATAATATCGTGGACGTCTCGTATTACTTCGCTGAATTGACATCAATAATGTGACTTAAAGAGTGGTTGTTTGAAGCTGCTGAGAATGCCGAACTTGTGCGCGACCTCGTTACGCAAAACGAACGTAACGGTAGTCCCACTAACGTGGTCTGCGCTGCGACCGAAACCCGGCAACTTGGAAAGTAATCGCCTGGCAACGGTCACTTTCTCTAGAACAGGTCCCCCAGTCTTGCCTCGACCATCGCAGTACGTGGTACTCGTGGTAGTACCAGTACTTTCGACGCCTTAAACGTTCTAAGGCACCGACACACGCACACAAATCGTCACATCCTTATCGTACGTGCTAACCAGATAGATGTCCAACTGGCAACATAGTTAGCGTGTTTAAATAGGTATGTATGCGTCTGCCTTACGTGCGGTGCAGATAACCTTGTGATTGACTGTGTTGCAATCATATCACTGACGATTTCGCTTGCCAAATAAAAAAGAAGTTCCATTGCGTAACCTCCGATCCTGTATAAACTTTTATCTCCTCTTATTTGAATAAATGATTGGCAAACGAACCTTGGCAATCGAGCCGGCTGCAGAGCTATTACTGTACTAATAATATTTTGTACGTATTAATGATTCGCGATTTAATGATCGTACTTGGCGGCCATTTAGTAAAAGTTTGCTAGCGGACGCGAGCAAACTTGACTGCGTAAAAAAAGACTAGCAGCCGAGCAAGGCGATGACTCTGCGTAGAGAGCAAAAAAACACCCAACAAGTGCGTTACCCCCTCGAAGTTTATCGTATACATAGTTATCTCGACGAGAACAACTTACACGCTCGAATGGTTAAACACTGGGTAACGATGTTAGTTTGAACGAGCTTATTTTATGCCAATGAATTATTTTAAGCATAACCTTCTACTTAGCAGAAGTGGTTTTCATATTTTGTTTTTCTCACGTTCGTTTGCCGTCGTTTTCACGTAGACAGAATTTTCTCATCTTTAACACGCTTTTGATTTGACGGCACGTTCTTTCTTTCTGTTACAGTTACGTAATTACGTAAATTCGTTCTCCATTCTAGATTACTTTCTTGTTAATATAGATAAAACATGTCTAATCATTCGCAATAGTGATTTTGTTGACCGGACTTTATTTTATGTATGGATATGTTTCATCGTGTTTGTGTATATGCATGTTCAGCCTAGTTGGTAGTGACCCCTGCCTACGAAACTAGCAGTCCCGGCTTTTATTAATTATTATTGTTCATATACATTTATAATTAAACAACTACCTCGCCCTGACAGTAGTTCGTTGGCAAGACCGCACACGTTTCACTTAAATTGTTATGCACCTAAAGAAAACAAAAAAACTAGTGTGAGTGAAATATTGTGTGATGAGCGCGAGTATTTATTTTGAGTCTTCCAGTAGCCATAGTACGAGGGCTGCCTTTTAAGTTGTGTCGTTTGAAATAAGTATAGACAATCTAATAGATTATTACCATTTATTGTTTTTCAAAGAATTCGCCGCGATATTTAATACACTTTTGCATGCGTTCAAACCAGTTTTTAAAACATTTATTCCACTCCGAAGTGGGGGTAGTCAAAATGGCCGATTTGTATGCGTCAACAGCTTCTTCGGGTGAGCTGAAACGTTGACCACGAAGACTTTGCTTAATTTTGGGGAACGTAAAAAAATCGTTAGGGCTTAAGTCAGGACTGTAAGGCGGGTGATCTAAAATTTCCACGTTTTGGGTGTTCAAAAACATCTTTGTCTGGCGGGCGGTGTGCGAACTTGCATTGTCATGGTGCAGTATCATACGACGTTCCGAGTTGTTTTTTCGAAATTCGGTGATGACTTGTGGCAAACAAACAGTGGTATACCAGTCGGCGGTAACCGTCTTGCGATCTTCTAGTACAATAGTGGCGACGTGACCACCCTTTGCCACAAACGAGGCAACCATTTTTTTTGAAGTGCTCCGAGAGCGTATGACTTTGGTCGGTTTTGGCTCGTCCTGGAAGACCCAGACAGTTGACTGCTGTTTTGAATCTGGATCGTAAGCATATATCCAAGACTCGTCACCACTAACCACATCATAAACATGTTTTGACTCTCCTCGGCTGAATCGCTTCAGAGTTTTGCGACACCAACTTACACGGGCTGTTTTTTGGTCGTCGCTAAGCAAATGTGGTATCCAACGAGAGATCAACTTTTTTACAACAAGTTCTTCGTGCAGGATTTTTTGGACAGTGGTCCCTGAAATGCCCACGGATGCCTCTATTTCACGGTATGTCACATGACGATCTTCGAGTATTAGCTGCCGCACGGCTTCGATATTCTCTTGCGTCATGGCGGTTTTTGGACGACCTTCACGAAGCTTATCACTGAGGCTAGAGTGCCCACGTAAAAATTCTAAGTACCAGCGTTCTACAGTCCTAAGACACGGTGCTGCATCACCAAACACAGATGTGATCTCCTCAAAGCACTGAAGTCGCGATAATCCCCTTTTAAAGTTGTAGAAAATTACCGCACGCAAATTTTCCTTAGACATTTCCATTTTTACAACCGACTTGTCACCTTTGAATAGACGCTGTAATAAAACTATTCGACCAATTTGAAAACATTCTTTTGTTTTCGAGTTCTAAATTCAAAAGGATGAAAATGCCATATGTTTTTTTTTAAATAATCGCGGGAGGTTGGCAAACGACACAACTTAAAAGGCAGCCCTCGTACCTACAAACCTTGAGCTCAGTTTGGGACTAGGTGAATTTGTATGAGTTTGTCCCCTGATATTTTCCTATTTATTGTATATATGACTAGCGTTTTCCCGCGACTCCGTCTGCATAGAAGTCGTTTATCGCTATTCCCTCAGGAACCGTTCATTTTTTCGGGATAAAAAGTACGTCTATACCCCATGTTTTTTCATGTTCTTCCCCGGGACTCAAACTATCTCCATATCAAATTTCATCTCAATCGGTTCAGCTGTTTATCCGTGGAAGCGTAACAAACAGACAGACAGGCTACTTTCACATTTATAATTTTAGCATTAGTATAACTAGATGGCGAACAAGTAATAAGAATAAACATTTTCGATTTCAAAGTCATATCCGTGTTTGATAATGCCAGCGATGAGATATCAAACACCATAAAGATTTGAGCAACATAAAATAAACGTAGATGTCGTAGACATAGATGTTAACGTAATAAAATAAATGCTCAAGGCCAAATTGAGATACACGTAATATTATTATTATGTAATGGGAGGTACGGGCGAGTTTTATTATTTGACACACAAGTCCCTTTTTACAAAGACCCGTTGACGAATGTATGTATTATAAAATGTCAAGATCGCAAGTGATACCTCAAACAATTTACGAAATCTAATTAAAAAGTAGGTCCTTATTTTAAACATAAGACCTTTCGTTTAGATACTTGGTGTAAGTAATATCATTTAAAGCATACGTTCGTAACATAATTTTAGCTTACTTAAACCCTTTCTACGCCACGTACGATGTGTCACTGTAGCCACGATTTTATCAAACATGCTTTGTCAGTTGTGAGTTGTGACAATACTTGTTATCGCGAGTTTCGTGTTATCTCACTTCCTTAAGTTGTTGTAGATCAGTTTTTGTTACATTTGCTAATGTCTCGTTTGAATTGCGCTTCATTGTTGAGCCGGTAACAGAGATGACCTTTACGGGCGAGCGCGCGGCCATGAGCGTCTCCTGAAGGTTACATGCTTCTCGGATGGTCGCCCAACACAGGAGAGACGGTATCTTAAATAAATAAATAATTTCTTAATTGCATAAACTTTGGGTTCAATCTGCTTTAGCTTTCGTCCTGCAAGGTCGACTTCTAAATTGTATGAAGTAGCAAATTTTAAAAACAAACGTCGTGTATTGGCGCTGTTTTCAGCTGTCACGCAATTATTTCCTGCTGTAAACGCGGCTTTACCGTGTTGGTAGATGCTTATAGGTCGACCAACCAGTCGGTCAGACGCCCTCCCTCCCTCTATCTGTCCTCCCTCCGTCCGTCTGCCTCTCTGCCTGCTCCCTCCCTCCCCGCGAGCCTCCCCACTGCGCTAGCGACAGCCGTCCAATCCAGCCAGTCAGTCTTTGGCCGCCCGACCGAGTGAACGTTTCCAAAAACTGTACCACGGACTTTTTACGTCACAATTAATTTTATCTTTAATTTTAACTAACTACTCCAAGTACGTTTCCGTTTTATCATTCCTGTTGCCTTTGTTTTGAGTATAGTTTTCTATTTCGTGATGTTCTTGGGTAGCCGTGTATCTCAACTGCCGCTTTGTCTTGTTACAGGTACCTGCCTACTGGTAACCGGGCTGGGTGTGAACTCAGATACGGTGTGTGAAGTTTTATGTAATCGTTTTATACTGTTATTGAAGAAACCCAAGTGGAAGTTGTGTGCCCGATTCTTGGAGTGTGTGGAACGTCTAACAAGATTTGGTTTTATGCGGTGGATTCGTGTTTACTAAATAAAGTGAAGTGAACGTTCCAGCGATTAATGCTCGATTGTTATGCTCTTTAAACAAGTGATTAGTGTCATTATTGGATTGTTATCTGTTCGCTTGGACTCCTAGCAGCTTAATGGCTACTGTAAGTATTTATTTTAACTTTTCTTTTGATGATACCATAGTACAATCCTCATCAAAATTCAAGGTTTTGAGGTAAAGTTAATTAGGTAAAAATGCTTGAACAGAGTTTCCGTCGCGTGCAACGGTATTCATTATTAATAATACGATAATATGTTCGTTCGTTCGTCCGTTTAGTCACTTACCTAATAGCAACAGAATTCAACTACCATGTCGCCTACTTAACTCTTTATTTCTCTTATGGCTCTTGAAACTTTAATATAAGTACCTAAATGTTATTATCAAAAGTTAAAAGTCATTCATTCAGGAACTAACTTTTAACTTCCTTCTTCAATATTGTTGCCCAATGAAATTTCTTGAGCCGGTTTATCTTGTTTTTTCTTGTTCCAACATTCCGACCCCATTAGCATTTTAAAATTTAACATTATGTTGCAATTTAAGCACATCAAATAGGCACTTACTGAATTCTTAGAAATCATGCTGCCACCAGCAATTTTTTTAGGAAACCGCACAATCGTCGCGTTCCGCGGTGCAGTTGCGTGAACATTCCGCGAATTCCCACGCGCCCCGGTAAAAATGGTTCTTTGTTGCTTGTGATGCTATTCACTAAACTAAATCACTCATTGTGAGCTTAACAGCAAGGTTGTGAGCTAATGAGACAATCGAGATCGCGATGTATGCGGGCGCCATCTTACCGCCACTTGTCTGACGCGCGCCGCGACCTCGTGTACAAGTTCACTAATTTTAGATCACCGTTGACAATGTTGACAACTTCGTAGTCATCGTTTTAAATATCGCAACAATATCGATCGTCGAAACACTCCCGACTACATTTCAACATCGGTAACAGTGTTTAGCAACCGATGTTTATTTATACAAGTGAACTGATGCCTTCCTTAAAGGTTGTTGACAATATGGAAATTACATTACAAATGCTTTAATCAAGAAACCTTTTAATGATCACAAATTACAAAAAAACTATTTAATAAGATATATAGGAACTATGAATAAATTATGCCGTAACAAGAACAGAAATTGTGTTTATCTTGAGTTTCCCTCTTGACGCGACAGAGGTAAAAATACGAGTTGCAATCATTTATTAAATCGAAATTTGGCTTACAAGTGTTCGTAGATCGCAGCAAGCTTTTGGTTTCGAGTGGAGAGTTCGACTAGTATGCTAGTATAGGCCAAAGTAGGTCAAGGCGCGATTGGCCGACGTTTCCTACACTCGGTCTAACGCGGTGCCATGCCATGAGGAAGAGACTCGTTACCGACGTACCCGATCAGATCATCTTTATTGAAACAAACTGCCTGTCCAATTAATTGCCTCGATTTGCGGATGTCAAGATTCCTCAACGCTCTATAAAGACGTCTCCGAGGCGTCATATGAAATCTTGGAAACTAATCTTTCCGTCCGCTTTAATCTTTTCGTACTTACTCATGATACAACTTAAAATTTCATCGAACCTGTTGGCAAACAGTATTTATAAACTGTTTGATAATAAAAATGAAGCACTTATTCATAATTCCAAGAATGCGCCTCGTCATACAAACATGCAAGTGTTTTTGCTACAAGATATTTACTAGACATTGCTTTAATTTAAAAACAAAATATGTTTCTAAGGCAAGATAATTGATTGATTGCCGTTTAAAAAAAAACATTCAACATGTCCTCGTGCAACTCGTATTGGCCAGCTTACGAGACGTAGCGTACGAGAATTCGTGGCCAGAAATCTACAATAGGAAACATGCTTATATTTTTTTCTTACGCTCTCTGTAAGCTGCTATGGAAGAGAAGGATAAATATAAGCGAAACGATTGTAGTGTTATTTTTTCATACATAAGGTATGATGAAGCTTTAAAAAGTCATAGTTCAGAACCCCTGCAAAAACACTCTATACAAAATCGTCGACGGACAGCTGTTTTTCCATGTTTTAAATATAACGTAAATAAAATGAGGATGCCAATAACCAATCAAACAATCTAAGAAGTTTTAAATTTTTATCAAGTTTTGAATCTATATAAAAATTAAATAATGGGGTCAAAACTTGGTTCATTGCGTATGTTTTTTTTTACGTTTTCACCCAAAATCGTATCAATGAAAGTCAATTCTGTTTTTCATGCATGTTCTCTATTACTAAATTTCAACATCTTCCTGGAGATCGATGTTTAGGATAAACGTTTATACACACATTCGTACATTCTTCCGTAAGTGGGACACGTGATTATCTATTTCTATTTAGGTCAAGGATTTCCTTGATAAACGTAATCATTTTCATTCGAATACCAATCGAACCGTACAAAATAATGACATGCTCGAATTAAACTAGGTAAGTAAGAATTTACGGTAAGGCACTGGGGTTTTAAGTCGAGACCTTGGTAGGTATGACTATTAAGAGGATTGTTAAGCGATGCTTAAATCGAATAAATCGCCTAGCTGTCAAAAATAATCTATACAAATTTAGCTTCGGGCGATAACGTTTCTCAGCCCCTAAATCGAATCTAATCCGATTTCCGATTTTTGAACATCCACTCCGCCTTTGTTTTTTTATTTTCTTTGGAAAGGAAAACGTACAGACATAATTATTCATAATACATATCTACAACATATTCAATAATCGTAAAAATCGGACAACGCTTAAGGGGAGAAAAACGTTATCGCTTTTACTATGGATTTTTTTGCTTCACATTCCTCTTAAATCTGGATACAACATTTACTGAAACAATGCTTATGGTGACGGTGATTTTTTATATAAAAGATCGTAGGCTTCCAAACATTCAACCAAAAACTAGCTAAGGGTGTAATGTTTGAAAAATAAAACTATCGAGGTTTTTTTATCATGTTTCCACGTTTAACGGTTTCAAGGAAAAAATATCAAGTTATAAATATAGGTATCCAAAAAACAGACAATTAGGCGTTATGGTTATTTAAATCCAGATCACGGAACATTAATGATTTTAGCAAATAGGCCTCTTAAATGAAACGTCTAATCAAAAACGGATCTTAATATTTCCTAAACGGATTCTTTGATCGAAAATCGTTGTCCTAAACCCTATTTAAAAAAGACCTATCCAACAATATCCCATACTTTGGGTTAGACGAGAAAAAAAATACATTCAAAATTTTATTCTACCACTTTGTTGGCGTGACTGATTTGTATATTCATGCCAAATTACAGCTTTCTAGTACTAAGTCTCTGAGCTAGGCTGCGGACGGACGGACGGACGAACGGACATGGCGAAACTATAAGGGTTCCTAGTTTGACTACGGAACCTAAAAAGGGGTCAAATAGGGTGATTATTCTACTTCGTAGTTACTGTACTGTATGTATAATGCCCGTGATAGTAGGTAATATTTTAGGAGACTATAATTAATGTTTTAAACGTTAGTAGTACCAAATAAATGTTCTTGTAACAATTTAGCTCTTTTCGTATGGTGTCATGGGAATGATGGCTACAGGATTGTAAACAAGAGACGAACGCGTTTGGTTTACACTAGTTGTCGGTTATGTACCCATTCGAGTTTGCACCGACCCAGTTAGATAGCGGTGCTATCACTGTAACAGTTACGATAAAGACGAACTACTTTCTCTTACACACTCCATTTTCTTCATGACTCGTACCAACAGTAATTATTTGTAATTAAACTGTTGAAAACTACCTAGGTACCTACTCATAGTTAAAGCCTTACAATGACTGTATGAGCTTTCTAGCGGATTAAAGTCTGGCAGATAAGCCTGCAACAAAGTCTTCAGCTATATTTTATAGCTTTCTCTCTCTTGATAAGTTATTTATAGATATCCTCTTTACTCTGACCTTTTAGTGAGCTACATTAGCGTCTTTGTTATTGGCAACATCTTCAGTGACGTCAACGTTGCTAGCTCCTGGCTTCCTTTTGTACCTGGAAATTCCTTTGTATTTCTTTGAGGAAGCACTAAAAGCACTTTCGTTCACTTCATTATATTATACGAGCTAGGTATTGTATTGAACGAGATAAAAAGGGCTTTAGTTCAGTATTTTCTTCCCGTGTAGTTATTGTTTAAGATTTTTGTAAACTCAAACTAACAATGACAAAGAATGAATAATAATCGATCATTGAATTAAAGAGATTTTCTAAAACTAGTTATTTTCTTTCATAATAAGATTTATATTATGTAAAAGTCGTTTTTTGTTCTTATTTGTTTTAAATTTCCACAAATGCAGTAAAATCCCTTCCTTCAAGATAGGTAAAATTGAATTATACAAGTCTGCTATTTCGCAATGTTTAAAATTGGTAATAATGCGAATTAAAGCAGACGATCATCTAATGTAACATTGACTTTCACATCAGTGCGGCAGGTCTGATGTAACGCGCGAGGCCGCGCGGGGCGATTAGGTAAACGGTGCGCCCGCGCCGCTTTCACCCCACTTTCACCTGTATTTCCGCATTGCACTGCTCATTGGCTCACATTTAGCTACATTTTCCGTTTCGGAATAATTTATTAATAGGTGTGCGTATGAAGCGCACCGAAAGACGAATATTATCGTTCAGAAATAAATATGTGGTAGCTAGGTTACGGGTATATACTTTTAATCCAACGATGTTATGCGTTATAAATTTCCGTTAAGTTACCTTCTTAACGATTTAAATTTATAAATAACTTCGCTGGGTTCTTCGAAAATGTACCTATTACGAACGCGTTTCTGTTTGTCCGGGGCCGCGCACGACTACATGAATCATCTTTTTTTGTCATCTAAACTGAACTGATACGATGGTCCACACCCTACACGATAGATCAAGATTAGATAAAATTCCAGGTAGAATTTTTCGTCTTCGTCAAATATAAAGATTCTGAGATGTTTTTGAAAAGATATTTACAGATTGATAAGCTGTAAAAATTATGTTTGTTGAGTTAACGTTGTTTGAATATGGTGAAGAACGGGTCGAGTAAGCATTCCGGTTGTGACACTGGCCTCCTGACCCACTCGGTAACTGTGATGGTTTGCTCGACTCACCCACTTACTTACATGCACCAATTCGTAACTACGTATCACAGCCGCCTGAGCTCTTATTCTTATTACATGTACCTATTCATCAACCTAGTTGCGTATCTAGTTACGTAATTTGCGTGTAATGAAATCCGCATTGACAGTATATAATTGTTAGCTTCATAATTTTCGAGGTTTTTAAATGTATATCATTTGATTCCTCCGTTTCAGGAAATGTACTTCTACTAATTAAACCAACTTCAAAAAAAGGAGGAGATTCTCAATTCGTCGGGTTTCATTTTCTTTTTGTTTGTTCCCGGATTACTCAAAGACCGCTGGACCAATAAGTTTTTTTTTTCGTTTGATAAGGTATACTTTCTAGTTGGTCCCATTTTCCGCACGTCAAGATCTGATGGTGGGATCTTGGAGAAACCGAGGGAACTCCTCAAATATTATAGGAATATATAACGATAACAGACTATAGTATTTTCAGTGACAAGTCTAGCATCAGTATTCAAAAAGTATCATTAGGTGAATTCGAACTGATAATGAAGGCCACTGATGGCCACATGAACTCCTCAACGGTACCTATTTCAAGGGTGGCGATAAGATATTTCGATTAAGATAGTTGAGTGACTATGACAAAGCACATTTAAATGGTTTCAACGTATGACTATGACTCTCCCGCGGCGTTACTTGTTTCTTATTAACTGAGATGTGGGACGACAGAACAGTATATTACACTCGGCGTCAAAAATATCGCCCCTCCGCGAAAATCAGATTCAAGCTAATCTAGACCTTAGCGAAATTATGTTACATAATTAATATTAGTATCAATTAAAAGCACGTTTAATGTGTTTTAAATTAATAATGTTTAATTTAAACAAAACGTAATGGCTTGTGAATCAGAGCGTTTCGAAAAAAAAGTGCACAAATACTCGTTTGAAGGGTCGCGAGTTGTGCCCTTTTCCAGGGGTATAAAATGCCTGTACAAGGTCAAATGTCAATCATTCACTATCCAGACGTCGAAGAGAACACATCTAAGGAACTCAAGCAAGAAAACAACCCTCGAACATGGAGACAACCGCTGCTGAATCAGCTCAAGTGGTTGCACTACTGCAAGCAGGAGTTCGGCAGTGTGATGTCGCTCGGCAACTCAATTTAAGCCGTCATGCTGTCCGCCGAGTATTTCAGCGGTTCCAGGAGACTGGGGGCTACATCAGAAGACGTGGGGCTGGTCGGCGACGCTGCACATCCGAAAGAGATGATCGCTTCATCGTGACATCATCTCTACGCAATCGCTTCGCTAGTGCTGTTGAGGTGCAACAACGCCTCAGAGAAGCTCGGACAAGATCAGTTAGCATCTCTACGGTTAGAAGAAGACTGCGGGAGAAGGATATCGTGGCTCACAGGGCTGCTACAGGCCCAATGTTGACCGCCAGAGATCGCTTGCAATTTGCCCGCGACCACGTCGATTGGACGTTTGAGCAATGGAGGCAGGTTCTCTTTACCGATGAGACGAGAGTCTGTCTTTATTGCAACGACAGGCGGGCCAGAGTCTACAGAAGGTCGGGCGAACGATTTGCTCAAGCCTGTATTGAAGAGACAGTGGGCTACGGAGGTGGCTCTTGTTCATGTTCTGGGGGGGCATGTCTATAGACGGCAAAACCGACCTTGTCTGCGTCTCCAGGACTGGAGGCACTCGCGGCCAAGGGTCCCTGAATGCTCGCCGATACATTGCCGAGATCCTGGAAGAGCATGTGATGCCATATGCGGGTTACGTCGGCTCTGGGTTCACATTAATGCACGACAACGCTCGCTCCCACACCGCATTAATTGTTCGGGATTATCTGGAGGTCGGGATTCCCGTTTTGCCGTGGCCAGCCAGGAGTCCTGACTTAAACCCGAACACCTTTGGGACGAGCTGAAGCGACGGGTTCGGTCACGAGATGCCGCCCCTACCACCCTGCAAGATCTTCAGGACGCAGTCATCGAAGAATGGGGCAACATTCCACAAGAGGACATCGTAAAGTTGGTGCGATCAATGAAAGACCGTTTAGAGGCAGTGATAAGGGCAAGGGGGGGTAACACTAGGTTTTAAGTTAATTTTAGGCACTTTTTGTAAAATTTTGTTATCCTTTTATTGTTGTAAATTTAAACTTGAATAAACATTTTTCAACTGTTCGCAATGTCATTTCCTTTAATTTTTGTACCCAAGGAAAAATCCTTTTTTTTTTTTAATTTTCCTAAAAAAACACTTTATTACCTTTCAAATGATACCTAACAATCATATTGTTGTCCTTGATCAAATAGGGTTTAAAGTCGGTTGTAATTATTTTCCGAGGAGGGGCGATATTTTTGACGCCGAGTGTAGAATCACTAAAAGGTATGAAATAAAATAAATGTTAAAAAAATAGCAAAAAACCGCTTCAAAAAGCGAGAAATAATTTCTTTAAAATGGTACCAGTCCAACTGAAATCGGCATCCCACAATATTTTACCAAAAGCCGAATTCAGTTGGACTGACCTTATTTTAAAGAAGTTATTTCTCGCTTTTTGAAGACGCTTTTTTCCGTCATAATACTTTAAAGACAACCATTTTGATGTTTGGCTCGTTATAAAACCAATTGTACATAGTTAAGGACTTTAATTAAAACAAAACTTAATTGATTCCTTTGTGTAACGGAAGTTACCCATATAGTTTGTATGGCTAACTTTCGTTACACAAAGGACGCGATCGTGATTTTATTTTCATTAAGCCTTTAACTATGTACATTTTTTTGAAAACGACTCGTTTTGTAAAGTGAAACGAGTGAAATATATCAATCAGATCATATACAAACAACGCGGGCCGACCGGCACCGGCATGACTTACGATTTGCACAACGCTTGCAGCTAGCTATTGACCCACTGACACACAAACTGCCTACAGCGGAGGCCAACGGGTCGCTTCCATACGACAAACATCTTTTACTCTTCGAAATAATTTACTAAATTGTTTCACAATCGATCGGAAATGCACTTAGCGAAACATTGTATGCATCGCTTTAGACAGGGATACACAAACGAATTCGATCTTAAAGTGCGTTCTAGCTATAGAGTAAATAGGTATATTTGAACGTATTGATTAAATATGCAGTGTTCATATGATATAAAAGTGTATTTAAATTATCTAGTTGTTGGACACGTTCCAGATGTATAAGCTCTGGTTGTTATAGGTCTTTAAATAGATTGTTGTAGGTATTTTATCACAATCTATTTCTGTACTAACAGCTGCTGAAGCTTGTGCATTGATGCCACTGCACAGTACAATGAGTTATTAGAAGTCGTCAATATTTATTCGCAAACAAATGTCTTGAACCTAGTTTATAAATTATAAACCAATGGCACGAAATTCATTCACAAATATTACGACTGCAAATGCGGAAGCATTTTAACAATTGTCGTCGTAAAGACGAATTGGACGAATAACTAATGCATGCTTTAAATAAAATGCTTTTAATGCTTTTAATGCTTTAAATGGACATTGAACTGAGAGCTTTTTGAAGTCCGTTAATATTACTTAAGTAACTTTTTCGTGAATATTTAACGGAAACCTAGGTATTATAATGCATAAGTTAACCGCATTTTTACAATTGACGTCGTTAAGGCGAATTGAAGGAATAACTAATATTTAGTGTTACTGGTTTAAATGCTTTAAATACAAATTAAACTCCGAACTTTTTAAAGTCCGTAAATATTGCTTTAGATACGTTTTAGAGGATTGTTAACGGTTAGTTATATAGGTACATTATGTTAACCTTATTTTCGGCACAAACACATTAATTTGTGACGGTTTTTTTTAGCTATATTAAGTTATGCACTTATTGTAATTTTCCTATACAATTATATCCATGGCAAAGTTAAAGCACGTTTAAACCCAATTATTACCACGCTTCCTCGCTTTACTCGTCGTCAAACTTCATTTAAAATTAGCACCTACTTTCCCAAAATTTTAAATACTTCTCTCTATCTATGACATCTATAGTTGTTTTTTAACAGCAAGTTCATACAAATTGGTCGTTACTAGTTAATTTGTAGTTAAACCTTCAAATTTTCGCACATTTAGCTTAAAATTAATATCTGTTGCTTTAAAAAGTAACGCATGTATTTCAAAAAAATGTAATAACCACATAATATAAGTTATCATACCAAAATAATGCGTAGATGATTACCTTCCTTATAAATCTTTAGTGAGAATCTACATACAGTATTTCTTACGGTAACAGTAACTCAGTAACATACCATGTGATAGTAGGTGCATTACATTAGCGTCAAACAACCTACTACATGTGCGTTCAAATATTCAGCTTGGGGGAAGTGAGCCCTCTCGATGTAGGAATTTAGTGTATTTGGAATTAATTACCACCAGCCCGAGTATCATTGAAATTCGTTTCGTACTTAGAGAGGTGGTATTTTCAGCTTCCTTGTTTATATATACCTATTCTAGTTTCTCATATATTTTTTCCTTCCTCCGCTTATTCAAGCAACTCGGTTTTTTTTAATAATGCCATACTTACTACGTATTTTAAGTGACATCACAGTATAGCTACACATTTAGGAATGCGAAAGATGTCGCAGATAAAACTCTTCATACGCTGCGGGAGGAACCCAGTCCAATGTAGGCAAATACTATATGGAAATAGATTAGAGTTCGGGAAGTGTTCGTTAATTGACATGATAACCATTCAGCGCGAAGTCGGTCGTGAACAACAAACAGATCTAATAATAGAGGGCGCTGGTAGATATGGAACGAGAAATGTAGGCCACAGCCGCGCCCGCGGATCCACTGACAGCCGACGCGTGAATCCCGAATATTCTCCTATTTGCTTATATTTCTCGTCTAGTTTAGACATTAGCGGTCTCGATATTTTTCAATGGCCGCCATAAAGATATCACGACCGATTTACTAGAATATTTATAGCCTCATAAAAACGTTTGTATAGTATTTAATAATCAGATCTTAATTTTGCGTTACCTAGATTCTATAAGCGTCTAAATCTACGCTTAGATTTGATTTGTTGTTGAGGCTTTCCCTTGATTTTCTTTTAATTTGAGTCGGAAAACAATTAAGAGTCCCCTTTACTTTATGGTAATGTTACAGCCGGAGCAGGGGGTTGTTATTTTCGGTCCCCTGCTGCTCACCCCCATTTAGGGCGCGCAGTGCAGTTCACGCTCGCGCTTGGCACATATTTGCACAGTTTCGCTATCGGTTAGCTACGTGACGAACTAAGAATGATCAAGAAGATAAATAATATTTGAAGTGGAATTTCGTTTCTTTTTCCATAAAGTACCTAATTTATTCTAGTTTTTATTGTGTTAAATCTAGATCGGATGATAAAAACCGTTTTGTTTTGCAATTATTAAGTAGGTACTTGTGCATTATTTTTAATTCCACATCAATAGCTTACATATTTAAAAGATATATAATTATACTCCCTACCTGTTGCCTGCGACTCCGTCCGCATAGAAGTTGTTTATCGCACTTTCCTTAGGAACTGACCAATTTTCCAGAATCAGAGTACGTTATGTACTTTCTTACGTATGTTCTTTTTCGGGGTTCAAGCTATCGTTATATTAATTTTCATCGAAATCGGTTCAGCGGTTTGGCCTTGAAAGCGTAACAAACAGACAGTCACTTTCACATTTATAATTACTTATGTATGTATGGATTACTCCTACATTGAATATTGTTTAGTTAACTCTTGGTTTGTTTACATAATCAACAACAAAGTTAAAATTAAACACTTAGTGGGTGGGTAGGTCGAGGTTCGTCGTATTATAGGTCTGATAAGCGTGATATTTATTAATACGTAATAGAAAGCCTGGTATATACCTAAGCCATATACAGAGCGGATTATCACATTTATAAAAATCTCATAGGTAATAAAATCTATAAGTTGTAGTAGTAATAGAAACTTGGGCAACAGAGTTTGAAGGTTTACTATCGATGTTTTTGAAGCCCATTAGGTAAACATCGTCTACATTACATTAATTTATTCTTTAAACGACAACTAATTGGGTTAAGTGAAGCATTATGGAGTGCGGTCGGACATCATTCGAATTATAGGTAAGGTAGTCTTTGTTGTGTACAAGTTGGCTTTAAATACGATGACTTTAAGGGCTTTATCACTACATGGTATAAAACAAATTTGTTTTGTCTGTCCCTGTATCCCTATGTATGCTTAAATCTTTAAAACTACGCAACGGATTTTGATGCGGTTTTTTTTAATAGATAGAGTGATTGAAGAGGAAGGTTTATATGTATAATACTTTAATCCGGAGTAAAGCGAGGGCGGGTCGCTAGTTTTATATAAAGATTAACTTAAGAGGCTTATAACAGCTGCCAAACGATTAAATAACTAAATGTAAAAAGGGTACAGACATCTTATTGAAGCCGACAGTACAATATTATGAATACTATGTATATACTACGCAAACTTTGATTCTAACTACTTAGTGTAAATGACGTCTCGTTTATTGCTAAAATGTTATTAAACATTTCTGATTATATGTAGTATTCCAAAAACGTAAAGACATGGTAATCATAATTAGATACATTTGCATTTATGATAATTATGTTAAATTCGCGAACACTAAAGTCGAATTTCAATCGAAGGAGGAATAAAAAACAGACATCATTCGAGTCACCTTGTTTCGCGTCTCGCGGGGGCAATGACCCTGCACAGCTGTAGCCACGGGCGCGTGTGCGTGCGTGTACCCACACCAACACTATTAAGATAGTCTACGATTGTGTGCAGAAAATATTTTCGACAATGGATAGATCGATAAGACTGATATGTAAGAATAATTGAGTACATCCATGCCTACGTAACTGACATTATTATACACAGCTTTTAGTTCTATCACTTCTATATATCAGTGAACAGGTGGCGTTTGAAGTTTGTTATTAATTTAGTAATGGAGTAGGTACATTTAATATTGGTATATCGTCGTAGATCTTAAAAAAATTAAATACTACTGAGGAAGAGTCTGGCGTAAAATTTAAGCAAGTTTAATGATAATACTTATGTATGGATAAATAGTTGCTGCAAACAGTATACAAATTTCATATTAATCACGAGTTGTTGCTTAGGGAAAACATGGCACAGAAACCGGAAAACATCTGCGAATCAGTTCAATAGCCCCTGTGATGACTATGTTATTACTTATTAGAATCGGAATCCCACATTTAGTAATTTACTGTTTAATTAAGCACTGACTTATTCTTTTCAGTTAGAGAATAAGATTCGCATCCATTTATTTAGCACTCACACCCAAGATCTGAAGCATCATCAACATCAGTGAGACATGGCAGAAGTTGTCTTATTAAATACCGTTTTAAAATTTCAAATTAAATGGCGTTATCGCCACAAAGGCCAGGCCTCCTTCTCTGATTTATTCACCACCCGTTCTGCTTTCTTATTCATCCAAATTCATTTCCAAGTCAATTGAACTGATTTGCGTGCATCGCGAACTCCGGTCAACTCGCTGAATGTTGAATTAGGTCAATGTCTACCTTGTATCTGATACAGAACTCCAGAATATTCAGTGTTATCTAAATCGTACTTTTCATAGTTTCTTCTCATACGTCATTTCTCTTGCTTGGATCTTTCAAGAGATCAGGATTTAATACAAGACGCGTCTTCTTAGACATGCTTTACAACGACAAAGGGTAATTTTAAAAATATGATTTCCACGTTCTGCTGAGCTTATAAGATCAAGTCAAGATGATAACCCAAAACATAACATTCTAAGAACTTTATCCCTTTCGATACTAACTTATTACAAATAAAATTGAGACAAGAGAACAGGGTAATCGTTTTTTGTTACCGATATACTAATTCTGGGTCTTAACTAGTGAGACGTCACGGCGGAACTAATGTCTGCGCTGAAAGGCCTGAAAGTCATTATTTATGCCTGGGTTCTTTACGCTTTACAAATTGTTATCGTGCCACTCAATGATCATATTTTTTCCGTGGATACCCAATTTCTGAGTGTACTTATAATATAATTTCCTTTTGTTTGTTTCAGATCTTTGGGGGAGGAAATACGTAGTCATGAACGCGATAAAAAGGCAACACTCGCATCAAGCAGGGTAGCTGTAGATAAACGTGAGTTTGGTTTTGTAAATACTAATATTATAAATGCGTCAGTAAATGTCTGGCTTACGAGACATTTTCACGGCTTACGATCGGATAAAGAAGCCTGTCTAGCTAGAGGAAACGTTACTTAGATATCTATCAGCAATAAGTGGCTTTCTAGCACGTAAGTCTAGTACAATATCTAGCCTGAACAACAGTAAGTAAATAGATAAGGTTAGTTTAAATCAAAACTTCGAAAAACAGTTTGCAAGTCATTACTTACTGGATAAACCTGCCACCAGTTTTCAACAAAATCATTTTTTTATAAATTGATTGGAATTGCAAAACTCGGTCAAGCGGGAAGCAAACAGGGACCGGTTTAAATTTAGAAGTCCAGTCACTTCTCATTTACAGTCATACGCTCGGATTCTGTAAATATTTATATATGGAGAACAACACTACATAGTAGCCTATAGATATAATTGTTTCGCTTGTTATTTGTTGTTGTCGGGATAAAGGTTTTAGCACCAGAGACTACATAAGTGTTTTTCATTGCACGGTTGCCTCAACGTAAATTAAGCAGTAGGGGTCAAAAGTCGCAAGAAAACAGTCGTAGATATAACAAATTAATCAAATAAAGAAGCGACGCCAATATTTCCGCATCAACTCTCGTTCGCCGTCTAGCTAGTCGTATAAAAGTCGATTCCGAGCGACAAACACTTCCATTCGAATCAAATGCTTGATGTTACATCCAAAGTGTAGCTGAGATTACTTAGCGCTAACATGTAAAACAAAAGATTAATGATAAACATTACCCGGTAGAAGCGTGGTCAATGTATTCTTTCCAGTAGTTAAGTCTTATAACGGAAACCTTACAAATGCGGTATACATAATTGCATCTTTCTACACACGCGCGCATACTTCAGTAAGTTTGTATACATTATAGGTAGTATGTATACCCACTAAGTACATCGAGGTTGTTTACTCCACATGCCTCGCGTGAGACGTGAATACCTACTGTTATTGATTACTTACTTTCAAAATTAAACAATAGACTATATTCTCCGAAGACGTAAAATTGTGTTGAATCTGTTTATCTAGTAACTCGATCTCTCGAGTACGAGACGTGCAACCGGATGAGAACAGCATGAGGAGTGCGTTTAAAAATGTAAACTCAAATATACACGAATATTATAATATATATCTGTAGAAGAGCATGTAACGTTGTACTTGCTGTCTCGGGCGGGAGCCGTTCCGGTGGCCTATCGATTGGGTCGCGCTCGCGTCCTCGCCAACCTCCGCTCCCATGACAACGGCTCAGCTCCCACCTGCCGAGTGCGTCAAATCAACGAGAGGTCAGACCGCATCGCTTGCATTAAACGGAGTTAACTAAATATTAACTTTTTTCCTGTTCCGTGAGTTATACGGACACATTTATATTATCTGTTCATACCTATAATATAAACAGCCACAGACCATAAAAGAATTGGCAATTTATTAACTCGAGCAAGTGAAGGTCACTAGATTTTTTCTTACCGTATCATCGAGTCATGCGGAAGTTTTGTGCGTGCGATACGTGTGTGAGTTATCGTATATACGCGATAATTATATATGTAGTCGGGGGCGAAGTACGCTCAAGGGCAGACGGCGGGCGACGACCCCATCGTACCTTCAACAACTTGTCTTCGGCTTTCACGACTCACTCGCAATGATTGATGAACCCTATCGCTGTATATCATACACAATTACACAGACCCTTTTATAGGTGTTTTCAATTAACCGTGTCCATAAATATCCAAAGAAGTCAATCAACTTTATCGTTTCAGGTGGCGATCCGAGTAAACGGACCCCGTAGTATGGACGCAACTCTTAACAATGTACTGGAAGGAACTCGCCAGTACTTTATGGGGTTCCCCAAGCAATCGCAAGCGGAAGGCAGAGGGCAGCCGGCGATGTGGCCCGCGGGCGCTCCTCTGCACGAAGAGGGCGCGCCAGCCCTGTCCGGTGCTCCGGCGCCCTCATCGCGCCCACCGTCCGCAGCAGCCGCTCCGCCTTCGGCGCCTGCTCTCACGCCGACCGTAGCGCCGCCGCGCCCGCCCTCCGAGCCTCTCGAGCCGGAGCCCCACATAATTCATAAGGCGACAGTGATGCGCGAAGCGGCCGAGAAACGGCGCGAACTGCCCGAACCTGAAGACGAAGAGGAACCTATGAACGCACTCTCACCGCCTTCTCACATTATCCGTAAGCCACCGCCGCAGCGGGCTCTGCCGTCCCCCGCGCCCGCGCCTGCGGTGCCGACCCCGTCCCCCGCGCGCCCTCCGTCCGTCGCCCCACTGCAGTCGCAGCCCACGCCCGAGCCGCACCCGGAGCCTTCTGCGCAATACCGCCCGCCTATGCACCGCGTGCAAACACCCACAGCGAGACAGGCTGAACATTTCGCTCCCGGACTACCACCGGATCATTATACAGCATCTCGCCCACCTGAAGCCTATTCACGGTATCACTTTGATCAAAAATTTTCGGATGCCAACCCCAGCAGAGGTTCACACGGGCCCGTGGTAGCGTCACCACAGCCTTCTGCACCACCGCGTCACAACAGTCCTCAGCAAACTTACGCTAGACTGTCGAGCTCTGTACCGCAGCACGCGGCGACGCGGCTTAGAGAATCGACCGCGCACAGCCCTCCCGCGTCGCGCTACTCGCTGCCGCCCACACAGCCGCCCGCGCCGCATCCTCATAACGATCGCGTCCCGCCCATACATCATCCACAAACGCTTTTATGTAGCGAACGGCGCTCACCGCAGATTTACACAACTCTGTCACAACGACACGAATCCCATTTTGCTCGAACGCCGTCTCATTATGAACGACACGCTATTCCTCCAAGAAAATACGATCCCCAACAATCTTATCCTGGGTACCGACAGACGCAAACCACAGCACAACCTGTGCAGACCCAGCGAGCAGAAACGCATCATCAAGGCCAATACAAGCATCCGATCATGGATGCTATAACTACCCATTACGCAACGAGACCGCCCGACCGCGCGCCTGCACCACACTCTCACGATTCGGCCCGACTGCTACCCCAACGTCCAGTGGATTATCCAAACGTAAGCAGAAACGTCGACGCAAGAAGTAACTACCACTATCCGAGTCCCTCAACCTCCGCCGTACGTTATCCTCCTACGATGCCTGTGCCCGTCGCCCAGAATCATCAACAGGCGAGAACACCTTACCGCTCTACGGCTGCGCCCAAAACTTCCAATGAATATCTCGCAACTAACCACGTTCAACCAACAGCCCGATCGACGTTAAAACCTGGTTATCCAAACCAACAGCAACGCATGACAGTATCTGTAACATCATTGGTTAATGAAATGAATCAAACAAAACATAAAAAGGAGTCTCCTCTCGACTTGTCAGTGAAAACTGTAAAAAATTCGGCAGATTCCTCGACAACTCTTGATGATGCTGTGGATTCGGCATCGTTTGGAAGTAAAACCCTATCTTTACAACCTAGACAGTCATCCAATAGGCATATTCTTCAACATGTGCCTACTTTCGATGCTTCACATAAAGTTGATTTTGCACCTAACTTTACACAACACCGAGAAACAAATAATAACCACAGTCCTAGTGGGCCGCTTGGCCACTTGCCTGTGCGGTATAATGGAGCATATGATCCACCGCGGCAGATAGCTGAGGCATATCCTGCGGAACCTCATCAACAAAGGCATCATGATAGGAGTAAATTTAATGCACCAATCGGAACCCGACATGACTACGTTCCTCGAATAGACCTAACAACGACGATTGCGGAAGACCGCCATTCTGATAGTAGATTACGCGACGATCGAAACTTTGTAATAGAGGAAAGAAAGCGGCCCACGGGTCTTATTGTCAACAACATTCCGGATAAGATTGTCAGGTACGAGACCTGGACGGCAGATAGCCGGATAGCAGATAGGAACACTCGAAAACACGACCTTGTTAGTCAACCTTCGTATAGTTATAATAATCATAAGCGATATGAGGCTTACCCCGGCGAACACAAGAGGCCGATAGCTTCGAGTGTTTATCACGAACATTCTCCACACGTTAACCACAGATATCCTTACCCTCCTGATATTTTAAGTAGAGACGCAAGAGACGTTTATCACGTTCAGTATGCTTCAGAGAGAAATACAGCTAGTAACAACCGCCAAGTTATACAAAAAAATGCGAGCCATAGGGATTTGCATAACCATCTGTTGGATCCTCATAGTGGAATGCCCGCCGATAAAAAGGTTTTGAGCATATTAAGAAACAGTCTCGAAACGAAACAAATGGGATTTTCCGAAACAGCGAGAGCGAGGCAGATACCTGAGCTTATTGTAATAGATGATGTCGATGACTCTGAGATGGAAATAACTGATCTAACAAAAGAAAATGATGTCGATCTTGGATTAAAAAACGTTGGAAGAAATAATCATAACAAAATAAGTACCTTGGGACACCAAATTCTTATGCCTAAAGCTATTGATTCTATACTAAAAGACTCTGAATATCAAAAACCCGACATTGTGGAACCTATGAGCAAATCCCCAGAAAATGATGTTGCATCGAGAATAAGAACAAAGGCTGAACTTAAAGTTATGCCTCCTTCACAAGATAATCACTTAAAAGCAGAAAAACTGGGTACATCAATAGGCAATCATGAAAATGCCAAGCTTACTCCGAAATCACAAAAGCAGCATCTTTTTAATCAAATACGAGAAGACCTCAGCTTGGAATCCGTAATAAAAAGTGAAAAGCCATTAGAATCAATCTTACCTCATATCAAATGCGAGCCAATTAATATAGATGAAATTGAAAGAGACGCAGTTAAACCAATAAAAACTGAAAACTTTTTGGACGATGAATGTATCGCACTGAAAAACGATACTCCTGAAGACTTGGATTGGGCCAGTGCTTGTGATAATTTCATGGAACAATTAAAAACTGGCTGTCACAAAAAGAAACCACGTAAAAAGCGTAACGATACATTAGATCAGGAAAATAGTATTAGTTTTGACAAATCCATTAGCCTCAAATTTGAAGCAACACCTGAAACAACACTAAGTGAACCTAACCCCTCAATCGTAATAAAACAAGAACCACTTGATGCCGATGAGACCATGGACCAACCTATGGCAGAATTGACTCAGGAACTAAAAGAAGATAATTTCAATTACCCCATTCCTAAACCCCTTTCACAAAATAAATCTGTGAGTAAATTATCTCCAACTGAAGACATTTTAAAGCAAACAGATTTAAAGGAAACGACCACTAATGAAACTGTCCAAAAACAGTTTTTAAAAGAACCTACACCTCCTAAAAGCAATTCGAAAAAAGATTTAAAACCACCTGCGTCAAAAGACCATGACAAGAGCGAAAAAACAAAAAACAATAAAAAACATAAAGATACAGAAAAAGCAACAAGGCTGCCATTAAAGCGAAAATCACAATCAGATAAGAGCGAGTCTTCATCTTCGACAAGTTTCGCAACGCCCGGGAAGAACGCAACTATAGACAAAGGATTATCAAAAATAGTAATCAAACAGGAAACTGAGTCCACAGATGACGACGAACCTTTAATTAACAGCAAAATCATAAAGGAAAAAGAACGAAACGAGAGACTTAAGTATGCGATGCTTAAAGATATGTCGGTATATGTTAAATTAGAATGTTGTGATGTCAATATGAGTAAATTTACTAAGAAGAATGACACAAACGCGAAAGAGAAAGACGTTAAACAAAGCAAGGCCAAAGTAGTTAGAAAAACATCAAGATCAAAAGGAAAGTCTTTATCGATTGACAATGTTAAAAACGAAAAACGTAAACGTGAGTCAAGTTCTGAAAGTGATGAAGATCATACTGTAGCTAGCAGACTACGAGTGCGTAAATCTATCAAGGCGGAAGAATCTAAAAACGCACCTGTTACTAAAACTCCAGTTAAGTCGTCTCCCACGAAAAAACAGGAAATCATTAGCAGTAGCGCTAGTTCTACACCTGCACGCAAAGCTGGTTTTGGAGATGGTTCAGATTTCCACCCTGGATGGGAGGAAGAACTGTACAGATATAAGCGATCTCTCCGCATGCCTAGCAGACTAATCGCCATACCTCGAGGACGATCTGGTGGACCTTTTGTCAAGGGTGCAAGCAATTTATTTACTAGAGGCTCCACTTCTCTGCCTGACTTAGATCCCGCTCCACTCTCCCCCGCGCCGTCTTCTGCTCTCTCCGCTGCAACAGACGATCTTTACGCCAGACGCCCAGACAAATTAACTCTAGACAGCGATCTTGATTCCAATTCCAGCTGCTCAGCTCTTAATAATAGAATTAATTCTGACTCTGAAGCATCCACGTCTACAGTTTTCTCAACAAAAATAAAGAAAAAGGCTAGTTCAATAGTAGATGTGCTTATCCAAAAGTGTGGCAAAAGAGAGGATAAGAAAAAGTTAAAAGAGAAAGAGGAGAAAATCAATACACCTAAGCTCATTCCTAAAAGTTCTAATCCGACAGAGCTTTTAGCAACACCAGGCCTGGGTCTCATGAAAAGTGGCACCAGAGGAATTTTGACCGCAAAAAAGGAAAAATTTATGGAAGATATTTATTATTTGGGTGCTTTTAGAAAAGAAACTGTTACGGCATTTAGGAATGCGTTTCTTAATAATACAGATGGCCTTATGGGTGCCACGGAAGAGTTCACGCCGGTTGTTTTAAAATCAAGAACCAGAACTGAAAGCAGGGTAATTAAGCAACGAGCAACAATCAAAGAGGTGTTCGGAGATGAAAGACCGGCATCAGCGCCGCCTTCCTCGTACAGAGACGATGAGCAGGATGAAGAGAAATCTGAAAAACCAGTTGAGGTTAAAAAAGAAGCAGAGACAAAACCGAAGATTAAACCTAAGAAAATTATGAAAGATAAAATGATACGCAGGTCAAGTTCTATTAGAGACGGACTTCGAAGTACCAAATCGTTAAAAAGAAACGACGCTAAAGGTCGATTAATGCGCTTAAAAAAAAGGAATAACTTGATGAAGTCTTTGGCCAACAAACAACGCAATAAAGATATATCAACTGCAAAAATGAAAAAAGAAAAAAGTCCTTGTGTCACCGAGAAAGACACGGCTAAAGAAGAAAATAGCTCTCCCGGGACTACAGAAGGAAGTGGTAAAAAGCGATTGAAACGACTATTCGGTAGAAGAAAATTTAGTTCTGGGTTTGATTACATTCGTAAAAAAAAAAGGATTATACGCAGAGACGATTCGACAAAACAAGTGCGCCGTCCGGCAGCTAAGCCTAGTCCTGAATCCGTGCACGACATAAAGAAAGAGATCAAGGGCTGGTTCATTAATAAAAGCATAGGAGAGTCGCATCTCCACCGAGCTGCAAGACTTGGATACACGGTAAGTATTTATCATTTAAAGCGTTGGTCTCCTTAGAATACTTTCCCTTTCGTAACATATCTATAGGCGGCAGGCTAAAAATATATATATATATATCTTATTTCAGGACTGTGTGGCATATTGTCTAGAAAAGTTGGAATCGGAGCCCACAGCAAAAGACAACGCTGGCTTTACACCGCTCCATGTGGCGTCGGCGAAGGGACATGTGCGCATAGCCCGTCTGTTGCTTCAATACGGGGCTAATGTCTCTGCTGCCGCTCAAGGGGGCATTAGGTAAACATCTTAAGTTTCCTTAAATTATCTATTGTTATTATATCTATAATTTCTGATACTCAGAACACTGCAATAGCGTTAGTAGGACTCCGATCTGTATTGAATTGATAAAATGTAAAATATACATTAACTGCTTTTACAACACATTAATTAATTATTGATAAAAAATGACGGTCTCTTTAACGGTTCAATCGATTTACATCATACTAGCTAAGAACCATCTCATTAAAGCCAGATTTCTATTTTTTAAACCTTCTCTAAATCTGTCCACCTGTTTGGGATCCACGATGCCACAGACATAAACAGATACACACGTTGACTTTAAAACACTCCCGTTTCACAAATGTTCAATGCAATAAAAATTAACTAGAATCCTGTTTGCATCGAGGGTAAAAAAGAACCCACCACAAATATTTTCTCTCCTGTAAAAGTTGCCTTTCGAACAGTTCAAAAGATGATGATCATATTGATCATAATCCAAAACACATAAAAGCTATCAACAATTCTAAATTAAAGCATCGATTGTTTGTTGCTTCCAGGCCTTTGCACGAGGCGTGCGAGAACAGCCACGTGGAGGTGATCCGGTTGCTGCTCGCATACGGCGCCGACCCCCTGCTGGGCACCTACGCGGGGCAGACGCCCGAGGAGCTGGCCGAGGGCGCGGCGGCGGCGCTGCTGCGCCTGCACATCGCCGACGTGCAGGGCCGCGCCACCGGGCCCTGGCGGTTCCCCCCGCCCGCGGAACCCATTGGTCAGTTCATCATTCAGTTTTAAGACCTAAAACGTCATTGGTTATTTGCGCTCCTTAGTCTTGCCTTTATTTTAATTCTAAGGTAATAAAGACGAACTAAAGCAAGATATTGAGTCGACTTACTCAACGATTAAATTTAATCATTGTCATAAATAAATAAGGACAATCTTTTTAAGTGTTTTTATTTAACTACCGGATTAATAAAATATTTAAAAAAAGCATTTTGTTAAATAAAGAGTATCTTAGTGCCAATATCCATAAAGCATGTAGCTACAGGAACAGTACCTTTTTTGCAGCGTAAAAAGCATTTTTTTTGTTAAATAAGGAAGTTCTATGTTTGCCTGTGTGTATGTTTTTCTTCTTTATCAATGACTAGCGGCTGCGCCCCGCTGCAAATTTTTGACTTTCTCGGTGGATTTTTCAATAATTTTCGCACCTTTTAAACATGCCCTGGACTATGACAAACATTTTAAAACCATAATCAGCCAAATCGGCCCAGCCGTTCTCGAGTTTTAGCGAGACAAACGAACAGCAATTGATTTTTATATAAATATAGATATAAATAATTTGTGTAATGCCATAAATTATTGAGTATGAGTATGAATAAAAATAATAATATCACAGGACAATCTCACACAAATTTACCTAGTCCCAAACTAAGCTCTAGGCTTGTACTATGGGTACTAGACAACGATAAACATACTTATATAGAGAAATATAAACTTAAATATATAGAAAACATCCAAGACTCACTTCGTAGGCAGGGTCACTACCAACGAGGCTAGCATGTCGTCAAATATGGGGCAAGTCTTGCAGCGCTATAAAAACACAAACCCTAGTTAATAATCGTCCCCCTAGCTATTCATTCCATAGGTTCCCGCTACACGCGGGCCCCATTGGTCAGCTCTTTATCCAGTTATATAACCCAAAAGCAGTCATGGTCCGTTCTGCCTTAGCCTTGACCCTGAAAATCGTTTTCCAAGCGCGCTTTCTACGTAACCAAACAGAAAGACACGACTAAATCCGAGCAAGAATTTTGTGATGCTACACGCTTGATGTCAACAACTTCTAGATTTTTTGTGAAACAGGTAACATTGAAACTATTGGTTAAGCATTAAGTTAAAATTTGTCGCACTTGATGAAATAAGATAACTAGAAATGACATAATGAATGCATACTAAATAAATATTATTATTTACCCACCCTTATCACTAGCACCATCTTTTATTTTTATCATTTATCCGTCGTCGGATTTATAAGGCGCCAAGGGCGCTTTGTATATGTTATATTTTTTCAAGAACCGTCTTATCATTGTAAAGTTATCTTGTAGTACTACTATCTATTCCGTAAGGTCGTGTTTCACGCGCTTACTGATGTTTTATGCTTTTGATTGGACCAGACAAGAGTATAAGAATTGATTGTTAAGAGTCGTCCACATGCATCAGTCGGATGTATGTAGTTAGTACATATAGGTAGTTCATCTGTCTGTATTAGTAACAGTTATCCTTACGTTTCAGACTTTGAGGAGCTCGGATGCGATGCGCTGGCGAGCCCGCCGCCGGCCTCGCCGCCACCGCCGCCTGACTCGATGATCGAGATTCAGTGCACCGAGGCGCCGCTGCCGCCCTTCTACAGCCTGCGGCCCGCGCCTGGACAGCCCTCTGACGGACTGTGGTGCCTGCTGCAAGATATCACTAATTTGTTACAGGTATTCATTTGACTAGGGAATTAACCCTTCGAACGCCGGACAATAATACCTGTTATATTCTCTTCAGATTTCGATTTAATCCATAAAAATAATAGAAAATTAAATACAAAACGATATCCAAAATTTCGCCCGGATCTGTCTCTAGGCGTCCGAAAGGTTAATAGCCCTAAGGACGTCGTCTGTCATTGACCCGAAATTATGGCACAAATGTAACTTGTATAGTGTATAAGCAGATAAATTGCCGGCTCGACAGGGATTTTATGTAGCATTGTTGTAGTTCATCAATGTAAAGTAGTACGAGTACCTAGGACAAAATACATTATTCATAAGCTATATTGGACTTAGCTCAGAGTCAGTGTCTGATGGCCAAGCAGAAACTCTTACGGCCCTTCCACACGATGGCCTTTATTTATACCTACTCTATACATATTTTCGTAGTCAACTTTTACGCATTAGGTATTCTCTCCCTTATGCTGACCCGTGATAAGCCATCGTGTAGAGGGGCCATTATTCACCCTCATTCCTTTTACATGTAGATACTTGCTTTTCTATCACTCATAATGGAACTCGTTTTTTTTTCAAATTGCAAGGACAATGCAAACGAGCACACAGGCCACCTGGTAAGTTGGATCTGAAACCCATAGACATTTGCATTCTTATGATAAAAAAAGCTAAAATATGCCGTTGACGTGTTATGGTAGGTAATGTTTTTAACTCAGCCGCCATACTGTCCATAGAGTAACCGCCCAGGGCCTCTATTCTTCAGGGTTAAAACGATATTTATTCGATGTGTTTCCGTATTGTCAACGTTTTGATAACTCTTATTCACTTGACAGTCATGGCGGGCCAGTTAAAAACAATACCAAATCACATCAAAGGGAATATCGTTTAGACCCAGTAAAATAGAGGCCCTGGGCAGTTACTGTAAAACAATTTAATTGTACGGTAAAACAGTATTCCTTTTGGCGTGTTTACCGTATTATTTCTAACTCGGCCGCCATTAATGACAAAGAAATAAGAGTTATCATAACTATGACGATTCGATAACACGTAAAAAGCAATATTGTTTTACCGTGTAGAATAGAGGGCCAGTTAGCCCGTTAGACATTATGTCAAATAATTATTACTTATGACAATGATAACTTAATCCAGAACTATATGAAATAAAATAAAATAACATGCGTAGTAGCAGGAAAACGCATCAAAACTCAGATTTATAGAACAATTAAATAAAAATTAAAAGTATATCACTAGGTGATACATTTTTATCATTTGAACCGTGTAAATGAATGAGTGATGAATGTGATGATACCACAATGACCTGCGTAACTATTTTGTTCTAGGTACTCAGAACAAATTCTGACACCGCTTGTTTCTTTCCAGATCAAATCAAAAGACAATTTACTGAAGCAGATCCACTGCGGCTCGGGGTCGCCCAAAGAGCTGCTTCGTGAGATCAGAACGCAGGAATTCCTGGAGCGCGCCCAGTGCCACCAACTGCTCTGCGCCGGGGAGAAAGTCAACATTCGTGCGTCCAAAGTGGCCCTCGTGCGTGTCACTGACAAACTGCGTCAACTGCTCAAGGTCGAGACCGTCCTTGTTAGCTGACACTAACCTTAGTGCCTCTGTTGGTCTTTATTTTGTCCCGAGCTCAAGCTCAAAGGCCTTTATCGGTCCTAAGTTATAGTGAATATTGGGGAGAACCTGGCTATTTAAAGTTAGGTCGTATAATGATCAACTGTTCAGCTCAACGAGATCTTAATACTTTGACTGATTATTTAAATCTTAACAAAGATGTATCTCATTTAAGAACAAACATTTGTATTAGGAAAGTTAAGGCAGCCGTGATCCAATATTGTAAGGTTTGCTCAGCTGCATTGCATAATTATGTAATGAATGTAATGATCCTATTATGAACAATGTAAATAGTGTAAATAATTGATAGTATTCATTCTGTGTATAGATGTTGTCTGTTTAGAGTATTTCATGGGTGCTAATTGTTGGTGAATGGTGTATATTGGATTAGATAAGTAATTAAGATAATAGGTAGTTTAATGTAATATTATTATAATAATTATTTGAAATAACGAAATATAGTTACCACTATCTAGGATCAGACTAGCATATACTGTCTTAAATGTGTGTGCAATAATAATCGTGCTTGAATCTTAAGTATAATGTGTATTGTGTGAATGTGTGGACTGAAGTGCGCGTGACTCGGCGGTCGGTATATCACAGGGTTGGATAAAGCCTTATGCACATGATTGTTGTACTTAAATTATCAAGAACATCAACAAGTGCAATTGGTAGCGGTTGTATGTTGCCAGGTAGGTTGTGATTGGCTCCCACCCACTCACAGTGAACTTGGGGGCTCCAAGACTTGACTCCCTGAGCTATTCTTGATATTATTTAACTAAATACATCACTGACACACTGTTATATTTTGTAATGTTAAAATTACTAATTGATTCATCATTTATTATGAGATTACTCTATAAAATTATTTTCAATAGTAAATACATTGTTATGTTTGCTATATGTGCCCAATATGTTAATTATTGTACAATAATTTTACTATTACTTATAACAGTTATGTTTTTATTTATACAGTTCAGTAAGATATTAGGAAAATTTATTAAATCATAATATTATGCATATCGCAAAAATTATTAACTGTAAATAAAATGGATTGTAAACAAAATATTTTAATTTATTTTGGAGTTATATCATATCTGCATCGAACCAATATTATGGAGACAGCAGTGTTTATTGGTATTTGTTTAGTCAGGAAATAATATTTGGAACATTATACAGATAGTAGCCATTTTTACTCTGTATTTTGAAACCTTGTTCCGCCCTGTCTACATATTTCTGGGAAATAATAAATGAAGAAGTACATGAACAATCTGTGATGAAAGTAAATATAACGGAAGCGGACTTGGGTATGAAGAATAAATGTAATTATTGTAACTGATGGATTCTACATGTGTGTATACTTCTCTGAATGGAAACATTAATACCTGTCTGTACCTACATTATAAGTATTATCGTAATTGACACCCTATTGTTGATAACATGGAAAATAAAAATGTGAACAATTCAGAATATACACGAGTTTATTGTAAACCCTTTAGGACTAACCATAGCAACCATCCGAGTGTACCTATCAAACGCTAGAAAAAGCGTATCGTACGCCAACTACGTTACGTAAAATAGAATCCTGGGGGGGTGATTCTCTCAACACAGCGCTGCGTCGATCTCAGTGAGCTTTATACGACACTGAACTCGACTCACCTGCCTGCTGCCTAATTGTGAAGGCATGCACTAAAATGTGTTTTATACGCTCCAACGGGACTTCTTAAACTGGCCAGATAAACTTCACCTTTGAGATCAACGCAGCGCTGTGTTGAGAGAATCACCCCCTGTACAGTCAACGTCATAAATATGTTTACACTTTAGTACCTTGTCACTGAGACAATTTCATATATAATATAGTAAGTATGTAATTGTCTCAGTGAATGAAAGTGACAAGGTACTAAAGTGTAAACATATTTATGACGTTGACTATACAAAGTTGCTTAAAACCTCGTTTGGGACAAAAGCAAGTGTCCGATCCGCCGCTCCGAAAGGGGCGCCTTTCGGAGCGGCGGATCGGACACTTGCTAGGTATGTTTCGTCACAACACGAACCACTTCACTACATACAGGAGCTTGCTATGGTTAGTCCCTTCATAGTAAAAAATACTAAATTTTAATCTTGTTAGATTATGACTCTATGCATAACATTAAATTAAAATATAAATGAAACTGCACTAAAATTTGTTCCCAATAACCTTGATCTACTTGCTTTGATAGTATGTACCTAATGAATGGTCATCAATGAGTAAGTTTATGGAACACATTTTATCAATGTCAACAATGCAGGAAATCCTACACACATCCTAGTCTTTGTCAGATCAGTGTCTATACGAACATTTGACTCGTCGAATAGATGCGAGTATAAATAACTTTTGCACATCCTGTCCAGTGTCCATTTTAATTTAACCACAGGGTCAGTTCACTGACGAACTAAGCAAAGATTAATTCCAAAATATAAGCTTTAGAAAACGAAGCATTCCACCCAACCGAATAAGAGTTAATGAATAATTTTCAAAAAATAGTAGATGTACGTTAGGGTTTATATACCTAAGAAGAAAGGGTTTGCGGATACTTACTTACTCAGTTGACGTTTTTAGGTTATTAGGTTTTTTCCCTTATTTATCTTTACGGGTTCTGGTTTGGTGGATTCGTACCGTTAGATTTTGTTTGTATAAAGAAAAACATTTACGGGAGTAGATATGGGTTCCGGTAGTTCAAAGAAGGTATGCTTTAAAAGAATTTTGTATTTTGCTTTAACTTACATAAACAGAACAATGCCCGAACTTAAGAATTTATCGTCACATACCCTAAAATATTCTTTCTCTTCTCTGAACGAACTATAAAACCGCAATTTTCCCGCTGTGCTGTCTAAAGTGTCTAAACAAAACTGGGCGCCAGGACCAGGACTGACGTACGGCTAGTGTTGCCAGATGGATTTCACCTTTGGGTACGCTCACCATCCAAAAATAGTATGCATATTGACTTTTAAGTAAACATGGCCAAACTCTACAATTAAATATTATTTTGGTAATTTTCGAGTTAATAGTATATTAATTTACACGACTTATGTTGATGGTCACGTCATAAAGCCGATGACGTACGTGGACGCTTGGTTCCTTCCCTACCTTAAGGTGGATTCACAATGATACTCGCGCGCGTGATAAAGAAGTAAACTTCTGTGATGGGCAAGTACGTACCAATCAGAAACAACTATTAACATATTGCTCGCTATGTATAGCAGCAAATTTATCATTTGCAACAATATATAGCTATAAAAAAACAAAGTTTAAAATAAATGCACAATTAATTACGGATCTTGGTCCGTAGATGAAACAGCAATGTTTAAAAACAAGTTTCTTTAAAAAATCTACGTACGTCGGAGGTATCTCCACCTCCGATTCATAATTCCTTGTTACTTAATGCTTGTTTATGTATTTAATAACATAACTAACAAATTGTAAGTCTTCCGATAATCTGAATATAGTTCATAAATATAGGTTTTATACGACCCCTTCATAAAAAATAATAATAATAATAATAATAATAAATATTGATAAACAATATATAAAATAATATTATTAAAAAAAATCAATATTAATAATATTAATATTGATAAATATTGATAATATTAATATTGATAAATATTGATAATATTGATAAATATTGATAATATTGATAAATATTGCTTTACTAAACAAAATTATAGTAAAACGAAACGCATCGCCTCTTTTTCCTTTCTCGCTCGAACTTAGATATACAATATCACAGAACGGCCATTCTCAAAAATGCAAAATTTTGCGTGTCCGGCTCATTAATAATACCTAAATACGTTCAGACATTAGTGCAATATTTTTTATTGTATACTTCATGTTTTTATCTATAAGTAGAATAAACATTTTAACTTTATTATTTATTTATTACTAATTATTTTATTTTTTGAACCCTCGTTCGCCAATTACCATAGCCTGTCCGCACGCTACCTTTGTCTTTAAATCTGCTCCTCATTTGAGTCAGGAATAAGTTCAAGCTACGCCATTCAAAATCTTGAGAGACCGAAACACTACCTGTGTTATTAGATAAAAAAAAAAAATAGGACTATTTGATCAAAATTTATCATGATTTATGCCCCTGTCCGGCCCGAATGTTTATACATTAATTATTATTATTATTATATTTATTATTATTTTATTGGCAATTATTTGCCATCGCCATTCACTTTCGAAGTGCTCATCCCTAAACAACGAAATATTCGGACATCACTAGTACACGAGTCGCGAACTGTCAGTTGTGCCGTGGCAATCAGACAGTGCGAACGTCTCAGTGTTGGTGTATACGCCGAGGATGCACGTAAGTACCTAATTACCGTAGCTTTGGTTTTCAAATTTTCTAATTCCCGTTTCTTTACTTATAAATTCGATTTCTTATGGAAATATTCTAATACTTAGTGAACCGAAAGAGATGTGAAGCCTTTGTATATTACTATTTTCCAATAGTTTCAATCGCTTATATTTTTTGATATTTTTAATAAATTGTTTTGTTTTCTAAGTACCGTAGTTCTAATTACCGGTTATTTTCTAATTACCGTAGTATGGAAATATTCAAATGTTTTCAATTTTATAAACAGAGTCATGAAATTTATAGAGTTTCAACATAATTTACACTAGGGGCCCGTTTCACAAAAGCTTGTTATAACTAACTAAACTTCCACTTGTCTAACAAGCGGAAGTTTCGTTTTAATTCATATTGTTGGAAAGAGATTTCCGCTTGTAATACAAGTTACAAGCTTTGCTGGGCCCCAGGTTTGAAGACTAATCGACTACATTATCAAATTAATTAAGTAGGTATCATATTTATGCACTTTTTTACAGAATGGGAAAACCAAAGAAGACCAAGGAGGGAATTTTAGAGAAAAAAAGACTTTTGGCACGTCAGCGTCAGAAAGAAAAGGAAAAAGAAAGATATGAGAAGAGAAAAAGAGACAAAAAGTTGTTGCCAGTTTCCATTCCATTCCATTTTAATTGTTAGGTACAAGAAGTGGGCGAATTTCGATTGTTTTGCATTTTTTTTAGATTTTTGTCTTACTTATTCGTCTCTAGATTTGTAGTATGACTTTTATTTCTGCCTACATTAAAATAAGAAAAAGATTGTAATTGTTATTTTGATAAAAAAAATTTTTTTGTTGATATTTGAAGGCAAAAGTGCTCTCCAAATGTTTTTGAAATAAATAAGTTGATTATAAAATAAATAGTATTTTATTTCAACGTCGATATAAGCTCATTAAAAGAAAAGGAAAAGTATTCATACAAATATTCGAGTAGTTCTTTAATGTAAAAGTACCTAGTTTTATTAGTCTTACTTCAAACATTTGCCCTTTCTAATTACCCTAGCCATGTAAAAATTTTTTTTTTCTAATTACCGTGTCCATACAATATTTGAATCTCAATAACTCAAAAACCACTGTATTTATTCTAATGCCATTTTGATACATTGTTTAATTAGCTTACACTTGTTCATATTCAAAAGTTATTTTCACAAAACAACGAGAAAAAAAATGCCTATGGTAATTAGGCAGAGAACACTCGACTCTGAGAATGGCCGAGAATAAGAACTAAAGGCATAGAAAGAGCGATAAAACAAAAAACAACATACAGATAGCTGATATGCACAGTCTTATTGGGATTCAGTGTGCCAAAATGAGACAGTTCTATAGCTACAGCTACGCTAAAATGTCATGGTCGTACACTGTTGCATACACAGAATAAGAACTAAAGGCTTAGAAGGCGCGATAAAATAAAAGGCAACATACAGATAGCTGATATGCACGGTCTTATTGGGATTCAGTGTGGCAAAAAGAGAAAGTTCTATAGCTCCAGCTACGCTAAAATGTCATGGTCGTACATACCGGGTGTTGCCTGTAATAGGAGCAATAAACTTAGGGATCGTTTCCACACCAGAAACGTAAAAACGTTTATTCTACAACTTTTGAAAATAACTCGTTGTTTACTAAATATCAATGAATTTAGATTTTCCAAGCCAGCAATGTATTGCTAAAACTACAAAGTTTGTAGGCTGACAGTAGATGTCAACTAGACTATTGGATGAAGTATATTGAAAATGCTATTTAGTTTGTTCCCAAAAATCCCAAATAATAAATTACATATTTTGTAAAATTTGTAGAAAAAATGTTGCTACGTTTTTACAGTAGAAACGATCCCTCAATTTATTGCTCCTATTACAGCCAACACCCAGTATTAACAACGTTTATGTGTGGAGATCAATGATAAAGGAAGAGAATGGACATGACACGTTGACATATACAAATAATCAGTTATGAAAATACTATGCATTCCGACATCGAACACTCGAAAATAATGTTATCTCTTTTAACTTAGTTCTATGTTCCTCAGTAAAAAGAGATGACAGCACGTCAGCCAGTGCAATAATGGCAACATTTATAATTTGACGTTCATACAAATATAGTCTGGCAAATGAAAGATGAGAATGAAAAATTCACTTACGCGGCAACACTGATTGGCAAAACCTATGGTAATTTATTTTTATTTTATTTATTAGGTACAATTACAAGTTGACAACCAAACATTCATAACATTAGAGATCACAGAGACATTTAGGTGGTAACAACTCAATAACAATTGTACACAACATTCGTAATAAAATAAGCAGGTAGGTATACAAAGTAAGCTTATGAAATCTTTAAACTAAACTAACTTAAATAGGTGACAGATTATGTAATATATTTCTAAATTTAATTAAACTATCCGAGAAGATATCTATATCAACTTCCAGACAATTGTACTTTCGACACATCCTAAACAGTGGAGAATTATGGGTAACTTTATTAGTGGCTAAGGGTACACTAAATATTTTGCGACATCGTGTTATTCTTTTACTGGCTATCAATGCTAAGGTGTTAACAAGATCCGTGTCAACGTCACCATTCAGTATTTTATGCAGCGTTACCAGGTCTGTCACATCGCGTCTTGATTTTAAGGACGATATGTGGAAGTGTGCTAACCGTTCACTATATTCAGGGATTGCACGACGCACTCCTGTCAGTTTACTTAGATGGCGAACAAATTTCATTTGAATTGACTCAATACGATTCGAATGGATATTATAAAATGGACACCAAACACAGCTACAGTACTCAAGGATGGATCTGACCAAGGATGTGTATAAAATAGTAAGGCTTTTTACTTTTTTAAATGATTTCGTTGTGCGAATAACAAAACCCAACATGCGACTGGCCTTAGAAACTGTACTCTCGTAGTGATTGCGAAATGATAACTGGCTATCAAAAATAACACCAAGGTCCCTTATCGATTGCACTTTTTCCAAGGGAACACCATGGATGGTGTACGTGTAATCGACAGTTTTGTGTTTTTTAGTAAACGTTATCAATTTAAATTTAGTAATACTTAAGGACATACGATTGATGATACACCAGTCGTGAACTTGATTTAAGTCAGCTTGTAACATTTCGCAATCTTGGACAGACTTTATGGAACGATATATTTTAATATCATCAGCATAGGCTAAGCAGCCGCACTTCATCCGATCTAAAAGGTCGTTAATAAATATAAGAAATAAAAGAGGTCCTAGATTTGACCCCTGGGGAACGCCGGATTCGGCTAGAAACGGTATAGAGTCAAATCCAGATAAGCTCACTAGCTGAGATCTACGAAACAAGTATGCTTCGAGCCATCGTAATAAATTTCCGTGTATGCCCAAGTACTTTAATTTAATAAGGAGAATATTATGATGCACCCTGTCAAATGCCTTGGCAAAATCTGTATACACGGAATCAGAAGTAATGACATATGGTGATGCCGCGTAAGTAAATTTTTCATTCTCATCTTTCATTTGCCAGACACTACCTAACGTGCCTAATCAGCCATGTTTAATTAGCTGGTCATAAGTATCTGATGTGTCAACCGTGCCGAATTCACTTAAAAAATGATTAATATCTTGTTTTCCGTATTATATGTATATTCCAAAAAGTTACACATGGATTGAAAGAGAAACTTCATCGTAATGTCTCTTAAGTGTAGTTTGTTAGGATGTGGTGTAAGAAACAGCAAATATTTAACATTTCACTGGTAAGTTTAAGTTTTTGTTAAAATATTGGTCAGGTTTGTCATTATTGGGGGACTTACATACATATGTAACATTATTATTAATCCATAGATCAAGATTAGTTCAAGATTATAATACGATTTGCCTTTTATTTACAATATTTTGAAAGTAAACAAACCGGTCAATTTGGCAGCTAGGGTTCTTAAAATATCGAAAATAACTTGGAAATTTCTCATCATGACAATTGGATAGCGTTATGCAGAAGACAGCCAACAGATGTGAAGTTAAAACGGAGTTATGAGCGTTTAAAGTTCGATTGGTGAATTTCGGTCGTTTTATGATGTTTAAGGCAAAGGTATGATTTAAATTTTGTTAAACGAATGCTATATTTTTATTATAAATAGGGGGATCTCACAAAACATTCTCCGTTTTAAAGATATGAACGTTTTTTATGGATGGCTGTATTCTTCAATACTGTTTGTATGGTAAAATCAATTCACTTAAAGCGGCCAAGTAACTTGGCTGTTTTCTGTATATATAAAATTTGGATCATATCATTTGTTTTAAAACAGCCAAGATTCAGAAATTATTGTATAAACTCTATGTAAATATCATTCTATACTAACTTTTTAAAAGAAATATTAGTAAAAGAATTCATACACGTATGTTGTGTATGTTGTCTGATAAAAAAAAACTAAAAAAATTGTAGAAACTTCTTTATTTGTACTATATTTAAAGAAAAACGTTTAATATTAAATAATGCGATAGAAATAACAAGAAGAGATTTTAACATTATGCATTATTTCTAAGAAGCATTTAATAATTAAACAAAAAACAAAATCTTTTGTACTAAAAAGTTTTATAATAAAATAACATTCAGTATTAACAAAAAATCTTTCATAGTTTAGTCTTCTCATTTTAATTAAAAGGAACATAAGTAACATAATTTCAATCTAATTGAATTAAAAAAATTAACTCTCTACGGCATCATCCTCTAACAAAAAGTCCAAATTTGTATTGAATCCGTCAACATCATCCAAAACATTAGGAGATCCAGTTAATGTATCATAAAAGAGCTGAGCATCACCAGGTATCAGATGTCTTATAGACAGGAGGTCCCTCAACTTGGGCTCCGCAATAGGCTTGCCATTTGGCCACAATTTAGTCAAAATATTCCAAAATGATAATATTTCATCATTGGAATTAGATAAAACATTGTCAGTAGCAGATCTTCTCGTTCTAGTAGAAATACTCCGTGCGGGTATTTTCTTCTGTACATCAATACAGTCATACTCATCTGTACTGAAATCTGGCCACATGAAAATTTTAAAAGGCTCTGTTTTCTTGATCTTTATTTGTCGAGCTAACAGCCAGTTGACTTTTTTATTATCTACCGTCCTTTTCCTATTAACAATGTTTTTTTTCAAGGTTTTCGGTAGAATGAAAATCTTCCGATTTCATTTCACAGACTATCAGAGGATGTTTTTTTTTGCATAAACGCATAATGTCAAGGTACTCTTGAGGTGTGTATATTCTTTTATTATACTTTAGAGCTCTTTCGATATCACCAAAATCTTTATCATTAGGCAAATAGCTATGACCAGGCATTAAAAATTTAAATGTAATGGATTCCAAGTGCGGCTTCATTTCTAGTGCTGCTTTCATCAGAAGCGTACTTTTAATGTTCCGGTTTTGGCCTCCACACACCCACACACTTTTAATGGTCTCGGTAATGGTAAAGTTTTTTCCATGTCGAAAGTGAGACACTCCACATCTGCTTGATCTTTTGCCATATTCATATCAACCTTCATTTTACGTCTTGCTTCTTCAGCTAGACCTAAATGTGCCTTCTTTTTATCTTTTATATGTTCCACATCTTGACCTCGGTGTTCCGCGTTAATTTTTTGAACACGTAATCCATCGCAAACATTACAAGTATCTTTACTCAGAACTTTTACTTTAATATTATAGTTGCTATAGAAAAACTCTTTAAAAAAGGCAAAACTAACGGCATTTATCCCTGTTCTTTCTTTATATTGATCGTATACTGCAACCAAAGTGAGTCCAGGTTTGAAAAATTTTGCAGATGTTCTTGTTCTGCAGTAGTGAGAAGTATATTATGGAATGGAATCAATAAACTCTCTTATATCTTGTTTTCGATCATCAGTAATACAGTTCTTTCCCGCTTGCTTTAAACCCCTCTGGTCCAACAATGGTTTTCGTGAATGTAATTTCTGCATTGCTGTTGATACTCTCGTACTACAGATTTTTAATGTTTGGCAAAACATGTCTCGACAAACTTCATATTGCTCGATTTTATTTTCTAGTAAATTGTTTTTTTCCAGAAGTCTGTCTAATTGCATCTGACTCTCGTACAAAGACACCCAAAAAATTTGTTTGACAATTATAATTACCAAGGCTCCAAAATTTACTAAAAAACTTCTTTAGGTAGGTAGGAGTATAAATACTTACGTACGTCAGTAACTGGTGATGCGACAATATCCGAAAGCACACAGTTATCATCATTCCGCCATTCAGGGCACAATACAGGCGATGTACTCGTAAAGGACGGATCCGGATTTTGATTTAGATTACTTAAAGATATAATGTGCTGCCTTAGACCATCATCTTCTTCCGACGATGAACACTCGTTTTTAGGATTCAAAACACGATTAACTAAATATTTGCCACGCAAAAGTTTATTTGAAGTTTTTTTCATATTGACTAAAACGAACAATACGAAACGAAACATCAAAGAATACTATTCACTGACACCAAGTACTCAGATCGAAACAAAATATTAAACTGATCTTATAACATAAAAATCGATTGAATTTAACATAAACAAAACTTGTACGGCACGCGCAGCGCTGATGTGACAACTAATCAAACCTGTTTATACAGGCCCTTGCGAGCCGAGCAGCCAACATAACACATCTCAATTTTATTGGAGCTTTTTTTTCCCGACTAAATATAGTTTTTAAAAAGTCTGGAACAGTCTAAAATCTCCCATATTATAATGAAAACAGCCAAAATTGTCCTTTATTATAATAAAAACAGCTAAATATGCTTGCCGAGATGACAGAATCACTCATATTGTACAAGAAGAAAATGTAAAAGCCAGCCAACTCTCATGGATGCCTTTTGCAAAAATTAAAACAGGCATACGTAATACAAAAAATAAATTGCTAAACTCAGCCATTTGTTTGGTTGCTTTCTACTAAATAACTTTTTTTGCTTTTGTGCTAAGATAGGTTATTTCAACCATAATATGAGTGTTTTTTACTAAATTAATTCAGTTCGTGACTGGGTTTTACTCTTTAATATCTCCGTATCTAATAAAGATATTAACATGGCTGTCTTTGGCAAAAGTTCCAAATGATGTAAAAAGTTGGCTGGGTTCAAAAACCATTTTTTTGAGAAAATGTCAGATGGCTGTTTTCTGCATAACGGTATCCAATTAATGTTAAAATAACATGTTTTTTTTGTAATTGTATCATATAAACGTATATGGTTTGAGCCAAACAAAGCAAAGAACCATTTTTCATCATGGATTACTATTTTTAAGGATTTTGGGAAAAAGTTTACTGAGATAGTTTCATTCCGAAATTATTTAAATAAAATAATATTATTCCGGAATGACTAAAGTTTTGTGCCTACTAAAAATCATCAAAGACAGCACCAAATATTTTTATTTGTTTACTTGACGACACGTTAGCCTAGTTGATTGTGACCCTGCCTACGAAGCCAACGGTCCTGGGTTCAAATCCCAGTAAGAGCGGATATTTGTTAAGGTCTGATAATATAACAAGTCATATTTGTAAAAAAATGCAGAAGTTAATGACTGGTAATACACGATTATTTAAGATTATTGGCACTCTCACGCTGTGGCACTGTTTTGTATATAAACAAAAGTAAAAAACTATTGTTAATATTTTTTTGCTTTGATTGTTGTATTTTATCATTAAGAGAACTTAATGAGTCTTTTTTTATGAAAGGAATAACTAAGAAAGAAATTATACTTTTTTTGCTTTGTACTTTTATTTATATTAACTTACTCGAACTATATTTACCTACTGAACCCGTGAAATACTTCATTTCTAGTCTTCATTATCAGTTCCACTTTACCAAATAAAGAAGTTAGTTTGACACGAACGCGCTTCAACGCGCGGACTAATAGCAATACAATTGGTCAACTAGTTCTCGATTGGTTGTCAATTTGGTTAAGTAGTTTTTGTAGGTAATCGTAAGAGATGTAAGTACAAATATGATATTTTATTTACCAGTACTGTACGTACGCTGAATTGGCTAATGAGTGTTTTTTCAGTTTTATTATAAACCATAACTATTTCTCTCGAAAGCGTTTGAGTGGGGACATTAGTTTAGGGAGGGCACTGCACTAGGTTTGAGTCTACGCAATTTGTTTACGTAATGTTGGCACTCCACTTAGCGGTATTTACCCAAATATTCGTGTTGCATCCTTTTCCATCCTACTGAAAATGAAGAGGGTCAACGAAGCAACGCAAATAAGCAATCCCAAGTGGAGTGCCATCATAACAGCAATTTTCAAAATGTTTGGAGCAAATCCGACTATGTTTCGACCAAGACCAATTGGGTAGTGAAATAGGTTATAATAATAATAATAAATCACAGGACAATGTCACACAAATTGACCTAGGCCCAAACTAAGCTTACTTATATAGAGAAATACATAGAAAACATCCAAGACTCAGGAACAAATATTCACGCTCAACACACAAATATCTGCCCTTACCGGAATTTGAACCCAGGACCGCTGGCTTCGGAGGCAGGGTCACTACCAACTAGGCTAGCGTGTCGTCGTAGCGTGTTATATCCAACTTTGCTTCATATCATCGTCGTCAAGGAATCTAAAATAAACTATACTAAATTTATTACTTTAATAAATAGTAACATTAAACTTCGCAACTAATTTATCGTTAAAATAACATGTTTTTTTGTAATTGTATCATATAGAACGTATATGGTATATGCCAAAGAAAGCAAAGAACCGTCTTTCATCATGGATTACTATTTTTAAGGATTTTGGGAAAAAGTATACTGAGAAAGTTTCATTCCGAAATTATTTTAATAAAATAATATTATTCCGAAATGAGTAATGACTAAAGTTTTATACCTACTAAAAATCATCTAAGACAGCAGCAAATACTTTTATTTGTTTACTTGACGACACGTTAACATAGTTGATAGTGACCCTGCCCATGAAACCAACGGTCCTGGGTTCAAATCCCGGTAAGAGCGGATATTTGTTACGGTCTGATAATACAGGGTGTTTGGTACATGGATGGACATACGTACGTATATAGGAGATAGCTGGGACCATCTGCTACGCGGTCCGCCACAAAAAAATTGCCTGGGCCCTATCATTTCTTTTTTTTTTTAAATATTCCGTTTTTAAGATTTAAAACTTCAATAACTTTTTTAAAAATGATATGGGCAACATTTTTATTTTATTTCTATCTTGACTGCATACATATTTGGTGCACACGATAGCTAAAAAAATAAGTACGAGCCCTCAAACCTCAAAAATAGGTAAAAAAAATAATTAAATGCCAACTTTGCATTGCATTTTAAAAAAAAACGATCGACTAGTTCTAATTACTCAAAAACATCTTTAGTTAATACGCTTTCGATTGGTATACAATAATTGCAATTTGTTTAAAAGCAGTTGGAGTTATTCGTCAACTTTAACTAAGGGGACAGTTTTTTATGAAACTACTTTTGAGGAAAGTACATTGCTTGCGATAATAACCTTAAAGAAAACACACAAGTTGATCATCAATTTTGAAATTTATTTATAAAAATTTGCTCAAACTGCTGTCCTTGATTATTTATGCATGCTCGACATCGTTTTCTTATTGCTGCTGTTGTTACTCGTAGCAGCATCTCGGCTTTCATTACATAAAATGCAGCATTTATGCGATTTATTAAATCTTCACGATTTTCGACTTCGGTTACGTATACTAAATCTTTAGCCCTTCCCCAAACGTAAAAATCGATTGGAGTGAGGTCTGGCGACCGCGGAGGCCAGGGAACTGGACCACCCAGGCCAATCCATGAATTGGGGAAGGCATTATCTAGATGCCTTCCCCAAACAATACTCCAACACACACACACACAATACACCACAATACTCCAATGTGCCGGGCAGCCGTCATGTTGGAAGACGATGGGTCTGTCTTCTTGGAATACTTGTTCCACTAATTCGGGTAGGTCGTTTTGTAAAAACTCTAGATAATTAGCCCCATTTATGTTATCAGGTAAATAATGGGGCCCGATTAACTTGTCTCCAATCAGACCGGCCCAAACGTTAACGCTGTATCTTCTTTGAAATCCTCTAGGTCGCTTTACGTGAGGGTTTTGATTTTTTTCTCCCCAATGGTGCAAATTGTGGAAATTCACAATTCCTTCTTGATTGAATTTAGATTCATCCGTCCATAAGATACTCCTCATAAAGTTAACGTCATCGACATCTGTGTGAAGCAAATGACGGCAAAATTGAATTCGTCTCTCAAAATCATTTTCTTCAAGTGCTGTATCAAACAAAGTACACTTCACATTTTATTTTCAGGACTAGTAATCACAGTCACATCACCGGATTTTCTCTTAGTTAAAACACATACCTTGAACAGGAGTGTAGTGAAAGGGGTGCTGTCCATTAGCCCGGAGAACTGACCACACTTTCCAAATGCTTAGGCCAAGTGCATCAGCTACCCTTCTAATGCTTTTCGTAGGGTCCTCGTTGAACTCGTTAAGAACTTGTTCGTCAACAGCAACATTGTGATGTCGCACTTGCACTCTTGGCTCATGAAAATTTAAATTGCCGGTTTCCTGTAAACGCCAGTAAGTAGTCACAAACGTCTGGCGGTTGGGTAATCGACGGTCCGGATAACGCTCCTCATAAAGTCTTCGGGCTTCGCGTGTATTGGAGTTAGCTCTCCCATACGCCAACAACATGTCCGCGTATTCTTCATTGGTAAATGTGGTCATTTTACCAATAACACAATAATGCAACAATAACAAAAAACTTAACAAAATGAATGGATAAGTGAAAAAACTTTTACTTTTTGCCGCCTTTTTGTTTATGACAAAGAGAAACGCAAGCTTTTTTTAAAAAATAAAAGATAAACAAGCTATTCCAGACACAGGTAAAAAAAAATTACGTTTCGAATAAATGAAAGACTTGTGCCCTCAATTTATTATGGCCCTTTTCACTTTTTAAAAAGTTACAAACTAAACAATAATGAAATTTGTATGCAACATTGTGGGCTCGCTACACATGCCCGCAATGTTTTTTTTTTTTTAATTTGAGAACTGTCCGTAAACCATGTACTTCGCGTCCAAAGAAGTGTTAATATTATAATAATAATATTTGATGTGTATGCTCTATAATAAACATTTTTAGTTGTAATTTCATGGGTTTGCTCTGGCAATTATATTGATGTATGTTTGACAGGGCAACACTGTTCTTCCTTTTCCTCTTTCGATTTAACCTCTGAACTGGACGGCACGTTATCCGATACCTAATTATTATATTAATAATATCACACAGTTTCAACAGTCTCGAGTAATGTTTATGTCGCGGCTCTTAACATGTATTAAATGTAATACAACATAGTTGAAGTGTCAATACACGAGATCCTGATATAAATTGTTTTCATTCTGTAACCCGCTGCCCACGCCACCAATCTCCACTGCGATCCACGGTCCTGCCTCTGAACAGGTTTTGGTCCCAGCGCTGAAGCTTACAAGGTGTGTCATATTACTTTAAATATATTGGTGTGCTAGTTGGGCGCGGGTTCAAAGGAACTTTGTTAAGTGTCGCATCGTTTAGCAATGTCTAACAACGGTGACGGCCATGACAGCGTGATTCGTAATTCCAGTAATGAAGCGCCTTCCGTGATTTCAATCGGCGGCGGCAGCGGAGGCATGATAGAAAGACTAGATGGTGTGAGCAATTTTAATTCCTGGAAATTCGCCATGAAAATGGCCCTAAAATTAGAGGGTCTTTGGGCGTGTGTCGAAGGGTCTGATACTGACCCTGTCAGGGACCAACGCGCACTTGCACGTGTATGCCTTTGTCTCAAATCCCACTGCTATCAATATGTGAATAACGCTACGACGGCAAAAACCGCGTGGGATAACCTCATTAAAGTCTTTGAAGACAAAAGTTTGTACCGGCGAGTCGTTTTGCTGCGTCAACTGCATAAGGCGGAATATTCACACTACAGCAGCATGACTGAATATATTCAAGCATTGATGACGACAGTACAACAACTGGCGGATATTGGCCGCAACATCGAAGACAGTGAAGTGGCAGAGTTGCTGCTCAGCGGGCTACCTGCGGAATACGATGTTCTGGTCTCTAACCTTGAAACAGCAAACATCACAGGCAGCCTATCTAGTGAGATGGTCCGCACTAGACTTCTTCAGGAAGAATTTCGTAAACATTCTAGTGAAAGTGGAAGTGCATACTTGTCCAAGCAACAGCGTTACAAGCCAGTTTTTACATGCAATTATTGCAAGAAGCCTGGCCATACTAAATCAAAGTGTTTTAAATTAAAGCGAGACAAGAAACAAAAATTGGACACAAATGAACAGACTTTTCTAGTAACTGCCTTAATGGCACTTAGTGCTAAAGCGTGGATTATTGATTCAGGTTGTACTTCTCATATGACAAATTGTAGAGATATATTATGTAATTTTAAAAGTAATAATTCTCTTATCTCCATTGCCAATGATGATAGGCTGGTTAGTGAGGGTGTTGGTGATGTAAATATTACCCTCAACAATAAAACTACATTGCTTAGTAATGTGATGTTTGTGCCCAAGCTCTCCACCAATTTAATTTCAGTGTCTAAATTGACTGAAAAGGGTCTTTCTGTCAGATTTACGAAAGAGGTTTGTTTTATAAATGATGACAATAAATGTATTGGTACAGCGACCAATAGAAATGGGGTATATATTTTAAATGGTATAGGGTCTTTTCAGTGTGCTTCACAGATAGTGCACTCTTCCGTGGTCCTGCCAGACGTGGAGGAGGTACATTGTACTGCTGCTGCATTAAGTGTGTCAACTGATGTGTGGCACAAACGACTTGGACACTTGAGTCTTAGAGGGATGCAGGCTCTGAAGGACGGTATGGTTTCTGGTGTTATGTTTCAGGATGTTCAGGGAACTACACTTCAGGAATGTGTGGCTTGTCTCGAGGGGAAGATGAAGGCCAAATCCTACCCGAAGGGAGAAGTCAAGCGAGCCAGCCAGCCTCTGGAGATCATCCACTCTGACGTTTTTGGTCCAGTACCTGTATGCAGCTGGGGAGGTGCACGTTATCTAGTGACCTTTACTGATGACTTTACCAGAAAGACATTTGGATATCTAATACGATGTAAGTCTGATGTTATGTCTTGTTTTATAGAATTAAGAGCCCTAGTAGAAAAACAAATTGGTTTACCAATCAAGTGTCTGCGTTCAGACTGCGGCGGTGAATACTGCAATGCACGATTTGCTGCTTATTTGAAGAAGGAAGGGATACTTCACCAGACAACAGTGCCATATTGTCCTGCACAAAATGGGGTAAGTGAACGTCTTAACAGGACTTTGATAGAGAAGGCACAGTGCATGCTTCAGGAGAGTGGTCTCTGTAAGCAGTACTGGGGAGAGGCGATTATGACAGCTATCTATCTGAAGAACAGAAGCCCCACTACAGCTTTATCAGGATCCATCCCAGAGGAGGTTTGGACTGGATCCAAAATAGATCTTGGTCATCTCCGTATATTTGGGTGCATTGCCTATTCTCTAATTCCCCAGCAGAGACGTAAGAAGTTGGATGTAAAAAGTAAATTGTACATTTTTGTTGGATATAGCGAAACCTCTAAGGGCTATAGACTGGTCGAACCTTCCAATCCTAAAAGAATAATTATTTCAAGAAATGTGTCTTTTATTGAGCACAAGTTTTATCATGCAATGACTATGGATAATAATAGCAATAATAATAATTACATTGATAATTTTATGCAATTGAATAATCATACTCCAAATAATATATCTGACCATAATATGAAATTAAATAATAATTTTCAGCAGAATAATATATCTGACTGTGTTATGCCATCAAATAATAATATTCAGCAGAATAATTTATCTGACTGTGATAATGTAAATGGCAGTTTAAATTATGAATTAGATAATAATATTGAAGTGAGTCAATCTAATGTCAATTCCCCAATGATTTCAGAACCTGCAGTTGAGGACCCCTGCAGTGATGGAGGCTCTGACTTTCAGTCTCCTATTGAAGAGAGCAGCAGCTCGCCAAGTTCGTCAGACGACGAGACGCCGGTCGCAGGGGAAGCAGCGTCGTGGCCAGAGGTGCCCGCCTCTGTACTAGGACGGCCCGTGCGTAGCACACGTATGGTGCCACCTAAAAGGTATGGCGATTACGACTTGTCTATGTTCGTGCAGGAAGAAATGACATTTGCCGAACCTCAGTCATATGAGGAGGCTATTTCTTGTTCAAAAGGTCAAGCATGGCACGCTGCCATGCAATGTGAGTACGAGTCTCTCATAGCTAATAATGTATGGCGAATTGTAGATCGACCGCCACCTGGCACCAATGTAGTCAAATGTAAATGGGTCTTTAGGACTAAACATGATACGACAGGAAAATTTGATAAACATAAAGCTAGATTGGTGGCACGGGGCTTTACTCAAGTTCAAGGGGTAGACTACAATGATACATTCTCGCCTGTAGTTCGTCACTCTAGTATGAGAATATTATTTTCTCTGGCTAATAAGTTAGATTTAGATATGGGCCACATAGATGTCACTACAGCGTTCTTACATGGTGACCTGGAGGAAACTATTTACATGGAGCAGCCTCCAGGCTTTGGCAATGGTGATAAAACTAAAGTATGTTTGCTCATGAAAGGAATTTATGGCCTTAAACAGGCCAGTCGTATATGGAATAGCAAAGTTGACACTTTGCTCACTAGTAATGGTTACACACAGTCTAAGTGTGAACCCTGTGTTTACATTAAGAGGGTATGTAATGATCTCGTAGTAATTGCATTATATGTAGATGACTTCTATCTGTTTTCTACTAAAGGTAGTCAAAATAAAATTGAATTAGTGAATTTATTAAAAAATACCTTTAATGTCAAAGATCTGGGAACTTTGAAAGATTGTTTAGGTATAAGTGTAACCAGGGATAGGTCTAAAGGAATTCTAGTACTTAACCAATCAAATTATGTCAAAAGAATATTGGAGAAATTTGGAATGCAGCATTGTAGATCTGTGGCTACACCAATGTCATTGAATTGTAAATTAGTAAAATCTGAAAAACATTTGGATGATAGTGTGTATAATTACAGACAGTTGTTGGGCTGTTTAATGTACTTGTGTGTTTGTACCCGACCAGATATATCGTTCGCTTGTAGTCAGCTTTGTCAGTTTAACAATGGCTTTGATGAATCACATTGGCTCGCTGCCAAACGTATTTTGCGATACTTAGCAGGAACAATTAATTATGGTTTGTTTTACACAAAAAATAATAATTTTGAATTATCTGCTTTTGCTGATGCAGATTGGGCTAATGACGTAAATGATAGAAGGTCCTACACAGGCTTTATAATAAAAGTTGGTAATGACTCTGTTAATTGGGAGTCTCGAAAGCAGCGCTGTGTAGCTCTCTCTACCACCGAAGCAGAGTACTTAGCGATGAGTGATGTCGGCAAAGATATATGCTTTATTAAAAATTTCATATATGAAATTCTAAAAATTAATGTAAAAACTGCTTTATATAATGATAACCAAAGTGCATTAAAATTGTTAAGTATTAAAGAATACTGTCATAAGAGAACCAAACACATCGATCTACGTTATCATTTTATAAAGGACTTGGTTAATAATAATGATATTAATGTTACATATTTGCCATCTGATAGAATGATCGCCGATATATTTACCAAGCCATTATGCTGCAGCAAGCATTCAAATTTCAGAAATGACTGTAACGTTAAGGAAATTTAGTGTGTGTTTTGTTAGTATTCATATTGTAATTATGTAATATTATGTTATGTACTAATGTTTATAGCACATGCTACCTAAACCTAATGTTAGCTGTTATTAAAGAGCATAAGGGGAAGTGTTAATATTATAATAATAATATTTGATGTGTATGCTCTATAATAAACATTTTTAGTTGTAATTTCATGGGTTTGCTCTGGCAATTATATTGATGTATGTTTGACAGGGCAACACTGTTCTTCCTTTTCCTCTTTCGATTTAACCTCTGAACTGGACGGCACGTTATCCGATACCTAATTATTATATTAATAATATCACACAGTTTCAACAGTCTCGAGTAATGTTTATGTCGCGGCTCTTAACATGTATTAAATGTAATACAACATAGTTGAAGTGTCAATACACGAGATCCTGATATAAATTGTTTTCATTCTGTAACCCGCTGCCCACGCCACCAATCTCCACTGCGATCCACGGTCCTGCCTCTGAACAAGAAGATAGTCATGTCAACTTTTACGGACATTTTTGAGAAAAATACTTATCAACCCCGGTACAGTACATTCCTTGCAAGGAATGTACTTTCCTCAAAAGTAGTTTCATAAAAAACTGTCCCCTTAGTTAAAGTTGAAGAATAACTCCAGCTGCTTTTAAACAAATTGCAATTATTGTATACCAATCGAAAGCGTATTAACTGAAGATGTTTTTGAGTAATTAGAACTAGTCAATCGTTTTTAGTTTTTTTTTTAAATGTAATGCAAAGTTGGCGTTTAAATATTTTTTTTACCTATTTTTGAGGTTTGAGGGCTCGTACTTATTTTTTTAGCTATCGTGTGCACCAAATATTAAATTTGTAAAATTTTACGATCAGTCAGGATAGAAATAAAATAATTTATCATTTTTAAAAAAGTTATTGTGGTTTTAAATCTTAAAAACGGAATTTAAAAAAAAAAAAAAAAAAATACAGGGCCCGGGCAATTTTTTTTGTGGCGGACCGCGTAGCAGATGGTCCCAGCTATCTCCTATATACGTATGTCCATCCATGTACCAAACACCCTGTATAACAAGTCATATTTGTAAAAAAATTAAGGAGTTAAAGACTGACACGATTATTTAAGATTATTGGCACTCTCACGCTGTGGTACTGTTTTGAATAAAAACAAAAGTAAATAATGATTGTTAATATTTTTGTTGCTTTTTATGATTCTTGTATTTTATCATTAAGAGAACTTAATGAGTCTTTTTTTATGAAAGGAATAACTAAGAAAGAAATTATAGTTTTGTTGCTTTGTATAATACTTCTAATTATACTAACTCACTCGAACTATATTTACCTACTGAACCCGTGAAATACTTCATCTATAGTCTTCATCATCGGTTCCACTTTACGAAATAAAGAAGCTAGGTTGACACGAACGCGCTTCAACGCGCGGTCGAAGCGTTGATATGACAGCACTACTTTGTTAGAATCTTGTACCGCGCGCCGCGTCAACCACGCGTTCATGTGAACCTAGCCTAAAGCTTTTGGTATGCAAATGCTGAAAAGAGCAAAATATGTCCGCAATATTTGAGGAGTTCCGTCGTTAACTCATGGATTCCATCATCAGATCACTCCAACTTTTCTATGGGATCATAAATCGACCTTTCCTTTCCTATACGGTGGAAAGGGCCCACCGTGCTGGTTGTGCTCAAGACGTTTTGCAAGCCCTTCAGGTATCCCACTGCTACTGCATCTTTATACAGGACATGCGAAGTACTGAACGTACAGAACAGAAGAGTTGAAACCTCCCACCCATATGGTTTGTTTATCGATAACTTTATTATTACTATCGAATCGGGGTAGCACCTAAACATGTGACATTCCGCCATTTTTTGTTTGCTATGGTAGTTTAGGTAGGCACGTTTTTTCTGTAGGTATGTCAGATCCATTCTCTTTCTTTATCATATCTACAGACAGATTAGAAGGTATATCAAAAAATGTATGTGTCTACATGGCAACCCTACCGGTTTATGACGGAATGGGCGAGGCTAGGCATTATTTTGTTGTCGTTTTTCTGTTTTAACCGTTAATACTAACGAAAAATTATTAAAATAGAAATGAATTGAAGTATAATTCTTTTTAAGATACTCAAGTTGTTTAGGTTATTATTTGTTATTTATGTGATGCATTGTCAGTTTATACAACCGTTGTTTAGGTGTCAACAGAAAATGAAGAATGCTCTGTTACTTTTAACAGTAACGAGTTGTGTTTGCGCGCAACTAAATCCTTCAAACAGTTTCAACCAGAATTTCCCGCAACAACCGTATTCGCCTGATAGCACCCAGAACGGAACCTACCGCCCCAATCCTCAAATACCTTACGGAAGTTATCCTGTTAACAGCAACAACGAATACCAGCAACCTCAAAGTACTTTTTATCAGGACAGCTTTATCTCCGACGTTTACGGAGACAATGAAAACGAGCTTGACCCTCAAAACACCGCGAGCTATTATGCAGGGTTAGACTATGAAGAGAGATACAAATGCCCTCCCAATTGGATTCGTTTTAGAGAGTCTTGTTACCGCTTCACGAAGTCACCTGATCGTCCAAGGAACGAAGCGAGGAAAATCTGTCAAGCCTATGAAGCAGATATGGTAGCTGTGAATTCACCTGAGGAACATGGGTTCATCATCACAAGCCTAATGAAATTGGACCCTCAGAAGGGATCTTGGTATGTAGGAGCTCACCAGCAGTCTCCCGGATATTGGACTAATGATGCTGACGGTTCCCAATTGTCTGGACTTGAAAATGCATTCTTTGAAGATGTTGGAGCAACTTACAATAGTTACAACATATTGCCCCGAGATTATCTTGTTTACAAGTTTTCACGTGATGATGGTCGCTGGGGTCTATCAGCGATTGAGGGAACTCAATATTTTCATTTCATTTGTGAAGGTCAAACTCAGCGGTTAAGGTTTTTAATGGAAGAGGCAAGGTCATTCACTTATGGTCTTGAAACATATGATCCAGAAAGGATTCCTAGGGGACCTTATTTTACAAAAGAACCAGTTGATACCATTTATGATCCTCTTCGTAGTCATTATGTACAGCTTACATGTATTGCTGGGGGCTACCCAGCTCCTGTGTACAAGTGGTACAGGGAGGATTACCAAGTTGACAGTCCTGTGTACACTGAAATAAATCCACTTAATGATACTAGGTTTATCTTAAGTGGAGGCACTTTAATGATTTACTATCCTGATGCAGACAAAGATAATGCAAAGTATCATTGTACAGCTTCAAATAAATTTGGAATTATACGATCAGAGTCAGTCAGGTTATCTTTTGGATTTATTAGAGAGTTCAATCAGAAAAGACCTATTGAGAGCGGCAAGCAGTATTGGGGCAAGGTCATGTTCTGTGATCCACCATCCTATTATCCAGCTGTGAATTTCTTGTGGGCTCGTAATTACTTTCCAAATCTTGTAGAAGAGGACAAGAGAGTATTTGTTTCCTATGATGGTGGCCTATATTTCTCTGCTCTTGAAACAATTGATAGGGGTAATTACAGTTGCAATGTAATGAGCAAAGTCTCAGATGCAGGCCGCAATGGACCCTTCTTTCCCCTTTATGTGTACCCTCATTCTGATTATCAGCATCTTAAATTTCCTAACAATTTTCCCAAAGTCTTCCCAGAAGCTCCTGTTGTAGGGCAGGAGGTGAGGTTGGAATGTGTATCTTTTGGTTACCCAGTGCCTTCATACAATTGGACTAGAAAGAATAGCCCAATGCCTAAAAGAGCGAGACTAAGCAATTTTGATCGAGTTTTGACTATTCCTAATGTGGGAGTAGAAGATGAGGGGGAGTATATTTGTGACGTTAGTAATGACCGTGCGAGAATTTCCAATAGCGTTTTTTTGAAAGTACAAGCTGAACCAAATTTCACCATTCCATTGGCTGACAAACATGTTGATAACAAAGGAGAGTTACATTGGAATTGTGAAGCATTTGGTATTCCTGATGTCAATTATACCTGGTGGAAGAATGGTAATAAGCTTTCAATGGATACACTAGAACTGGAGGACAGGGACAGATACATAATCCAGGACAATGTTTTAACTATAAAATACTTAGATCCAGTTAGAGATCCTGGAATGTTCCAATGTGAAGCAAAGAATCAGTTGAGAGCCAGGTACTCAACAGGTCAACTCAGGGTATTGTCTTTGAAGCCATCATTCAAAAAGAAGCCCCTTGAATCTGAAACATATGGTTCAGAAGGTGGGAATATAACACTTCGTTGTAATCCAGAAGCAGCTCCTAAACCAACTTACATTTGGAAAAAGGATAATAATGTAATTGGAGCGGGTGGAAAGCGTTTCATTACTGAGAGTGGAAATCTTATTATCAGACAGATTTCTAGAGATGATGAAGGAGTATACACCTGTGTAGCTAAAAATCAATATGGCTCGGATGAAAGCAGGGGGCGACTTATTATTTTACGCGCTCCTCGATTCATCGTGCCTTTGCAACCACGTATTGTCGCGCAAGTCGGTCAACTGGTCCTGTTGCATTGTACCGCCGAAATTGATCCACTTTTAGACACGGCATATCTATGGAATCACAATGGTATTCGCATGAAGGAAGCAGCTGATTTGTACGCTGACAAACGTATCAAGATAGATGGTGGCGAGTTAACAATCTACAATGTCAGCCTGTCTGATGTTGGTGATTATGAATGCATTGTCAAATCGGCTATAGGGCGTATTTCTTCGCATACTCAATTACGTATAGAGGGTCCACCCGGCCCGCCCGGCGGATTGCAAATCCTAAATATTCAGAGAACGTCAGTGACACTAGAGTGGACCGATAGCAATTCTAATGGACGGCCGATAACTGGGTATGCAATCACAGGTAGAACGAACTGGAATTCTACTTGGCTCCTCATCACAGATAATGTCGTGAACGTCATGGAAATAGATCGCTATAATGGACGAAAGCGCGCAACGATTCCGACGACGCTCATGCCCTGGTCTGTTTACGAGTTTAGAGTTCAGGCTTTTAATATTTTGGGGCTAGGAAAAGCCTCTGCACCGAGTCCACAGTTTTCGACCCTGCCTGATAAACCATACCAAGCGCCTGCGAAAGTCAGCGGTGGCGGCGGAAAGATCGGCGATCTCACTATTTCGTGGACTCCATTGCCGAAATCTCTACAGAACGGACCTGGTGTTCACTATAAAATATTTTGGCGTCGGAACGGAACAGAAGTCGAGTTTCAATCTCTTCTACTTAAGGAGTATGGAAATGTTGGAATGCATGTTGTCCACGTGGTTCATGAGTATTTCTTTACGCCTTACGATGTGAAGGTACAGGCGTTTAATGATTTCGGCGCGGGTCCTGAGAGCGAAATCGTGACGATCTATTCGGCCGAAGACATGCCTCAAGTAGCCCCGCAGCAGGTCTCTGCGCTATCCTATAACTCGACTTCGCTGAATGTGACGTGGAACCCGATCGACCAGTCCCGCGAGCGGCTGCGCGGCAAGCTCATCGGCCACCGGCTCAAGTACTGGAAGGAGGAGAACAAGGAAGAGGAATGTATCTACTATCTGTCGAGGACGACGCGCAGCTGGGCCCTCATTGTGGGGTTGCAGCCAGATACTTACTATTTCGTAAAGGTGGGACTCTGTTTTTTGTCTATAAATTTAGTATTTGTAAGGGTTTTAAGTTTATGTGCAGCAAAATAGTCAGATCTTGTATGCAATTGAAATTGACTTCAAAAAACCCAAGTAGGTATTGTTAATAATGCCAGACTGTTTTTCCAGGTAATGGCGTTCAACTCGGCTGGCGAAGGTCCGGAGAGCGAGCGCTTCAAGGAGCGCACGTTCCGCAAGGCGCCGCAGAAGCCACCGGCCTCCGTCAACGTGTGGGCCGTCAACCCGAGCACCGTCCGCGTCGTATGGCGCTACGTGCAACCCACTGACGAGGAAGAGCCGCTTATTGGCTACAAGGTCAGTTATTTCAAGCTAATTAAGTAATTTAAACGTCCGCTGATTGATGGACTTCCTTGATTAAGTAAAGGTTACGCGCAAAGTGATATTTAAATCAATATTTTTGTAATACTGCTAAATTTAGATTACAGAAATATTGCTGTTTGTTAAGTAAATAGAAACCGGGCAAGAGCGTGTCAGATGACGCTCAATGTAAAGGTGGGTACGAATTAGAGCAGCCTCGAGTTGAGGCACGCACGGCTCACCTATTTTGCTCAAATTCGTACGCGCTCACGCGCTGTGCACGAGCAGCGTGCTAGCGGCGCGCGGTGAGCCGCCGAGAGTCGGTCTTTTAACCGTGCTCAAACGCGCCTCAGTGTGCGTGCCTCGCGTAATTTGGACGTATATCCGGGCGTGCCGCGGGCAGAAATACCAGTTCTAACTTGTCAGTGGGCGAGGCGCGTACAAATTTGACAAAGTTGCTGAGCCGTTTCACCACCGAAGCGATTTCTTCTTCTTTTTGTTAATAATTCGGTGAATTATGATAAACACAGCCACAGCCGTTTTCAAATGTCGACTAGCGGCGAACACGCTGCCTCACCCGCGCATGTTTATGTGCTCACTGCTGATTTAATTAAGTGTTTAAAATGTAAAGCTGAACTTCATCGTACGTGGAAAGCTACCAAAAATTCTTGTACATATAGTACGTTTTCTAAGCTTCGGGCTAAAATTAAAAAAAGGGTTGCATCCGCTTACGACAATTACATATATAATGTTCAAGTTAAGTTGAAGAGTTGCCCGCGCTCCTTCCTGGCAACATATTGATAGCCTTAAGTCGAAAGGTGGTTTTATATCGCAAATTAATTTCGAGGGGAAGCAGTTTGAGGGGCCTGAGTCTGCTCAGGCGTTTGCCAGTTTCTTTTCTAGTGTTTTTTTTTTTACCTGACCGTCTGGAAACATCGGCAAATGACATTCGTTTGAATTCGACTAGTCTGAAGGAAGTACGAGGGCTGCACTGAAAGTTTCGGGAATCTAATACTTAAGACACATATCATACCTTTTTATAATCTCTATAGTTTCATTATTTTAACACACTGGCCACATAGATAAAAAAAGCGATGGTTCGGTTTCAATTGTTTTTTGAAGTCGTCGAGTCGCTGCTGAAAATGGAATTGTCCCGTGAAAATTTAAGAGCTACGATTTATTACGACTTTAAAAGTGGATTACGAGGGGCGGCTAAAAGTAATCTACCTAATAATGAAACAAAAGACTGTCGTGGCTATTTTTTTTTTATTTTTCTATAAGATTACCTGCCGATGGACAGACCTTGAATTTCCGAGGCGGCTTCCCATCCTCAAATTTCCACTGTAACGACAAAAAAAACCCTAGTCGCCGCATTATCCTTCACCACGACAATGCCAGCCCTCACACCGCTCGGAAAACAACTGAGTACCTGGACGGTGAAAAAGTCGAATTACTGGACCATCCTCCATACAGCCCCGACTTAACCTCCTGAGGCCCACGTCAAATTTGACTAGTTCAACAAAGAACCTTGTGTAAGTCAACTAAAGTTTAAAGTCACTTTGACAAATGCCCTAAATTTAGGCCGTTGGGCCTTACGAGGTTATGCCCCAATGACTTTTTCACATTCCCCAAAATTAAGGATGAGTTGCGTGGTCAGCGGTTTCAGACGCCGGAAGCAGCAGTGGAGGCTTTTAAAATGGCCATTTTGTCGACCCCTACTTCAGACTTCAATAAGTGCTTTAATGACTGGTTTGATCGCATGGAAAAGTGCATAAAATATAAAGGAGAATACTTTGAAAAACAATACTTTTATTCAATTTAACTGCATATTTTTTTCTATTCCCCAAACTTTCAGTTTGACAGTTTGACCTCGTAGAGGACGCCATTAAGCACTTGAAACCTAATAGTGCATTAGGGCCGGACAAATTACCTGCATACGTATTGAAAGGTTGTGTTGAGTACCTCAAGACACCTATCTTTCTTTTCAATCTGGCTCTTTCCAAAGGCATATACCAGATCAGTTGAAGATCTCGAGAGTCTAAATCCTAAATCGAGGGATACTGGTAATGCTGAGGGCTATAGGCCTATTGCTGTTTTATCGACGCTTCCAAAACTGTTCGAATCCATACTTCACCGAGCATTGTCGTTGCAGCTAAAACCTTTTCTGTATGACTCGCAGCACGGCTTTAGAGAGAAGCGCTCCGTCAACACTAACCTCATTGTTTTGACCAACATTATCTCGGAGCACCTTGACAGGAGTATCCAGGTCGATGTTCTTTATTTTGACTTCCGGGAGGCATTCGATTTTGCCCCAAGTTTGCTCAACTTCTTTGCGAGTTATCTACGTGATCGACAACAGTATGTACAGCACGGCCACTTCGTTTCTAGTCCAGTCATCTTAGGGGTTTTACCTCGGAATTCAAGATAACCGGCTAGAAACTCGTACAAACCTTTATTTTAGCATCCTAAAAGTTGTCTCAACACCTACTTACGATAGCGTGTACGCGACCTATACATAACTAAGGTCAAAGGTAAAAAAAACGTTTTTTTGCGCATTTTTCGCAAATATCTCGTTCCCTGTAAAATTTACGCTATTAGCATTTATTATAAATATTGTAGAAGATAAAATTCTCTACAACTTTTGTTATAATTTTTTTTTCATACTTCAAACCGTTTTTGAGATAGAGGACGGTGAGCGCGCAGTCTTTCACTATGTACGGTATCATTCAAGTTCAATATAGATTGATTTTCTAATTGTACAAAGAGGTAAGTGTTATTAAATGAATATATACTTAATTTATGAAAAAAAATATATATTGAATGTGATATTTAATGATGAAATGTAAATTATTTATAATTACATATATTTAAATAATTAACAAGCTTTGTACGGCGTGTTTTTGACCGAGACTATAGATTGAACTTGAATGATACCGTACATAGTGAAAGACTGCGCGCTCACCGCCCTCTATCTCAAAAACGGTTTGAGGTATGAAAAAATTTTTGAAACAAACGGTGTAGATAATTTTATCCTCAACAATATTTATAACAAATACAAATAGCGTAAATTTTACAGGAAACGAGATATTTGCGAAAAATGCGCAAAAAAAACGATTTTTATCTATAAGTCGCGTACACGCTATCGAAAGTAGGTTTTGAGACAAGTTTTAGGAAACTAAAATTAAGGTTTATACGAGTTTCTAGCCGGTTATCTTGAATTCCGAGATTCTTACCCTATTTTGACTAAAATGACTGGACTATTCAGCCCCGTATCACACTCGATCTGGCGTTAGTCAGGGCTCGATACTGGGACCTCTGCTTTTTGGAATCATTGTTAATGATCTTGAATGTAAGGTTAGAAATGCGAGATGTCTTCTTTATGCCGATGACTTGAAATTGGTGTACGGTGTAGAGCGAGTTACAGATTGCGAGTCGCTCCAAGAGGACATCACATCTGTGTCCCGGTGGAGTGTGGACAATAAGCTCCATTTCAATATAGCTAAGTGTAGCGTGTGCACCTTCAGTCGGGCTAGTGTTCCCTTACATTACCAATACTTGCTAGGGTCGGAGCCTATTAACAGAGTCGGCTCGGTTAAGGACCTGGGTGTGGTGTTTGATACTTGTCTAACATTCCAAGATCATATTAAGTCCCTGGCTGTCGAATGTTTTCGTAGACTAGGCTTTGTTATTCGTAATGTCAGATCGTTCCATGATCCTGGTACTATAAAAGTGCTCTATACCGCCTTGGTGCGAAGCAAACTGGAAGCGTCTGCGATTGTTTGTTACCCGCATGAGTCAACCTACAGCTTACTCTTAGAGAAGGTCCAAAAAACCTCTCTAAGAATGCTCTATCGCAAAATGTATAATTATTACCCTTACTTATATCCCACAAAGTTCCTACTTGGAACTTTGGGATTTAATTCACTAGAGGTAAGGCGCAATTGTGGGTTGCTGACTTTTGTGTGTCGCGTTCTGCGCAGAGAGTCTGATTATTTGGAGCTGGTGGAGCAGCTTGTGAGACTGCGTGTTCCTCAAGTTCCCGGGATTGCCGTTAGAGGCCGTACGCGTTCCCTGTTTGACGTGCCTGTTGCACGTACTGTTTCGCAACGGAACTCGCCGTTTCTTCGTGCCCTAACACTGCTTAATGCGCTCCTGGTGTCAGCACCGGAACGGGATGTTTTTGCGTGGGATTTTTTTCATGGTCCTTTTGATTTTACAGGCAATAAATATAATTTTTAAATAAAATATCGCAGCGGACAGGAATGTGTTTTCTTACGTTTATTTTACTCCTAGGAAAAACATGAAGCACTTTCCATCATCGTTTTTCGTAAGAAAAGCATGTTTGAGGGAAATGTTATTTTATAAGTTTGAAATTTACTTAATGTTTGTTTGAAAATGAACTTTAAAGACATTGCATCGGTTTTCTTATGTTTTTGATTAATTTAGCTCAAATCATCAAAATGACCTATTTAAAAATATAATACATGCATGAAGCCATATATGGCTTCTTATGCGGTAAGAGGTTAGATACTCAGATACTCATATACTTCTTTATTGATAATGTCAAATTACAAGTCAAAATAAATTTACATTTAGTTACCTTAAATACGATTAATAAATATGGTTAAAGATACTTACTCGTATTTGAGAGATTTAGTACTCAAAATCGAATCGTGACGTGGTGGCAACAGGAGGAGACTAGGGTTTAATTTGTTTTGAACATTTTAAACATTATATTTACAGGTAAGGGTCTGGGAGACCGACCAGGACATGAGCACCGCGAACGACACGCTGGTGCCGGTGGAGCACAAGCTGGAAGCCTACGTGACGAGCCTCATCCCCGGCAAGACGTACAATTTGCGCGTCCTGGCGCACTCCAACGGAGGCGACGGACGCATGTCCTCGCCCCCCATCACCTTCCAGATGGGAGACTACCACAGCGACGCCTATGGTTACTATGTAAGAGGCTCCTCAGCCCACAAAACTCGCAGCATAGCCCTAACAACGCTTTTCTCTTTGATAATTCTCTGTCATTCGTCCCTTAGTTCACTCTCGTTGTGATTAATTCTGTCCTTATTTCTCATCTTAGTATAAGTAAAGTAAGGTCTTATGATATTATAATGCAATAGTCTTATATTTTTACAATAAAGTTTTAAGCAATATTTTTTAATATAAGCTATAGACTAATGTGATGTGATGAACGAGTGACTATTCCTTTTATCTCACTTTTCCTCCAATTAGTTTTTTAAACTTTTGTTAGTCGCACTGATTAGTTCTTTTTATGTTTACTTTTGTCTAGTTTTGTTTAAGTACTTTTTACAATTTACTTTTTATTTACTAAAATCAATTTTCTATTGACAATAAGATCACTTATGAATCTCTTTATTACTTTAGGTAAAGGTAATTTATGAAGTATCATATCACCTTAGATTTTAAGAAATTATATTTGTATATATTCTGCATTTATGTATTGTTAAAGTATTTAAAGCGGTCTACGATGTCGCCGTTAAGAATCTGATATTACCACCTCTAATCCGAGCCATTTTCATGATCTAGGATAATTTTATTTAAGCTATTTTTATTATAGGTGAAAAACTTGAGTAAAGGACCTGTTGTATGTAGTTGCAACACATCTATATAGACCGTTTGACGTTCTATATTTGAAATTTGACGTAAGCTCCATATTAATTCTATACACAACTACATACAACAGGTCCTTTACTTAAGTTTTTCACCTATACTTCATTGATAACATGGCGTCGTTTTCAATTTGTTTTAACCCATTTTCCTTTTAAACCATATTGTTTTTTAACGTCAACAATATAATAACGATATGGTTTAAAACAAAATGAAATAAAGGCCCTGATCATTGTATATGTGGTATATGTATAGTACAAAGAATCTAAGTGCAGCTCACTACATTCCAGACCTGAATTATAAAATCGTTAAAATTAGGAATTATTTAAGAAACAGAGCCATCACACTAAAAATGTTCCCAAATATAAACATTGCGCTTTATTTGACTAAAAAGTTTCAATTTGATGTTAATATGCCTTATAAATGTTGAAATCTTTGTATGTAATGTTTAAGATTCGTGGAATAAATGTTTTTATATTTGATGCGGTGTTTGATAATAAGATTAATAAGTAATAAGACAAATTATTTTGAGGTGAATGAGTCAACGCCAGGTAGCTGTTAAGGCGCGTTCCCATACTTAAAAGCGTTTACAAAGCGTGGGGGAGGCGTTCTTTTGCTTTTGCGGCTTAAACGCTCAGAGACGGTAGTGAGCGTGGGGCACTGCGGTAGCGGGGTCTATATTGTAGTGGGTCACTATATAGCGTTTGACGTGTTTTAGTATTGTTTTTAACTCTGCCGCCTTTACCATCAAGTAAATAAGAGTTATCACTATCACAAAGTTGACAATACGGAAACAAATCAAAGGCAATATCGTTTCTACCGTCTAGAATCTCAGCCCTATAAATGTAATTAAAGTGTCGCACTGTTCAGTCAACTACTAATCATGATACAACTTGGCCTAAGAGCTTGCATGTGACACCTTTGTTGAAATAATGTTAACTTAGGTAGGTATTACACCTATTGGTATTAGGGAGCGACCACGCCGGAGCTTAACGGTGCGTACAGCGCGTCAAAATTGACGCCATGTAATTAGTATGACCCATTCTTATGTTTATGCATGCAACGTCACCGTATTTTACGCGTCGGTGGGCGTTTTCCAAAAAAATGTACATCGTTAAGGACAAAAGTTAAGAAAATTTAACTTTTCCATTTCGTCACGAAAATTAACGTATGTAAATGTATGGCTAATTTTCGTGACGAAATGGAAAAAGTTCGATTTTCTTAACTTTTGTCCTTAGCGATGTACACTTTTTTGGAAAACGCCCCGGTGTGGTCGCTCCCATAACTAGCAGAACTTGCTGTTATGTGCTACCTATATTCAAAAAGTGTCGTTAAAATGGTATCGTCTTGGGTCGTCCCATTCGTTTTTTGTCAAGTTCTTAATTCGTCTCATTCTGCTTTCGTCATACATTCTTCATTCGTCACATTCGCTGGTAGTCTTTGTCGTCTTTTGTCATATTTGTTTTTTGTCTTGATCTTATTCAGGTTCATTCGATGTTCGTCACTTCTTCTTTTGACATGTTCGGTGTTAGTCTCTTTACGTTTTAGTGTCATTCGTTATTCGTCACTTTATTTTCGTCACGTTCGTTGTTGGTCCCATTGGCAATAAGTCACATTCGTTTTTAGGCCCATTCATAATTCGTCTTGTTCGGTTTTCGTCTCAATGCCCGCTTTAGTTATACGTTATTTTTTTATGAGAATGTTTTTTTTTTATTTTACAGATGAATGAATATTTTAACTTTAATTAGCAAAATAAACCTTTTTTCAAATACTAATTTCTTTTTCTGTTGTTTATGCTGTAAAACTGCACTATTTATAGCGAAAAAGGATTTATCTGGATTTGTCACTTTCATACATTCTGTCGATAACAAATTTCGACAACGGATATCGAAGCGTTTTGTCTAGAACCCCAGATCACTATTTACCAGGAGCCGAATTTGCTCGTACAAAGGAGTAGAACCCCCTGACTAAGTACCTATAATAGACATTTTTTTTTTACTTCATAATTTTCATAATTTCTCTTTTCGTGATTTTCTTGATTCTAGTTGCCTGAAAGAAAAGAAGTAAAATTGTGAATATCAAACGGGGCAAATAGAGAATGTGTCCAATAAAGAATGAGATCAATTTCTAAAGAGACCAAATAAGAAAAATACGAACTTAGAATAAGACCAAAGACGATAGGACGAATAGCGAATGAGACTAGAAAAGAGATGGACTAACATCGAACATGTCCAAAGAAGATGATGACGAATACCGGAATGAGCCTGAATAAGAAAAAGACAAACTACAAATATAACCATAGATGACAAAGACTACCAACGAAAGTGACGAATGAAGAATGGATGACAAAAGCAGAATGAGACAAGTTAAGAACTTGACAAAAAACGAATGGGACGACCCAAGACGATACCGTTAAAATCTGACGTCTCGTTTAAATTTGAAATTTGCTACATTCAAAATGTGTCAAATTTTAAAGAGATGTCACATTTTAACGACAAGTTTTGAACCCCGGGTTACCGTACAAGGCTGGCAAGCGATGTGCAAAGAGCATATTTGTATCTACATATTACCAATGTAATAGATTCGTCGAACCTCAAAACTTTCACATTTATAATTAATTATAAGTTAGTTAGATTTTCAATGCTTGCGCATTTGTTAAACTTGTTGGGATCTGGTGGGACCTGTTTCCCGGAATCAAGTGTTTGAAATTATGGAAAGATACTGTTGCCGCGATTCCATCCGCGTGGGGGTCGATTATGGTTCTTCCCTCAGGAACTGAGCAATTTTCCGGGGTAAACAGTTCCGTCCTTTTCCGGAGCTCAAGCTATCTTCATATAAGATTTTACCTGGCTCTTATTTCAACAATTAAGATCAAAATGTCGTCAGCTCATAAAAATGCAAATGTTCTTTCAACGCATTGGGTAAATAAAAGAGGAATGTAGCACGATAACTTTTAGTAAGCGACTACAGCCTGTTTTACAATCGACAAGTAAAGCATATTTGACATTATTAAATGTAGCCCTCTCTTTTTTACCCTTGAAAATAGACAAGGAGAGAGCCTATTATGGCAGATATTACTCGTAGATTGTGAAACAGGCCCCAAGTGTGACGAGAAATTATCCTTACCCGGGTTACAAGCGACAGGGTATGTACGATCCAAGTGAAGTAGCTGTACATTTTCAAAATTTTACTTAATACGAAATAACGTCACTTTTAAAGTGGTGCCTACTAAAATGTACAGCCACTTCGAGTTCAGGCATTCCCCGCGTCGGTAAACCATAAATAAATAAATCACTAATAAAATAACTTCATTTCTTTATATAAAGACTAAACTAAGCACTACTACTATCATAGTTTCTTATACTTTACTTTACGTTTTAAACATTTGGCATCAACATTATCGGATAAGTCACTATCCTGCGAGATTTTCCGCTTTAACAAACTAATGTCTTCCAAGGGTTGCACGTGCTTCATGGGCAGCAGACCCACCGCGTAAGGAATGTCATCATCTAATGTTGAGTTCACTTCGTTAGCGGGCTCTGTGCACGATTCGTTTTCTTTATCAGAAAGGTCATTTCCATTTTTAGGTCCCCATTCTGATTGAGATTTCGCAGGACCCGTCAAATCTATTACTGAATCAGGATACTCCGATTCAGATGGTAGAGATTTAACATGATTTTCATTATTTGCAGAATCTTCGTTGTCTTGATTGTTCACAGGTGTGTCATGTGAACTCATATCAATGTTTTCCTCCCACTGTAAGCTACGTGATGAAATACCATCGCGATTTTGCGATTTATCCACTTCAAGCTCCTTATCTGCGTTAGTTTCGTGGCCAAATGCATCACCTACGTTCAAGGCTTCCACAACAAAATCTACATTAGGATTTGAGTTGCCCTTCTCATCTTCATTGACAGAACAGTCGTTTCTTGGCACCATGTTCAAATTCTCTTCAATTTTCATTAAATCATGAATGATTTGATCTCTCTCTTGACATGTTTTCTGCAACTGGTTGCGGTTGTTATATAAACTGTTTTCAGCATTTTGTTTAGGAGTCGACATTAAACAATCTAACGTGTCTTCTTTGAAGTCATTCGTTTGAGGGAGTTGAAGGTCAAAGTCATAACAATCATTCCTTCTTAAGTCTTCAGGGTTTAAGGTATACTGCTGACCCATATTTTCATCTAAATGGGAATTTTTAGTATCAAGCAAAGACATACTAAAGTTGGTGTCTAATGTAGTGCTCGTAGGACAAAGTTGTTCCATTACCCTCGCATCACTCAGGTGTTGTTCCTCATAGTATTTTTTAACATCATCACTCATTGATTTCGTGAAGAACTGCATGTCACCGTCAATGCAAGAGAAGTCATGAGCGTTATCGTGATCCATAGAATTATTGTTGTTCTGCATGCGAGTATCAAGAATCACGTAGTTTTGTTGTTCAGCAAAAGATTCCAAATTATCTGGCAGAATCGCATTTAGACTGTTTATGGCGTCTTCATGGTTACTGAACTGGACAGCATCTTTGTCAAACTCACTAGTAGACGGGTAATTCTTGTTTCCTACCATTAACTCCCCTCTTTCTATGGACTTAGATAGATCGTCAATGCTCTTGATTTCACTTGGATCTGCTACCTTTTCTATAATATTAGGTTGTTCTATTACTTCGTATTGTATTTCGCTGCTCTGCACCATGTCAAGAAGGACTTGTTCATTGACGTTAATGTATGATCCATCACCGGATTCGAAGAGAATGGGTAAGTCAGTGGGGAGTCCAGCGCTTTTTAACGCGTCAACATATTGCGACATGGCGTTGCTTATGCTGCTATTTGTGTCGTTGGCCGAGCTGGTTGTGGTCGTGTTGGCGTAGCTTGACGCAATGCTCTCTGTTCTCATTGGGTGCTCTTTTGAGTAAGAGATGCTGGAGTCCAATACGTTAGAAGAAACTGTCTGGTCCATATACATAAGGTCATTGTCCACGCCCATATAGTTGTGGCCGGTGGAAGATTCGGGTCCGCAGATGCTATTCACCGCCTGAGACAAAGTTACTCTGTCCATGTAATCCTGGAAAACAGAAAATAATATTTTTGAGACTTAGCATTTGCACTGTCACTGACCGAAAAGCTCAATAAGTAGATAAAAACTGCCGAAGGAAGGGGCACCATAACCATAGCCATGGTGAATGACGATGGAATTCGATAATAAGGTATAGCATATTATTTGCATACTTATCTGAAATAACTAAGAGTAACGAAAAATATAGGCTATGTCCTTCTTCACGGATTAATGATTTATAATATAAATAGGGATAGCTGTGTAAAGTATTTCAATCTCCAGCTACCTGCATGTGCCTAGTCTGCAGATGCTTAAGGTGGTGTATGGCTTTCCGCGAGTCCTGCTCTCGCCGTAGCAGCGCCCGCTCCGCTGCTCGGCCAAGCGGCCCTGCACCCTCCCAGCCACCAGTCCTCTAAAAAGCAACACGTATCAAGACTTTCTTAAACTCTAAAATCGTATATCTAACTATGTACCTAAATAAAAATGAATCGCCGAAAGGTATGTACGCCCATAACTTCCGAACAACTGCACCAAGTTTTCTTTTGTTGTGTTCGTTATTGTCAGGACAGGATTAAGATGATAGAAAAAAAAAACACTAGGAAAATACATGTAACAGGGACGAAGCCACTGGCATACAGCTAGTTTAATACAAATGTAAGTATGTAAAACAGCATATCGACTATAGTATATAGTATACTTGCGAGAAAATTTGAAAGCGGGACGTCTTCATAACGCACTGTCCACACACACATGTCCGCACATTATGGATAAGAAAAGCAAAAAGATTTGAGTGGGAGCCGTTGTTCAGCAGTTGGACACACCAGGCTCCTATAGTCTTAGTAGCAAGGGATATTCTAACCCGCGTCAAATAAAAAGATAATAATAGCCTTGCGTCATATGTAATTGGAGCTGAGTGATCCCCGAGTCCAGGGAGCCATTTTGTTGTGTAATATAAAGCTCACTGTAACACTAGGGCGGCCGCGCCTCGGCTTCATGGAGCGTGGTGTGTCGCCGTAGTCCGCACCTCCAACGTTGCTCCCGCTCTCGATGTCGAACGGTATACGAACCACCATATCCTGCCAAAAACCATTTCTATACTGGGAAACTTCTAATCGAAGTAAAGAGTTTCGAAAATAATATGAGGGTAACATGGACGCGGTCGTTATATAAAAAACTCTCATTGCTTTAATGCAAATATTCGCACAAGGTACCAAAGTACCACTTTAAAATATTTGGTACAGTTTATTGTTAACGACGCCACTTTGAAATACCGCCGTTGCCATTTATTATGCCAAAATTTACGATAGCGGAGTACGTACGCACTGAATAGCCCCTTAATAAACAACAACAAAAAAATATGGTAGTAATTTAAATAGCCATTGATTAAACTAGAGCCCACAATTTTTAAATTTTACCTTATGTACTCTATTTTTGTAATAGGTATAAGCATAAATATCGTACCTTACTAGAGCGACACATGCTGTCAGCTGGCTGCCCGCTGGGTGGCGTAGCAAGCAGTTTCTGGTCACTGCTATCCTAATGAACCAACAAAAAAACAAGCTTAAAACCTAGACAGTTTACCTTCTTAAGTTAAGTTAAAAGTAGCCCGACAATAACAAAATACCATTTTATTGTAAACAGCAAGGTAACGACTCCAGTACTCGACAAAGGACCAATGTTCGACCTCCAGTTTGGTGCATGTCCGCTAATAGTGTCGAACACTGGTTTTGTTACCTTAGGTATATGCACTAAATACCTGCGAATGCATATCTATCAAAGACTGCGGCGGGCGATTTATTACAACAGGTGGTGTGAAGACCGGAAGTTCACCTAGAACCAATGCAACCCCAAGGTTACGTATAGTACCTATTAAATTAACCTAAGTATACATTTTATTGACATTTTAATCAACCCTCAACATTTGGCTTGCTGGGTTGTTTTAAAGTACCTAGTTTAACATTAAACTAACTTACTATGGTTGTTTATGCCGAGACCTTCCTTGGTTACTTTCGACAGACCTTTAATTTTTAGGAATTGAGCCGCTGATACCAGTTCGTCCAAGTTTTCTTCTAAACATTGTGTTTTTCCGCAGTACATGAATTCAACCAGTGACTTTAGAACGCTAAATCGCATTTTCAAAATGATTAAGGGCTCACCACTCTGCTTTTGCAACACTTCCTAATAAAAAAAGAAAATTGCTCTGTATTAAAAGCGAGACGCAAAGAAATCTGAACTTGAGTAGAGAATTATGTCTTCTATAAGTACCTGAAAATAAGCACTACTCGCCGCGAGGACTGCCTTGTGGACGCGTAAAGTATGTGAGCTACACATTAGCGTCATATCCACCAGTGATTGTACTTGAAGTAATTTCCCGAATCTGGACATAAGATGCTCCGAATAATCTTCGTAATGGAGACTGTATCGTATTGGAGCCATCCCAAAGCAGTGTCATTTATTTTCTCTACAAAACAACCTTTACTATTACTAAATAAAATATGACAGTATTTCAGCTTTGACAGAATACAAAACAAACGAAATACGAATAGAAATCAAATAAAAATATTTAAATAAATTGCAGCCAGTATCATAAATACCTAGTATATATTTTAACAAAGAGTAACCTAATCGAAACTTCCAATATAATCTAGTAGGTCGCTATTGCTATGATTGTTGTCTATGCTACAAACAGAAACAATTTTCATTAAAAAGTTTGTATAGGTACTTAGTTCAATATTACCTGAAACGGTTGAAAAGAGTTTCAAGGTTGGATATAATTTCATAATGAATTGTGACAAAAGCTTTCCTTTTCTTTCCCTAGTTGGCTTTAAGCCCTAGTGTCACGAGTCGCACGCGCTTAAAAACCGTTGTAACCCACGGGTTTTTAAGACACCCAACACGCTAACGACTTGATTTGCTTTCCACGCTCTATACACTTCCTCGTACACATTTCATACTTACATAGAAATTTATATTTTTGGAAAGGTGGAAATGTAATCTACACTATTATTTCAAAAGTTTATCGGCATAATACATAATTTAGTGTAGGTATTGAATATCGAATTTTCTTATAGTAGCCATATTTGTAAAAATCGGGCAAGAGCATGTCGGACCATGCTCAGTGTAGGGTTCCGAAGACGTTAAGTACTACAAACATAAAAATCAACAAGTAATAACTAACTTTTTTATTTAAATTCATTTGGTGCCGTCTTAGATGGTTTATGCGCGCGGGTTATAAGCGCTTTCATTCTAGTTTTTTTGGCTGTAGGGGAGGGGAAGGGTGTGTGGGCAATTGAGTATAACAAAAATTAGCGCTTTAAAGCTTACTATTTCCTAAACGGATTCCTTAATCGAAAAATTGTTTTTTCAAACCCGTATTATTTTTGAAAGAAGCATCCACACACACTACGGGGTAGACGAGGAAAAAATGTATCCCTACGTTTTGTGTAGTTTTTTTTTCTACGTCTTTGTTGGCGTGACTAATTTGTATATTCATGCCAAATTACAGTTTTCTAGTACTAAGAGTCTCTGAGCTACGCTGCGGACGGACGGACGGACGGACGGACGGACGGATGGACATGGCGACACTATAAGGGTTCCTATTTATTTATTTATTTATTTATTTATTTATATAAACAATGTCTTGAGGACTTACAGCGTCAGCCAAAGCGCCCAACAAGATAGAAACTTAAAAGCTAGGTACAAATGTAACACAAGAACTCTACATAACATAACAAAACAATGAGGAAAATTAAAGCTAGACATAACCCTAGAGTTTATTTAAATTTAAGAAGCGACTTAAGGCCACTATAAGGACAGGCCACTTGTCCGCAAACACGTCGGCCTCCCGTATCCGCGCAAGGAACTCATTAAGTAGCGCGATGGCTCTGGTGGTGGGAGCGTTGCAGACGTGCCGGGTGCGCATCCTATCTGGCAAAGCAAACAAGTCGCGTGCGCGCCGTGCGCAGCGGTCCGCGGCGCTTAAATAACGATCCGGCACAAACAAACAAAACTTTTCCAAGACGGAAGGATTATCCACCTTATGGCGCAATAATAAGCCGTAGTGGACAAGCGTTATAAACTTCCGCCTTAAGTTAAGGGATTCTAACCCAACCATTCCACTAACAAATAAAGATGGGTAGAGGAAGGGGTAACAATGATAACGCCTTTTATATAGGTATCTTGCAAATTTGCGTTGGACACGCTCTATCATTAGGCTATATTTCTCCTCCCGTGGATCCCAAGCTACTGCATTGTACTCGAGCTTACTCCGAACGTAGGTACTGTATAACAATATGGCAACCTTATCGTCACGGAACTGGGACGCTGTCCTAATTATAAGGCCCAGTACCCTACTAGCGCTTTTGCAAATATTACGCATGTGATCACGCATATCTAATCTAGTGTCCAACGTAAGACCTAAATCCTGAATTGTGTTAACCCGTTCAAGCTGTGTGTCGGAGAGGTGGTAGCGCCCATTGACTGGATTATTGGAACGGGTAAACGTAATGGCCCTGCATTTAAGTTTGTTCAGCTGCAATTTGTTTGTAGCACTCCACTGCACAACTGAGTCGATCGCATGTTGAAGCACCTCGCAATCAGAGCTTTTGTTTATAGGCTGCATAATTTTTAAATCATCAGCAAACATCAAGGGAAGGGGTCCGTCGATACAATGCATTAAATCGTTGATCATTATTAAAAATTGCGTCGGGCCCAGGTTACTCCCCTGACTCACGCCGGAACGGGTGAAATATTCCTTTGACCTAAAAACTAGTTTGACTACGGAACCCTAAAAATCATTTTGAGACTATATTGCGATAAAGTGATGGAGATAGCATAACCTCGAACTTTGTTTTTTAGGGTTCCGTAGCCAAATGGCAAAAAACGGAACCCTTATAGATTCGCCATGTCTGTCTGTCTGTCCGTCCGTATGTCACAGTCACTTTTTTCCGAAACTATAAGAACTACACTGTTGAAACTTGGTAAGTAGATGTATTCTGTGAACCGCATTAAGATTTTCACACAAAAATAGAAAAAAAAACATAAATTTTGGGGGTTCCCCATACTTAGAACTGAAACTCGATTTTTTTTTTCATCAAACCCATACGTGTGGGGTATCTATGGATAGGTCTTCAAAAATGATATTGAGGTTACTAACATCATTTTTTTTCTAAACTGAACAGTTTGCGCGAGAGACACTTCCAAAGTGTTGAAATGTGTGTCCCCCCCCTGTAACTTCTAAAATAAGAGAATGATAAAACTAAAAAAAATATATGATGTACCATTACCATGCAAACTTCCACCGAAAATTGGTTTGAACGAGATCTAGTAAGTAGTTTTTTTTAATACTTCATAAAAATATTGATCAATGCTACAACGAACTTTTATATTATGTTACTTGCTGCTACGGAACCCTTCATGGGCGAGTCCGACTCGCACTTGGCCGCTTTTTTTATTAGTAACAACCGACGTGTACACGACAGTACATGCGACCTGAAATCTTATTTTGTCTGGAAGGTGATTCGTTTTTAGGTAATAAAAAAAAGACGTACCTATTTCGGATTCTTTTAATACTTCATAAAATGCAGAAAGGAATAGAAAATACGTTAGAAAATGAATGTATTACAAATTTGTATTTATATTTTACAACAGTTTTCCTTTTAAAAATAATAACAGCGGAAAGTAGAACATAAGTACTTAAAAATTGTATTCAGCAGAAGAAATAAAACGTAATAACTATCACAGACTAATTTTAAGTACTGTTGGCTACATAATAATATTTTTATGCTTAGTATTCGTTTTATTCGTGTCAAACGATAGCTAGTATTATCAAACCGCGATTAGAATAGCCTTGGCGGTGACAGTTTCGTCACATAGGTAAATACGTCAAAGTTCATATGAACTGACAGCTATTCCAAGTGTAAACACTGTAAACTCATCGCGGTTTAGTAATACCATAATCATAAAAGCTTGTTTCTTGTAATATAAGTGGAAGTCTCTTTTTAATTCGTACTGGTGAAAATAAACTTCCACTTGTATTACAAGTTACAAGCTTTTATGAAATGGGCCCCAGTACGTCCTGCACAAGTTGTATTTTCTTGCTTGTCGTTTAGTGCGCTCTATCGTTACAGAATAGATAGAAAGGGAGATCCGCGCAACAAGCACGACGCTGGCAACATGTGCCAGCCCTTTCAGTTGATTAAAATATTTGTGGATTAATAGAGTGACCTTGGCCGAACTTATACACTGTAAACAAATACCTATTTTCATTTTTAGTTTGGAATGAACATTAGGAATGCAATGATTTGTTCATAAGGCACTTGGAACAAATACATCGAGATCATTGTCAGACGCGACTTTTAAAATATATCTTCATTATAGGGACACACCTAATAAACGTTTCTATACAGTCAAATCATAAAAGTAAATGGCATTTGAATACCGTTTTTGAATGTACATTAGAAATTCTACAAATAGGTAAATTTCATAAACAAGAAAACCATTAAATAGTTCCATAGAATCTAACCACATTATCATATAAAATGCACAATTAACACGTACTTAAGTCGATTGTAAGGAAGAACATCAATAGAACTACTGAAACAGAAATATAGCGACTGGCGTCGAGCGTACAGTACGCGAGCAAACGTAACACACGCGTAACAAAAAAGAGACTAAACTATGTTTGTCCTTTTGTTTAATTAGTCCCGCTGTTCTTCAAGGCCCGTTCAATTAAAATTTCTTACAATACCTACTCCGGAGGTTAACAGATCTCAGTACAGTTCAAAATATAACCTTAAACAAGCCTCAATATATTAATTGTACTCAGTAGACAGCTATCAAAACGGGGCTTTTATATCGGCGGGACTATAGTGTAATAGTATTTATTAACACTCTTAACAGATGGCAAATAACGTCCAAAATTGTAATGAATGATACATAGGTCCTATAGCCACATGCTTAGTTGAGTGATCTTTAGTATTAATCAAAAGTCGTAGCCTATTTAAAGTAACAAGTAGATATATGTAGTTTTCGTTGTAATTTAATATGTTTAGTTTCAATATTAGGTAGTTATGTTTCTTTTTTATTCTTGTGTAGGTAAGTAGTTAATCCCATTGTAATGTATTAAATGAGTAATTAATACATACCAACTAAAATTAAAATGGCCCGGTGTCCCAGTAGAGGTGATAATAATTAAAAGTCTTACAGCAGAGTGGTGATTCATTTGCTCGAGTACTGATTTTTATTACTAGTACGAATTATAAGTGTGGATTACACATGCAACATTCAGGATATTACAACTTTTTACTACCTCTTTATTATCCACACAAATAAAAATATTAAGAAATACAAATTTGTAACATTTCCAATACTTTTAGTATCGCCTTAGTTATCCATTTCTACACAATACTTTTACAGTTTACCCTTACCTCCCTACGACGAAGCTCATAGACGCTGGGCCGTGGCCGCAAAGCTAACGCGCCTTTCCTCACGATGCGCAAAAATACTGGAATACATTCTGTTAAATATCTGAGATAGAAAAACGTATTATTTTTTTAAAAGTTCGTGTCCTTGTCTTTTGAACATAAAATACAGGTTTTAGTTTTGATCGGTACTCTTTGGCTGTTATTAAGACCATAGACAAAACAAAATGCGGGAAGCCATAATCATTTGGCGGGAGCTGATTTTAAAATATATTTTTTGTACAGTCAAGTTCAAAAGTATGTATACACTTTAGTACCTTGTCTATTTACCGCATGTTTAAACTGCCATATAAAATTATCCAAGCGATTAAAGTGACAAGGTACTAAAGTGTATACATACTTTTGAACTTGACTGTACCTACCTAACATCTATAGATATAGAATAATTAATTATCGTGGTATTAACATTTTTTACGTAAATGCACTGCAATATTGTCGTTGCTATACATTGAATTAGTTAAAAAGAGATTCCATCCCAGATATTGCAGAATAGAAAGTATCAATCAAACAAAAGTTACAGCCATGACTTCGCTTACGAATAACTAGGTATGGCCTTAAACATTATTCATCTGTTAGTTTGAGTTAAATCCAATATCAATAAAAAAAAATATCCTCATTTTGAACGTCAAGTTTTTTGTGGTACATAAGTATAAGCATCGACGATTTGACGAAGAAATCTATTAAAAACACCAATTCCTTATTTGTGAAGTAAAAAATACAATGGCAGTTATGTTTGCGTAAGTAAAGAAAATATCTCTAAAGTAAGAAAATTAACACTGAAACTTGTAGGTACTAGGTACTTAAATCGCGTTGTTTTAGCTGCAAACTTGAAGGTACAGAACTTTGTGGTTAAACGTAAGTTTGAATTAAATAAAAACTTAAGTTAGACATTAATTCAGTAAGTATCTGAATTTAAAATAAGGGACCCCTACATAGATGGTCATTTTTATTTTCGAAATATTATAAGATTTTTAAGGGGATCTGAATACCTTAATGATCTATTTTTATTAAAAGTAGATTGATAGATTGACTCATTAATTGACTGCTATCGAACTGAACAACAATCAGCATAAGAAAAAAAACTATTATTGTACTAAGATCAGTTAAAATTTATAATTTTCTTGGAAGTTTCTTTAATAAAATAGGTATGCAAGTAAACTCACAAAATTAAATATGTAAAGTATTATAAAATATCGTCCAAATTATCGTATATGAACACTTTACATAAGTATGAGTAATTTTTTACAATACATAGCATGTAGAAAAAATAGAGATTCATTTTTAGAGATCGTTCAGTGAAACGAGACCATTTTTAGTCTATGTCTGTGTAAAACGATGTGACGCAACTACAATCGTAATAAATTAAATTTATTAATAAACCGATACATATAGAAGTTACACTTATGGAATAAAGACTCGTTCAACAATTTACTTTATTTATAATAATGTTAAAACAATATGAGGTCAATATTGTCACGCGTATATTATGAGTAAGTAGACTAAGCAATGGTCCGTTTCAGTGGCAGGTTACGTTAACCTAATATTTAAAAGCGAATTACAATACATATTTACATCGGCCGGCGACAGTTAAACCTGGCGAATATCTCATATACACATAGACTGTTCGTTCATTTTTTTCGTTTCGTCCCGCTCACTGGAAACGGGTCAATTGTCAATCATTTTTAAAAACTCCTCGGGGGATATCTGCGCGTCGTCCGGCGCGGCGCAGGCGTCGGGCACGGTGTGCTTGAGCTCGCCGAAGGTGTAGGCGGCCCGCCGGCGCTCGGGCCCGCCCCCGCCCGCTCCCGCTCCCGCTCCCGCGCCCGCGCCCGCGCCCGCGCCCGCCCACGCCGAGCCGCGCAGCTCCGCACAGCTCCGCTGCCGCCTCAGCTCGGCCGCGGCCGTGGGGCTCGAGCGCGGCTTGTCGACTAGGCTGAGCTGGCGCTCGGTCCGCGCGCGCCTCGCGCCGCCGGCCTCGGAGCCGGAGGAGGCGGTCCCGGGCGCCAGCTGGCCGGCGCTGGCGTGGCGCGGGCGCGCGTGCGCGCGCGGCAGCTGGGCGTGGCTGGCCTGGCGCGCGGCGGCGGCCGGCTGGCGGCGCGGCATGCTGCAGCTGCGCGACGCCGGCGCGTCCGGAGCGACCACGTTCTCGTACACGTGCGCGCCCTCGCAGTCGTCCGAGCCGACCAAGCTCTGCCGGCTCTCCGTCGTCTCCCTCCGCTGGCCGACCGAGTTGCTCTTTTTGTGCCCGCTCTGACTCTTCGTTTCAGGAACGCTCCCCACCAGCTTGCGGTCGCTCGCGCTCCGAGGGAGCAGGTTCGCGTACCCGTGGCCGGAGTCCGGCTTCTGATGCCTGTCCGTCGGTCTCGGGCGAGTCGGAGCGGCGCCGCTGTCGGTGTCGTTTTTAGTCGAGTTGGAATGTTTTAACATTTTATTTTGGGATGGATTAGATTTCGTTTGGTCCGCGGCGCAAGTCATCTGAGGTATGACGTCGAGACGTTTCCTGTCCGAGTCGGACTTCGAAGATTTGTCGAGAACGACTTTTGTTTTATCGCTCTTGCAAATCTTCACGCTAAATCTGAATGGAGGTTTAAAAACGACCTGCAACCGAGTTTTCTCTCCGGACAGCAGGTTGGTTGCGCTCTTGGACGGTCTCGTTTTCCGCGTGCCTTTTTGGACTTGCCGATGCGATCGGTCCGTTAGACCTAACGGTATCGACTTAGAATTAGGAATAACCGTAGGTTGAGGTGAACTCAGGAGCCATTTCTGAACCTTTGTCAACGCTTCGGTATCTTTTGTGGGAGTGGAAGGATGTTTCTGCATAGAACTGTAGTCGATAATCTCTTTTTTGATTTTGGATTTCCGTTTTTTTATTTTACTTTTGTGTTTCGACAAAATAACGTGCTTTGGAGATTTTCCATCCGCATTAGTCACTACTAATGTGTTTTCTTTTGTCACTTTCACCGCATCTTCTGGTTTTGAATGATGGCTTGGCTTCTGAAAAGAGACAATAGAGTTGTTGAAATTTTAGGTTCGCGTTGGTAATTCAATGAATCTTTGCACATTAATTGGTTATAAAAGCGTCGACTCACCCTCTTTTTACTGGCGCTGTGTGCCGGAGACGCCTTATCTCCTTGCTTATTTTTATGATCCTTTTTATTGCGGTAAGCTTTTGTGCGCAGGGCAACTTTCTTCTTCAGAGGAAGTTTAGATCTGAAATGCAGGCATAATATAATATTATGGTCATCTGATGAAGGATAACAGTCGCATGAACGATTCGGATGTTTATTTACCTGACAGCTGTATGCACGATGAGCCCCTGATCGGCGGCATCTGGCAAGCGGACGGTTTCGGTTGTGGACGAGTGGATGATGGTTACAGACTTTAGTTTCTTTCCGTGGCGACCGAGGAAGCGCGTGCTGGCCACCTGGAATAGTGGACAACGAACCGTTACATACTTGCCCTGCTCTAGCCCTAAAACGATGTTTAAGGAGCAATACAAAGAAAACAATGAGATGAAAGAAATTAAGTTGTAAGTACAAATACAACGTTACGTCCTCTAGCGAAAGTAACAGTTTTCTACAAACTCATATTTAGCCCAATAATCTCTTACAATAGCTGCACACGTCTAGCTTATTCCTGCGGAAGTATATCGATTTAATATTAATACCTCGTTAAAGCACGATGCTAAAACTTAGCGTCGTCGTTGAGTTCAATCGCGGCATCAAGGATGCGGCAACATCGCTATAGAAAATAAAATAAAGTAACTGAAGCAGTATTTTAGTTGTGAGAAACACCTATTTTGTGTAGCATCTTCTGAGGAATCTGAGGGAGGTTTCTAACTTTCTTGCCTCTATGACGTCTAAAAGCCTGTTCTTTAATGATTGTACCATCGCTCACACTGTTAACTGTCCGTCGCTAGACCTTATGCCTTTTGTAATAGGGTCCAGCGATGTACAGTTGCTGTTTGTACGAGTATGCATGAAGTGTAACACATAATCTGTATACCTTTACAACCAAATTTGAAAAAACTTATGATTGTACTACCTAACTCAGGTGTAAAGGGTTATCCCTTTACGCCTACGCTACGTACCACCAATCATTATTAGTTCATTACGCAGCATTCGTACAGAAAAACTTCATTGATGTAGGTATAAATACCGAGGCCTGAGCGCTAGTAAATTAGTGTACTTTCGGAAGCCGCCGCGACCGGGTACATTCGATAATACATTTACATATAACATTCTTAACATTTCATTAACATTTTAACTAACTTTGATCTTAACAACAGTATAACTGTATAAACAGTAGTATTTTAATAAATAAACTTTTGTACTCTTCCTCCGGACTTTAACATTCATTCGCAATCCCCGCACCCTACAAGGGTACTTACCAGCAGCGCGATGACAGCAAGCAGAATCAGCAGCACCGCGTACCAGTGCCGCAGCACCCAACGCTTGAAGCCGGCGAGGCTCTCGTCCGAGAGAAGCAGCTTCCGGAGCGTCGCCAGCGGGCCTGAGGGGTCCACCTCGCGACAGCGTTGGAACACGTCGCAGTATCTGGAACGTCAGAATACACGTGATGATGTTGGATCAATTGGTAGCTTAGGGCGGGTTTCAGCAGCTGAATAAAATGTTTAACTAACTCAACGAATACTTAAAAATCGAGTTAAATCTGAATTAAATGGATTTACGAATATCATTATTTTATGTTGAGTTAACTTCAGACCAATAACTCGTCCTGACCCCACCTATGAAGGCTTACATCCTAATAGGCATGTAAAAGAAGAGTTTAAAAAAATAATTAGTCGGTTAAAATAGTTGTTCGGCGTATCGTAGTCAAGTATCGACAGTACAAACCGAATTTACTTAGGGATTAGGTTAATTTAGTGTAAGATTGACCGCAAACATTCTTATTCACGTTTACTAGAAACGAGTAAGTTACCCATTGTAGTCATTGCAGGGCGTGCCCGGCTTGGCATACATGTCGGGCACATCCAAGGGCGGCGAGTTCCACTGGAAGGAGGACACGCAGGAGCCGCCGGGCGCGCGGCAGCACAGCTCGCACGCCGAGCGCGCGTCGGCCGCGCGCGCCGCGCACTGGCAGGACTCCAGGCCGTAGGCCAGGCAGATCGAGCCCGTGCACTCCTGAGGAAACAGAATGGAAATCTGTGTCATCACACTCAGCATAATCATATAGGAAACATATGTTAGCTAAGCAATGTAGTGTAAAGTGCATGCCTGTAGGACAAAATTGACGGTCGTGGAGATCCTTGGGGAAGGGTTATACCCAGGGCTGGGATTCTACACGGTAATAACGATATCGTATTTGACGTGTTTCCGTATTGTCAACATTTTGATAACTCTTATGTCGTTTACAATAATGGCGACTGTTACATAAACGATTCTAAAACACGTCAAACGCGATATCGTTATAATGCAGTAGAATAGAGGCAGTAGGTGTTTTTCGGCTGATATAATGCTACTGACTGCGCATTTTCGCGATCTTCAGCATACCTTGTTAGCCTTTTACACTGCGCAGATATTTCAGTAAAAGTAATGAATGAGATATCCCCACTGCGCTGAATACGAAACGAAAATTGGTTAGAAGAGTGAATTAACTACATATCAGAGATGGGCAAAATGTAATCGACTAACGATTAACGATTAAGATTACAAGAATTAATTGCGACGGACGATTGAAAACGACGATTGATCAATCTTAGTTGTATAGACTGCAACTAATTTAGTTGCAACTTTAGTTGCAACTAAATTAGTTGCCGATTGATTTCAAACAACTAAATTTTGTAATCGACTAATTAGTTAGACTAATTTCTCGCGACTAATGTTAGAAGCAAATTGAATAGAAAACCTCGGTATGGCATTATACGTGTATCGTGTATACATAATTTTAGCTCAATCGGTTCGGTTGAAGATATCTGCTTCAAAATAAGTCGCAAAATTCAACCCAAACTAACATAGTTACAACATACGAGTACCTCCAATGTTACATACATACCTTCTTGTAGTTACATATTGCAAGATAAAAAATGCAAAAAACGGGTGACTACGTAGTTTTACTATAGATTTAATCGTGAAATTTAGTCGATAAAAACTAAAAATAATTTAGTTGTTAGTCGAACATTCTCACAACTAATTTAATTGCAACTAAATTTATCGCGATTAAAAAATGACGATTGATATTTTCAATCGATTGATTAGTTAACTAAAAAATTAATCGATTAGTGCCCATCTCTGCTACATATGTTGGACTTGAATTGATCAGCACTAAGTGTTGAACAATTAGGCAGTCGCGTTATTTGATGTGGGTCGTCTACATACGTCGTATCCAGCGTCTGCATAAAGTTCCTAGTTTAGATATTTTCCTTAATACATACCCCCATGTAGCAGACAAGCTCCTTATCGCAGCGCGTGCGGTTAGGCTTGTGCCGCGAGGCGGGGCAGGCGGCCCGCTTGCCATCGCAGTGCGCCGCGTCCCGGCAGCCGTTGTCCGAGCGACACTTGTCGCCGAACTTGAGTGAGCACGACGCTGTGCAGCATGGACCCTGGAGTCAATGGTCGTTAAGATTAAACTGACTTATCAGTTTTAGCATTAGGTTAGGTTGCTTGTCTTGGTAGGTATAGTGTTCGCTGATTGAATAGCCTTATCTTTTCGGAATCGCAAGAATGTGGCGGCCTGGATAGTGATAGAGAATGTGGCTGACCTGACTAGGGCTGCAGACGCTGTGCTCGGTGAGCGTGCACGGCTTGTAGTGCGGGCGCGCGGCCTGCGGGCGGCAGCAGCGGTCGGTGCACTCGGAGGCCCAGCCGCAGTCGCACTCCTCGCCCTCTTCCACGACGCCGTTGCCGCAGATTGCGGGCTGAGGCTCTATGGAACAAAACTTACTATCATGGTGACATATACTACATGGAAACTTTACTATGCTGAAAGAATTACGTTACCTATTGGCTCAATTAGAGTTTCCTATCGTAAGGCGAAATATTAGCAGGCCTTGATGATAATGATATTCTTCTAGTTGATGGACTTCAAAAGTATATTCTTAAAACGTGGTAAAATACCCAAATTAAGAAAGAACCTACTTCACCGACCAAAATCAATGCCTAAAAACTATTCAGCAAAATTGAGTTATTTTGTATGAAAATTACGCAAACCTGGCACTGCAATGAATGACGTACCTGTAAAGCATCCCTTGGGCGAGCGCGCCTTGTTGTTAAGCACGGGGTCGATGGCGCGCAGCGAACACGGCGAGAACTTGTTGTTGTTTTTGCGGTCGCCGCTGGTCGCGCGCGCGAACATTATGTAGTTGCCGTCCTCGCCGAACGGGGTGCAAACCTCGGGATCGTGCTGGCAACGGACAGGAGTTACTGGTATTATTATAATCACTAACCTAGTTTAAGTACTCTGTATCTTACAAATTATATGGGCAATAGCCTGAAATAAACGATTCTGTTATTTCTATTCTATAATATTACACTCATTACAAACTCAAGACATTCCATAAGCGTTTCACAACTGATGAGATTAAAATATTTATAGTGCATATATAAATGATTAAATCTAGATAACGCTCGATTCCACCAAGCTTGACCATCTTGTATCTTTTGTGCTTATTACTACGTTTTTATGTTTTATCTTTTTTTTTGTAAACATTACCATAGATAAATGTATCAGGGTCGTTTTTTCGTGTGGCACAGCACCGCAGAATTTTAAAAAAATCTTTGGTAATTTATTAAATCTAAAATATGACAGCTATATGTATATAACTTTAAGTACTTATTTCATATGTCGTAATTATAGAGAAAATAAGTACATAATGCACCATATTAAATGCGGTTTACTGTACTGACGGATCGTGCTACAGGATATCAGGGTCAGCCGTGACCTGTTGGATCAACACGAGAAAAATATCGATCGTAGATCTTACCGCGCCATATTTGGTTAGATTTATGGACGCGCCAACTGCGATTGTAACCAGTACGTGAGAAATGTGAATAGGCATGATAACCACGCTACCTACTGTCCAGGTTTATCTGTTACTGTATCTGTATTTTATGTAGTAGTTTCTTTACACTTCATTTAACTCTACAGTTAGACAAATTGTGATGAACTGATGAACCATCATACCTCAAAAAAACAAATGACCTTTAATGTTTCTGAACCAAAATACACCAACGGGCATCAGTCATTGCATACGTGTGCTAAGGTGCTAACTCGTCCTAGAGATTTGATGTCGATGAATAAGATATCGATATAAATGTAGGTATATTTTTTTAAAAAACATTGCTACTATAATGAAAAATTCCATGTCCAAAAGTCCAGTGTCATTTAGTCATACGTAGTCTTAAAGAAGGTGTATAAATCACAATCGTTTATGACTCATGATTCAGAAAACGGGTTTCAGTACTTTTAAATATTTGAAGAATGTCTCGTTGACCACAGTGAACGTTGAGAGAATGTTTAGTAACTTAAAGTGTAAACTTTAATCTAGGCGGCAAACGATACTAAGGACAAATCTGGAAAAAAACATTGACTGTGTACTGTTTTTATCTTAAAATGTAAAGAGAAAAAATAATATTTATTAATGTTGAATAACATCCTGATCTTGATAGTAACATCGATATACTCGTACAGTTTTGTCGCAAACATATTTTGATACGTCACTTTAGTATTCGTGCCCCGAGCACACGTCATCACTAGGGCTTCCAAAATTACGGAAATGTTAATTACGTAACTGATTACAAACTTTGGTGGTCCAATTACGTAACTACGTAATTACGTAATTTTTAAAATATTTTGGAAATCGAACCTTTTTTTTAAATTACAGTGTATAAGGTGTTAAGGTGTTATTTATGGGTAGCAAAGGACAATGTAGGAAGTGAAAAATTCCATTAAATTAACAAAAGCTAGGCTTAGCTGGAAGCCATACTGCAGCTTAGCTTTCCAGTACTTACATATTTGTAGTGATTCCATACACTTATAATGAAAAATCTCCAATGAGAAACAACTAAAATATGTACACACACAGGCACTCAGCAAAAATACTCTATTGAACAGGTCAGTTCAGATCGTGGATTTCGAGGTGTGATCAGGTGTGAATTGGGGACCTAATAACAGACAAATGACTTCAGTAACAAGACTTTGTTTCATACATCAAAGGATTCATAGGGCTGAACACACACATAAAAAGAAGCGGGGACTCCCTCGTGCATCGTGCAGTCGATAATTTAACAAAATTCTACTGTATTACTTACGTGTGAAAGATAATTATTGTACGTACGTTATTCAAGGGCTTCAACTTCAAAGGCTGAAATAAACTGTGGGGAAGTACCAGGCAGGAATTAACTATCTACGCTACTGTCTACGGGGGAATACCCGCTTCGTTTATTCATTTTAAGTGTTGTCTGGGCCGGGTTGTCATGTCATAATATTTAGAATAATGTTGCCAACTTGCAAATAAGTCGCTAATTAGTGATATAATGGATCAACAATTTATTTATACCATGTTATATTTTATTATATAATCCTAGACTTACGTAATTACGGATTTAACCCTTTAATAACGGACTTGTCAGAAGTCTAAAATCTTTGCGTAATTACGTAATTGCGTAAGTACGTAATTACGGAATGGAAGCCCTAGTCATCACTATGAAAGTAAAAAAACTAAGTGATTTCATTATAATGCAATATATGTATAAGTATCTTAAAAAGAGCTATGTTTTATATATTTTCGATAAAAAGTGTTAATTATATTTTCAGGGTATTCAAATCTGTGTAATTAAAACCAAGGTACGAATGATTTATAATTTTAAAAGGATTCTTTTATATCGTGAGAAACGATCGTCAAAAAAATGGTCCGCGTTAAGGAACCTCAAAAATAATAGCCGTGTGTAATTATTTCGTGTTAAATGTGTATTACCGGAGATCCGAAGTTGTGTCCGATCTCGTGCGCCAGCGTGACGTGCGAGACGGCCGGCGGGACGTGCTTGCCGTAGTTGAGCAGCGTCACGATGCCCGTGTTCAGCGACTTCATGCTGCCACGGTAATGCTGACAAATCAAATGCAACTTTTCAACTCACTTTATCAAGAAACTACCGCACCACATACAAGCCAGGCGGTTCTGCCTCTTGAATAAGTTGTATGGCTACCCGACTGTAAGGAAACGCGTTTTGCCGTTTGTGTTGCTCCGTACCGTTTGATTAGGTGCCATATACATGCAAAAAGCTTACAACTTGCAAGTGTAAAGTTTACTGTTTCATTTTTCTTAGAGTTCTCTCCGAAAGTTGGCTAGATGAAAGACAGCGTCAGAATGTAAATATTTAGTTTTGCATAACGTTTCTGTAAATGTGGCTTGGAAATTTCTAGTTAAACAGATTTTTAAATAAACTTACACCATTTTTCTCGCAGACGCCACCTGCGTTTTTCAGATCGCCCGTCCACGCCAAACCCAAAGTTCCCATTTCAAAATCCCGATATGTAAACATGTATGCTAAGCAGAAAGCGTCGTAGTCTTCTTCTGCAAAAATTTAATAAATATTTGTCAAATAATTTTATTTTACAAACATTCCATTTCATAATTAAATATTAATGTTACCTGAGAAAAGTTCCAAGTACTTCTCAACACCGTAGTTGTTGGGAAACCTGTAGGCGGGATCTTTCAAAGCGTCTAGTGTATGAACCTTGATCCTTTTGATCATAAACGTGATGTTGTCTGGCTTGCCGTCCTGATTGAAGTCTGAAAACCACAATTACGTTAATTGCGTGCTTAGAAATGTAACCAAGTACAATAGAGGTAAAATGTAGTTAAATACCTGTAACTTTATATATTGCATTGACTTTCTGAACATGTCGCGTCATCACCTCGATACACGCCTCCTCGGAGCCATATCTCTGGTAAAACATGTGGTCCGCCTGCAAGTAGACCAGGCAGGTGGTTTTCCTCGGGTCGACGGTGGCCCTCTTGTTGACGTGGCGGCCGTCGTCGCTGGCGTTGGCCGAGAGCACCGTGTACCCCACAGGCTCCTTCTTAACAAAATCCTTATCCTTACTTACTGTAACAACCCCCGCTTTCGTCTTTATCACTTCGACGTGCGTCTTTGGCTTCGGTCTCGATTCTTCAGAATCGAGTCGGACCTTAGTAATGAGGTTACTCTTATCGATTTTAATTTTCGGTTTTCGCGTACTTAATTTATCGAACGAATCGCCGTTGCTAGTATAGGGAACGTCTAAGTCTAATGGTAATTCGGGATTCTTCTTAGGTTCGTCGTCTTGCATTTCGTCTTCAGGAAGCCATCGTTTTTTGCGTCTGTTGATTTCTTTCGTTAAATCTTCTGTATAATTATTGAGGGTTAAGTCTTCTATGTTTTGTTGGTTTGTGAAGTTGAATAGTTCAGCCGGGCTGCCCTGCGTTCTCTTGAGGTGTAGCTGGTGCGAGGCGCAAGGCGCGGGCTGGTCGTCGCGCGGGTGCTCGACGTCCGAGCGACGGTACACGACGCTGTGCATGGAAGGGTGCTCCGTGTCGTATCGCGACAGGGGCTCCACGTAGTACTCCTCCGTGGCTGTCCAGATGGTGCCGTCGAACAACCCTTCGGCCGTGATGACACCGTACACCTCCGACGAATCGTCATCTGAAATAAATAAATAAATCTGAAATGCATTTGTAAGGATTAGGCTCGTATACTTACGCATATTTGTGGACAAAACAATTGCGAAAACACAAAACAAACAGTTTCAAATACAAAGGAACGTAGCGAAACGTTGTTTGTCTATGAAATATTAAATAGGTGAGTAGAAAGCGTTCACTATTCCGAAACACGCTTTGAAACACAAACGCCGGGGACACTCAAACAAATGTCGGGCGATATTTTATTAAAACTAATTCAAGGTGCAAAGAGCCTCGGGTCTTCGAATGAATAAAATCACAACCTGCAGTCGCAGTCGGTATAGAAACCGCTCATAAATAATGATAATTACTGCCCCCCACCTTCCTACTTCCCCCTTCATTCATTTCCGATAAAAGAAAAAATCAACTAAATGTAAAACAAGCTCTCTTGAAAGCCCTCGTAAGGGGCGGGATTTCTAAGAAACGGTTTTAATGAGGTTTAATGTCTTCATGGATTTTCGGCTCAGGGTGGGCGCATCAAAAGCCTTCGCAGACCGCTTGGCTGGGCCGAGATTAAAATAAACGAGTTCTGAAAATGGACATACGTATTTTCTTAGAGAATTGTCCCAAAGGGTGAACGCGGGGAATTCATACGGCGATATTAATCGTGTTTGCTTTAATATTTTGACTATCAAAACGAAACTGGGTCAAGTATAGGTATGTGCGTGCTCCATTTAAATGAGGAAAAGTTGTGGCCATATTCAACGGCGGAAAGTGTTTATACTTAAAGTAACCAGTATGAAACTTCAAGGGGCATTTACTCAATTAAACTTTTGAATTAATTTCATCAAAATTAACTTTGTCTCCGGGAGCCAGATGGGTCTCGGCATATAATTCTGTTTTATTAAGTCAGTCACAGGCTGTTGAAGTTTCCTGCGATCGTGTTTAATTGGTGATTTTGGCAATTTAGGAAATTTATTATAAGCGAGTTCGACTCGCGTATAAAATCAAACCAGTTATCAGAGAAGGTTGAATTCGACAAACAATGATAAGTGCTATGTATGTATATTACAAACTCGAAAAAGATTTTTCTTCGCCAAGTTGTTTAACACTAGTTTTAATCCGTTATACGCCGCTCGTCGATAATTCTATAACTCACAATGTACTTACCTATGGGTCCAACAACATTTTCCATCAAATATATTGGAGCATACTCCAATGCCTTTAACATTAGCGGCGAGATTTATTTAACATTTTCGAGCAGTTTACATAATAATATTAGTCTGTTCCGATATACTTGATGGCGCTATATGTCATCTAACTAAAATAATATTAAAACTGTAAAGGACGTACGGACAGTTAATACTGGTAGATTTTACAACAGTACCTTAAGTCGGCTAGGTATGTACATAGTACTAATCTTATGAATACCTAAACCTATATTACCCACTCTTGAAAATGTTGGGAATAACTTAACTCTTTATGTAGGTATTTGAAAAAAATCTGAACGGCGATCGAGTGATTGAAAGTAACAATTTAATTTCCGCGGCAGTCGTTCAATTTGTTAAAGGCTAAAATAAAAAGTGTGATTGGAAACTGCAGTAATAGGACTTTGTCCTCGGCTATTTGAAATAAGAGTCAACTGGGTAAATAAGAAAAGAATTCAATGAACTGTTGTTAGAGATATGTAAAGACCACTCTTGAAAACCCATTACACTTAACCAAACTCAAAACAAACATGTAAAGTCAAACTGCATTGCATTGAATACAGCCCGACCGGAATTATCTATGCAACATGTGTGCCTAATTACCACCGTGCATAGCTGAACTAAAAGAAAAAGTAGAAATTAATTCCGACTAGTAATTTAAGCTCTAACTAGCTCTCGTTATAACTTCCCGTTTAAACCGGCATTAAAGAACAATGGATGCTCACGAGAGGGTTAGATACCTAGGTATAAGTGGAGGTTTACATTTCAATAGCTCGGAGTCGCGTCATGTATTAGAAGGGCTGCATGAATTGGCTCAAACGAGCCGCGGGATACGTGACTTGCTTTTGTTAATAGTTCCTCAACCAGAGCCGCTAAGGACGCCTTTCACGTCAAATGAGAAACTACGCAACGTTGGCGCTCTTAGAGAACCAAGTTTAATTGGCAATCTATTGATACAATGTTACTTTTCAACTAAGGTTTTACTCAGTGGCTTTGTCATCGGTTACTATAATAGAAAACTTTTAAAGAAGTTGATCGTTGTCAGTAGGTAACGGTTAGTGGTAAAAGCTATCGGTTTCCAGTGTTCGTTCGGTACCCAAAAACATATCATCATAACCAGTGTGTTACACAGTTTCCCACCACAAACAGCATACCATAGTAACATGTACCTTGAAAGTAAATGTTATTCAATCTATTCTTTTGTTACATTAAATACCAAATCATTATGAGCATAGAACGGAACGACGGTAGCCAACAGGCAGAATATCCATTTAATTCAAAACGAAAGGCGACAGCCCTATCGGGGAGCAAAGCCAAGTTGCATAACTAATGTTTATCAGATGCAGCGAAGTGATTATGTGAATTCTTTTCATTGTTCGTCCTATCTTCGCGTCCGTGTATCACTTTAATTACATTATTCCACCGTCCTCTACATAATCCTCTGGCAATTAACTAAAGGTTACAGCTTACGGTAAACAAACGATCCGGTAACAATGGAAGGATCTTTGATTACTATCGATAGCCAAGTATGTTATTTTCAAACAACTGCTATTAGTCGGTCGTGGGAACCTTTCCTATTAAAAGTATATGAGAATTATTGAGAATGTATTTATTGCAACGCCGCATTTTACTTAGTTGACATCTAGATATGCAAGCTAAGCGATTCACGATTTGAGTTGTGGAATAATCCATTTGAAGTCCGTTAAACGTCTCCAGCAGAGTTCGGACCGAATTGGATTGCGTTTACAGTCACCGCGTCTGCTCGCTCTTGATAACCAGAAGAGCTCGCTATTATTGAGGGAATTTACTAAAACGACCCCGGCCTGGACGTTATTGTCTCGATTAAATAACGGGCCCCGGTAAATGAGAAGCGTCCTGGCTTAATACCCCACAATGCTAGCCCGTCCGTGATCCTAGCGTCCAAAGGCTTTTCATAGAGTAGATAATAAAACTAAACACTTTGTGTAATAAATGTTGTTTTAAGCTTTACGTCAATAGGACAATGGACTAACATAAATAGTAAGTAGCTTGATTAGGGGTCGCTTGTAATGGAGTTTGCATAATTCTGGTATCATGTATGTTGGGGCTGACCTTCGAGCTTTCCGGTGTAGACCTGCGCGGTGTAGTCCAGCGGACCCGAGGAGGAGTGGAACTGGGCGCCGTCCGCGAACACGGAGCTCGTGTCCGGCTTCAACAGCAGAGTGAAGTCCCTGCGACAAACGCACAATACAATTAACATACTTTGACAAAATACCTATTGCAATGTAAAGAAGGGAGTCTCGAAAAGAGTCTACGCCTCGCAGATGCATTTGATTAGCAGTATTTTATTTTCTCCAAAGGCAGTTTTCTTCTGGTCATTGTAAAACCAGAACAATTGCGGTGAGACGTTGTTGCAATAAGAAAAAAAATGGTGATTCAGTTTTTAACAAACGAATCATAAAAATAGGCGGTAAGATGAACCCGGTTAATGTAATCTTCTAGCTAAGAAGAGCAAGTAATGCATGCTAGTTTCCCGTTACTCTATATTTAGAAAATTTCGCCTGAAGATTTATAATAGTGAAGTTCCTTGGCTGGCCTTGCAACTCGTAACATAAATACTGCAGATTCTCGGGTACTGCAACGAGCAGCTTAAATAAAGCATCTCCAATATACGCTATAAACGTTTTCGTCAGAGATTATCATTGCTGAGAACTAAGATTACTCTTTTTTACATACATACATAAAACATCACGCCTTCATTCCCAGAGTGGGGTAGGCAGAGCTACAGAAATACCAACAAATCTAAAGACTTGTATATAATTCTATATCCACATTTTGCACAATCAGGCCAAGAAGTTTGCTAGTGTATTAGTGACAGGTTGCAAGCCCATCGCCTAACAGTACTACAAGCCCTTATTCCCTTAGTCGCCTCTTACAACATCCACGGGAAGACATGGAGTGGCACTATTCTAACCCGGCATCCACACGTCTTTTTTACGGTGCAGTTAACTTTACCTAATCTTTAAGCAGGCAGACAGATGCCGCAAGAACCACTGAGTGTTAACGTTAACTAAAATCATAAAGTGGTGACGTGCCCGACGTCCATATATTAGTGTTATAGCTGATTTATAGCCTTTACCGCACCCGGTAGCTCTTCTTCATTTAAATACACTTTCAACTCTCTGCGGTGCTAAATTATAATTAACGTCCTACGTGCCTTATGAACATTATGTTAGGTACTTGTTTCCAGCAAGAGAGCGTTTCCTTCAGGAATAATGTAAGCAAGGACAGCACCCCAATATTCAATGCTGTTTACCTTGACCTGGCTTTGCATTTATAAGGTTTACTCACCCTTGCTTACAATACATCTGCATAAACCTATTCAAACACTGCTTTAACTTTATTTAATATATTATCAAATGTGAAATTGGCGAGAAGCCAATTACAATTTCTAAAAGTACCACATCAAAAGTACCGCACCCAATTTGTTAGAAAACAGACTGACGGCAGGGAATGTCTCCCTATTTGTCTGGTCTAACTTCGTTACAGGAAAACTTGCGCAGATTCCATCAAATAAAGCCAATGAGAAGTGCTCCCGAAACACAGCAACGGAATATGTGTTCCATTCACGTATTTCCTCTTTTCTATTTCATCTAATAAGAGTATGTGATGTAGGAGCGGTATCATAAACACACGGTACTAAATAGTAACTCGGTTACCTTAATAGAGCACGCGCCACATTGTTATAATCAAGGTGAATATAGAAAATATTCACCAAGGCATAAAAAATATTTCAATCCCACTAATTTATTACGAAATTAGCTTAACGGTAAGGAAATTCGCAGGTCTATTGTTTGCCAACCGGATTTCTAACTTGATTAACAAATTAATTACCTGAGTAATTTCATCGGAGTCCCGCGAAATAGCACACAACGGTCCGCCAGTATGAATACCGAGGTCGATGACCGGCAGTTATAACTTTAATATTAGCAAAAAAATATGTTTGTACAATATTTGGTACTAAGGACAAGCTCTACATTAAACAATAGGTACAATACAAATATAAAGCCTAAGTAAGTACTGTTAGGCGATGGGCTTGCAACCTGTCACAGATCGCCGATCAAGACGTCTCTTTAGAGTTGTTGGTATTTCTTTAGCTCTGCCTACCCCACTGTGGAAATGAAGGCATGATGTTATGTACGAGTATGAATGTATGTACAATACAAATAATCTTTATAGAACACCTCAAAAACAAAATAATAGACAGTATAATTTGAAAACAGAGGCATAAATGTTTCCTTCTTCAAAAATCATACATAATAAATAAATACATAAATGTGTCGGTAAATGGAGTTATCTTACTAAAGGTTCACTTTTTAATAAAAAGGTCCATCCAGATAACGCTAGCCCTAATTTTATAGAAAAGTATTTTTCTAACCAAAGCTAAAATTTTAACAAAACTTGAGGATTACGATGTTTGGAGTAGCTAGCCACATACAGACAGACAACAGGCTGGCCGGCGACAAGTAACGAAGTTAGTGGAACTCTTTATTAAGTTGTATGAGCAGCGCGCGAGATAATAAAGACAATAATTGAATTAAACACGAGCGTGTCAGGTCTTTGCGACAAGACACTGAACCTAATTAGACTATTATAGAATTTTACTGCGAGATCTTGCTTTAAAATGTTAGTGAAGTTTGATACCTAGTACCTAAGAGATTCAGAGAGAGAACTGTGAATAGATTTAGTTCTTTAATTTTCCACAGTAAAAGCTAATTTTAATTTAATACTTTATTATCCGACTGCTGGAGAAGGAGGGTAATATTATAAAAATAAATGCACCCCAGTAACAGATAAAATAAACCATTCATGACTCAACCACAAACTTTCGCGTCGTTAATAACTGAAGTTAAAAAATCTGCCACAGATTCCAATTAGCAAGTTTTCTAAATCTTCAATGCCGCTGGCACGATCACGTTCGCTGGAGCTCGATGCATTAACATCCAACTCCTTTAAATGGAAACAAAGTATCCGCCAGCGAGTTCAAGTTTTATTAGTAAGTTGGCCAACATCCGCGAACGTCCATCCTCATTTGCGGAGGGTAGATCAAAACTGAAAACTCCCTAAGAAGTTATTAGCAGACGCAATTTCCCAGAGCTATTACTCATTTGGGGGAACAAACAGGCTCAGTCGGGACAGTTGTGTTCTGAAAGGTTTTCGTCGCGACGAGAAACGATTGCGATTATGTTGTTGCTATTAATTTGACCCCGCGTGAAATGAGTCACCAAAATATCTTTTCTCTACTTCTTTGTTAAAAAGGTACGAGTATCGTGGTCTTTCAGTAAGTTCGGTAAGTCTAAGCCTATTCGCTCTCAAACCTAACTAAGCATTTAAAATAAGAGTTTAAGCCGGCGAGTTGATAATATCACGTATATTATTATTGTTCGCGTTGGCAACTTCGAACAGAGTTTGCAAATTGTTGGGTCTCTTCAAGCCGAACCGGGAAATACAATTAAAGTTGCGGTCAGTTCGACATCCACCTGACTCCTCCCCTTTTTCGGGTCCCCCGAGGGCCGACCGCTTGACCTCTATGAGATATATCGAATTAAAGATATTTCTGACCGCAACGATTGGACACCTTTCCGATTAAAAGCGGTTCTGCACATTACCTCGATCGGAAATAATATCAGTTTAATCATGGACCTAACGAGTACTGACGAGTTACATCTGAAGTGACGGGTAGACGTATTTTAAATTAAAGTAATATAATTAGCAAGCTGCTATAAAATCATAGAACGACAGGAAATTAATAAAGATTTCCTTAAGAAATAAAGCGAAATACTAACAACATTTTAAAAGCCATGACCGTGTCGTGTCGTGTTCCGTAGGGCTTCAAAGTAAATTGGTTCGTGGATGTGTCACACCTTTTTATAAAAGTTTAATTTGCGTTTCGCGCGGGCTTCTCATGTCTACATTAAAATTTTAATCGTACTCGGAGCCAGGAGCTTTCGAGATTATGTAGTGTCCTTGTGTATCTACTTTGGGATTATGCCTGTGTATGTGATGTGAGGTCCGGTATGTAAACATGGCATTTAGCGCTAAGGTTTTTGCAGGGAGTTGTTGGAAGTTCCAACTAGCAATATGTGGCGAGGTCGCGGATGTGTAAGCGTGTTATGCTATTTAATGAGAAAACTTGCGAGCTGCGACATAGTGTAGTCCATTTAATTTCAAAGTTGGTTTTACTTATTCGCTTTACTGTGTTTAATTCACAGTTTAATTGCTTTAGTTCGCATATTTATGGTATTCATGCTCAACATTCCCGCATAACATTAATGTAGGAAAGTTAACCGGACTTCATAGTTGTTTAAAAAGTCACAAATAAAATTTGCCTACATTTTTTAATAATTGTATTGTTAATCACGTATAATCCATGCTTTAAGTTATTAAAGTTAGTAAAATAAACGATGTCATCGTCGCCCCGCCGCCAACGTGTCTTTCCTTACCGCAAAAGTACCAAATACCTATAACTTCTCAAAAACTTCCCGACTGATTGTGAAGAAACTTCGCGAATAGTTCGCCGTGGAGTTGCTAACAAAATTCCGTAAGTTTATTTTCACCGGTGTTGCCAAACTAATATTATTTTCAGTGTAACCAATAGAACTTCATCTTTGTTGTTTAAATTACCTTAAATTATCTGGAGTTTTCCATTTAAAACATTTCTCTAAATAACCTAAACTTGAAGAGTTTCTTTTAAACCAGATATTTCCCGCGACTCCGTCCGACAGACAGACAGACAGAGTTACACTCACATAATATTAGTAAAGATTTAATTCTCTTAAGTTTATAATTTTCTTAATCACTTTTTTACCTGTTAAATAGGCCTGATTGTGACCGCACTCATGAATCTCATGATTACCATAACTAGGAAATTAATAAATCCTGCGATATTAAGTCGACCACGTTAACGTTCTATTAAAAAAATCCGCGTTCATATCGGACCATCTGATGCCAGAGACAGCAATACAGACACCTACACAGACACACGGATATACAGACACATACATACACATATACACACACTTTAAGCTTATAATACCATCTTTCTACCGGAGGTTGAAAACTACCTGTGTTTCAAATGCAGACATTAATCAAAAACTATTACAATTGGTTTATTACCAAGTTTAAGCCGCTCAGTGCATCTGCCGAAAATAACAGAATATCTAGTCTATTTGGGTTCCATTTATCCAAGATTCAATCATCAGTAATAAACATCCAAACATCTTCACCACACTAACATTAGTGTGATAGCGGATCAATATCGCAGTCGATTATATCGAGACGTGCTTGTAAGCGTGATGTACATTGCGCGTCGTGCTCGACTTCGCGGCGAGCGACCCACGGGGCGTAATTTAAATTTAAACACCTCCAGGTTTTTTATGGCTTTATTTGCATTCGGGGGTGTCGCTCCACGCCGGGCCACAAAAGAGCTTTGTTTAAGAATGGCACATCATCCACGTAGAGATCACCCTACGAAGTATTAATATGTACATTTAACAGGGACACGGAAATATTAAGCTTTGGATTGGATGGAACAAATTGAAAATAGTATATTTATACACTTTGTACGATAAGAGCCTGACCGGTAAAATTTTCAGAAAAAATAAGAATTATGTTGTGAAATACTAAAATCAAATAGCTTACCAATTGCACATTGATGCTTTATTTTTAATAAGGTGTCCAGTCTCCTGAATTATCTACAATAGCTTGGCATCTTCTAGGCATACTTTCTATCAAACTTTCAGCGTAACTACGAGGTAAACACCTCCACACGGACTTCAATTGCCGTGTTATGTCAGCAACTCCAGCTATATTTTTTCCTCGTAATTGGAGCTTCATCCAAGCCCAAACATTTTCAATTGGATTAGCATCGGGAGATTGTGAGGGCCAATCCAAAAATTCGATGCCATTTTCAGCTTTCCACGTTGTACCAAGGCGACTGCGGTGTTTGGAGTCATTGTCCTCTTGCAGGATCCAAGAAGCATTATAGCTTGGAAACAACGTTTTAGCAGAGGGCAACAATGCCTTTTCATAAATTTTATTCTTTTTTTGAGCGTCGAGTGTGCCAGTGAACAAGTGCAAACGACCAAAACCCTGTTTTGAGAATCATCCTAAACATGCACCTTGACCGGGTGTTTTACGGTCCGCACGAGCACTCTATTCTCGGCCGTAGACCAGGCCCGAGTCGAGTAGTTGGCTGCCCAAAAAGAAGCTTCGTCGGAAAAAAATACCTGGTTCCAATCCCGGTCTTCATTTTCACTTGCCCATGACAACCTTTTTTTCATATGTTTTTCAGTAAGGAGGTTTCTTCACTGTACTTCGATATTTCAATCCATTTTCAATCAAACGCTGTCTTATTGTGGCAAGAGATATATTTAAGCCTTTATTCTTTATTTTTTTCTGTCCTGGGGGTTATCATGACATAACAATGCAGTTCTGTTTACACTCAGAGAAAAGGTCAGAGCTATGACAGTTATATAGCTCTGTCCCTTTCTCTGAGCGTAAACAGAACTGCATTGTTATGTCATGATAACCCCCCTGCACGCAATGATAATACAGGATTTTTCGAGAATATTTGCAAAATCCGTTTATCCTGAACAGAGGAGGTCACTCTAGTTATCCCGCGTACTGGTAAGTCGTCGACGTTTTTTGTTTCGGAATATCGCTTCACCCACTTAGTTACAAACGCCTTCGACTTATTCTTATACTTGGCGGCCTGATCACGTGACATTTTGGGTCCCTTCGGGTGTGAACAAAGGAATACTGCTTCATAACGTGAAGCAAACGCGGCACTCATTTTGAAAAATGACCTATATTGGCGGGAAGCTGTCAAAAGTTTTTTTTTTACAAAGCATTGTAGCTAGATGACCACTCTATTCAGCCAGTACTTTTTTTCCGTGCCACGTTCATCAAATAAAAATTATACCGGTCACGTTCTTGTCAAACAGACTGTATATATCACTTTCAAGTTTCAATTCATCAAATTACTCATAAGAGTAACTAAGCACTTTATTTTAAATATATTTCAGATATAAAACGTTTTCGTATGATTATTTAAAAAAAAGAGAAATATCTCGACCGACTTCGATAGATTTACGTCAAGAAAAAGAGCTATCGCAACGTTGACATTACGATACCAGGTCGAAAGCAATATACTTATACCAAGTAGAATGGAGGCCCTGACCTCCAACAAATTTTAATGAAAACTGACCTCCAACAGGGAACAAACCCGACCCTATTCACGCATCTATACATTTAATGACAAAATAGACGCCAGTAAAATATAGAAATATGGTTTGAAGTAACCCTAAATTGAACATTTGATCGGAGACTCCGTTTTAATTAGTTTATCTTCGGCCAGGTTGGAGTCTAACAAGTTTAGTTACACCAATGTAAAAGGAGTAAAGTTTGGCATGCGGATTGCGGATGATCCATTATTACCTACTACTTCAGTTGGACATGCCGAGTCTTGCCGAGTTACTGACTTTTAAACAATGAGGAATATAAGTTTTGAGGGAGGAATGGGAGTCAAAGGAAGAAGTTGGCCTATCGAGACCAAAAGAATCACAGTTGTGAGACTTTGGATGTAAAATTCGGCTATTTAAATACATAATATTTTTGTATTTGAAATTTTTATATGAGGCATTCCATCTTAGTCCTCAGGGTTGGCAGCGCATTTGCAATCTTAGGATTGTAGTCTTGAGAATGCACATGTTTATGGGTCACAATCCAACTTACCATGGTGGCCTGTGTGCTCGTTCGCCTTTCTTTTTTAGAGTTCGGCTGGAGTTTGGTTGGGGCGGGGGACAGGGTAATAGCTCTCAAACTCGCAAATCTCGCAATCGCATCTGAAAGTATATTTCTCATCTGTTTGTCAAAGAAACAAGATGCTTGAGAGAGCTGGTTGATAGTAAATACGGTTACAATCATACATACATCCATTATAGATAAATACATTCTGTGAATATAACAATCATAGGTAAATTTGATCCCTGCCCGGTCGGTTTCAAACTACGAGATGCTAAGTTGTAGATAACGATCTACATTTAAATAGGTGTTTTAGTGTAGACGTAAGTGAAGTGAAGGGATTATGAAGTTTCGCCATTAGCGGGCTGCTGAATATGTAAGGGGACGTCTGTTCGGCAGACTCGGGTGGAGGAGCGCTTGCGCCGCTTCATCGGCGTGGTTGGAGTTAAATCTTCTTACATAGTGGAATAGAACTAGCAAGATATATTTTATTGACGATGCAATTAACCTAAACGGCAACATATAGATAGCTGATATGCACAGTCTTATTAGAATTCAGTGTGCCAAAAAGAGACAGTTCTATAAGCTAAAATATCATGGTCGTACACTGTTGCTGTCGCACACTGTTGCATATATACCTAATCTACGACCATGGTGTCCAGTTTGTGTCGTTGGAGATCAGTTTACACGAGTTGATAACACCTTCGTGGCTATAGTTTTAGCAAGAACTGTACTCTATACGGACTCGTACTCTTTCCTTTTTCAACTTATTGAACATTCATATTGAAATTTTCGAGCCAGGTATAGATTTGACGCTTTTGTTTTAAGGCTCCTTCCATGCCTTTACTTCTTTTTCTTACCCTGCCCACGAAGCTAGCGGGTCTTGGTTCAATTCTTAGTAAGGGCAAATATTTATGTGATGAGTGCAATATCTTTTCTTAGTTTTGGTTATATTCAGGGCTCGGAATACTGTTTTTTTAAACAGATTGTCAGAATTACCATACATTTCAAAAAGAGCATTCATTTCGATTTCGGTCAAACAGAATCTATTTTATTTCTGGTTTCGATCAAAAGCTAAATAAAACTGTTCCTGCTCGAAATAACGGTTAGTTTCACTCGCTAATTTGTTCGCAACGACCATCACCCAACCCTATTCTGGTTTTTCCTAACTTACAGCGTCTTTAGTTGAATTTTGGCTTGCTCAGCTTGAAGTCAAGCAGGCCTCATCTTAAAACACCATAGTCGCTACGCCATCCAAGTACAGGAATAATCAAAAAACATAAAAACCAGGTTAATCCCAGCGATCATAACGCTCGTAAATCGATTCCGCTCCGAGCAAGCGTTTACGAAGGACCTGGACTGAAACCACAATTAAATAGCATTTATCAAACCGTTCCTAAGCCCTGGACGTGTTTGTGTATAGTCCCCATATCACTACATAGTATAAAACAAAGTCGCTTTTTCTGTCCCTATATCCCTATGTATGCTTAAATCTTTAAAACTACGCAACGGATTTTGATGCGGTCTTTTTTAATAGATAGAGTGATTGAAGAGGAAGGTTTATATGTATAATACTTTAATCCGGAGCGAAGCGAGGGCGGGTCGCTAGTGCGTTAATAACCTAAAAAGTTATTTGAATCGCAGATAAAACTATAAAGTTTAAAATAGTTCGTAATAAAGGTCATTTAAAAGCGTGTTTTCTAAAACTAGTTCACAACCAGTTTTTAAGCTTAATTAATAAATAATATCACGTTAATATGAACACGACACTGTTAGGATTAATATGCCGAATGCACAGGTGTGTTTAATACCTATGTTAAATAATTGAGTAAGCATTGCACATAGCAATTATTAATTTCATTATTCAATATTGACAACAAGTATTGTATGTACTATGCGCTAATGACTCCCGCAATAATGCAAAGCTTTAAACATGTATAGTAATTATATTAAAACTTACAATTAATAATTTCCACGAATTAAGTACCTATTGAAAAACGAAACTTTTTTTACGCATTTGATCAAACCCTGTAACCAGTACGTTCCAAACCGTAAGCAATTACTTTACGAAGTAAGCAATTACGGGAACTTTATTTCTGCGACGCTAAACAAAACGAGTTGGTAGTCGAACGTTTCCACGAATCCAGTTGGGAACATAACAAGAACATCAAATTAAATTAAACCGACCTGCTTTGTAAAATAACCGGTCAGTAATTATTGGTTTAAACAAAAGTTATTTCGGTTCCTTGAAACCGAATATTTTCATTTTGTATAAAGATTCGTCCCCGACCTTAACTGTTACAGAAAATAAAACTAGTATTTTTTTTACTAAAACCCACTGAGTTAAATCTGTTTTAACATAAATAGCAAATATAGCCAAAAGACTTTAAGGGCGATATATACTTTTGTAGATAGACAAATATTTAAGGGGTTTGAAATGCAGACCTACCGACATCCCGAATCCTGTAAAAAGTCGTAAATCGAAACCAAAGTAATTTTAATTTCCAACCTAATATACAAACATAGAAGATCTTTACTACAATGGATTCAGCTTCGACTTAAACCAGTTTCCTGCGAAACGGAATTGTCTTATGAAATCACGTAACGGGGGTATTAAGTAGAGGTTTGTCTGCTCGATTAGCCGTGATTTTTCCGTGTCATTTAGCTAAGTGTGGTCTGGCCGGTCCGGCGGGCGTATTCTTTCATGCACCGCACATATCTTTATCTTTATACAGACGTAGACGTAGATCTTTTCGGATACACTTCGACCCTAAAGGAGCTTCAGTGTAATTAGTAATTACCTCGAATGTGCTGGTTTGTCCTCGACGTTTTTCCTTTAACGGAAGAGCATTGGGTAATACCAAAGTTAGATGTAAACTCATTGGCTTGAACTCTTTACCATACGATCAGGATTAGTGCGATCGATTCTGAACACGACCCTTGCAAAAACACTCAATACAAAATCGACGACATGAAAGACGTCACAGCTGTCGTTCCATGTTTAAAATATAAGGTCCAATTTGCATTAATTTTGTAAATTACTATGTTAAAGGCAATATAAAATATTGTTATAATGATAAAATATCGTTAAAATATTACGTAATAAAATGAGAATGCAAAAAAAAACAATCTAAACATTAAAAGAAGTTTTAAAATTTTAACAAGTTTTGATCCTATATACAATCGGGTCAAAACTTTGTGTATTGCGTTTTATATGATTTGTTTTCATTTTCTCCTACATCGTATCAATGAAACTCAATTCTGATTTTCATGCAAGTTCTTTATTGGTCGACCAAGTAGGTACTACCCGGTAAACTTAATTCCCGCGATTGCAGGCACGTAAGGTATAGGTACATATGGGTTTAGCCGAGGTGAAATGATATTTAATAAACGGCTTCTTGTCGAGCGAGAGGTCATGCGAGCGAAGGATAACCTACGTATTCGAGAATATTTGCCCTAAAATGTTTTTTGTAAGCCTTCGGACGGTATAACTTAAACTCGCCGGTTGATAAATCGTCCGTAAACGAAACCAGCATCGAAATTAAAAATGCACACACTAAACTGTTATAAATTCTCTGACACGATAAGTTAAACTCTGGTTAGTAAAAAATAATTAACGAATAAAAAGTGAGTGATTTAAAAGAAACACCTAGATAATGTGAACGCGAGTTTAGAATAGGTTTCTATCCAAGAAGTGATTTTTAGGACAAACCGTTGTTTATCAAGAATAACCTAATGAATCCGAACTCGGTGGGTCTACATTAAGTATAGCGGAGATCCTGTCGCCACCTTCCAACTCCATCATCGGATCAGCGCGATTGTGACATATTATTGTATGTTCATCATTGTTACGTAATCTTCCTTACAAGATTTGACCCAAACATACATACTTACCTACATACATTGAAGGTAATTAAAAAGCTTTTCAAATATCACCAGTGCAGCGAAGCGTTAGGGCGGGTCCTCCCAAACGGCCACAATTATCGCTAGATAAACCCTTAACGTGCACATAAACTTTTACGTCAGTAGGCTCAGTGTTCGATTCCATGCCGTTTGAGTCGACGGAGAACATTGATCTTAAGGGTCTGAGTTAAAATCTGATTATTTAAATGGGATATTGGAAACGTCAAACTAAAGGGCCTCAATTCTACTAGGTAAAATCGTATCACTTCGACATGTTATCGTATTGATTTTAACTCGGCCGCCATTACTGTCAAGTCTTTAAGAGCTATCTTTAGGAGAATACCTGTGCAACATGTCAAAAGCATTTTTTTTACCCAGTAGAATTAAATAGAGAGTTTAATATAGGTAATTCAAATAAAAAAAAACATTTTGTAATTGAATTATACATCCTTAAAAAAACGAAGAGCTAAATTAATGATCCTCCATACGCTGCATACGAAGCTAGCAGATATATACCCGTACTAGGGACCGGCCCTCGCTTCGCTCCGGGTTAAAGTAATATACATATAAAACTTCCTCTAAATCAATTTATCTATGAAAAAAAACCGCATTTAAATCCGTTGCGTAATTTTAAAGATCTCACTAGATCATAGCATCTTTCCCTATGGACAGACACCGGGAAGCGACTTTGTTTAATGCTATGTAGTGATGAAGTAAGTATGTTTATTGTTGCCTACCCATAGTACAAGCCTAGAACTTAGTTTGGAGCTAGGTCAATTTGTGGGAAATTGTCCCCTGATATTTATTTTATTTACCGCTAAGCCTAGTAAAAATAATGCTTATAGGCTCATTAAATTTGTTTATGATATTCGTAGCGGTGCTACGGCTACGAGTACGGTCGTAGCACTTGTGTTTCATGATAGAATGGATGTTTGAAACGCAAAGCCAATTTTGTAATTAATTTTGGTACATTATACCAAAGAAATAACCATTCAAGTAAATGGCTTTATGCGCACATGAACCTGAAAGTAATTAATATAGTCTTTTATCTTTTGAACGGCAGTATAGTGATGATTGACGGCAGTATAGTATGACTGCTGTAGATACTTAAATTAGAAAAGCAAACTCTGTTTCTTTGTTACCGATTGTTAATACTATTTGGTATACAGTGTTTTTTTAAATGGGACCTTATGAGGAAATCTGTAACTATAGGAGATACAGGTAAAGTGTTTTAGGAAACATTTGGTCTTTTTATGTTAAAACATAAAAATGAATGAATTGACATTTTTTAACCCCGTGGGGTGGCCGGGTTAGAGTTGTACCACTCCATGTCTTCCCGTGGATGTCGTAAGAGGGCACTAAGGGAATAAGGGCTTGTAGTGCTGTTAGGCGATGGGCTTGCAACCTGCCACTAATACACCAGTATACTTCTTGGCTTGATTGTGCAAAATGTGGTTACAGAATTATAACCAAGTATTTTAAGGTGGTTGACATTTCTGTAGCTCTGCCTACCCCACTCTGGGAATGAAGGCGTGATATTATGTATGTATATATGACATTTTTTAAATGTACATCGGCTCAGTTTCATGTAACGGTCAATTCATAATAACTATGTAATGAAAAAAAATGGAAGAGCAGAAGTTGGTGAAATTTATTAATATATTTTTCATACAATTTGTAAGTAGGCTGTTAATAGAACTATTGCTTTGTATAATAATTTGCTTCAATTTAATAATTGTCAATCATCAATCATAAATTTAATACGTCATCATGTCAGTATGTAAGGTTTCTTGATCCCTCGGGAAAAAACCAATTTACCTCTTTTCGAGGACGAAATTGCATGATGATGACGATGGTAATCTTTGATACTGCTAAACCAATTTAGAGAAAATCTTTTCTTAGAAAAAGTTAGACTATTCCTGACCAATAAAGGCAATTTTAATTTTGTTTCAAGCTGAGCGAAGCAAGGGCGGGTAGCTATCTTCTAAATGTATATATCTAGTATACGGGTCGGTCTCGAATATTTCCGATCATTTTCTATGTCGACCATGTTTCATCCTTACATTTGCACTGCCGAGAAAGGAAAAGAAGGAAACATACTACTCGTAAACTAAAAATATTGTTGAAGCAATATTAAATATAGGCACAAACTGTTCGACTATTTCATTAAAAAATTCAGACAGATAACAATAATACAAAATAGTTTAATCATATTCTGACTCACCGCTATTAGCAAATAAAACAATAAATACGATCAAATATTTGTCCAAGTTGAGTAATAAATAAAACCTTTTATTTAGTCGATAAAAAATATGACGTTTGGTTTCTTATTTTGAAATAATGCCACTCAATTGGATTTTAAATTAAGCAAATCACATTAACATACTCTTTCTGAGTTCCTCGGTGAGCTAAATTATCATAATTATGTTTTACCAAATACAGTCGTCCAACACATATTTCAGCGGGACGATTTTTGAGATTCGAACGCTAAAAAACTTCATTCGAAAATGAACGTTAAACACTAAAATCGACATTTTAATGAGGGCGGTGGTCACGATCCTCGCATGCGAATAATTTTCTACTTTCCAGAGCTCGATTTCTCACAAATTAACCTCATTTTGTATCCTTTTTACGAGTTATTTTATATTAATTAATTGTTCTATACCATACGGGATCTTAAACAAAAATTTAAGTAGGTAAGCCCTTTGGAATTCTGTCTCCACTTATTTGTCTCATTCCACTAAGCATAATCTGCAAAACTACGACTACTCATATTCACACATTAACCAGCATTCAAAGCTACACTCACCGAGATAGAAACTTCGGCGGCAACTTCAGTTTTATGCGATATACATATAGTATTAATGCAGCCCTTACCGCATCGCAGATTAGTTGCGCCGCCTGGGGCAGCAACTTATTGCCCGCAACTTACAGGGTCATGGCAAGGTCGTAGCGGCAGTAAAGGGGAATAATACAAAGCCAGCTTTTATAATTAAGGCTTAGTCGCGACCCAAGTTGTGTGTATGGCTTTTAATATTTTATACATATGTTGCGGAAGCGATGGTCGTGCATAAATAGCGAAGTATCTCTTTGGCATACATACAATAATGAACCATTATAAGGGTAGTGTTTGTCATTTGTTTTGTTTTGTTTCGTTTTCGTCGTAGCCGACAATGCGGTTCAGTGTGATTAATTAATATAGCTTTACCCGATTGCTTCAAATGAAGAGGCGTTTTTGGGTATGTGTATGTTTGTAAGGGTCTGATAGTTATAATTTGAAAACATCAAGGAAAAAAATCCTCGAGACTCTCATTTATCACACAAATATTTTCTCATACCATTAAATGAACTCGGGACCGCTAGCGTTATAAGCTCGCTACCAACTAGGCTAATCGCAAAATTGTTAGAGCCGTTACTATCAGTGAACAAACAACCCGATTTAGTACAGAGCAGATGCTACGAATTCAGGACCCCACCGTGTTTGAGGGGATAATACTACCAGGTATATTGTATATAGATATATTGTAATTTGTCTAGACTCCGCGGCGCCGTTTAGTCATGAGACTTCCAAGGGTGTGATTTCAATATTTTTCATATCGTCAATGATTTTTTGCTAACTTCTTAAAAAAATCTTTGTATTATTTACTCTTTTTTTGTGAGTAGGTACTTTTTATCTCGGATGCGATTCACTCAAAGAATATTCTAATTCAGATCAATTATTACATTATAACTTAATTATCTTCGCATAGTTGCGGTAGACAAAAGCACAATAGTAACCTCGTCGCTCTCTAAGCCTGGGCTACACATTACACTCTACCCCCTTTACTTATAAACGTGGAATAACCGTGAGGTAGCTTATGCCATGCTTTGTCCTTATCTGTTATTGTGACATTTGTATCTAACAGAAAGTGACAAAGCATGGCATACGTTACCCCACGTTTATTCCACGTTTATTAGTAAGGCGGTAAGTTTCCACAAACGATTATTTAACCGTCTCGCGAACAGCTAACCAGCTGTCAATAAATACGCGACACAATAATTGGTTTCCTAATATCGTATTCGCCATACGCTTCCAAGCCAGCTGACCGGTAGAAAACGTTTTAATTAACCGAATGGAGCCGCAACCGATACATTTACAAATGGATTAGTTCCGAGCACATTCGATTGACTTTACCGACGGCAGTGCTATCGGGAAACAGTTACTTATCTGTACTATGTCAAGTGCTTTAACCTATACCTGAGTTGGCAGCAATACCTTTTCACAATGCAATCCAATCCCGATAAACACATTTAAACGTTCGTTTGATTTTTATTAAGATTAAATATTTCAATTTACATTAGGACTTTCTTCGGCTTTATTTCGAATAAATACGAAACCCGATGACAAAACATATACCTACGGTACACAAATGGCGCATTCACTACTATACTGTTTTTTAACCATAAATTACTGCCCAATTTTCAAAAATGAATATTTGCATTACTAATTTTTTTCAAAATTTAAAGTATGTCTCGTTTGTGTAAATTAGCTTTTTCTATAATTTGTGGTAGTTCCCCTCTTTGGGGCGTTAATTTTTCCACCCTATATGATTATGGTACCTATTGAAAGTTTGGTAAATTACCGTTTTTTACAATCCCTAAATGAAACTATGCTGATTACGCTAAGTACACCAAATTGGGCTCACGCCGATGCCCTACTAATTGGATCTAGAAGTTCTGCATAACTAATTGCCAATGGTTAACAAGAGCAATTTCAAACATAATGATCAATTATACGCAATACTTTAACAACTTTATAAGATAAATTTCATACTTTGACAGAAGAAGACACTAAAGTAAGTTTAAAGAATTTATACATCGTTTTCTACATTTATCGTTTTCGTAAAAATCAAACATTCAGGGCCTCTATTCTACTGCGTTATAACGATATCGCATTTGACGTGTTTCAGAAACGTTTATGTCACAGTCGACATTACTGTAATTGACATAAGAGTTATTAAAACGTTTACAATACGGAAACACGTCAAAAACGGTATCGTTATTACCGTGTAGAATCCCAGCCCAAATAAGTATTCGGTTCTGCGAATGATTAAATTAATATATTAAAATATTAAGCATATTTCGATTCACTAACGAATTGTTTCTGAAAGACCTTCGCAACGTTTATCGAATTTTGAATTCCGAATTTGAGTTTCTTGCACCGTATCTTCTCGAAGGGAAGCGTCGGTAGAATCAGACATGTTGAAAGCGCCTACAGAACAGATTTTGTTTTAATTTTCATGCCTTACATTTACATAAATGTTTTAACTAAGTGATCCATTCATCGTGAAGTTGTCCGTGTGGTTGCTGAGTTAGAATAGTGCCACTACTCTAACCCAGTAGTCTTCCCGTAGATGTCGTAAGAGACGTTTAAGGGAATAAGGGCTTGTAGTTTGTAGTACTGTCACTAAAGTAAATGCACCAGTAAAAATCTAAGTCTGATAGTGCAAAATGTGGTTACAGAATTAACAAGAAATCTTTTTAAAGTTGTTATTTCTGTTGCTCTGCCTACCCCACTCTGGGAATGAAGGCAGACGTGACGTTATGTATGTATGTGGACAAAAATATCTAATTTACTTTTAAAATCTGACTGCGGATCCCTCTGTGCACACCACACCGTATTCAGTAGGCAGTTCAGTTAACAGGGCGGATTTTGTTTACCTCGGGGTATTTGGCACATCAATCATTCTCGGAACTCCCAACAAATATATACCGGCGAAACCTCAAACGCGGCGATTGATTATGACGGGGTGACGGATTCGAAGTAAAAGCTAAAGCCAACGTGGTATCCGTGCATATTGTTTGAATATTTTCGTGAATACCTGTTTATTTATTTAATTTAATTTTTCAATTACCTTTCAACAAACGTATCGAAAGACATTTCTTGCCGTATCAGTTTATTTTGTTTGGTACTCACAAGTCTAACCTACTTAATTAATGTTTAAGATATCCTGGAAACATCATGGTTTCAGAAGAAAATAGTGTTTTAGGAAATGATACAATCGATGAAGTAAAATTCGATAAAAGGATGGGATAACATGTTTTTAAGTTTCTGGGAAAAACACATGATTTTTTGTCAGCAGTTTTTTTTAAACTCGTTGCCTTTTTGATATTATTATGTTATTCTACCTTAACAGACTGGCTCGACGATGCCGCAGCACAAGCTACATGGTAGCTCTGCAGGAGGTCATTACACGCGATAAACATTATAAATTGCAAAGATGATCCAAGGTGTAACATTTTCCAAAAAAAATCTTTATTGACCATGAACGTATCCTTGTCTCTTTAATTTCCTGCGCATACACAAGGCTAACCTAAGCTAAAAATGGGTATATTTCAAATTTATTGTATCTATGGTGTAAAATTAAGAAACGGTAACCTTTACGTGTGAGTAACGAAAATGAACCAAATAAAAGTTACCGTTTCTTAATTTTAGTCCTCCTTAACTAGGTACAATTAATTTGAAAAATACACACATAGGATCAGGTCCATTGGAATTACAGTGAATGACCACCCTTTTATTCTTTCATCCGATTTAGTCTTGGTATAGCGAATAAAAAGTAATAGGGCAATTTTGGTTTAAGTGTAGGTACCCGTCCCGTATCTTCTCCCTACGGAAAGACAAGGCCGTCTCACCTGTTGTGCGCGCGGAAGGACAGGCGGAGCGTCTCGGCGGGCGCGGCGCGGCGCCGGCGCAGCCGCTCGTACGCCGCCGGCTGGTAGTGCCGCACAAACGGCGTCAGCGTCAGCCCTGGAACCAAAATGTGCCATTTAGTATGAAACACTCTTAAGATATTTAAAAGATGAAGACAGAAATCAAATCACAATGTATGATCGCACTTAACATGGTTCAAATATTGGTAATACATCTCTCACATTTGACATAAACGAAGACACTTAACTGACCACCCATAGACTTTAATACGTTGCGATAAGGATTATGTTCGTTTGTAAATGTACGGTTAACAGTGTCTTCGATTGTACTAAATGACAGAGGTAGAACGAAAATATTCTATGATAGACAGATATAAATATACTAGCGACCCGCCCTTGCTTCGCTCCGGATTAAAGTATTATACATATAAACCTTCCTCTTCAATCACTCTATCTATTAAAAAAAAAACGCATCAAAATCCGTTGCGTATAGTTTTAAAGATTTAAGCATACAAAGGGATATAGGGACAGTAAAAGCGACTTTGTTTTATACTATGTAGTGATTATAGTCGCGGTTACTGGGTTGTCTATTAAACCTGGGAATCTGCTGCTTTCTTTTTTCTTTATGGTATAACGTATTTTACCATATTTTTATGTGCCACCAAAAGTAGATATCACTTTCAAAGAAGGTGCCAAGTTTGGCTCTAGATTGTTAATATTCAGAGGTATTTATTGCCAATTAATATATTTTGAGCTCTAACTTATCAGATTTCTGTGCAGTATATGACAATATCATGTAATCAATATCATGTATCATGTAATGTGGCTATTAAAGAAAACTGACAAGTTAGGGCTCAAAATACATTTATGATCAGTATTATCAGTCAGATGAAAACAATCTAGTGCCAAACTTGGCCCCTTCTTAGATATACCTAACTAATTTTGGTGCCACATGAGAACTTGGCCTTTTATAAATAAATACATTTCTGTTTTTGGTGGGATATCACTATTTCTTATGCCGTGGAGCGCCCCGGAACATTTTTTTTACAGTAATTTCGACAATTGGCGCAAATGCGTTGTTTGCACGGTGTGTGCATAGGGGATGTAGGGCAACAATCGTAATGCGCACCGTGCGCATAGGGCGCTCGACGGGATATTATTAATAATCTAATTAATATACACATTTCTGTTAAATTAACAACACTACATTTAAACATGAGGAACACTAGTTTGATGATTATGTACCAGAACGGCACCAGAAACATTTAACTACAGACAGATTAAATCAAATACTTACAACATCGTTTAATTAAGAGGTGGTTGGTGTAACTGGCATATTCAGGTATCAGGTAAGTAACAATATTAATATTAAATCTTCATTGAAGCCTCTGTAACATTACTATACTTATTACTTTTAATCAGAAGATAATAATCGAATTGGAGATTTTAGTTGGTATCCACTAATAAAATCTGCCGTAGATTGGTCATTCTGCACGTCGTTGCTTATATGACCATCAGCAATATTTTCTGTCGACGTTTGTGCAACAATTTTTTCGTCGCCGGTTTCTGGAGTACTTTTGGAAACATTGCTTAATAGAGAGAAATTTGTCATCGAGCTAGATGGATTATCATATAGCAAAGATGGGTACGCACTCTTCGAGGACACTTTGAATGCGGTTTCTAAAAGAAAGTAGCATATCCTGGGGTATTTTGTCAACGTGTGGTAACAAGCTTCTAAAAAACAAGAGGTGTTCATTGTCTGCATTTATTCGATTCTGACGGGATTTTTCCTTTTCTAGTAACAAATTGAGTTTTTGTTGTTCAATGTCCAAAATTTTGTCATTGAGTGAATTTTTAGGCCTTTTTGAAGTTGACATCGCAGAAGACACTGTTGGTTGGCCATCTTCCGTATTTCGTGGTGAAGGAGGAGGAGAAGAATCATTGTCATTCGTACTTTGATGTAGAGGAAAAGCCCCAAATATGGACTAGGTACATAATATGGACCACACGAATATCTCGCTAGGTGGCGTTCCTATCGAAGTGAAGTAGGCCGCTTTGGACACCATTGAGGTGCGCCTCCCCGCCAGTGATTCGCCGTCAAGCTCAGTGCACGTATGTGTCAGTTATCGTCGATTGAAGTTTTTAGGCACATTTGATGGAAATTTTCGGTTACTTTTGTAAGGCTGTTGCTTCTTTTATGACAATCACTTATTATTGTACCTTGGTGTCCTAGAAACGTTATATTATTAGTGAACTTTGTTGTTGTAGCGTGTGACGACACGAATTACTAGTTTCTTTTTGGAAAAAGTTTAACGACAAATGACACCTGTTTATATTATGGACCAATAGTTAGTTTCAAATATGGACTAGTAGTCCATATTATGAACATGCTCGTAATATGGACTCGAACCTTATTTCAATTTTTTACTTTATTATTTTAAAGGACTCTTAAAATAACATTTATTTAACATATAAGGCTGATTAGTGATTACAAGTTTCCTTTTTTTAAATAGGAAAAAAATGTGATAATTGTCATACCTTAATTATGGTAGTCCATATTACGCACCCCTAGGCCGTATTATAAACATGGTGGTCCATATAATGTTACCTATTTTGAAAGGGTTAATTTTGAGTTTATTTAGAATTACGAAGTTTTTGTTAAACGTTTGTTACTTTATGACATTTTTATTATATTTAGAAGATTGCCAGATAATTTCCCGCCTGATTGGTTTTTAAAGCATTTCTTTAACTTGAAAATCCTGTGTTTTATTTCATAAAATGTATATGGTGGTCCATATTTGGGGCTTTTCCTCTATCTTATTTCGGCATCTGGCTCCGCACTAGCTGATGGAGATCTTTGACGCGTCAAACTTCCAGTGGTTGCTCGTGCCTTCACAACTTGTTTTAGAAAAAGTAAGGGCTTAAAATAGGCCCACTTGGGACAAACCGTAATCGCCTCGTCTCCAGAGCAAGACGCTGGAATCTTTCCTAACTCCACGGCGAATTGATCCCTCAGATATCTCCATCGTTTTCTTAATTTATATTCTGAAACATAAAAAAGGAAATGTAAAAAAAAAACCATTCAGAGGTAGGTTTTTGTCAGATTAAGTACTGAAGTCAATAAATGCAGGAGTTTTAAAAAAACGACTTCCTCATACAAAAGTTATGAGTTGTAAGTTGAGAATTTGTATGGAGAAGTCGATTTTGTTTTGCCTCTTTGATCACGGTAAAAGTTGTTCGTGTTGGCAAGAAACCACGTGCCCTAGCACAATCAAAGAATGAGTCCACCTTCAAATGTAGCTACAAACTTCAGTAATAATTTTGTTCAATATTTCAGACACAAGCACTTGTTGTATTCCTTATGATTATTTAAAAACTAATAAAATAAATCTATTATTTATTATACTTACCATCTTATTTCATTTCCAAACTAATCTTTTTCCAACACTTATCGGTGACATTTCTGTTGCTATGGAACTGATTTTTTTTGTCCCATAAAGCTGTATTATCCAATACCAAGGCTATCAAAACTTCGCTGTCCACATCCATTTTCTAAACACACCCTGCACCGGTAGACGCTTGAGCCCGTATGGCTCGGTCCAGGTAGTCGGCACCAAAAAGTATAAACCTGTTTCTTTATTAGTGAGCGCGCAAGACAACGTGGGAATATTATACCTGCAACAATCGGTAGCGGCCCGCACGGAAACCAGTTTCTTCGTGTTAGCACCCCAATACTAACTTACTGGAGCACTGCCGGGGAATATGCACAGCGTATCTTACGGGGGATCCCCTTGAAATGTCGAAACTCATTTCACCGAAATCTTATTTTCGCGTCGTTTCACCAAATTTAATTTCTTCGAAAGCTACTTTCTGCTGAAACCTTATCGATTTTAGGTCATCTTAAACATAGATTACGTAGGTTAGGTTAGGTTAGACCTATAACCACCAAAAAATTCTAACTTCTGCACGTGGAAATGCTTGTCGATGAAATGAAAATTCGGCGAAGTAAACCATTCGATGAAATGAGTGTCGACATTTCGAGGGTAAACCATCTTACGGTTCTCTGCCTTTTTGCCGACAAATCTTTGACAAATGCATAGTTTGAAATAAATCCAGAATTATTTACAGTTTCGGAAAAAACGCGAGTTATCAAATGATAATGCTTGTGAAATGAAACATTTGTGAAACGTTCGTTATGAAATGATAGGATCCCGTATCTTACATAATGAATCCTTGATTTGAAGGTCACTTTTCTAGTCAAAGTTAATATAGGTTCATACCATGACAACATTATATAAAAATGAATCCCTTGTTGTTGAACAAACCACAAAATTATCTATGAACTAAAGGTGACACTTAGATTGTTTATCACGTTCCACCGCGCTGATCGCACGTTTAGAATTATAATGACCTAATTCAAACATTTTCAACTTTCGATTTCGAGTCTTAAACTTAGTATTATAAAGACCTAAATCGAAATTCAAAATATGTGGATTAGGTCACTATAATTCTAAAGATGCGTGATGGTCTCCATTGACACTATGTTTAGCTATGGGTTCAGCAGAACCTACCCTTAAAAGTTGATGCTATCCAGAACAGAATATTGAAGAACTCGAGCGATGTCTCACTCTAATTTCTTCCAGACTAAATTATAGCTATTCTTAGCCAAAGGTGGCACAGGTGTATTTATTTTCAGTACGAAAAGTTAAAGTTGTAGAATGAAAAACTAGAAATGCTTTAGCAGCTTCAAAAGTATGGAGTTATTTTGAATGCGTATTATTTTGGAATTATTGTGTAAATCAATACTCTGCTACGTTATTGATGATTCTAAAGCTATTCTTAGCCAAGAGAGGCAAAGGTATACCACAAGGTAGCGTTCCTTACCAGTATCATTAAAACCTCAATAACTTCTAAACTAATTAACCAATTAATAATTTAAAACGATATTCTGGACCGATAAAGAAACGGATTTTTTATCCCTTCATATTTACGTCAACTTCTGGAACATCCTGTATACATATGTAGTATACTTAGTTTTGATATTAATATTTTTTACGCTAAATAAAATACACTGCAGGTAGTCAATAAATTAAAAAAAAACCTACGTCAACGCTTCAAAGCGAATTCGTTTCAGTTCCAAAACTCGATTCAGAAATATGCAAACCATTTCGAACGGACCGTTATCAAGAGGAATTTAAAATAACATACTCGTATAGATGACTTTTCGCGTGAAATTGTAGGAAATCAAACGAGTTGTACGAATTTGACATCGTAGTTTTTTTAAACTCCCCAGTGATTGGGCGGCCGGAGTCATTAATAAAAAATAATTTACTTACGTGACGAGCGAGTTGGGAACGATACACAATAATTTAATTAACGGCGTCCGTATTTGTTGGCACATTTAACTAGCACGAGTACCTTTATATACAATGCTGATAGGTCATGTTATGCGGTTAACGATGGAATCATGGAATGTGAGTGAAAGTATCATATCTACACACTTCGGCTTATTAAAATAAGACCGATTGTTATTATACCTATTATTAGCAGGATTATTAAATAAAAAAGCTAAGCTAAGTGTTTGATATGATCACTCTTTCTTTTAGGGTCCCGTTGTCAAACTAGGAACCCTTATAGTTTCGCCATGTCTTTCCGTCCGTCCGCAGCCTAGCACAAAGACTCTTAGTACTAGAAAGCTGTAATTTGGCATGAATATGCATATTAGTCACGCCAACAAAGTGGTACAATAAAATTAAAAAAATATATATTTTTAGCGTACCTCCCCTACACGTAACGTGTATTTTTTTTTCTCGTCTGCCCTATACAATAGGTACAATACAATACAAATATTCTTTATTGAACACCACATACAAATACAGCATGAAAAGTAAAATACAAATAAAAAGTTACTAAGTGAGACAATAGGCCTATAGTGTGGGGTGTCGTTGGATAGGTCTTTTTTTGAATATTATGGGTTAATTTAAACAGTTTTTCGAATAAGTAATCCGTTTATGAAATATTAAGCTTTAAAGCGCAAATTTTTGTTAGACTCAAGTGTCCCCCACTCTACAGCCAAAACTACAAACACTAAAAAAACTGAAATGAAAGAGCATATAGACGAATTTCAAAGGAAAACTATCACGACTAAGTAAACATCATTGGTTCTTGAGATACAGGCGATAAAAGTGTTTATACCAACTAAAATCATCTAAGACGGCACCAATTGACTTTAAATAGAAAATTAGTTATTACTTATGCCCGTGTGGTTGCTAGGATAGAATAGTGCCACTCCATGTCTTCCCGTGGATGTCGTAAGAGGCGACTCAGGGAATAAGGGCTTGTAGTATTGTTAGGCGATGGGCTTGCAACCTGTCACTAATACACTAGTAAACTTCTTGGCCTGATTGTGCAAAATGTGGTTACAGAATTATCAACAAGTCTTTTTAGAGTTGTTGGTAATTCTGTAGCTCTGGCTACCCCACTCTGGGAATGAAGGCGTGATGTTATGTATGTATGTATGTAGTAATTACTTGTTGATTTGTATGTTTGTAGTACTTAACGGCTTCGGAACCCTACACTAAGCATGGTCCGACATGCTCTTGCCCGGTTTTATAGCCATAAAGGGCCACACAATGGTGAGCGGTGAACGTTGCTCATAATCGTCAGCAATGCCGGAGGAACAGTCAAGTCGTTACATTCCAGTAATTTATTATGCTCTTTTCCCGTTTGGCGACTAAGGTCTATAAGTAAAATTGAATAGGTATAAAAATTACTAGAAAGAAAATTGGAGAGGATTTATTGACTAAGTATAAAAATGCCGACATTCAAATACGTAATTATTTGAAATTAGGTAGTGTCAACGGAGCTCCGCTACCGCGGAGCTCCTGTTTCTGGGTGGATTGGCCCTCCGGGCCTGCTGCAAAACTGACATCACCTAAACCTACTACTACCTACGTATTTAAATGTCGGCATTTTTATGCTTAGTCAATAATAACTTCTTTTCAATTTTCTTTCTAGTCATTTTTATACCTAGTCACCAAAACGCTCTTTTCATTGATGAACACATATGATAGTACTGAGGAAACACCGTGAGGGGAAGTGTTGAAGACACACATAAAATATAGATAGTCAGATATAGTTAGTAGTTTTACACTTTTCTTTGGATTGTCAAAATCCAAAAAGCCCTCATCATCCAGACAGTAAGAGTTGAAAAACCAGCAAATGATTAACTTATGAACGGGTCCGCGGCCGGCGCCGGCACATTTACATGAAACGATCGTTAAAGCGCACGCTTCGTCCATTTTTTAATTAAAACTCCCAAACGCCAAATTTCAGGTAAGTCGGCTGATTGATGGGTATTTGAATATAATCGGTATCCATTAAACGCAGGCTACGTTACCACCGGTGTTGGTAACGGATGATCATTAACATTATTTTTAATATTTAGGAAGAATAAAACCAACATTAGAATATAACTTCCCGTTTTAAATGGAATCTTTTTAGGGTTCCGTACCCAAAGGGTAAAAAAGGGAATCCTATTAACACGACTCCACTGTCCGTCTGCCTGTCTGTCATCTGGCTGTATCTCATGAACCGTGATAGCTAGACAGTTAAAATTTTCACAGATGATGTATTTCTGTTGCCGCTATAACAACAAATACTAAAAACAGAATAAAATAAATATTTAAGCGGGGCTTCCATACAACAATGGTCCGGAACCCTTTGTCCGTGAGTCCGACTCGCACTTGGCCGTTTTTCATAAGCTTTTATTTAACTTGACTAGTTTGAAACAACAAGATATAAAAAATATACATTTTAATACGTGTTACTACATAAATGTCACGTCTTGGCGAAATTGGAAGTGTGCGCCAGGGTAGCAACAGTTAAAATTATACAGAAATGAAATCATCCAATAAGCGACAAAATATTATTTAATGAATAAATAGGCCTTTAATGCTATTTTGGTGTCGTATATACTTGCGAATGTTTACGTTTACCGCGATATATTGAATCTTAATGTTTACTTTTTGATGCGATAGTTTTTAAAACAACGTCAATTTAAAGATTCATTTCATTAGCTAACCTCTCGTGAGGTTAAAAGTGAAATCGTCATAAGTTAAGTGCATAAGTTTTTCTTCAAAATTAGGAACCATACTGTAGATAAAGAATAAAGCAATTACCTACTGTTTCCCAAAAACTTACCAAATACAGGATGTATGTGTCGACTGTCGAGCAAGCCTCAGCATTGTCTCAGACCTACTTGGAGTCGGCAGAGAAATATGAGTCCAAGTTGCACCTAATAGGGGAATCAGGTCGTACGTTACTCCCCCGGGGGCTACGCCAGGAAGTCTACTACCGGTCTAGATTACCGCGGGGCGAATTTATCGCCACTTAGTGCTAACAAACGTCACTTCGACATCTCTTTACCCTCTTTACTGATCTCAAGTTGGTAGCGCCGCGTTAACGCAAGCTGTGTTTTACAAGCTGCCGGAACGTGCCGTTTTGGTGAGTTCGAGCCAAATTCTGAAACTTTATTTCGATAAATTCCTATAAAATTCGTTTAGTAAACTAAGTTCCTATTTAAAATTTGGTACCAAAAACTTATGCAAAAAAAAGATAATTAAGACTGTAAATAACAAAACGGTTCATACCAATGGCTGCCAAAACTAAATAAAAATAGAAATAGTTTACCTACTCACTGAATATGCGTTACAATAGGTGTCATATACGATTTTACGAACCGTGGATACAACGTGCAAATTTCACATTCTAAAATTGCTTAAATTAAAAAAAACTGAGTTTAAGAGCGTTACTGATTATAGTTATTTTTCGAAGCACATCGAGCAATGCATTTATGTATTTAAGTAATAATATGTACATAAGGGGTGGTCCCAACAACCTTTTCAAGCACGGTTGACCACTCGCCTAGCGATTATTATCAACCGATACCGTTCATTATAATGTATTATTAATTACCTGTTGAATAAGTAAGTACTTACATCGAAGAAAAAACAACGAATGAAAAAAGCACTTATAATGATTTTCAATTTGTTACAGTTGGATTATTTTGCATTGTGGAACGATGGAAATGAACATTTAGTAGTTTCTCGCAGCTGATATAGTAAATTCAAACACTCTCACTAATTCGTTACTGCGACAAGGTAATAAAATCTATAACTACTTTACTCTTCAATCACAAATTACATTTAGTCTTGTACAAACACCAATGACAGCGCCAAAGCCAACAAATTTGATTTAAGTATTTTTTTTTGTAACACCCCTTAACGCGACCAACCCTATATCATTCATCTATGCCGTGGTACTGGCTGAAAATCAGCGCTGTAGGTTTCTGACACCTCAGCATAATGCTGAGCTAATGACCTCTTCACTACCGCGAGGATTATTTTTGTGTCACACAAGTACACAAAAATCTATCTGCGTAGTGTTTCTTTTTATTCTTTTTATTCGGGTATCTAAATCACTGTTCAAACCTTGACAAATTAAATTTAATCACTTCTTCGACATTGCGCTATTTATTCTTTGTATTCCGCATGGCAAGAATCATTTTAATATCCTCGGTTCCCTTGGAATAACCAAACCAAATAAAAACGCTACTTTTAACTAACTACAGTAGTTTGACCCTCAATCAATTTCCATTACGCGATTGGCTGGGTCAACAGATCAGGCTACTCTGACAAATCACTGGCCCTGGACAAGACGCATTCGGTGAACGTTATCGTTATCAAAAATTTACGTTAAGCGTCGAGAGCTTCTGTCAATTCATTTTGTCAGTTTTCTTATAACATTTACGTTAGGGTTACGACAGTGTCTGAACAATTTTACACAAGCAACCCTAACCCTGAACGGAAGACAGTCCAATTGCCCTTCGGACCCAAACATGGCAAACTCGAATTCGTTTTAAAAAGGCTTCTTCTATTAGAATCTACATATTCGCAAGAGAACATTGCGAGGCAGTCGTGGGTGTGGAGCGAGCGTATAATTTCGTGCGCCATTTGCCGGGGGACGTGCGCGGCGCCGGGCCGGGCCGACGTGACCCTGCTGCTGGTACTACATTATTCCAGCGAGTCTTCTGCCAGACAAGCCGGCGATCGACGGAATCTATGAACACCCTGTACGCCTGAGAAGGCAGAGCGGGGACGCGATTTTAAAATATTTGCAGCTTGCAGCAAAAACATAAATCTTGTTTTTCTTTTTTAAATAAATGGCTCTCACTCCTGTTAAGGTGTATTTTGCCAAATTCGAGTTATTTATGGACACTTCCATCGACTTATTAGAGAAATATGTTTCTGGATATCATACGCGAGGACAGTTTGTTCGGTAAAAGAGTATTTTCTCTTGTCGACTAAACAAAAGAACATGGGGTTAGCTCCACGCGCGTCTGTTAAGTCCGATCTAGTTTTAGGATAAAGTTAGATTTGGTCGTGTCATAGTTATATAAGTTGTAACAGCCTAATAAAGATTTAAGTAAAAGCTGCAAATGGCACTTTAACCTAATGTTATTAATATATACAATACTTTAGTCAATACTCCCTATAAATAATATATAATCATACTACCACTACGTCACGTAATCTTTCAGAAATCACGATTAATAACTAACACTAATAACATACGGTTAAATTGGTTCCAGTTAATGCTGAAACAACCAGTTAATTAAACAATTTTCGCATTAGTACTATTCTGGAGGGAGAGAAGGGCAGAGTTATAACGGCTATAGCTCTTTCCTTTACGCTCGCCGTGAAATCAACTGCATAGCTATGTCATAATAACCCCCCAGAACCAACAACAAGACTGCCTTACGTGAACGTAAACGATCACATTGACCTTACGTGCCCTCTAAGACAGGGTCACAGCTGCTCTTTATAAATGACTCCGCCTTTATAAACGGGTAACTGGAATATCTTAAAGAACGAGCAATATTTAATTATGTATGGCGTTTTACAGCGAGGATGATCGTAAAGGCTTTGTGCGACAGAAGTCGGAGTATTAGTAAATCAAGGAATTCATAACCGTTACCTTTGATGCATAAATTACAAGTTGTTCAACACATACTAGCAGTTCACGTTTTACAAAACCCAACTGCTGTTTTGATAAAGTCGTCAATAAAACGTTACTTATCATAATATATGTTCATATTTCGCACACATTGAAAAGAGCATGATGGGTACTGTTTTTCACCCACGACGCTAAGACGAATCTAACGACACGTCGCTTGTCTATATATTCTTTACAAGGGAACAAAAAACCAAAACATTTCCCTTCTCTTTGGGCAGTCGGATAAAATAAAAATTACCTATACGTACTTTTGCTCGCATAGTGTTGTTTATCGTCTTATTTTAGTGGTGGTAGGATGTACAAAGTCCGTCCGGATTGATACCACAATCTTATCCTTTAACGAACACCCAAGCAGCAGTGTTCGCATTTGTGTGGGGATAAGACAACCGATATACTAGCATTACATACGGTATATTACGGTACTAGGATTGCAATCTTAAGGTTGTTGTCTAGAGAACAAAAAAAAATTATGGCTCACAGATCCTAGTTACCGTCAGGTGGGCTCTGTGCTCGTATGCCTTCTCCATGACATAAAAAATAATCCACGAAAACCGCAGCTTTAGAATTATAGTGACCTAAAGAATACATATATTTTGATTTTCGACTTAGGTCTCTATAATAATAAATTTATGACTCGAAATCGAAAGCTGAAAATGTTTGAATTGGGTCACTACAATTCTAAATGTGCGAAACGTGCCCTCCCGGCGCTCAAAATGACGTTGCTATCTGTTGCTTCAATTAACGTAATACCATGTAATTGTAAAGTTCAGTTCTTTATATTTTTAAACTATATTAATTAAACGTTTCCTTTAACGAACGACCTGAGTTGAAAGCTCCACGTGATAGTAATCTGTTCTCTAATGGCTGCTCCAGGATTCCGGTGTAATGTGGTAATGCAGGTGCCATTCCGAACACAATCGCGGAGTCGTTTCGCCACCTCAAGGGGGTTCTTTCCATGTAAATTTGCCTGTGAAAGCAATATCGCCTGTTCGGTTTGTGGTCCAGAATCGTAAAACAGACATTCCGACACTATTTTAAAATCACCTTGTAATTCGATCCGTTATCTCACAACTCTAAACACTACACGGCGAGTCAACGAAATAATGGAAAGTGACAACTTGACAAGTATCGTCGCGTCTCTGATAAGTATAATTATAACCAAATTCCCTTCAAAAGAAACTCGTATTAAATGGAAAGTACAAAAAGAAAGTGAAACACAATGGCGCTAACGAATATTAATAACTGGACATGGCGCCACGGAATAAAGAAGACTGATTATCAGTCGGACAAGTTTAAAATAACAACGTATCGGGGGGTTCCCATTTAACTTTGCGTAAAATAAAAAAGTTTCCGTTTGAGATGCGAAATGAATTGGATAAAACGCGAATGGCGGACGGAGCGAGGAGAAAACACATTTTCCGATGCGGCAAAGGTTCTTTAGCAGTCGTGGAAACCAATAGCAAGACCACTGACTCCGGTGGAATACACGGGATTCCTGTTAGTTGCGCTCGGCGCGACGTACCGCTGCAAATATAATAAGGACGCCTTGCCGGGCGCGGGAAATTGTATTGAACAATGCTGACAAAAGAATTCCTCTATAAAATACATTTTAATTTTGTAAACAGATCTCTTCGCCCGCGTTGTTTACGTTGGGATCACAAAGACTTCCTTGGGCGATTGCCTAATCTGAGGTAAGAAACGATTGCAGATATTGACGTCCATTTACTAGAGCCATCATTAAAGGTACTTGAACTTAATTACGTCGGTGATATGTAGTGGAATGAAAACTACGAACAAGATCTTGGATATCGAGAATTTTTTAGGCATATGTGATGTAAGATGTTACATAAGTATAGACACAAGTTTTAGTAAGAGGACGGAAAATACAGGTAACTCAGATAAAAGAGGCCGTAGGTATCGGCACGGAAGGATTTCGTCGTAGCCCTTCTATAATTGCGGTCGCGCGGACAGCACAAAGAGACTGCGATAGTGAGGCTTCTTTTGAATCCTCCTGAACGTTTTGAGGCAAATTTACCTTTATTAGACGAGCTGAATAAAATCAATAGCTTTCTCGTGGCTTAATGAAGGCTTCAAGGCTTTGCTGACTGCAGGAAAAGGTTTAATAGGAAGAAGATTATGCTGTGTAAGCTTAACGAGTAATATTCTTGATTAGTTTGAGTCGTGTTTGCGGCGACGGCCGTCGTCAACAGGCGGTCTGCGGATCGCTTCACCGCGGTTTATTCTCCCGACTACTGAAGGAAAACAAACAAAGGAGAAATACATCATGTGCTTCAAATTACAATACTCGTGATTCCAAACTTCGACTTAACCCTGCATAGACATCAAAGGGTCGATTGAATTCACTCATTTCCCTTTGTTAGAAAACGAGCTGATTTGGTAATTGCGATTTCGGATGAGCCGTCCACAACGCAGTGTCGGGTGCCACTCATTTAAATGGAAAGCTAAGCCATTTAAATTTCAGTCGAATTGAGTTCGTTATTTGGTAAAATATCATGTAACAATATGAAGCGTTCATTATTTTGTAAAATAATGTCATCGCGTAAATAATGACTATGAGAGACGATAACAAAAATATTATCCACTTTAATACAGACTGTGCTGTTTTTTCTTTCTCGTTCGTTTATTCAAAAATAGTGGCTAGACTCGATAAACGACGAATTGTAAAAGTATTCATGAGTTTATTCTGCCATAAAACTGAAATAGCAAAGAATTGAAACGATAAAAAATTGTGCTATTATGAAAATTGCAATTTTTCTATCGTAAAAAAATAATAATAGGCTGTAAACTTCTTTGAAAGGAATATTATTACTTGAAGTCATTTTTCTGCTGTTTAAGGTTTACTGCACTAAAGTGCAGCGTTTTACAACGTTTATGTTAAGTTCTGTTATTATTGAGTCATTATACCAATATATTCCTGCCACACTAAGTCAATGATTAATTTCTACTTAATTTTGTTGTTTTGACATAATCGAATTATTCTATCAACAGGGTTCTACGGAAATAATACGATAGCTCGTCAAACGTACCTAAAAGGTTCGTGTTTTAGCTTTATGTAATAAATAAAGTATATTTTTGCAAAGTTGGGTAAAAGGTTCCTGATAGGATTGTTACCAGCTGAGTGCGCCCGCCGCGGGGGCAAGTTGCATTAGAGGCGAATGCATTTTCCCGTGAAGGGAACCAAAGTTCATTTGTAGGGTTCGCTGGACGTCACTTCATTGGCCAGAAGACTGTATGAAAGGTCACAATCTTAGAAAATACTTTCGTTATTACTCTTACGTTATTGAAACGGATTTATTATTAAATATAGATTGACTTATCCCCGACACTGCTCTGGTAGTACTCGTACTTGCATTGTAAAAAAAAACTAGTAGATACTTTATCCTCTTCATTCCAATGTACAAATATTTGCCCTTAGAATGAATCGTCAATCGAACCTAGACCGGGAGCTTCGTAGGCAGGGTCACTACCAAGTTACCATCTAGGTTCACCGCGTCGTCAATTATGATGGGGTTGCGGTGACAAAAGCAGCTTGCTTCAACAACTTTAATTATGTGTTTCTCTATATTCGTCAAAAAGTAGGAAACAAGAAAGAGATGTCAATCAATTTTGGGACCTAGCAACGGCCATTTATAAGGCGAAATCTCCTGAGCCTAACCTCTTTCTCAAAATGCTGCTTTTTGGCCATAAGGATGCCTTTGCTGTGGCTCTAGATGATGCTTACCACTATCGTAAACGATTATCGAAAACTGACAAAATGTATCGAATTACATAAATCCCATTTTGAACAGGGATAACGATCTCGCAAAGCATCTTGACAAGAGCCTCTGTTAGGTTAATAAATCATAATTCGCGATACCGAATATAAGCCCTGCAATCTGCAATGACGAAAATACTGTCATCGCTGATCATTTTACATCGACAAAAAGCACTTAATTCTATTAAAACTCGTGAAATGTTTACCATCGTTAAAGCGAACAGGGTTTTCGCCACATAAACATCATTTTTATTAACAGTAAAGAGTATAGCTGTAATTCCAATAATTTCTGATTTGTTTTAAGTCCAGATTATGGTCATTAATTCCTTTATCTTTAAACAAGGCAAGGGGTTGATAATAAGTTGATGGGGAATATTATTTTTTGCTTGAGTCTGGCAAACAGGCACTACAGTTGTAAAGTGGTTACTGTCGCAAATGGACGTAAGCAACACCAACTAATCACGCGCAACTTAGGTATAAAATATTGTTTATTACCTTACCAGAATCACCGTTCACGGACGTTGATATAATTATATAAATATTTTTCTCATGTTATCTACGGTTTTTAAGGAAACCCTGTTTGTAAATGCCCGATGAAGAGACCAACTAGTGTATTTATAGTTGCACATCTCTAGGTTTAGCTATATTTCATGCAGTATCTAACTTGCCATTAGGATCTCCAAAGAAGCCGCAACATATTTGCGCGAGGGTAAAGTTGGCAGTCGAGAGGTATTCGCCCGTACAGCGCGCCACGCAAGTTTGGACGCTGCGAGTTCGGCAGTCTATCGCGTTCCTGTCGGGACTGAAGCGAAACTTTGCCGATCGAATAACTAAGTAGCATGCAAAACAGTCGTGAAATGTTAAAGGCATGAAAATACGCCTTTTATCTAAATGTGACTAAAATGAGACTTTTCTGGAGTGAAAATTAATAATTTAAAACTACGCGGACAAAGTCGCTGTCATAAGCCAGCGACATCATAAATATTTAAAAAAATACACTCTTAGTATCAAACTTATGATAAATACACTAATCCTTTTGTTTTATGAAATATTGTAGGTAAACTACGGACTCAAGTAACGCAGTTAACTTGTATATACAATTATACAATAAATAAGCTAGCAGTTCTCGTTTATCTCCAACAAAACTTTTAAAGCTTTGATCAAGTCACAGCACCACTTGGAAATAAAGCATATTTAGGTAAGGTAAGGGACACATCGCGCTACATCGCAACATTCAGTTCTAAGTTTGATGATAATAACGAAATTTACTTTTTACTTGAAAGAGCTTTTGGCACAGAATGGGATAAAAAAGCAGCTTATTATTATACGGTAGACAATGCAATCCTTGTTTTGATCCAATTAAAATCTTCACCCGGGGTTGTTCAGAATAATTAGGTAGGTACACTCATTCGGTGATCCGTCTCCCGCGACACAGTTTGCACAACGAACATGCACGCAATTTAGCTGTTATGCTTTATATAGTTTTTTTACATAAATAGAGTTTGGTTTAAGCGCGTTTTTATTCAGGCACAGTTAACAGCGGCTCACTGTGAGGATATAATATCTTTAATACTATTTTGAACAGAGCTATCACATGTAGACGACCTTATCAAGTATGTAAAAGCAGAACTCAACTGTTTAGCTGCCGCTGAACTAAGGAAGGCGGCTAACTGCATGGTAATAGTACCTACTTATAAGCATTTTTAATTTGTATGTGGTTTTTTTATAGACAATATAATACTTCGACCACTTACTACATTGCAGTTAGCCTTCCTTTGGTATTAAGGTAGAGTTTTTTTTTGTTAAGAAGTAGGCACATGAGCACTCAGGCCACCTGATAGTAAGTGGAATCTGAGACCTATAGACATTTGAACTTTAAAGACTGCAATTCTTAGACCTCAAATGCGTTGCGAACCCTGAGGACTAAGATGGAATGCCTCTATGCTAGTAATTTCACCGGTTGTCTTATCCCCACACCGGGACACAACAATGTAACACTGTTGCTTGGCGGGTGGTTAATGGATAAGATGGTGGTAGCGATCCGGACGGACCCTGCAGGGTCCTACCACCAGGGACTTGCAAAAAGTACTTAAGTACATTCTTGTGTTTATCCCATAGTGACTGTATGTCTTGCTAGGTTACTCGATCAGATCACCCGAGAGTGCCCTCCAGGTCTTTAGGCTTTTCGGAATTCCCGGCTAATAAACAGTAGGTACCTATGCAACAAAATATCTGTTTTATTAGCTCTTATCAGACTTTCAGTCGATAATTGTATGTACTGCAGCAAAGTATAAGTAATCAGTACGTTTTCAAACAAAGGTATATCGCGCAGCTTGCCTTGACCGTACGCGCTGCGACCTTGTTTGTGGTGACAAGCAAACTCAACAGGGGGGTGATGTTTTATCCGGCAAGTTGAAGAAGTCCTGTCCGAGCGTACAAAACACATTTTAGCGCTTGCCTCCTCAATTCGGCAGCAGGCAGGTGAGTCGAGTTCAGTGTCGTAATACCTGCCTAATTGAGAAGGCACGCGTTAAAATGTGTTTTGTACGCTCCAACGGGACTTCTTGAACTTGCCGGATAAAACTTCACCTTTGAGACCGACGCAGCCGTTGAGAGTAACAACCCAGGACGGGTCGGGGCCGTGCCGTCGCTGCGTTTGGTGGCGTGCGAATTTAAGTTTCGAGCTACGCGCATCGACAGAACCCTAGCGCCCGAGCGGCAATAGGTAAAATAAACTCCTAAAGGGCCGGAGATGAACTACTTTCCTACGAAACGCTAGCTTAGTTGGTACTGTTGGAAGTGACCCTGCCTTCGAAGCGAAGGGGTCCTGGGTACAAATATTTGTTCCTGAGTCTTGGATGTTTTCTATTTATTTACTAAGTATATGTATATATATGTTTATCGTTGTCTAGCACCCATAGTACAGGCCTAGAGCTTAGTTTGGCACTAGGTCAATTTGTGTGAGATTGTCCTGTGATATTTATTTATAAAATCTATACCTACTATAACCGCACCGACTTATCGCCGATATGCGGCTACAGCTCAGATTTTCTTTTTTATTAAAGGAAAAATGCGTGTATGCTTTGGATAAAAATATAGAATTTTGATATTCGTCCTGTAAAAAATGCCTCTCACTGACCCAGACGGCCCTTTGCTCATTATTTCCAGAAACATGTCGGCGACAGACCGGGCTGCACAAACTAAAGTATATTGATTACGTATTTTGAATCGTCCTGACCCGCCATAAACATCTGTTGTTTATTCATGTCCTGAGACGTCGCAATTTCCCTCATTCCCTTTTACTTTTGTTCGTGAATGGACGTAAAATAAAACGCGACGTATTAGAGCGCGCTAGGAACAGTAAACCATTTTTTTTCTCGTCGTAAACCTAAATCGGTTTGGAATTGAGTTTTAAAGCCAGTGTAACGAACTGTCAGTTACATTTTCACGTTGCTTTTTTGGAGGGAAAGTCAATTAATTAAACAAAGCAGGAAGTAAACGTTTTCTTTTTGTTTAAACAAAGCGCGTTAGGTACAAAAAGGTTAAATTAAATAGTAAGTAGAACTAAGTGGCAGTAATAATTTTCAGTTTGAATACTTTGAATAAGGTGAACCAAACCACGCAAGCGTGTAGGTAGTAGATCTAATCCTTTAATTAAACATCTAAATTATTAGCTACTGGCCGCGACTTCGTCCGCGTAGTTTGATTATCGTCACCTCCTCGGAAACTTTAAAATTTCGGGAAAAAAAGTAGACTATAGTTAATCCAGAGTGTAAGCTATCTACATTCCTAATTTGATTCTAATACCTCTAGCCGTTTGCAGCGTGAAAGAGTAGTAGTATTAGCAGGATCTACCTACTAGCAAAAATAGCTTCGAACTTATACGAACTTAAACTTTTCAATACTATTGACGGATATTTCCGTCATGTTTGACAACGCAAAATAGGCCGAAGTATCTAAGAGGGGAAGTTGTCATTCGCTCTGGTTTTGTATTAGACACAGCGTTGAAAAGGTTAATCATCTGGGTGGTAGAAATATTCTTTATTTTAAAATGAATTAAAATCCCGACGTAATTGAAAAATTTTCAGAGCTGATAACTCTTGAACGACTTTCATTTCAACAATTAATCTGATTAAACAAGGTTTCACTAAGAAAAAAACAATACTTATCTACATTGATCCAGAAGTTAGGCAGTTATGAAGCCATAGATAGACATGCAGACAGACGATTGCTGTCAAACTTACCACAGCCCTCGTTTTTGGGCGGGGTTTAATAAAAAAAGTTAATATTATTTTAGGAAAACCGAGCCCTCTCAGCGTTTGAAGTCTGGGATCGTACGCGCCTTAAAAAGGGATAGGTATATAATATATACATTGGTTACTTACTCAGGCATTACCGTTTCCTTTACATAATATGGGTACTTTATTCCTGTTGAATTCAAGGTGTCTCTGACCATGGGACTTTAAATGTAGGGATCGATTCTACTCCTCAAATGGAACTCCTTTTGATCTACGACTTTAAAAATTGAGGTAATTTTAATTGTTTATTTTTCATACAAAATAAATTAATTCACTAATTTTGCTAGTAAAGTTTGAAAGTTTGATCACGTAGGACTTACTGTAAAATAAGTTATTTTCTACGTCGTAGAACAAAAGATGAAGCATTTGAGGAGTAGAATCGATACCAACATTTCAAGCCCCATGGTCAGAGACACCCAGTATAACATAAAATGTATTGTAATGATAATAGAGCAGCTGCCTCGCCGTGACTGTCAAAAGGTTTCTTTTTTAAATATATTAGTGGTGCTTATGACCTTGTGCAGGGTCCGTCCGGATTGCTTATCTATATCTATACTAATATAATACATGTAAATGTGGAAGTAACTTTGTCTGTCCGTATGTATGTTTATTACGATTACACGGGTAAACCGCGGAACCATTTTGGATGAAATTTGGTTTGGAGATAATTTGAGTCCCAGGGAAGGACATAGGGTACTTTTTATCCCGAAAATTTTGAGAGTTCCCGAAAGAATAGCGATAAACGACTTCTACGCAGACGGAGTCGCGGACAAAAGCTATACTTATATAGAAGAAGAATCTGGCTGATCGATTAACACACATGAAAACATTATGGTTTCAGTAGAAAATAGCTTTAGAAGAAATTAAATTCGGTGAAATGATAAATTCGATGAAGTGATGAGCTACTAAAAATAGTCAAGTAGAAGTACCTACTAAATGTACTTTGTTTTGATTAACATACCGGTAGATCAACGTCACGCCTTAGACAAGTTCGTTTTCCGAATTATTTCAAAAGTAAAGAAATAATTTTATCTTATCCATAGATTTGTTTTTAAAAGGAAATAAACCAACACGATGACAGAGACAAAACAAAGCCTTGACGTATTGCCGCCAGATTACGGCGTTAAGCTGAATAAAAAGACATAAAGCGAATGAAAGAGCGAGATAAGACGATTCACACGATTCAGGAGAAGCACTTTACACTTTTAAGTGTGCTTTAAATATGCGTTTTTGTGTTGGGTCCTTGAGACTTTATTGAATTTTTTGATGAAAACATCATTCATTTGTTTGACAAAGATTGGTATCTGCGTTGTAATTTTATTTAATGCACCCCGAATATTTTAAAATCTTACTTCGACATCAACTCGAAGTAAAATAATTATCTTTAATATATACAATCATATTATATTCACTGAATATTTCTATATATCGCTTTATTATATGCCCGATAGTCTCCCAAATACACAATAAAAAAGTACACAATTTCACAGATGATTGTACCAACGACTGTAAAATTAAAATCTACATTTTGACCGGTGAACTATATGTAAATCTTGTATATTTCACACAGTTCATAGTGAAATTTCACAATAAATAAATATCAGAGCACATCGTTACATGTCACGTAAGGGACGTTTTAAAAAAAAAATAATTTAGTTAAGGGCTTTAATTAAAACAAAACTAAATTGATTCCTTTGTGTAACGAAAGTTACCCATATAGTTTGTATGACTAACTTTCGTTACACAAAAGGACGCGATAGCGATTTTTGTTTTAATTAAGCCTTTAACTATATACATTTGAAAACGACTCGTAAACAAATAACAATAACTAGAAAATAAACTTAACAAACATTACTTAATTATTTTAAAATTTATCGCATAACATAAACCAACATTTGTTTTTGTACGTAAAACACTAAAAAATCCTGATTCCCCTTTCAATTTAACCGAAAACCTAAAACCATTCGGCGAAAATCATGAAAGGCTGGAACGTTATTTAATTTGGGCAGCGTTGAAATGTTCCGAAAAAATATCCTGGCGAACTGTACCCGAACGAAAGCAACGATTTGTATTTAATTAAATTAATTACATTTCATTTTCAAGTTTTGATTGATTCTCCTCGACCTATTAAAGCTGCGGCCGCCGATTGCTTTCATTTGGGTTTTTCATTTGACTGTAGTCATTGGTTCAGGAAGAAAGCGGCATGTCCAATGGCAAAACTCTTAGTCTGATGATTTCCATATCCAGTACCAGATACAATAGCAAGTGAATCAAAAAGGAACTAACTTCCGTACAACCGTGCCACTTTTCTATAGAAGGCGCCTCTATATTAAGATTTTTATTTTGGCCGCGTGCTATACATATAGTAAAAGGGAGTAATGAAGTCATTCTGACAATCCTGACAGTCCTGACACCTGTCATTCCAGCACAAATAACCTCAAACTCAAAAATAGTTATATTTTATAAGGTGTACTCCGATGACGGTGTCCAAATTGACTCTCTTTATATTCTTTTTAATGTACATACATACTTACATGCAAACTTTATATAAAAATACTTGACTGTGTTTTTCATGATACAAATCGAGAAGGTAAACGAACACAGACAAACCTGCTCTTTATTTTAATATCGTTGCAATACTTAGGGCCGTATTAATAAACTGTAAACTGATCTCAACTGTAATGCTCGTCTCAAGATGCATCAAAAATGTCGGTTCTCTTTCATAGCTTCACGTTTACTTTGACGTATCCTGTGACGGGCGTCTCAGCCAAGACGAGTTTATTAAAACGAAATGGTCGTTTATGAAATATATGAGTGGCAGTAGGTAAGTAGGCCGTTTAGGCCCTAATCACTAAACTGGAATGCCCCTATGCTGATAATATCATTGGCTCTTACCCTCCACACCGGAACACGGTGCGAACACTGCCGCTTTTCTAATCAAGAATACTTAATACTACTATTGTTTTATATTTTATACATTATGTAGACATACAAATTGCGTTTTAATTCATGCACGTGTATAATTTAAACCCGCTTAATTTAAAAACCTATTACATGCCAAGTTATGAGCTGATTACTATTGCAATAAGCAATTCATAACAGTTAGTGACCGTAAAATCTACTACTTGTTCCATCACGCAGCAAAACCGCTAATAAAATATATTTTACCACAACATCAACGTTACTGCACTGTCTGAGTTTCATACTAAAAAAATATAATTATATCTTGAACGCTATGCACATACTTATCTAGCGTCAAACCTTTACAACAAATTTAATAAAATCTAAATTACCATTACGGGTATATATATAATTTTGCGGGTGGTAGGACCCTGTGCAGGGTCCGTCCGGATCGCTACCACCATCTTATCGATTAACCAACCGCCAAACAGCAGTGTTCGCGTTGTTGTGTTCCGGTTCGGGGATAAGACAGCCGGTGAAATAACTAGCAGAGAGGCATAGCATCTTAGTCTCTTGTGAATGCGAATGTCTATGGGTCACAGTTTCCACTTACCATCAGGTGGCCTGTGTGCTCGTTTGCCTTTTCAACGCCATAAAAAAAGTAAATTAGCCACGTGAGGGTTCTTTTACACGTCGGTAAATAGGTATTCGAAGACGATCCCTACATAAATATATTTCAATAGAGTATGTCTGTCCATGGCACACACAATAACTTCCCAGTTGGTCGCACAACCCCATGACCCCCAGCACAATCGGGACGGATACATGTTAAGAAATTAACTCCAGTTTAGTTGAAAATAATTGTTCATTCTGCATAATAGTGACTTTTCCTAGTCAATATTCCGCTAAGTAAGAAGGTGAAGATGTTTTCAATTCAGTCAATTCTAGGTTCAGTATGACCCTCGTCATAATAATGCTAACTTTTCTAAATATTTTGCTAAGTTCTGAGTCGTTAAGAATAGCTTTAATAAACTGAACTGTTATTACGCCGAAGACAAAAAACAGAAGTACTTGTCAAAAATGTACATACTAAATTGTGACACAGCACAGCTACATAATTGGGTACGGTTTTGGAATGACTTTACATTGTAGAAAAATGTTGTATCGAAATTAAACCCGATATCGAAATCTTACCACAAAATGTGTTACTTTGCGTATAATAATGTATTTAAAGCAGAAATCAGAGCTACCGCGTGTTCCTTGTCGTAGCTTCAACCTCAAATCCTTTTCAAACTATGCCAATTTAAATCTTAACCCTTTCACTGAACGCAGACGTGAACCGCATTGTGCCTGTCTCGTCGCCATTCACACCGTTCACGCACTGTTATGTCGCTCCACGTTGTTTAGTGGGTAAGCAGGTCGCATTACACAACGCGTACTTTATCGCGCACTGTGAGAAATTAGATTGGCTATTTCTTTACCGAATAGAGTATGCGTACCGAAGTTGAATACAACGCGATAGAGTGGAATTGATCAATTTATATCTTATTAATTATTATACATAGCCTATAGAAACAGGGTGTCTGTGTAATGAGGCGCCGCCAAGGTCTAATAATATCATTTAACGTTTTAGTAAATCGGTCCAACTTAAATAAACCCTTATATTAAAGTAACAAAAACATGTAGGTACACTTTTTTTATCTTGACTTAGCCATACAAAATTAGACTTTATTTAAGTTTGTGGTATTAACAATACAATACGCTTTAATGAACCTTAGGTACCTACACAAAAAAAAACAAAAACACGAAACTCTTACGCGGTTAGACAACAGTAGTCTTTCGGTAAATAACCCTTATTTAGAAATCCTTTACATAAACAACCACTTAGGTACATTATTATTTATTTAATTATTTTGGGACTAGGTCAATTGGTGCGAGATTGTTCCCTGATATTGATTTATTTAGTTATTTTAAAGAAGTCAAGTTACCTATTCGATATTTTTTTTGTAGGTACAGTCATGATAAGTGCATGTTGAGCCACTACCTTTTGATCTTAATTTAACAGTTTATCAAGAAAAATACCAATGTTTAAAATTACATGCTAGTGTGTATAATCATCACTGAGTGCACTGCCCCAAAATGTAACTATTGCCGACATTACTTTTGGATAAGTCATTTCTCCTTTCTTGCTTTATCACAGGAAAGCATAAAAAGTCATATTTACTCATTGTGAATCCACTTATTTATCACAGTTACGATCTTAATTGATAAAGGGTTCATTCCGAGGCTTTGCAAGATAGGATTAGGCACACAAACAGATGCAATTAGTCCTTGTTAATGGGATAATTCCGTAATCCGAGCACGAGATGTATCGGCGGCCGGCGTTCGCGTGGCCAGTGCCCTCCGGGTATATAGTAGGTACAGTCAAGTTCAAAAGTATGTATACACTTTAGTACCTTGTCTATTTAAAGTCATGTTTAAACTGCCATATGAAATTATCCAAGCGATTAAAGTGACAAGGTACTACAGTGTATACATACTTTTGAACTTGACTGTACATACAATGGACACAAGTCTGGTGATCTGGGCGACCTAGTAATCGAGGCCTGCAACCCAGAGTAACAGGCAAGGATGACCTTACTGTATCACGAAGCTATAAATCTCTCAATGATAAGAATCTTTTGTTCTTTTATCATGGTACAACGATATACGTAAGTGATACGTCGCACCGTGTTACTCGTACCAAATAAAATAAAGAAATATATTTTTTATTGGAATTAAAAGAGTGCCTTCGCCAACTAATCAACAGCACAAAGGTATCACGAGTGTACGTGAGGTTGTTTACTTGACACATACATTAAGAGGCTGTTTTTTGTTAATATAGTGTGATATTTTTACTTTCAAATGGAAGTAAAGCTGATTTAAGTAGTACATTAGGTCAAAACAAGGTTGGCTCGTCTCCAAACACAACCATTAACCTTGTACGCCCCATGACAAGTTCACATTATGTCTGACCTTACAATGCAGATGCTGGAACATTGTTTGCTATCGCGCTTTTTCTCTACACCGTCACTATCAAGTGCGAACGAGATGAAGTCGGTATAAATGCCAAAAGAAAATCGTCGTTGCCCTTGAGATCTTGGCATATCCAGTGAACTAGTTTTCTATTGCGATAAATTCTGGCTGAATCGGAGATAAAGAGAAGGCAAGTTTGAGTAACTAATATATATAGGCACTTACCTACCCTTGGTTAAACAATTATGCCGTACTGTGACTCTTGCAAAAGAGGGTTTTATTAATTATCATGCTGCAGCACCACCAATATAATGCTTTAATTACAAAGGCGCGCTTTACTATTTTTTACACGTACATTTAAGTACTACGTGGGGGCACGCACGTCTTCTATTCTATAATTAATGTTATTTTTAAGTTAATTAGCACAGCTTTAATGATTTCAATAAAGTATTTTTGTATTATTTTTTCTTGCACATACAATTCATCATTCATCTAATAACTATCGAAATGAAAATACGAGCTGACGGTCAATATCGGCCAACGCATACTGTTACTCTTTGGAATCACCTTTAAAATCCGTATATAACTAGGTAAGAAGCTATCAACGTTACCAACATGCCCCATCTTATCCATATTTCTTATAAATAAAAGATGGTGAAATAAACACCTCCGCACATGAATATTTCAGCACACTTAGCGATGGAGATCAATTCCGCATCCGCTGTATTGAATCAGATCGCGACGTCCGCAGACGGCGAATTCTACCTATTTCGGCGCCATGCATTCGTTATCATAATAATCGGGTCACATACATTATTTATGAACGAGGTAATACCAGAATCGTGAATGGATCGTTAGGTATTATGTGATGAAGCTACGCGATGCAGTACTCATTAAAGGTAATGTCGGTTACAAATGGAAAGGCTAGGATAATCATTTGTCACATTTCATCAGACTCGAGTCTTAAATGTAAGAAAAGATAAAGCTGTAAATAACCTGCTGTAAGATTGCCTTTATCTTAATCACAATATTTAATGATACAGTCGAATAATGCAAATAGAGCCATTGTTTTCGCAAATATTTCGGAATGTAATAAATTTGCCGAAAGCTATTCTGTGGAGAGCAAAGTCCTAGAGAAACCCAGGTGCACAAGCTTGTTTAATATTTAACGAACTAAGCTGATATGAAATAATATGCGGTTTATACGACTATTGTTTCCTAGGAGCCATAAGATGAGTGTTTACAACTAAGTTGCAGCTCACAGTATGTCGTCGCTATAGTATCAACGACAGCTGGCAACTTTTTAACGGGACGGGTGTGTTCCCTTTCAATTGAAAGAACTTTTAAGCAGGGACCGGAACCGCTTAGCATTAAAGGGGTTTTCGATAGGGTATTTGATAGACTTGTTTTTACAAACCCCAAGGATGAGCTAAGCCTATCGTTGACATAGTCCAATGAAAGGGCAACCAAGCGATACAATTAATTCGACTAAGCGCTAACCCATTCCCAATACCCTATCATCTGTTACCCTTTTTAAACTTAATCGAACGGTTTCAAGCTTTTTTAATCTCTATGCGCAAGCGTTTCGACTTATTATTGCACTACCTAACAATTGAATGGGTAGCGGCGGCAGGTAAGTAGCGCATGCGAGACGGCGAGGTGAGCCAGCCGAAATGTGCCGAAGGCGGCCGAGGCTTTGTCATAGAGTCGCACTGTTCGCTACATCAAACAATAGTAAACCTAATTATCGTTCCCACAAAATGTACATTGTTTTGTTTGGGATTTGCTTTGAACTTGTTTTTTTTTAAGGCTGTAGGTTCAACTGACTTTGGTGGATTTTGGCGTAAAGTGTTTGTTTACTTTCAGAAATGAGTGATCAGGGTCGATTAAATAAATTGTATACTACCTACGTAGTTAGCTAAGTTCTTAGTTCCATCAGAAATATTAGATATTTTTTAAATAAAATCGTCAGTTAAAAAGTTTCGCCGACGAATTTTCAAAGAAAACAAAATGGAAAGCTTGCTTTGCGCAGGCAAATTACGATGTTATAGGTGGGCGCAATTAATATGGCGCGCGGCTTATGCAATAATAGACTCTCTATCAACGGTGTAAGCGCTTCCATACGCGCATTATTAATTGTGTCGTGCTATAAACACGGTTAATATTAATAAATATTAAATATTTGTAAAATGAGAAGTGGCTTTTTAGGGTTCCGTAGTCAAACTAGGAACCCTTATAGTTTCGCCATGTCCGTCCGTCCGTCCGTCCGTCCGCAGCCTAGCTCAGATACTCTTTATACTAGAAAGCTGTAATTTAGCATGAATATACATATTAGTCACGCCAACAAAGTGGTAAAATAAAATCTTGAAAAACATTTTTTTTAGTGTACCTCTCCTACACGTAACGTGGGGATGATTTTTTTTTCTCGTCTACCCCATAGTGTGGAGTGTCGTTGGATAGGTCTTTCAAAAATATTGCGGGTTTGTAAAAACAGTTTTCCGATTAAGTGATCCGTTTATGAAATATTCAGCCTTAAAGCGCTAATTTTTGTTAGAGTCAAATGTTAACCATTATTTAGCCTTTGTTCTTTTCGAGACTGTTGAGGAAATCAAAATGATTTACTTACATTTTGTACGCTGTAAATCACTATTTACCTATTGTTATATTATTCGAGTATAGGGTTAATTAAACCATCACTGCGATCTAAATAATTTACTTACGTTTTTAAAGTGTAAGCAAGCCATTATTCACAAATTGTTCCATATATAAGGTCGATTATTTAATGAGACTGGTTTATAGTTAAGTACATATTTTTAGTGTAATTATGTACTAATTGTTCAATATAAGGTCAATTGTTTAATGAGACTGTTGATGATCAAAATGATTTATTTATTTTTCATATTTTTACAGTTTACCTATTATTATATATAAGGTTAATTATTATTAAATGAAACTAGCTGTGATCAAAATTATATTGTAATGTAGAAGGTTTTATTTAATGAAACTATTGTTGAGATCAAAATTATTTAGGTAGGTACTTATTTACTTATATATTTATACAGTGTAAATCATTATTTACTTAAGTACAATTTTTTAAAGTGCATCCATTCAGCAGTCCATTATTAAACCAATGTTTTAAAAAAACCGGGCAAGAGCATGTCGGACCATGCTCAGGTAGGGTTCCGACGCCGCTTATAAATACTACAAACACCAAAAACTATCTCTAAAAACAACAAGTATGAACTATTTTACTATTTAAAGTTATTTGGTGCCGTCTTAGCTAATTTTCGTAGCTTACTGTCAATCCTTTTACACGTGCGGCCTGTGGGTCAATTTTACGCAGAGGGCAATCAGCGATCTGCGTGTCCAATACAACAACGCCTTCAGGGTGCTGTTGGGGCTGCCGTGGCGCTGCAGCGCGTCGGGAATGTTCGCGGAGGCGCACACGGACGGCTTCGCCGCAATAATGCGCAAACGGTCCGCCTCTCTCCTGGCGAGGCTCCGCGCTAGCTCCAACAGGATCCTGAGCGTGTTCAGGGACCGCTGGGACTCCGCGCTGCTGCGCCGGTGGACGCAGTTGCATGTTTTTGCACCAGCAGTGTGACAAATAGTCCCTTTAATTTTAATTTAGATTTTAGTTTTAATTTTTAAAGTAATTTTGTTTTTGTTTTAATTTTAATTTAGATTTTATTTTGTACTGAATAGTTATATGGATTGACATCTGAAATAAATGATTTGATTTGATTTGATTTGATTTTGATTTTAAACACTAGTCGCCTGTATCTCAAGAACCAATCATGTCTACTTAGTGGTGATAGTTTTCCTTAAAAATTCGTTATATGCGCTTTCATTCACGATTTTTTTCAGATTTTTATTATTTGTAGTTTTGGCTGTAGGGGCGGGGGGGGGCGACACTTGACTCTAACAAAAATTAGCGCATTAAAGCTTAAAATTTCATAAACAGATCCCTTAATCGAAAAACTATTTTCACAAACCCACAATATTTTTGAAAGACCTACCCAACAACATGCCACACTATAGGGTAGACGAAAAATAAAAAATCATCCCCACGTTACGTGTAGGGGAGGTAAGTACACAAAAAAAAAATTCTTTTAAGATTTTATTTCACCACTTTGCTGACGTGACTAATATGTATATTCATGCCAAATTACAGCTTTCCAGTACTAAGAGTCTCTGAGCTAGGCTGCGGACGGACGGAAATGATCAAAAATGTAATTATTTACCTAACGTTCAAATTAACAAGACATTAAATAGGTATTTACGTTTTAAAGCTTGCTTGATATATTTTTTTAGTTCTTCTTGAGAATCGTCCTGGTACGTTTCCATGTTAAAAATACTTTCAAATCAAACAAAATTTATTATTTAAAAGTCAACCAGCTCTCGCGTACACTTATAATAATAAAATAGCTTGCACTTTTTGCAGTAGGTACTTGCACAAGCAGCCATCCGTCACGCAGCCAAACGTCTTTATTATTCCGGCGGGAACATGAACTAAGAATTATTAAACAACATTATCATCTCAATCCCGTCCCGTCCCGACACGAACTTAAATAAAGTAGGCAAGTAACGTCAGGCTAGACAGAAATCGCCCAAATGCGCAAAAAAGAGAGAGGCGATCAATGGGGTAAAACCCAGTTAATGCTAAGCGCTTCAATATTAAACTACCGAAACCCTAATGAAATTGGTAAGCTCTATGGAAGTGGTTAACTAGTTCAAAGGGGTTCCCCTAACGTTAAGGTAACACAATCATAGGGTAACCACATCGATTGGGTAGCCAAATGATAGGCTTACCCTATCGATAGGGTTAATCAAATGAAGGGGTTTTCCGGTCCCTGCTTTTAAGTGCGGTTTGTCGTGCACATGTAGAAGGATTTTAACAAGCCTAATAAAAAAACCGGGCAAGAGCATGTCGGACCATGTCCAGTGTAGGGTTCCGAACCCGTTAAGTACTACAAACACCAAAAACAACAATAATCGCCTAGCTGTATCTCAAGAACCAATGATGTCTATTTAGTCTATTTAATTAAATAGAAAAACTATCACGACTAAAATAACTGGAATATCTTTAATAAAAGCGCATAATTATAGCGAATTGTTGTTGTTGTGTGTGCGCTTTCCCAAAATGCCAAATTCAAGCTTTCTAGTAGTACGAGTATCTGAGCTAGGCTGCGGACGGACCGACGGAGATGGCGAAACTATGGGTTCCTAGTTTGACTACGGAACCCTAAAAAGTAAGCTTTAAATCCCAGCTGTATTTTTTGATATTATCGTCTATACGAATACTATACGAAAAAAAATAACCACCTCTTTCATTACTCTGATTGAAATATTAGCTCAGCTCCACAACCAAGACGACCCTACCTCATAATTACATACATATGTACATACACTCGAAACAAATAACCCTCCTGACGTAGTCGGGTAAAAAGTAAGAGTTACTTTATTCAACTGTACATATTGTTTAAGTATAGTTACGTACCTACGTAGATTTCGAATACTATCATTCTGTTTACTCTGACAAATTAGACTAATTTTTATACTATATTATGAAACAGTTTGATTGTTTATGGAGGAAGCGCTTTACGTGACAAACGCTATTTAGTTCTAGATTCGTCCTTAAACTATTTAAAATATATATCATAAAGCGTAGTAATCTAAATCCATTTCGATTACAATACGCGTCTTACTAACCAGTGAGACAATGAATTAGGACTGTAAAGTGCAAAGATGTGTTAATTTAAATATGTACCTGTTTTAATGTTTGCTAACCATAGTTCAACAGCCTTGTAGACGTGAATTCATAAGAGATTATTATACGCTAGGGCATATAGCAATATATTGCTATATGGCCCCTCTAAAGTCTAGACACATTCCATACATATTTGAATTTACACGTTCAAAATTCAATTTGAATTTGGACAAGGTACCAGGCGCTAGACCAGTTAGGTGGCGATGATTACGGACTGGTGGCACTGGGCGCCGCCGCTGCGGTACACAAAGCTCCTGCGAGTACTGCGACGCGTTATTTATCGCGCGCCGCACCTGCGCCGGTGTCGCCAGCCTTATATTGTTTAAAAAAACGAACGGTTGCTATTACGCAATGCCGTAAAAAGGATGAATCAATGAAGGCAAATTTACAAAGGGTGATATTTGATCAGACTTTTGAATTTATATTCTTTATAGTAACGTGAGAGTAATGGAAGATAAGTACAATCAGCGCATTTACTCAGCGGTAAAACAGCATGAGTCTCCATTGTACTCAACAACAGAATATTGCCTTTGACATGTTATGTTACTGTTAACGTTACGATAGCTCTTATGTACTGTACAGTAATGGCGAAAGATTTAAAAACGATAATATGATAACATGTCAAAGGCAATATGGTATATTTACCCAGTAGAACAGAGGCCGTATTGTAATTTAGTTTTTTTAAGTTTATTCATTTTTTGTTTTTGTGATGTTTAATAACAATGTTTAGTTCTGTGTCGGGTTAGAATAGTGCCACTCCGTGTCTTCCCTGGATGTCGTAAGAGGTGACTAAGGGAATAAGGGCTTGAAGTACTGTTAGGCGTTGGGCTTGCAAACTGTCACTAATACATTGATCAACATCTTAGCCTGATTGTTCAAAATGTGGTTACAGAATTACCAACAAGTCTTTTTTAGACTTGTTGTATATCAGTAGCTCTACCTACCCTACTCTGGTAATAAAGGCGTGATGTTATGTAGTATGTATGTAGTATGTAGTTTCTATATAATGATTGTCTTGTCCGACGCTAGTAGATTCACTGCATATTACCGACGTGTAAAAGAGCCCTCAGGTGGCCAATCTACTGAATAAATGATTTGAATTAAAATATATTGTATCACACTGAAACGGCAAAAAATGTATAAACCAATTGGTCAACACAAACATGTTTAGTTATAAACATGACCACAACTAAGAACAAAGAATTTTATAGTTAAGATTTTTTATCAAAAGATCCGAAACTAGGCCAAGTCCTCTAAATCCAAGCTTTAAAAGCTTTGCGATGAAATTCTTTTATTCAATATTTATGTTGGAATCGCCGGCGGTATCCTTCAGATGTTTTCTGGAATACAAAAATTCCGTTACCATATCTGCGGTAATTTTTTAGATTCTATTATCTCTAGCCAATAACAATAACCATCTATCTAGATAGATGAGCCGGCTAGAAAAATGTTACCGCTAGAATGCTTTTATCGGGTAATAGAATGTAGGTTTGGCTCTTAAAACGTCGAGGCTAGGTATTTTTACTTCGCGTAAGACGTCACAGAGTACCAGGACGTTATAGCCAAGCAGGAGTTTAAAGTGCCATGTGACATTAGCGTGACCAAGAAACCCAAGATCGGGACAAAGCGTCGCTTGCTCCAATAATCTTGCAAATGAATAATGTGGCTGTCCGAACGCGCATTGAATAATTTACCACCAATCGAGCTGAAAGCGGTTTATGTATCTCCGAAGCTATGTTTAATTTGGTCCCGAGTGCGGAAAAGTGCGTGCGTCGCTGACAAACCCGCCGTGCCGCCTCCCAATTAGGTAAAGTGGCTATGCCTTCCTGATACGCCTTCCGTTTCAAACTTTATTGGAAACGGGAATACTAATTTATGACTTTTAAAGATGTTAATAGTTCTTTGGAAGGATTTACGATTCGTAGGAAATACTTTTTGAATATAGGTTTTACCGACTAGAATAGAGCTCCTGGGTTAATCAAAGTTTTCGACCAACACTTGTGGTGTCCCGCCTGAGTACCTTTTAATTATAACCTTTCACATCTATTTATACTACAATTAACTTCGCAATACTGATTATTTTTCCGATTGAAACAGATGATATAATACATATAGGTACACATAGTATGAACGAAAAGGTGTTTGTACAAGTAAATCTAATTTCTAAAAAACACAATACTTCTCCTTCTCGTTACAAAAAGTTATTCCGCAATGAACTGATTTAAACTCATTTTACAACCACACGAGCGAATCTCAGTGATTTTATGTTTAATTCACTTTAAAGTATCGGCTGGGAAAGGCAATCAAAGATAACAATTTAGAAAGGAGTTACTTGTTCGAACCATTCGAACTTTTTATCAGCAACACCGCCGTGTTTCCGCCAAGTTCTCAATCATGTTTACAAAAATATTTTTTGAAAGGTTGTAAGTTCCCGGGCGAGTAATCTATGATAACAATCTTATCTGTGGTGATGGGTTTTTCGTGTAACCTTTTCATTACCAGCATTTTAAAAACGTTCATCAATAATTATGAGAATGATAGGGTGGCCTGATGTCATACAAGTAACATGATGAAACAGTATGTCAGAATACAAAGGCCAAAAATCCGGCTTTCACATAAAACACCTAACGATAAAGTAATTTAAAATTAAAATGTTTGACATAAAACGTAGGTAAGTATACATTTTTAGCATCAATCCTAAATTGGAATAATGAAGAAACAAGAATGAACATCAGGAGAAGAACAAATGACTGCGACTCAAACAGTGATCACGACATGATTGTATCGCAGCGGATTTATTTTTTCACCCACACGGTACAACAGCCACGTTTTTATCCCGACGGTCTGCGTTGCGCAACGTTCACGTAACAGCCTATTACGCGGGTTGTCATGTCAGCCGCTGATTGATTCCAATACACTTCGGATACCTGCCAGTTTCAATAAAACCTGACAACACCCAAAATATCCGGATCGACGTCACGCGCTATATTAGCTCATAAATACAGGATGAGCACTCAAGATCGCTTTAACTACTAAGATTAGCTGTAATTGGTTATTTATGAAGTTGAAAACCGTTAAATTTGTAAAAGGATGTAGGGGATTGTTTATACTGTTGCAGGGAACGATGTCGAGGGCCATTAAGATTTATGAGGCACTTGGTTTCAATGACACGTCGAGGTTAGGGCTGGAGTCGCTGAAATGAAGTTGCTGCATTTCGCAGGACGCGATCGAGTGGGCGGACAGACGTGTAATTTTTAATCAGTTGATTACATTTTAGTGATGGCGTCGAGAATGACACTGTTTCATAAAATAAGACATCAAGAGGATTGTGATGGCTTTGTTTATTTATTCACTGCTGCATGACAAGACAAGGAACAAAAATGCGAAGTAATTAATTTAAAAAATAATTAAATTCCTTTGCGAAAATATCTCATTGGCGCTCCGTATCGAAGTCATTTCCTCCCGACAGCGGAACGCGGCTCGCGTCTGTTTAACTGTCTGTCAATAAAACAAAATTAATGTCAACTGGTGAACTTGCATTGTTAAAATTACGGGGCGTCTTTGAGCAATTTGCACATAAATCATACACTTAATATTTAATGTTTGTTTGGTTAAGGTACCTTATAGTTAAAGTACACCTTGTACATTATACACAGGCTTAAAGCAAACTAGAGATCGCTATTTTGTGGTTTACCTATAATTAAATTGTACTGTTCCGTGTTTCGTTTTTATTTTATTGCACGAATGTTTACCCAATAAAAACAGAAAGCAGTACAGAGTTCATAACACAATATTTATTATTTTTACTCAATTAGGTATAAGTCCTTTATATCAATAAGTATTTATTACAGAGCTCCATACACGAGCACCCAATAATAGCAAAACCGTTTCCACCAAATTGGTAACAATCGATATAAAAATAAAAATTGAAAATAAACGAAGCGCGCGTAATCGAAGTCGCACGCACGCGAATAATTCCCCCGCACGGGGAATATTGCGAAGAAATCAAATAAAAACGCGAGCGGGAGGCTCGGGAAATTGGAACAGTGACACCTAGGCGGCGATGAGAGGCGCACACCTGCGCCAATTATACCCGCCCCGGGTAATGCGATGTACAGCAGGCTTCCTTTTTAGATTGCACAAGATTGGGATTATTGATGAGGGCGGAAATTTCTTTATACCATGACAACTTTGCCTTAGTCAAACTTTCGTCGTAAATGTCAATAATGTAGATAAGTATTCGGTGACATTCTCGTGCAGATTTCCCTTTTTATTATACCTGCCTTGTTATTTCTAAAGAAACTCACCGGCGACTTTTATTTATTCCGTCAGAGCGTACAAACAACATTTCAGGTCATGCGTTCTCAATTCGGTAGTTTACCTAATCGTCGTTAGCTCGCTCGCTCGATCGACCGATAATAGGTTCAAACCATACTGTGTAAAACATTTAATGAAATAATTTGTTTTATAACATATTATTTTCAGTTGATGTTACTAAATCTGTAGTTACATTTATGTAGACAGTTATGCAATTTCCACAGCGCAACAGGTTCGAAATAATAAAAATTTCTGATCTAATGTTTTTTAACGCAACATTAAACCTTATAGTCCATGATGTCGACTTGTCAGTGGAATAGAAGAAATAGAAGACAAAATCGCAGTGCAGCTTTCCGACCTGCCTCTGACACGACCTTGGCTTAACTTGGCACGTTTGGTGATACGCCAAGCATCCGTGATGCATTGACCTTGACGCAATTTTGAGAGCAGATCGCCTGGTTTGTTGCCATCGAGCCTTGACCAAGATATAAACGAGAGATCTAACACTGTCCTAGTTCAAAAGCTGACCCATTTCAAATTCTGCAAACACCCAAATCGAGCTTGTTTGCGAATGAAACTTGTCTACGAATTTGACGTTTTATTGTGTAAATCCAATTCAAATAAGTCGCAAATTATCATCGCCGCTGATAAATATTAAAACGGTCCTGTTAGTGCACAATTTATTTGCGGCGGAACTCTAATTTCGTTTAATGAACGTTAAAGCCGGCAATGTAGTTGGCAATTAATAAATAACGACAAGGTTTTCCACGGATGCAATCAAACGAAAATATGTTTGTATTTTGGGATATTAGTGAAATAAATTACCAATGAAATTGCGGTGTGGAAATAAAATCCGTTTACGAGATGAAAATCGTAATAAACGCTTTTTGTAAATATCACTTGGAATCTTTTTCCAATGAGCTTTTCAAAGGTCGGAAAACATTCGAAATTAATTAGAGTAGAGTACAAAGCTGAGTGTTTAGTTTTAACGACGCTCTTCGACTCGGTGGCTCCGAAGAGCATTTGGGGAGACGACAGTTCCGCGGGCTGTAAACCAGGCGTTTACGACGCGGACAGTAAACACATGCTGAGGTCCGCGCGACCGTACTCTCATAAACGACACGCCCTGTAGCACGTATAGACTACGCACAGTTCCTTGAAAAACTTTGTAATTTGGCCTCCGGTAACCTTCGGGGAGGGAAGATGGCCGATTGAAAGATGTCCGGCTTTTACTTTTGATTTATTGTGTTTACTGATTTACTCTACTCATTTGACATCTTAGCTAACCCCACATTTCCATTTTTTACCCCTAAAAACCTTATTGAAACCATTAAGAAGATTTAAATCCTAAAAGTTATCCATATCTGTCCAGCCGTTCTCAAGTGATTCGCCTACCAGCGAACACCATTTCATTTTTACTTATACATATAGAGGATCAAATGACGTGAAACTTAACCGTTGGTTTTCTTTGACAAGTTTTTATGTAGGTCTTAATAATTTAAATTCGTGGCGTACATGCTAAATGATTACGATTTGGTAGGTATCAATCAATCCTAAAATGATACTAACTAGACATACGAGTAAGGTTTCATTGTTAGTGATGTTACACAGCGCATTCAGTTTGACCTTTAACATCGAACCTTTACCTTTATAATTAATTATTGCCAAGAAATAAACACACAGACTCAAAGGCGATGTGATATTGTTTTCTGTCTAGGCTCACAAGACACGATGTTCAGAGACTTGTTCACTGAACTACAATAATTTATTTACAGAAAAATCACCGACGCGTGCAGCCGGCGCTTCCAATAATATAACACCGTACTAGCTATTACTTTTAATGCCCAAATCTCTATATAGTGTAATTTTCCCTCCCGACCAGGGAGTCTGGCGCTGAAATTATTGTTCCTAAGGCGACATGGGTTGGCACATTCGCAATCTTAGATCAGTACCAAAAGTATCGTTCTATTTCGACGTATATGTAAGGAACCAACGGTACGAATAATTTGGCCTGCCGGCGCGCCGGTTAAAACCCCGCCGGACCAAGCTGATCGGATCCCAAAGAGCCTGCGGATTTCGGCGCCGAACGCACAACTCCACTTAGCTCTGTCCAAGTTAGAATGCTGCCTCATCGACTTCGAGTACCTAAACAATTTTGTTTTCGAGCGTACAGCGCTTGGTTTTGCTTGGTTCAAAAATGGCTAGAAAGAAGGCTGATATTGTTTAGGCAATGTCGAAACGCCCTGCAGCCTCTAGTTTTGTTACCTTATCCTCGTGGATGGATTTTTTCAGGCCACCCGATAGTAAGTGGGATCTAAAACCCATAGACGTTTGAATTCTCAGGACTCCAATCTCAAAACTGCAATCCTGAAACTCCAAATGCGTTGCCAACCCTGAAGACTAACACCCGTATGTATAGACAAGAAAAGTAATTACTTGAGTACCTAATAGTAATGTCAAAAGTCATACTAAAATCGTTTCTTAAGTCATTACTTTTGTTTAAGTAATTACTTTTCATGTCTATAAATACGAGAGTAAATAGGAATGCCTATATGGTTGAAATTTAACCGGTTATGTTATCCTTACACAACAACACACATTATCGAGTTGACCGGTGATCTCATTTTCGAACGAGCTCGCTTACTCGGAATCGGACCGATGTACAGAAAACTGTGTTTTAAGAGAATAACACCACTGAGGATTAGTCAAGATTCATAACGCTAAGTTAGCGATTTTCGAAAATCGCTAAAATTTATAGAATTGACGTAAGCTGATGACGGATCGTGTCGCGGGTTATGTCAATAACTCCATACGTTTTGAGTCGATACAAAACAGAAACGTTAGCAGCGTTTGCATTTTGGCTATTAGGGCCTCTGATGTTCCGACTAATTCAAGTATAATTCCCATTATCGCGATCTTGTATTGCTGGTTATATAAGACGCTTTTTATGAAAGGCAAATGGTTTCAAAGCAGGAAGTAGATAAATTCAGCGCAGCTAAATGACCCCCAGCCGGAATTAAAAGTGCCGGCGTCTTTTTTTGCCAGCAAGGAAGTTTGCAAGCAACGCCAAAGTTTGTCTGAAATCTCTTGAAGCATTTTCTCCAGAGCTAATCTGCAATAACTATTAATTCGCCGGGAATTTGAAAACAGGTTGAAGAAAAGGAATTGTGCGAACTATTTTCGTTTTTTGCCATTGGACCGTAAAATATTCGTAAGGTTGCGTTTTTACGAAAAATCCGGGTCGCGACCCAATTTTATATTTCAGTTACAAAGATGATCGGGTTACCGAACTCTGATGCGTGACTTTCGAAGACTTTAGTGTGAAAAATCGGGATCACTACATAAATCTGAAGAGTCATAATTCCGAATTTTCATAACTCCGAATGCATCTTTTGATAGAAATCTTTGTTTTTGATATCGCTTATAAGTCAAACCTAACCTAACCTACGCATAGCAATGAAATTATGCATTTAATGTAAAATAGCTCGAAACCTATTATTATTGTACTTTTACGAAGAAAAGTGAAAATTCGCACAAATCAATATTCGGAAAATAAATACGGAATTTTAAAATCTAGTTACAGTTACCATGCAGATATAATCTTTTGTCCGTTGATTAATAACTAAATTTACACTTAATTTGTTTTCAAGTTTTTAAGTACCTATTTATTTACGTTTATGACGTAAGTCGCTCTATAGAGCGTATACTTGACGCAAGAATTAAAAATAAACGTTCACTTTTTAAAATTTTTCGCTAGATAAGACATCAATGAAACTACTTATTCTATGAAATACCAAAAAAAACCGTCATGTTTGTGCAAATTGTACAATTTGATTATTTTATTAAACGTTATGTGAATTAAAAACTATGATCGCATGTTTCTCAAAACCTATGTAACCGAGATGCTGACTTCTGAATTAAGACCGCACTATAGTATACTCATTTGTGTAGGATTGCCTTCTACGAGTAATATGTAATTACATTACTATGCGAATTATTTAAAATATGTTTGTTTAACCATTTAGCATTTATTTGTCTGTCTGTAATTTCTCTTATACAAGTACGGGTTCGTGTATCAGTCAAATTCAGATATTTTGTTGAATCATTAACATAACTACAAACCAAAATGTATTCTCAATGTGGTCCAACTATATTTAACGTTGTTGAGTGAAACAATTTCATAACAACAGTTAGTTTCGAGACAAATCTGCGGTTCCCGAATATCAGTGGCGAGGTGTTCCGAGGTGAGTCATAATTAATTTATAACAGCGACCACCGGTAACTTTCGGGAACAATTCGGTATAACAAACTGGTAAGTTTGTAAGTTGGATTTAGTGCGAAAGTGTTCGTAAATATGGCGGGTTATGTGAGCCAGTATATTGTCTAAAAGGAAAAGGTAGTATAAGGGAATCAAGTCCATACGTGTATACTACCTTCTTGCTTTGGTCGGCTAGTGCGAATTTCCTGGGCTAGGTTACACAGCGGGGTAATAAGATGCTTAATTAGTTTAGGAAACACGAACGCTATTACCTAATTCTGGATGGTAGACAGTGGATATTGCTAATTTTGTTCGCATAATCCGCGTGGCTTTCAGAATACGCCTCCAAATTTAGATTAAGTAACATGCGATAGTTTGGAATATAATGTATACTTACGTAGTTAGATACGAACAGCTGGCCTACTCCACTTTATTTCAGCCTCGGATTCCTTTATTGCACATATCTCTTTTCCACTTTGCGGATAAGTAGATAAAGTCACTTCGGGTTAAATTTAACACATTTTGTATAAGGCTTATTTTTAACGATATAGAAGCTCTTACAATCAAGTTAAAGAAGAGCTACCAAATCACAACAATTCAACTCCGATATAGAAGCGACTGGGCTAAAACGAGGTGGATAAGAGAGTCTGTAGTCGAATAACGTACTTTTAAAGTAGGCACGCAACACATGTTGATGCCTCATGTGTTCTATGATAATTAGAAAGATGAGAAGTTCAACTACTGGAAGTTTTCGTTGCTCTTGAAGTTATCGTCATTTCACTGGAAAGTTTCTATTTACAAAATCCCAACCATAGAAGTAAGTGTTGGATTGGTCTCATTAACAGCTGTATTTTGTTTTTTCTGACGATTTATTGATAAAGCGAATATATCGTGTGCCCAATCACGCTTCCGATACTCGAGGGGGTTACGTTTAGTCCTAAGTAAACTCGCATGGGAGCTCTAAAATGCTACAACAGGGATCAAACCAGAACAAGGCACTTTGAGTGCCGACAACATAGATTTTGGATTCGTTTTCTATGTACGTTTAAGTACTTGTCATTGAATATAAAACTATTGTCACTTTCTTTGCACTCACGTTATAGATCATAATTTTTCAGAATTCGTCAACTTATCCCTTTCGCTTCGCTTAGTTACGCTAGGAGCATGTAAATAACGTTTCTGTGGGTAACGTCACTGAGCGAAAAGGGTCAAATTTGGTATATATTTTTCTTTTATTAACTTTTACCAATTTGCACGAACGTTTAGAAGCACTAGGACCATTAGGAGACTCTAATACTAATACTCGTATTGCGATGTCATTTAATATAGCAATTTTGGACACATATTTTGTACTAACAGCAGTCAAATCGAGGCTTTAAGAACGACGCCCTTATAATACTGGCTAGGACTCGTAAGTAATATTGTTTTACCTCTTATGTAACCGCAGATCCTTTTTTTCTTAAACCATAAACAAACTAGTTCAACTAAATCTATAGAGCACTGGCCTACTTTTTATTTGTGAACTAAGCGACGAACAGCCGTCCTCCGGGACGGATGACAAATGTAAACGAATCTGTGCGAACTTGGGGTTTCTACTCGTACCTACTTCAAAGCGCTCGGTCAAGTGCTTAATATACTCGTATGTAGGTACGAGTATGTTCCTAAGCATGAAACAATGTTTATGGCATTTTATTTTTATCTTTGCTCGCGTAGAAGTTGTTTAGTCACTATTCCCTCGGGATCTATCAAATTCTCCAGAATTAAAACGTGCTTATCGGGGCGTAAGCTATCTCCATACCAAATTTCATTAATATCGGTTAAACCGATTAGCTGTGAAAGCGTAACAAAAAATCAGACTTACTTTCACATTTTTTAATATTTGTATAGATTTATAAATAGATGGTCGATGGATACATGTACCTAAATATAGTCCAATGGTTGCATGCAATTGATTGCTAAATGCGCCAGCGGGCTCTACTCAAATCGAAGTTCAAAGTTCATTAGTTCCTTTGCTTACTATGAATTCAGTCTCGATGAACGAGTAAAAGGTATGAGGCATCCAAAATTTCACATTTAGTGCCTCGTAGTAATCCAGCGCCAGAGCACACTATATTTATACTATGGCCAGAGTCTACGGACGAGTACCGAGACGTTTTGTCCGCTCCGTGGAGTGGAGACGTCGCCTGCACTGATGTCACAAGCTCCATATTAAAGGCCCGGGATCCCATTATCCCCGAGAGCCCGAAGGTCCTCGGGGATAGAGAAAAAACACGAATAGGGAAGAGTAGTGCGCCGCACTTCGGATTTGATAGCGAAGGGTACTTTACAAATTATTATACTTCCCAATGTAAAAGGTTTGAATATATTTATACATTTATTTAAAATGTGGTCATATTTTTTAGTAAAGTTTGTTATTTTCAACAAAGGTTGGAAAGTTAGTGGTAACTCAACTACATATTAACTATAATTATATTGATTGGCGCTATTAAACGTTTCTCGCAAATAACTTTTCACCCTCAGTGCACAGACTTATTTGTCTCGATTTTATGAGATGGGCCCGAGGTCTATACCAGTTCTAAAAAGTCACATGGTCAATGGAATGGGTGGTTACATACGATCTTACGTCGAAAAAATATTACTATTGTATAATTGGTTATTACTGTTATGTCATTAAATAAATAATAAATATCACAGGACAATGTCACACAAATTGACCTAGTCCCAAACTAAACTCTAAGCTTGTACTATGGGTACTAGACAACGATAAACTTACTTATATAGAGAAATAAATACTTAAATACATAGAAAACATCCAAGACTCAGGAACAAATACTCATGCTCATCACACAAATATCTGCCCTTACCGGGATTTGAACCCAGGACCCCTAGCTTCGAAGGCAGGGTCAGTACCTAGGCTAGTGTGTCGTCATTAAATTAAATTAAAGCACTATGATCCTTATCGTTAAGGCTTTGGCCAGCCAGACTCGACGTGAGAGCTTCAGTATTGTACGAACAGCGGCTATGAGCTCTCATATCCATTGTAGCTAACAGGACTAATGAATCTTGATTATCTTCTGCGAGTCAAGTGAGCCTAGCTACTGGCCTATTAGCTACATGTTTATGGCTTCATTGCCGGGTAAAAGCTTGAGCTACTCTGAATATAGATGCAGGTGAGTTTAATAATGAACTGTCAACGGTTACGTAAGGAAACAACAGCTGGTTGCATAACATACACAAATACTTAATAGCTGAATACTTTGATGAAAGAGTGATAGTTACTCAAACATTTTTATTGTTATAATAACTCAAAACACACTTTAATTGTCTATTTGAAGTAACATTTACTTACTTTGGCATTTCCTTTAAGTGGTGGATACAAATCAACCCATCATCGATAACATGAACAGGATGATCCGAAGTAGGTGTGGCGGACTGTCGCCATAAACTTAAGCTAGATTAATGGCAAGCTCAACAGACACTAATTCTAATAGTTAAATTTGCAATTTATTTCTAATTTGTTCATTATTATCTGCGTTTTCTCGTTATTTTGAGTACTGAAGTTCTTCAGTGAAACGCAGCGTTATTTATTTTGTGGTAAAGAAGATCATAAAAGCAACATACATTCAGTAAGGACGGTTAAAAGTTAGATAATACTAAAAATAAATTGCGTAACTAAGTCTACTGAAACAGTTTCCCACCGAACTAATAAAACCGACAACGCTTTTCATCCTGGGCAGAAAATCCAGTAAGATAAATTACCGGTGCGAAAAAACTAGTAAAACGAAAAGCCGACAAACCACAGATTCGGTGCAGAGATTACATCGATATGCTAAAGGAATAACGGGCGGGTTCCGCCAAGGTCGTCGGAATCAATGATTCCCGTGGCTCGGGGAGGATTACTGATCATTCGCTACTGTTTTATTCTGCGGACGTGGGGAATGAAGATATTCGAGCGTTAACCTTATTTATTACCTGTATCACGGCGCCCGCAGCGCTGCCCGACCGTTTATTTTCCGCTTGTTTGTTTCCTAACAAGCCTAAACGAAATATACCAAATAAAAGACACGTGTCTTCTAAGAAACAAATGATAAATGTGCTGTAACTTCTACAATCCGGACTTAATCAATAGTTGTTCTTTTGTACGAAAAACGCAATTAGCGAACGCTAAAAGCAAACATTAAAAGCGTGCGCTAAAGTTATACTGCAGCAACGGCGAAACGCAAATGAAATTAAGCGCCCACAGACTATCCAGCAATCCCGGTTAATGTAAAAACCATTTTTTACTAAATTATGCAAATTTAATTTAAATAGCTGACATTGCTGGTTTATACACGCGCCTCTACGAATCAACGTGACCCAGCAATCGTTTTTGCTGCCGAGATTTCGGAACGTTATGGAAATCTCATCTTTATACCTCAGCGATAAGGTGTAAATGGTGAGAGGGTGAAAGTGTTCCGTAGCAGTGTTGGCTAAGTTGTATTCTTCAATCACAAGTGGGTGGAATACGGCGGGAAGTCAAACACTAAAAGAAAAGAATTTATGCATGGATTTACGGTTTACGTCGCTCCTCGGACCCTCCATTAGCGCGTCACTTAGCCGCCTCCGAGAAAACAATTCGAGTATAATCAAAAGTAAGGTTAAGGGACGTGACAAGTAGACAGCCGAAATGAACAAATAACATCAAAAGGAAACAATATAAAATTACTCGCCTTTTTTCCTAGTTCCGCAAGAAATAAAAGCGGCAAAGACGGTTTTATGATATGCGATCTAAACACGAGTGTTGAGTAACCGCGTTGATTGAACATATTATATTTTGACGTCGTTTAAGCCGTTGAATATCACAAGCAATTTAACAGACGATTAAAAGTTAAACAATCGACGTGATTGTTCGGTGAAATCCAACATTAACATGACAATGAATGAATAATTAACATCACGCAGAAAGCGCCAAACACAAGTAGGTACACAGATCTACATTGTTTTTTGTTCATTATCCTACTATCTCAACAATTCCGCCACCACTACTTACTACGCTTAAATATAATTGTCACAGACTAATAGTAATAAGCCAATAAGGGATACGTTATTGTTATCATATCATAGATAAGGTCTAGTTTTGTTTCTTATTTTATTTTTCTTGTTTTTTTTAAACCAACACACTGTATGGTGCTGTCTAAAGCGGTGTTTGCACGAGGATATTGTATAGTTACGCGGCATACCTACTGTATGATGTTCTTGTTTTTTAATATATATTTTTTTATAAATGTTTTGCATGTGCGATCGTGGCGTCATTGCGCCGTGTCTTCACCAATTGGTCACAACGGAAGAACAGCGCTGGCCATGCCAGCACCACGCTGAGTTGTGACCATTTCGTGACAAATTATGTTTTAGTTTCCGTTAATGTTTAAATTGTTTGTACTTGTTTGTCAGTTTTGTCTCGAATAAACTATTTCTATTTCTATTTTCTATTTAAATCACCCTAAGATTATAGAATGAATTGTCAAAACGAGCCAAATTCCAGTCAGTAAAGAGGACAGCTCTACAGTAGTTATGGTAGTTAAGATATCTCAATCCCTATTAATGGAACGAAACGTGTGGTTGAATCACTTCATAATACGGTCTATGTCCTACTGAACAACTTCTACTTCGTGACAGACCAACCGAGCTCAAAATAGATAGCAATTATCTTGATATCGAAGTTCTAATTAGACGTCATTGTAGGACCTAGGTAATATTAAAAACTAAACAATTATATTTATGTCAATGTCCCGTAAATGCTGGTTTAGCCCGAAAAAAGAAATGATAGTTTATTTAACACTTATTTCAACACATTAATCAAGGCAAGTTAACAATTAACGCAAAAACAACAATCAAATGCCTAACTGTGTCAATCAAGGCGACCCACAGCGCTGATTTTTAGTGGCCCCTATTTTAATGACCTTACTTTGATTGGGTACCGAGGAACTTAAAATAACAACAATTAAAATGGTAACAACAACATGGAGAAATAAGTGGAAAACACGAATATTGTCGTATTGTATGGCACTGTGACTTGAGCAAGTCAACATATTGACTGTTACATTTTACTAAGAGAAAATAGGCTATTTTGATCTTCTGGCGTCCACCATATCGCATATTATAGTTCTCTATACACCTTGGCCATGTCTATAGGCTATTTAAACGTCAATGTACGAGTAAAGCAACAAACGATTGCCACAACAATCCACAGACCTCGGTTCTTGAAGATAAATACGTCAAGTAATATGAGCCGTTGACAATTCCGGTGGTGGCGCGGTTGTGGTCCGACTCACAATAGTCCGAATAGCCCCGAATAGTTCCGAGCTCTCCCGATTCGCATTCCGGCAGCGCTGGGCAATTCCTTGTGTAAACGGCTTACCTTAATTTGAACGTCTATCGGCATTACACCGGGTGAAACTTGCCCGCTCGGGGCCAGTTTCAAGATATACCACTAGTGTGGAAGTGTGTTAGTCAGGGAAATGGACCAAAAGCGGAGTAAAGCTTCTACTAAGAGGTTTAAGGTAGCTTGGCAAAAGTGATTGGTATAAATGCAAGCGCTGGGCCTCTATTCTACTGCATTATAACGATATCGCGTTTGACGTGTTTCAGAATCTTTTATGTCACAGTCGCCATTATTGTAAATTAAATAAGAGTTATCAAAACGTTGACAATACGGAAAAACGTCAAAGACGATATCGTTAGTACCATGTAGAATCCCAGTACTGTTCGGAGGAATTGGCAACATTGTTGCAACTAAAAATACTCATAATGTGATTTTGACACAACGTCAATCATATTAATTTATGTCAAGCTCTTAATGGCGTTTCTATTGAAAGATAAAGAAAAACGTCATAGAACAGAAAGCAATTTAAAGCCACGTCCATAGGTACTAGCATTTGCGAGAAGTCTAATTCTTTAGCTGCAGTAAAATGCAAAAAGTTGAGGGTTTTTTGTAAACAAATTCTGAAGAAACCCAGCGCATCTCGAGCTCGAAGTTTTTTCAAAGAATATACAAAGAAAAACGGGAACTTGTTAGTAGTCGATCTGATTTTGTTTTTTAGTCATCCCGTATTAATCATTTTATTCGCACAGTACGTTTTTTGCTCAATCCTTTACATGAAATTGGTTATGTACTATAATTAAAAAGTTTTCAACGTTTCAATTAACCCGAAGTTAACGTACGAACAGCTGAAACTAAACAAAGGCTCTCCATCCAAACATTCAAGCAGTAAATATTTGTCTACCCGCTGAAATTGCAATTAAAAACAAAACAATACACGGCATAGCGGGAGAATGGAGCAATTTTCAGAGAACGCTTTATCGAAACTTGGACAAAACCGTATTAGGACCTTCCTAATTACAACCTAGTTTAATCTTCCGATCCGCGCCGCGGGCTCGTCCTCAACAAACACAACATCTCGTTATACACATAAATGACTTCATTTTTCGGCGCTATGGCTGATATTCAAATTAGGAACCCACATTAAAGAATCTATTAAATTACATTACATATTGAGGATTGTTTGAATAGGAAGATAAGTGCGAGCATACTTCTAAATATACATCGTAACTGTAACTAATAACCCTGCATATGGACACCAGAAATCTATGTGATTTATTTAGATTAAAGGTGATATTATTATGAACTTATAAGTGTTTCAAATGTTTCAATTGTGCTTTATTTACTGTTAAGAATGAATAAAGTACTTATGAAATTCACAAAATTGTATAGGTATCACTGATTGTATTGGATAGGTGTCATGATATTACCGATTGGTTAAAAAATTGCATGTATGATATATGACTCGGAGCATAGTCTATTGGGTAGAATGTGATTTTAAGATTTATTTCTCCTGCAAGTGTGCTACTGGGTGATACTCCAATAAAAATATTATTACTTATTACAATTTAAGTATTGATCATAATTAGTACGAGCAAACATGTCGCTCGCTGTTCCAAACATTCCTAGTCGATACGTAAAAATGCGTTTGCTTTCGAAAATATTACCATAAGGGCTAGAAAAGAAATGCGACTCAAATATCCTGGAAATATAAATAGGAGAGAAAGCGTTCTTGTTATTACATACTAGCAATGTCCCGGACGTACGCGAAACTCGAATTTCCGCACTGATTCAGCCTTTTCTTGTACAGTATTTCTTTAGGCACTCTGGCTCAATTGAATTTGATGGTAAATAGGCATTTGTTCCGACGGCAGATATATTTAGTTTATAGTACTGAGCTGCCTACATTTCCCGAATAAATTTTCCTGAAGTTCCATAGATAAAATATTATTAATTGTGGAAGTGCGAACCGTTAGTTTGTAGAGTTTCTCAAGATTCCCAATGCAATTATCACAAACCAATTACCTGTAAAGTGTATCAGCTTCTACCGGTAATATTTTACGACGCGCTTATGTCCCTGGGAAACCGTAAATTTTCGAACCAAGTTAATCCGTTAAGTAAAAATATACAGACAGTAGAGTAGAGAGAGACACACTTCCGCGTTTATAATAATCGCTAAAACATAGGATTATTGGTTGTATACTTCTAAAGTTACGAAAAGTAAACAATTTACTTCTGAACTAAGAAACTACAAATTACAAGCGGAACTCTCTTTTTAGCAAAACGAGTTGGAAAGAGACTTCCGCTTGTAGTTGGTACCTTGTAGCTTCGTGAAACGGGCCTCTGGTTGTTCTGATTAAGATTTCTGCAGGTAAAACAATGGAGGAGTAACTGTAGAGCGGATTTACGAACTCCCCTCTAACCTTTAAAAAATCTAAATATTGTTTGCACTCATGACTGCACCCTGGACCCGAACAGACCAAGGGCTGGCTATCGTCCGTGATTAAACGACAGCAGTATAAATGAGGGCGGCCGCAATTACGGCTCGCATCAATCACCGCTCGTGATTTTGTTGTGCTTTTTGCTAACTCTAACCGTACCGTACACGTGAAGCTTCCTGGACGCCTGATCCAGGGTCATCAGCTCATTAGACGCATGATAAATCTTCTTACCTGGAACAAACAAGTTTTTCAAATAAGTTGTAGTAGAGTAACACTGGCTGATTGTAAGATAGGGAATGCATTTGATATGTGTTTTTATGTGTAAGGCGTAAGTAGGTACCATCCGAGAAAGACTTTCTGTTAGTTTGAAAAAGATGTACACTGTATTTGAATTTTTAAAAGAAGTTTGACTCTCCGCGGACGAATTCCCGGGCGGAAAGCTAGTATAACCATATAATATAAAATGTATTAACCAAAGCAAAAAGGAACAGCACCAAGTTCATTTGTTTATTTCTTTCTTCGTCCATTTAGAGCGTAGAGGCATTCCATCTTAGTATTGCGGTCTCAGGATTACAGTCTTAAGATAATAGTCTTGAGAGAGCAAATGTGCATGGATCACAGATCCTAGTTACCATAAGGCGGCCTGTGTGCTCGATAGATAACTCCATGACATACAAAAAAAAGATCTTTGTTAATTTCTCTTGTTATGTCTTGTTAGGCTTGTATAAAATTGGAAGAAGCAAATTTTTATAATTTATTTACGCATAGTTAAGAAGAAGAAAAAGAAGGAAAGTTTGTAAATTATTATATTTGACAGGATCAGATGACGTTTTGATACTTTTACTCGTATAACGGCCGTATTATAAGAGTAAGAGTATCAAAACATTATCTAATCTTGTCGAATATAATCATTTAGGAAGAAATTTTCAAAACAAGAATACGATACACTATACTGACAGCAGTTTTATCCTCGTAAGACCCAATATCTATTTTAGTAACATTGAAAATGTAACCTTGTTGAACTAATCAAAGGGTGCCTTTTACGTTCGGCATCATGTCCCAAGCAAGAACCTGGGGACTCAGGAGGTCATAAACTTTAATTGAAGTCGGAAGAAGTTTTTAATAGCTTTGTGTAGGATGCAATAAGTTATTTAATAATGATTCCTCGATTACCTTTATAGAGGGAATCCGCACAATACCATAACAAAAGTTTATATTGAATTTATCCGTCGCGCGTATTTTCCGTGCTAGCGCGTTCAAGAAGCCTCTCAAGGCTTTACAGACTTAACAATGTGTCTATTGATTATTATTATATCAATGAAAGATTTGAACAAATAGCTCTCTATCTCACCAACCTGACAGGCAAATATAGGTGACAATTTGGTATACATTACTAATTTTGCGAGTTTTTTAACCTCTGGGCTACGCAGCGTACTTCGAAATGTCACATATGAAATAGAGGCCGGAAAGATGACACGGGTCTATAGAATACATTAAGAAAAATGTGCCTTTCATTTTGCCATCTCAATACACGGTCGACTTTACCATAATCTCTGACTGTACACTGAATATTGGAATACCGGTCATAACACGATCAACAATTATAGCATAAATATTTAATATTTATAAAGCTAAGCTATAATGACTTTCTCTTTCTTCAAAACTAATATCTCTTAAACGTCCCAACCGATTTTTATGAAACCTAGCTAAGATCCACCCCGATTAAACCAGCTTTATTATGAAAAAACACCTCATAATCGGTCCATTTATTAGGGAGCCACAGACAAATACAATAACACACACGTTAAACTTTTAACACCTCTTGTGTCGGAGGTTAAAAGCAAGTCTCATATGGTTTTTATACTCATGCAAAATGTCTCCCAAAAACCAGACTCTACTCAGGTCATGTTTATTTGAGATGAAAAATGAAAATTGGAGATACGTAGACACTAACAAATTACAAAACACTCGTCCAAACGTCGGGGTTCGAAGATAATTAAAACCTGAAAGCGGCGGCAGCGAACGTTTTTCCTTTCCTTTACCTACGTCACTTCGGATAGTAATGAAAGACCTAAAATATCAACCGTAGCTGCTGCCGGGGCCGCATTAGGTTTGTTCATAGAATTCAGAACATCAACGCTTTTATACACGCTTTTAACACTTAAAGTTATTTTAAATAGATAACTACCACAAGCTAAAAGTATTCCGAATGAACTGTTGTTGTATGTCAGGTCCTCTATTCAGGTGCGTTAAAACGATATCGTGTTTGACACGTTTAAGAATCGTTTATGTCACAGTCGCCATTTAATAACAGAATATTTATAAACTCCTTATATTTTGTACCGTCATGCTTTAATGTACCCATTTTCTTATGAAAACATAATTACTCGTAACTTACAAAAAAAAAACATAAGAAGTTTTTGTAAAAATATATAAAATCTGGGAGATGAAATAAAATCAAACTACTTTTCAGTTCTTTTTCTTAATTCTGCGTCTACGAGTATAAGGGTTAAAAGAAATTGCAACTAACGGAAATCGAGCTTAAAAAAGCGATTTACTCTTTAAGCCTCTGTTTTACTAATAATTGTCAACACAACAACGCAAAAGCGCGGCCAGCACCAGCTGAGTTTGCTGCTTATGCTGAAGTTACATTTTGTTGGTTATAAAAACTGTAATAATAGTCTCGGGTACCAATAAATATATTTCCATTGTCATTTTTTTAAATATAATAATCTTTTCACACTCTACAAGATCTTTTGAAGGACCTTGTCTCGCTCTTTAGCTCGCTTTATAGTCGACTACAAATAGATGTATCCACATTTGGACCTTATTACAATGCCAAAAGGTCAAAAGTTAATACATCTCTGTGTTAGTCGACTGTACACAAGTCTGATTTGATCGTACATGAACCCGAACCCTTTTAAGGTTTCACGGAGAGCATCAGTTTGAACAGATCCCAAGCTGCTATTTCACAAACCTATTTGACATTTGACAGTTTACCATTTGATTCCAAAGCATTAAGAGACTGATGCTGATGGAATAGTCGTCCAATGTTTACAGAATTGTCAGCTGCCAGTCCTGCCGCTCGTCATTGTAAGTTTTGTGAAATAAGGGGCCGGTGTCATGTTTGTAATTAGAACCAAGCTCCGTTACATAATAACTCGGCTGAGTTTCAAGTATCGATCCTTGCCGAGATAATTATCGTAGAGCTTTCCCTGTCATTATTTTAATTAAAATGACCTTATTATCAGAATTACTTTCCTAATTTAATTACTTATTAAATACACACATAGTTCTTGAGATACAGGCGATTAAAGTGTTTATACCTACTAAAATCATCTAAGACGGCACCAAATTACATTATATAGAAAAATTGTTATTACATGTTGTTTTTTGTGTTTGTAGTACAATCGAAGACACTGTTAACTGTACATTTCCAATCGAATATAAACTTTATTGCAACGTATTCAAGTCTATGGGTGGTCAGTTAACAGTGTCTTCGTTTGTTCTTAACCGCTTCGGAACCCTACACTGATTATGATCCGCCATGCTCATGCCCGGTTTTTTACTTTATACCTGAATATTTTTTATTGCTCTCATTGAAGTTTTACTAACTGCGATCTTGCAAATAACCGCGAGGCGCAGACACAAGCGTGTTAACCGAACAGTAGCTTCACGCGTCGTACAATAGCGCTTAGAAGCAGCTCTCTTTACTAATCATTAACCGCTATTAGCTGCTGTATTTAATAAACAATCCATGCTCAAGGCGACGGGGTGCCCCAAACGCATTTCTACGTATACTAACTTTATGGAGGATTTTCTTTTTTGTAATGGTACAAAATCAATATTTTCTTCTCAAGTGATTTTTCATTTGATGTAGTTAAATAATAAAACTTGTTAATAAAAAACCGGGCAAGAGCATGTCGGACCATGCTCAGTGTAGGGTTCCGAAGCCGTTAAGTACTACAAACATAAAACTAAACAAGTAATAACAAATTTTCTATTTAAAGTCAATTGGTGCCTCTAAAAGTAGGTACGAGTATATACACTTTAATCACCTGTATCTGAAGAACTAATGATGTCTACTTAGTCGTGATAGTTTTCCTTTAAAATTTGTTATATGTTCTTTCATTTAAGTTTTTTTTTCAGATTTTTAGTATTTGTAGTTTTGGCTGTAGGGGAGCTTAATATTTCATAAACGGATTTATTCAAAAAACTGTTTTCACAAATCCGATATATTTTTGAAAGACCTATCCTACGACACCCCACACTATAGGGTAGACGAGAAAAATAAATCCCCACGTTACGTGTAGAGCAGGTACCCTTAGAATATATTTTTTTTACATTTTATTGTACCACTTTGTTGGCGTGATTAATATGCATATTTGTGCCAAATTACAGCTCTCTAGTACTAAGAGTCTCTGCGCTAGGCTGCGGACGGACGGACGGACGGACGGACACACATGGCGAAACTATAAGGGTTCCTAGTTTGACTACGGAACCCTAAAAACTAGCACAGATTTAGTATGGAAAGACGTTGTACACCTATTTTACTAAACGATTGTGTGCTTTTTAGTGTTAGTGGTGACGTTCGCCGGCGAGTGATACCGCGACACATCGCTAGGAAAAACAATAACGAACCCTTCCCGCTTACAGGCTTGCTGTTCTAAAAGGAAAACTCCCATTAATTATACTGCGCGATAAAGCCACCAGAATTTATGACCACGGAATTGGTTTATTGACGCGGAGTGCCACGATATTCCCTAACGCGACCGTAGTTCGTCGACGGACTCTACGAGATGCCAGGCTAAATTGAGCCCTAAGAACTATACTATTTGTCCTTGCTAAACATGTCGCTCGGTGGTCACTGTGGTCAGTACATTACTAGCCAGTGTACCTAAGTACCTAAACGAAAGTGATGCAGGTGACTATAGTGAGAACATGCAAGTTGTGCTTAAGTTTGGTCAACGAGTCGTAGTAGAATCATCTTCATCTATTTATTTGTAAAATAATTGTAATCTACACATGGCAACATTTTTTCCTCTCAAATAAGCTTTTACATTATGTGCACCTATCAAGCAGCTACACATTCCGTGTTACCAAGAGGTGATTATTTGAATTTGCCACCTGTTTAACCCTCGACGCAAAAAACAAGTATAACGTGTGTATAGAAGTAAAAATGCTTAAGCGGCACTATTTAATAAGGAGACCGGACCGGACTAGACCTATTGCAGGATTCGCCGTTACCGGTCACGGTATGGAGGACATGATGATGATGAATAAGGAGATTAAGCGCTTAAGCGTTTTTACCGTTCCACTGTCGAGGTGAAAAACTTAAGTAAATGACCAGTTGTATATAGTTGTGACACATCTGTATAAACCATTCGACGTAATATTTGAAATTTGACGTGAGCTCCATATTATTTTTGTACACAACTACACACACCAGGTCCTTTACTTAAGTTTTTCACTTATATCTGTGTGTATCTGCGAGTCATTCTGTAGCATCGTAGCTCCCAAACCTATAACCTAATGCGGACATTAGTTGGGGTGTTTAAGAGATTCGGCGTCGCCTTTACTATTTAAAAGTTATATTGTCACGATTCATTGGTCAGACTAGTGGCCCAACATTCGAAAGCCGTGCGTCTTTTGTCAATTAGGCTGGACCTTCAATTCATTGATGAAAATCAACATAAATTTCATCCAAGGGTCAAGTTACAATGGTAAATAGCCTTTTCTGTCAGAGAATAACACCTTTTTCTGAAGGGTGACGCGTCCCCGCGAGTGACGAATGAGCCGGATTCTTTCCGTTATTACTCGGCCGTTGAATGGCCGGCGTGAAAAATCATCAGCTGACAAGACGGCCGGAATCTGGATGGATTGTTAGGATAATGTATGTTGCGATAGGTAATAAATAAATATCCAAGTGAAAGGGATGTGTAAAGATATCTTAATAGTGACTTAACAAATAGAGACCGCAATTGACCTATTTCCAAAAGAAGCTAGGTTTGAATATTGGAAACGGACATTATTTTGCAGGCACGGTCGCTACCATGTAAATTTAACACTCAATTATTTATTGCCTTTTCACAATGTATGTTACCAGTGACAACCGCGTCGTCAATATATTAAAGCATTATTTTAATGAAATATTGAGAAATAAAGTTGTAAACAATAAAATTTACGTACATTTAAGGGGTATTCCTTTTTTCCTGCATCAGACAATAAACGTATTATTTAGGTAAAAATGATAAATTGAAAGTCAACATTTTACTTTTCCATTTAAGCTTATTTTTTACTATGCTATAACAGTTATTTGACTGTGCACTGTTCAATTGCCGCACGACATGAAGCTAGCGGTACCATTGATAATTGGTGGTCCGCACGACATCGCCATGCGAAAGTGATTCGTTGTCTTTTACTAATTAAAAAATTCTGGGGCAATGTTTCCTTTACTTCTAACACGACATTAGCTCGTACAATTTGTTGTTTCATGTGTAGGAACAATTGTTTAGGTGCGTTGACGGTTTCTTTAATGCTTGTAGCTTCAGAGATTGATAAAGATGACTCTACGTAATCGGATATTTACATGAGATATAGTTTAAGTCACCTGTAATCCTACACATGATGCATTAGACTAACGTTATCGTTATCGAAAATGTATAGGATTGACGTAAGCTGCTGGACGGTTTCGTCGGGTGCTCATGTCAATTCGATACGTTTTAACAGTTTTCGAAATTCGTTTTCAGCTAATAAACTTTATCTTATATTATCCAGGTGGGCCATCTCGGATATACTTCGATCTTGCAGGATATACCCTTCTTTCCTTTTTTATTATATGCCCTTCTTGCACATTCAATACAGAATAACGGTTTCTTGTGATGTTTTTTCTTTGCCGTAAGAGCATAGTTTTCCATGGAAAACTGTATTTATTGTAAAATTTCAAATATTTTTAGTTGGTTTCGTGCGCTATTTCAAAGGGGAGTAATTGTATGAATCCTATCCGGCGGCGGGGTGTAGTATAACCGATTCCACGTGCGTCTCGGCTGTTTCACCCCATTGGGAGTCGAATTTCCAATTTACTGAACCTTTGTTTCAATTTTCATCATTTTAAGTATTATGCGTAAAACGAATAATTTGCACTTTATTATTAATTCGGAATTCTCCCACTTAGTATCAGCTGTTAGTCAATTAAAGTTTTGAGACCGAATTGTTTAGGTTAACTTTCTAGATCGATTCTAGTCTCAAAGTCAGAAAGTCGTGGCAAGTTTATCAAACGCTTCGGGGTTTATAACTTACGCAAATAAAGCAACTGAAACTAAAGAAGGTTCAGTTTTCAATTACAATAAAATGGTATTTAAGGGGCGCAATCAAATTTTATTTAGGCTGAGACGGTAGCGAGACGAACAGGAATGATATTCTCCTCAACGACCAATTTCTCGATTTTTTTACGAAGAAAGTAGTCTAGCGCGCTCGTTTTGTCACCACTTAAGGCGCTGAGTTAGGTACCTACTGCTTTCGCAGAGCTGCTTCTTCGACGAAACCAGAAATCAAATTAAAAATACAGGTACTTAAATGAATTACGAATAGAGTTATTTAAGCATCACCTAAATATGTTTTGGAAGCTTTGCGGTTTTAAAGAATAGTGATGTGGTAAAGCCTACTATAATAAGAACAAAGCTAGTCTCAGTTGCGAGGTTACGCATAGGTATTACGCAAACGCAAGGCTAGAGCAATTCTTATTTAGACGACCGTTTGTGGTTCAGATATTCATGGGAAACCTCAACTTGAGCTGTTTAAATCTTGAGCTGTACCGTGGTTTGGCAGGCGTCGAGTTCAGTGTCGTATAAACCTGCCTAATTGAGAAGGCATGCGCTAAAATGTGTTTCGTACGCTCCGACGGGACTTCTTAAACTTGCCAGATAAAACTTCACCTTCAAGTACGACGCAGCGCTGTGTAGAGAGAATCACCACCCTGGTAGATTTTTGACGTGTATAAGTGCCCATGCGGCCTACTTAATAAATAAACATATATATGTCCATTGATTTTTATCAACGTGGCCAGTGTGAGACAAAATATCTTAATGGTTATTCATGAATACCTAATTATTTCTTTAAATGTGCCATTGACTATGTGTAGGATTGCCCTCAACCATCCTATTGTCTGCGTCAAAGACGCAAAGCCGCGTGGGAGATCAAGTGAACGACCAGCGCGGGCGCATATGGGCACCCAACTAGGCTTTATCACAAAGCAGTACGATTTAGATGGGCTTGGGTATTGTGATCCTACACAAGCTGCCGCCCACGTGATGCGATGATGTTACATTACGCATTGTTAGTGAATTGAGAAATGATAAGACGACTAATTGAAAAGGAAGAATGTTGTTTGATCTATCTATTTTTATAAAACGATCTGAACAAGTCTCTATGTGTTAATAGGTAATCTTGCTTTGTGAAGGTAGGAAAAAAAAAATGAAAATGAAAAAAAATGAAAAATATATTTATTTCGTTAAAGCTTAAGTGTAAATTATTACTAGGTGGAGACTTCCTATTAAGTATGCAATACCTGTATCAGGAAGCCCCGCTCCTCCATAGCAACTAGTTTTCATATAGAGAAATAAATGTGTGTGTGTATGTGTGTGTGTGTGTGTGTGTGTGTGTGTGTGTGTGTGTGTGTGTGTGTGTGTGTGTTAATTACTAGGCTAGGTTTACTATGGACTATGCTACTACTACTTGTTGTAAATGTTACAATGGATTTTAACACCACAAATATACACTTATTATAGTAAATTACATTACCATTACATAAATTTTATTTTATTTTATTTAACACCATTGCAGCCAAGAGCTCCAGAAACTATGCTATGACCCGATATAACAGTGCTTCAGTCTCGTTATAACTAAGTGTTTTGAGCCACTCAGACATACTTTTTTTGCATTTATACAATTGTAACTGGTATACACATAATTTTTCGTTTATTTTATTATACAAGTGAGCTGATTGTGCTGTAAATTGTCTTTTTGCAAATGCTGACTTAGTTGCTGGGACGGGGGCAACGCTGTGTTTACGTCTACGTGTTTGTGAAATAGGATTGTATTTTAAGGTTTTGTGCACTTTTAGCGTTGCAGAAAGAATATACAGTTTCCTCATTGATAATAAGTCACTAAGCTGGTAAAGTTCATCCGTTGGGAATCTATAAGGTTTAGAGTGCATTACCTTTATAAGACAGCGTTGTCCCCTTTCAACCTCCAAAAATTTAGTTTTTGCTGAACCACCCCATACCGATATACAGTAGGACATGACAGATTGTGCTAAAGTTAAATACAGTTGATTTAAAAGTTTTTTTGTGGTTATATGTCTAAGTTTTTTAAATATCCAAATTAGCTTACGTATTCTGGTGTTAACGTATTCAATATGAGTATACCATGACATGCGTTGGTCCAGCATTACACCCAAGTATTTTGTAGAGTTAACTTTCACAATTTCTATACAGTTACAAGAAATATGGTCAGAATTGATACAGGTATGAATTTTTAGATTTTTACTGTTATTTGGTTGTGAACTATTATATTTAGTGAAGCACATATAATTCGTTTTATTGATATTTAGTGTTAAAAGATTACATTTTAACCAGGAGAATACTCTGGTCATACCTGTTTCTGCACTTTCAAACACAGACTCCCAGGATTGCCCCTCAAAGACTATGACAGTGTCATCAGCGTAAGAAAAGGTGTGCCCACATTGCAGTTTAAGGTTTGTCAAGTCATTTATATAAATCAAAAACAATGTGGGCCCCAGAACGGAGCCCTGGGGGACGCCATATGTTACGTCAGCTTCCTGGCTAATAAAATCACCAATTTTAAGTTTTTGAGTTCGCCCCTGCAAATAGTCACTTAGCAAATTTAGCGGGTTTCCTCTTATACCAATCCTCTCCATCTTGCGGGTAAGAGTGGAAAGAGAGACCGTGTCAAAAGCCTTTTTTAAGTCTAAAAACACTGCTAGACACTTGTCACCATTATCAGTCCTACCAGCTATCAACTTAGTTAGTTCAAGTATTGCATCTTCAGTAGATTTAGTCTGACGGAAGCCAAACTGTTTATCTGATAAAATATTAAACTTGTTAAGGTATGAGATAAGGCGATTATTAATTAGTTTTTCGATAACTTTGGAAACAGCAGGCAGGACCGATATTGGCCTATAGTTATTGACATCATCTCTCTCCCCAACCTTATGAACTGGCGTAACTATGGATTGCTTAAACTGCGTTGGAAAGATACCATCTTTAAAGCAGAGGTTAGCCAAGTGACTAATTACTGGAGCAGCTTGAGCCACGACCATTTTTAGGAATTTAGTTGTGATGCCGTCCCATCCGGCGGCACCGTCCGATCTCAAGCCCATGACAATGCTATATACTTCCTGAGGGTCTGTATCTAAAAGTACAAATGAGGAGGCTGTCCGGTCAGGTTCAGTTTGGTTATAGTCCAGCAAAAAGAAGTAAGAGAAGACAAAACATTAACAATATCCTATAAAACACACGACCGGCATACTCTTTTCTATATGGCATATGGGTTTCCAATCCAGTGTTGCAGGTAACCATGCAAGTATATATTTTTTAACCTAATTGCAAATGTAGGTTAACATGCATATGTTAAAATAAGATGAAGAATTAGGTACAAAGTAGTTCAAACTAACGTCTTTTACAAAACGTGATACTGAAGTTATAGGTAAGCATGCGCGTGTAAGGGAGTGAAGTTAGCGAGACGCGGCGCGGCCACGCGGGACCGATCCCAGTTTTATGTTCCCGCGTTCGCGGGATTTTTTACAAACTATGCATATGAGCCCGAGATATATTCACCAACTTTACTCACTCTGAATATCTTTTTAGGGAACTGCCTCTATCCCGTTTATAAATAAATACTGAGCTTTTCTATTTACGAAGCTTTCTGTTTCGTTGTAATGTTAATACATTTTTATATAAAAGCGACGTCGAGCAGCAACCCAGGAATTTCGTCAACATCATACATTTTATGTCTATTTTATGACGCATACAATGACAACATGGCCAGCTACTTTTATGCCCGCGATAAAGAAAATTATCCCGCGATCGCAGCCACAATAACACCCCACTCATCGTCAGGTGCCAAAAACCAGCTTCTATTAAGCTGAAACTCAATTATGAATATTAATACGAACCATAAATCCAGGGCAATTTTTCTTAATTAACCCTATTCAAAGTTGCTGGCTTCGGCAAAATAGGCTTCGGGACCATTAGTCATTTGAAATTGGCGGGCGATTACTTTCGGGCGGTTTCTGTGGTTCTGCGGATTAAGGCAATAGGCTCGAGGCTCGAGGCTCGAGGCGTCCAATCTTCGGCCATTGCGACTGTCATCGGCGATCGCGCGCGATCCTAATTACTTTATTTGTAGGGCTGTCACTCCGACGCTTCATCCTAGAAAATCCCATAAAACAAGACTGCAAGTAAGTAAATCTGCAAACACGTGCTAGCGGTTAGATAATTACGCGATATCTGGGAAGTTTCAGGCTGATTTAAAGTTTCGTGCGCGGTTAATTGACTCACCTTATTCTGGGCAATTTGGGCGGATTGTTAATTTGCGAGCGTAAACAACTTGACGTGGGTGCGCGGGAACATGTGCGCTGAATTTTTCTTGGGTAATGGTTGGAGATTAGATAGATTGAGCGGTAACTCACGCTAGGATGATAGCTGCCGGTACAGGCTGCCGTACAACTTAACTCTAATCCCGCATTATATTCAGAGGTGAAACCGAAAGAAAGCCTGGCGATCAATGTGGTACATAAAACGTTTAGGAGCGTTTAATATCTATATAGAGATTAAAAAAACAAGACCTCAATCGCGATTCAAAATTTTAAATATTTTATTGTACAAGACACAAAAACAATATACAATCTTTACAAAATAAGGACGCACATAAGTTAACGAAGTACCTAAAGTAATATGGGTAAATAGAATGTCGAGATAATTTTGTTTTCATCGTATTAGGAAAAAGTCAGAGTATTCAGGTTTTTATTGGTTATAAATAGTGTAATAATAGTTTGATGATGATAAAGAAATAGGCTTAAAAATAGATTTCAGCGAAAATTTTAGTTTATAGACATTTTTGTAAATTATCTTTTTTAAAGTTGTATGGAAGTCGCTACCTTAGTCGGTTTCGTTTATTTTTAGTACCCCGTTTTTATGGGAGCGCAGCAAACTAGTTAGCGATATAAAGTGTCTTTGCAGAACGGTATTAATATTGGACCGGCGGTGGATAAACCCCAGACGTGCAACTTAATATATTCCGAGTATGATGAACGGTAAGAGCCCCTTTACGGACCGGGAGGAATCTTTCTTTACACTGCACACTCGCAATCTCGGGCCAGGAAAAATGTCTTGTAAATTTGTATTTATTTACCTAGTGGGAGATGAATCGCGCAGCCCTAGCAAAAAAATCACTTTATCAAGCCGCGAAAGAAATGTTTTTTTAGGAAATTTTCTCTCTTTGTGAGAGCAATGTTTAAAGGTTATTTTATAAAGGTGAGCATTTCTAAACACGAAAAAAAAACACTTTTAAGCACAATATACGCTATTGAATGCGACTGTAACTACGAGGGCGATATTGGATGCCCGAGTGAGTCGGAAAGTCAAGATAGTCGAATAATAAAAAAAACGCAGAGCTGTCAGCTGTTTACGTAATTGTCCCGCCGGCGCCCCGGCTTTATTCGATCCTCGTCCGTTATCAGGAATCTTCGACGCCGAATAAGTAACGAAATTCTGAATTCAGCACAATTTGCGTTTTCTTTCACCGTTCCGCGTGATTTCCCTTTTATGAATAACAAAAGATCTCTATCGATATGATAAAAGGATAAATGAAAATTGCCAGAAATAAATCCTCTCTGGCTTACCAGAAGAAAGGCAAAGCCACGTTTTTAAATTCACATGACGGAAACAATTATAATGGTATAAATAGGTACTCAATTGGTTTTACATTTTTTATTGGTTTTACTTTGAAGTTCATTTATTTTTATTCGCATTAAGTGTAAATCCGCTTTACTTCTTACAACTCCTTTAGAGTGGCTTTAAGTAGGTAGGCGATTTACCAATTCATCTTTGATTTTACATGATGAAATACATCAACGATTTAAATAACAGTTTCGAGATAGCAGAAGTCTACATTCTTCGAAATATCAGGAACCATAAAGATAAAGACGTTTCTTTAGTAAGTAGACAGCGCAGTGCACTTTTACGACAGAATTTACCAGCGCTGCATTAACTGAAAATTTTGTATTTTTATAAACATTTTATACTTATTAATTATTATTTGTTGTGTTGAAATAAAACATATTACATATAAAAAAAAAAAAATTACGTCGATAATATTTAATTCAGCAATACTTGAAATAATAAATATTATATATCATGCGCAGTTTGGCAAGAAAACATGTAAAAAAAATGTACAATCGATCAAATCCAATCCAAACCGCGTTAGAGGCGGGAGCCTTGTTATTATCAAACGTTTCGTTGGATTATCCAGTTGCAAACACTTAAGAGTTGCTATCAGCTGGCATACCGGTATCTCTGTTAATTAGCGAGTTGTACGCAGCTCGCAGCCACTCGTGCTTCTCCTGCAGCGATGCACTCGAACCACTGCGCGGTCCCGACGGAAAACATCCGACTGCATTTGTAAAAACATGATAAAATACTCGATCGTTACACTCGTTTTAATTAAATTGGTCGAAGCCCTGGAGGCGGATGAAAATCATGCTGATGTTTGGTTACTGAATGGATATCAATTAATACCTACTAAAAGCTATCCATCATCATTTGTTGGTAATACACTTTTATTTTATAATGAAGAATTGGAAAACAATAATAAAGCTAGGGTTACCTACCTTACACAAGTCTGAATTTTCGTTCCTAACGTTTAATTTCTCCGAATTACCATAAGATAGAAACGCATTTTTTTTCTGAAACCGTTTATCTTTTTGGGAGGGTTTATACGGGGTCCTATCATAATACATAAAGTTTAAAATAGATAATGGGACAAAATACATAATGGTCGTAACATAATGTGGGGTACATTATGTTACGACCATTATGTATTTTGTGTTTCTATACGTATATTCCTTAAAATTAGACAAATTCGGACAAATGAAACAGTTGGGAGACAAAACTTTGCACTTGGGATACGTTATCCAAAGCAAGAGCTCATGAAAGATAGATATGTAGGCATACACCGCCTCGCTATTAATGCGAGGATTTGGCTCGATAGCACAGCCGTGGTCACGGTGGGTAGTAGCAGGTGTATGACTGACTACCTTTTGGTTATACTTAGATTATTTTTTCAAGATGATTATGAGTGCCCGTATTTTGCACCCTTATTTGCCTTTAACGAAGTCAAAATTAGAAATTAAAAACAATTGTCTCTATTATAAGTAATTGGGTCATTCTACTTTTCATTGTAGGTACATGTTTTTACCACGTTCTCGCTAAACGATTATTATTTAATAAAACGGTCAATTGTTGTGTTTTCTAACTTGAAACTCGAAAAGTGACGTAAATAAGGTTATATTTAGAATTATCCTAATTAACAAAAACTTATTTGTATTAACTTCAAAGTGAGTAGCGCAGTGGAGGTTGATGTCCCCGCTTTTCCTATGGAAAAAGTGCAATTTACCACTGAGTTACTAATTTATTTCAACAATAATTGAGTAATTTAATAGTGTTTTGTTTTGAATCCGTTAAACTTAACATTCGAGGTTCATATTATTTATTTGTACGCGGATTCATAATTTGGTATACTTTTTATTGGACGAGAACCAAAAATGTACATTGAAAAGTAGAATAGCCCAATTAATAACAAGCCCTTGGTAGTATACTCGTGATCATCACATAAATATGTTTATCCTTAGCGGGGCTTCGACCTGGCAAAGCTAACTCCGAAGACAGGAGCATTACCACGACGCCAACCGAATCGTTAACCTAAGCAGGGTCAGAAAACGCGCAGAACTGATGGTTGAATAGGATATACTCGTAATTCCTAACTACTTGTATTACTACTTTTATGAACGATAGTAAATACTTAGCTCCGAATAAGGTACCGTCGGGTTTTATATCAAACCAAACATTTACGAGTATAACATAAGCCTTTTGAAAAGGCTAGATCTAGGGGTGACACTACGCACATAATAGGGGTTCCGTTACTTTAAAACAGCTGGGTATTATGGGAACACTATATGTAAGGAGGCGATGACAAAGACTTCTGCTTTTATACGGGGCGTTTAAGTGATTTTAGTCTTTAGTGAGCTTTAAGTACTCACGTACAGTTCTGAATAGGCTTTGTTTCAAGTTATTAAGTAATAATGTTCTAATTAGAGGACAAAAACAGCAACGGTGACGCTTACCGTTGATGGGCCGCGAGTCATTTAACCAAACAAACCGCTTCTTATTTTGAAAGCGGATAAAATTGCCCATTTAGCGCCTACAAGCCTGAACAAAGGTTAGGACGGTGCTGGTCGGAATGCGAGCTCGTCATGATTCGGAGAAACGAGCGGCAAATAAACAATACCACGGAATCACGTCTCGAGTAGGCAAATCAGCGTGATGCTGCGAATCGAACGCAACTAAAGCTACGTCTATAAAGTACCTATTGATTCCGCGTCGCTATCCTAGATCTGACGCCGTAGTATGAACTGGCAATTGAAGCTTCCCAACTTCTAGTCAGTGAAAGAAACAGAGATATATGATTCCTATGGCGCTATCCCTTTTTAGCTTTTTATTATACCGCTTTAGACCTGTTTTTATTAAAATTTCGGTTAAAAGTGGACGTGACCTATAGAAGTAAATCAAACTTAATTGAAGACTCGAGACGAAATCAAGAAGCCTGTTCCGCAATACGGGATCATTGACTCTAGGCAAAAATACGAGGAAACATTCTCAAAACCGCTTGTTAAAGAGGTGAAACGGTTGAGCTACTTTGATCGCATTTCACTGAACAAGAAATTGATACCGTTGACAAGAAATTCAGTCAGGTAACAAAACGAAACTGATGTGATCTCTTCTACTCCAAAACTCTCTTTTGAACTTTAAATATAGAGTTCCCCTAGCAAAACTCGCACGTGACTTCATCTCAGCGAGAATCGGAGGCAGTCTTGTTCTTAGTAATGGGCAGTAGCCCCGTGGTTGTTAACTCGTGAATCACGCTACCGCGCCTGCCTGCGGCCGTCCTAGGTTCAATACTCTGTTTCACAACATCGCGCGATTTTACCTCCTACGCGCATTCGGTGCATAAAAAACGCTTCCGCTTGTAAAAGAAAAAAACTCTTTAGCATGTATGTATAAACGCTTTAGCCGCCTGTACTGAAAACCGTGGACAGATGAACAGACGGACGTGGCGAAACTATAAGGGTAGAATAATTTCAATTTCAAACAAAAAATACGTTAAATCTCAAAGCACGATCTTTCTATAAAATCCACGTACGTTATTTTATAGTTTATCGGTATTAAAAACTTGTTTATTCTGGCATTCGCTTTGAAATATCTCCGTCGGTCGCGCGGGCGGTCCGGGAACGTGGAGTTATACAAATTGCGTTCCATTCCGAAAAATACGAGCTTCACACAAAAAGGGTTGCCGGGAACGACACTCTTAGTAATATTGCGTTTTTGGAGGAAGCGGAGGAAATCCTGTTGTCCCTTTCGGAATTATTGTTCTGTTGACAAACGAGAGGAACGTACGTCGGGCTGTCATGGGCCAATTCGTTGTCGGCTAACACATTTCATACTGGCAACTTTAGAATTTATGATGGAGTCTGCGCGTGACTAAGCACGTCACGGAGTCATAGCTTTTGTTTACTATTACTTATTACTATAACTATAGCATACGTTTGAGTTAGCCAGATGTATCATCTTAGAGGCAAGTCCATATGAACTAATATACATATGTGTGCAAGTGATAAAACTCGTATATTCCACTCTACCTCCTGAGCTATTGAGACGATTTTAATAAATGAGGTGTTTTATGATTAGCCAAGAACGTATTAGTGTCACGGGTTTATACAATACACATTTAAAAAATGTAAAGGTGCGTCAAAGGCAGCCAGTCGAGTTTTCGTTTTAAAGCTTTTCATTTAATGATACTAAGTGACAACATTGTTTTAAGTAAGTACTAAACACAAGTGCATAATAAACAGACCCGAAAACATCAAGGATTTTTTAAAAGACTCTATCAGTTCGCTAATTTCTACATAGACAATTGCAGAGTTAGACAACGAAAATTAAGGAACGAACGATTAACTAACCAGAATGCAGCACATTACATTATATTTCACTCGTATTTCAAACTTTAAACGATAGTTAAAAACCATAAACCTCAGAGTTGCAGAGCAAACAATGTTGTCCGACTCCTGCCGCATTAACCCACAATGTTTCTGTTGCACGTAGCTCGCTAGGACCTGCAGAGTGAAAAATATACGTCCTGTGGTGTCGACCTCGTATCCGCAGGCAACTATCTTATATTGAGCTCTGAACTCCATGCAAATGTGGCAACTTAGAGATCATACAATGCTGGTTATTAAGTATGTTGAAAGACCGAATATGTGATCCCTAACGTTCTAAAGGTCTCAGCTGTTACTTTAGAAAATAATACGGTGTGTTAAACTTTACACACTTTGGCAGCAAGAATTCTTATATTAAAATGTAATAAATGCTTGCACCCTGCAAATAAATTCACTTGAAAAGATGAGACACAAAAGCAAACAATAAAATAAGCACAAAAATACTATAAGTACCGAAACGAACAGTCGCACTCCCCCAATAACGAGCGAGTGTTCCAATGAGAAACAGCTAGCCGGGAAACGCTTGGTCATTCATAATAACTAACCCCCTAGCATCCTGACATAATACAAAGATAAATTCAATTCAAGAAAAATTCAACGTTCGCGAGATTCGATTCGTTTCGTTTCACTCAAAGTTGGATCGGTCTTTTGGCAGAAATAAATAGCATTTTCGCGTAATTCTGGAGTACTCGCGATTGTGCCGAGCGGCGACGTCAACTCACAAATTGCAGGCTAGCTGAAAAATCTAACCTTTCTCGACTAGAGCCTTTATTGGGCTAGAAGCAAGGTTGATTTTGCAGAATAAGAGCGACTACAATACGAGCTCCAGACTAGGAACGCTCCCTTTTAGGGGAAGGGGCAGGTTAAATGGTCATGTTCATCCAACTTTTTACTCATATAAATGGCCGCTCGTGAATAATACTTATTTCCTTTCAAGTCGCTAGTTCCCCGCCTCTTTTGTTTCCAACGTCACCCGAGTAGTTGTGAACCACTCAGCATGAGAAATGTTGGCGAAATGGTCTGGATTATTTTCTCGCAATTTCTAGCACTGCTCCGAATTCATATCATAATACGAAATGTAGCTAGCGTTAACAAGTTTACAGGATTAATGATTTATGGACAAGGAGGAAGCTATTAAGACTTGAACTTGAGAGTTATCTAGGTGGATAATTTGTTATGTACAATATTACTTACTTTCTAAGAGTGTATTTGGAATGGCACCAAAAATTTATAATAAGTTACCGGAATATATTAGAAAATCTGACATGCCGGAATTCAAAAAACTTTTATTGGATTTTTTAACAGACAGTGCGTTCTATTCTATACTAGAGTATTTTAAATTGTAATAATAGCGTGTAGAAATACTAATATAATGTACCTACCTACCTAAGTAATACATGTTGCATGCTATCCGTCACAATTTTGTATGCCTACTGGCCAGACATAGTGATACTACCAATTATACTATTTTGTACCATTTCTCACCTATGTTTTACAAATAAATAAATTTGATTTGATTTGATTTGATTTGATTACAGAAGAACTTCTAAAAATCATGAAAATAACGAAGACAAAAAAATGCGCCTTAATTAGATGAATAGTATATAGAATCTGATCTGAAAAACTGTTTTCAAAGTCCCGTTTTAATTTACCTTTTAGAAATGCTGGTAAAGTTCGTAAGAAAACGCTACGGCTCACATCGTCGACGACTGGGATGCGGCTGGCCTCCTAAAACACGCTACTTAAAATTACTAGGGCAGACTTAACACGTCCACTACTATCTAAGACTAAAAAAAACAAAAATAATGTTATATATAAATCTCAGTTTGGTTTTAGTTGTTCAACTAGCTTTAACTAGTTTGACAGCCAAAATATATGTATGTTTAATGATATATTTTAAAATAAAGCTGTTATTTCTGTCAGTATGTTTACCCGCTTAGTTATTTTTAACTACACAACAAATGATTCGGTTTTTACCAAAATTTACAGAATATATTTAGAAAAATCAGAACTAAACAGATTTTTTTTAGATGTCAGTTTAACATGCAAACCACCATCTCACTAGATAACATAAGGGAAAAGTCTTCTGGAACAGTACTAAAATTTTAAAAAACATTGCCCGCTTAAAAAAAAATAATTAAAACTTATTCATCTAATTTAAATTAAAAATAATTGACTAAATACTTTCACCGGAATCTCCGCTAACACGAAACGACTCAATAGCTTTAATAAAAAGTACTGCAAGCATTATTCAAACAAAAGGCATTTGAAACTCGACAGAAACGTATAAAATTAAAAGTCTCTGAAAATAATAGAAACGAATTCAGTGAACACGAATGGACGCAGTTCCGAGAATTAGTATTGTTGCTTCTTACTTACCTACTCTTTGAAGGCAAGGTTTTATTAAAGAAATCCACGTAACCTTTAGAATTTACCACAATTAAAAGTAAAAAACAAGAAATCACAAAAATCTTTACTCTTCGTATTTTTCTTTGATGATTGAACATAAATATATCATTTTCTTCCAAGAATAAAACTGGAATGCTTGGAATCCATGACGCTAAAGACAATGTTACTGAAGAAAACATGTTTATTCGTTGTTTTTGTTTCCTGGAGCTAGAAACACCGGTCAACGCGGAGAGACAGAGCGTTATCTTATCACTCGCGATCCGCTGCACTTAACGATCGCTGCTATCGCTGCACAAGCATTAAAAGAGACGGCCATAAAAATATGAGTCCTGTTCTACTCGACTGCACCTAGGGGTGATACAGACTGCAGACCGCCGGCGAACTGCAGGGAACTGGAGACTATAGACATTCGTCTGTGAATAACTAGATTCCAGGATTATTCTAGATTAAATACCACTTGCTAGTTAATTCTGAAGATGTTATATGAATTACGTAAGTACATTAAACTGCTTAAGATCGGCATTGACACTGCCTATACTTGGTTAAAATACATTTATTATGTATGTGGCGTTTTGGTGATATTACATCTGATTTCGGTTATAGTTTATGTGTACCTATACCTATAAAAGAAGAGGCGCGTACTACTCTATAAAATCAAAATTTCTGATGCTACTCACTAACTACCAGGCGGACAAAATCATAGCTTTTAAGTCGCAAACGCACGTCCCCATACTAAAAAGCGTTTCCAAATCCTGGCGGAGACGATTTTTGTATGGGAACGCGCAGCATCACCTCCGCCCTCAGTGCGTTTGCGTCTGAATGCTTTTATTATTGCCAAGCCGTCAAAAACACAAAACGGCGGCATGAGTTATAAATTATTAAATATATCTAGAGTAAAACTCGCTATAAATTTAAGTGTTCATAAAATATCACAAACCTATTTCCCAACCAGATGAACAACACCGTGGTAACGCCTCAAGTTACAGTAAAAAAGTTACTTGTTCCCGTAAAACAGTGCCCAAGCCCATAAAAGCCATCTTCCCGGCATTTATTAAAGAATAATTCGTTACCCGGGCTCTAAGTTAACCCTAAATAGCTGTTTCAAAGTAAACAAGTGCTAATCATAAGATAATATATGTGGGTCTAAATGAAAAAACTTTATATTATTCAGATTTAATATCAAATCTAGTGGTTTACGATAATACAGAATAAATATTCCACGAAACTTTCCGTGAGAAGTGTTTAAAAGGTCTCTTAACTTAGTTATAATCCTCATATTCCTCGTAGATATTAATTATATATTTTTCATACAAAACTTAATACATTTTATTCTGCTAAACGATAGTACAGTGGATCAAAGTTGTTAAGACTGTTTATAAGACTATATTTTCAAAAATAATTAATGCGCCTAATCCTTTCAGCGGCATGGCATGGAGGAACAGAAAGAGTATCACAGTTAACTAATATAATCCCGGCTATAGATCCTACATTTGCTTAGTTTTACGACCGGCTGTTAGACTGTTATTGTGTGGGCCGGGGCCCGTACATCTCGAGAGGCGACCCGGCCCTGCGATAATATGAACCCGCTGCGTTACATAAACTGTAATTATTTTTATAATATCTTATAAGATGGTCTTGAATAAAGTTATTTCTAGATATGCGCAAAACAAAAACGCATTATCAACTTATCTTTTCAAAACAATTATGTCACAGGGCACTAACCCAAACCTACGAATTGTTACTGTTTCCAACGACAAGAGTAATTATCTTCAAATTTTAATTTTAATTCCGAGTTCGGCACGGATTTGTCGTCATAATCAAGGCGTTCGCCGGGTCGCTACATTAAACAAAGGAAATGATACCGCTAAGTAAACGCCGCCATAATTACTTACTTCGCACACAGGTGCGCGTATATAAACGGAGCGTATCAATTTATTAACAAAATTGAAGACACGGAACCGAGCGAGGAACAATTTGAGAAGCTGCCGCTAAATTCCAAACTTACTACAACTCAATTCCTCGTGAAATTCCATTAACTCAATTCCATGTGTTAGATCAGCGTGAAGTCTGTCAAGTTCGTGCTGACAGTTAAAAGACGTATTAAAAGCATTCAACAACTGTAAATTGGGAACTTTCGGTTTCAACAAGAGTTGACGCACTTTGGGAGTTTGGGAGCAAGCGAGCTGGGTGTTTGAGTTGCGGCTCATTAAAATTCAATATTTGAGCCAGGTATCGATCGCAGGCGGCGCCGCGGCGGCGTCACGCGCGTAAACAACACCGCTGGCGCCCAAACGTGGGCTAGCGGCGCCCACCGTGGGGCCATAAACAACCAATTCCCACACACGTCTTACCGGGAACGCATACCTCCCAGGTTTATATTTTTGCTCCACTGATTCTATGAATAACAACAAACGGATCTCATGTCACTCTTGTGAAACGTCGAACACAATTCAATGTAGGAAGATTACGGTATGCTAAGTATATCCAAATATAACGTCAAAATAAAATCCACTTACCCTGCCTACGTAAATTAAATAACACGTAATCCGTATCACGATATACCCATACTCATGCATACCTGAAGGCTTTTGTACCAGATTAATAAGCGAGCGCGGGAAATCGCTTCGTGAATTAAACCCATTTGCCAGATGCAAACGATGTTCGGTACGCTTTGACAGATATCTACCGCTGCTGTCAACTCGACTGGGTTCACTGATAGTAGATGACAATCATCATTCAAAAAATGGGAATGGTTTGAATCGGGTATTTGATATCATCAATGTGTAATATGATATTGCTCAGTTGGAATTGTATATGTCGACGATTGTTTTGAGTACAAAAAGACGGTTTAACACTGTACGTAGTAGATATGTCTTTGAATCAAACACGTCGTTAAATCATGATATAATTTGATTAGTATTTGAGTATTACATATTTATATAATCTAGGCGTATTCAAATATGTGTGTCAACAGAACTAAAAGTTTCATGATTTAACTGCTGATTACTTCAATAGTTTTTTATTAACCTGGATATAACACATAACATGGCCATTTGACGTGTTGCACAACCGTGTGTATCCTTGGGCATTACCTGAAAAGAAAGACAATAGCAGCATTAATTAAACATATAAAATGTTTTAACATGAATCAGTTATTGAAATTTCTATTAACATCGCACAATATTATATTAAAACTGAAAATACCTATTGGCATTCGAATTCGAAGGAAAGATACCCAACTGTCCAGCTCCGATTTGTTTATTTTTATACATGTTAGAGAGTAGTCTAAAATAACGGACACGTATTTTTTTTAGCTGCCCAAACTCAACCTATTGGGAGAAATTGTCCTCCAAAGTATGTCCAAAGTACTGAAAAGCGGCTAAACCCTCTAATATCTGTAGAAAGTTTTGTTCAAGCATATTGCTGGTTTGTTTATATTTTTGAGAACATTAAAAAATAATGAGCACATGTTTTGTAATATCGACTCAAACTCAGATTTTCCTAAAAAAACACCCTTCAAAGTTCGTTCAAGTTTTTTTAAAATATAAATTAGACGGTAGATAATTCGTTTTTTTTCATGTTCTCCATCATATAATCAAGCCAGTTATTAACTAGCAATTGCTTTAACAAAACTCTACACATAAGTTACAGGGTTTGGACACTTTTTAGAACTTTGGAGGACAATGTCTCTCAATAAGTTGAGTTTGGGCAACTAAAAAAATACCTGTCCGTTATTTTAGACTACTCTCTAAAATACGAGTATACAAAAAACAATCAAATCGGTTGCCATACAGTTGGGTACCTTTCCTTGTAAGCCAAAATTTTTCATCATTTTTGTAATAACGTTGTAATGCTTAGCTACTAGGACTACATGGATAATAAAGGCTTGGAGTAGGTCCGAGCGTCCATTAGCGAGCTCGCCCGCCTTGCCACTTCGCGCGCTGAAATAAAGCCGCGAGAGCCTGACGTAATTATTTTAAATCGCCTCAGCAGCCCGCAGCCGCGACTCTTCACCTATTTACCGCCTATTCCCAGCCGTAGCCATTGTTGCTAACGTTACAGTCCGCTACCATTCGAACTGCTTCATACCGTTATAACGAACACATTTCATTGCGGTCCAATAATAAATTACACGCTAATGAAGCTAACCAAGTAACTGGGTCCCGTAAGCCCTGATAGATCGACCGCAAACAGCGACCACAGAATTGTATAACACCGCGGGAGCTCTCCAAATGGAGAACCGATAGGAACTGCGGGTTATTCAAATAACATTGATATCCGACGGTTCCTTATTGCCGAGGTTCTTCGTAAAACAAATCTCTGCTAATATAATATCCGCACATCTGTCCCCGCAGACGCAGTTACTCGTATTATAGTCGGACAGATGGCGACGGCGTTGCCAATTTATTGTGGTATTCGCAACTGCGCAAGACGCATATCATTTCCGATACATCAGAGTTTACCAGGAAACCTTTACGTGCATTGTAAACTTAAACGGAGCCTTAGAAGGAAAACCTTCAGGCTATAAATGCCAAAACCGCTGAGTTTAATAGTGGCCGAGCCACGATTAGCTCACGAGTAAGGAATTCCTTCTAGAACAGTTTCAGGTTACAAAGTAGCAGCATGATGGAATGTGGGAATATTCGTTTAAACTGTAAATTTTTCTGGTTTTTTGTCTAAATATATGTTTTTATATACAGGAAACCTATTTTTTTTGCTTTCTAGCTATATTTAATACGGGTTTTTTTTCATTAAAGCTGGTTCTAATCTAAGTTTTAGGTTGAAGAAATTTTTAACACTTTATATCTTATTCCAGATTTAAATTCTAAAACGACTAACGTTAAAAGAAACTAGATGTTACTTTTAACGTGCACAATTGCGATCGGGTTATTTGGCCAGTAAAAACAATACAGGAAATATTAATTGCTCCTACATTGAAATTGTTTAACTTCATAATGTAAAAATAAATGTTAATATTAATAACTCGTAAATAATGTTACGCGCGGAAAACCGTACTTATAAGACCAAATCAGAACCACCTAGCTAATATATTTGGGGCTGTAGACACAATTCCCCCAAACGACCAGATCCAAGCTATAAACAAGGAATTACACCTACGACTTTAAGCTTTGTAATCAAAAAACCACTAGACCAATCGGGCGGACAACCGAACAAATAAGTATCAGAAAAATGTGGCACGACGCAAATAGGTAAAACAAGAAAACGTAAGAAACTATGCAATTTCTTAGTGTATTGCATTCTCTTGACAGACTAAATCGCATTTATAATAGTCTTGGGGAAGAGTTCATCTTACAAAGAGCTGACTGGGAACACCGAGAGTCAGGTTTGATTAAATTCTTCGGATTGTCTCGATCCTTTATTGCGTGAGCAATTCTTCAAGTATCCTTTAAGCAAGTCCAAGTACGAATACAGAATAGGAACTGCTTTTCTTAGACTGTTTTTTATATTCAGCTTCTTTTAAATACACCTATGTATTCATTAATCCCACATTCACGTTAACATAGATCAACAAATTGATATAAACGACACTATACGAACGCAAAGCTGAGATAAACCTTTTGACGCGGATGGGAGCGTGGGTTGAAGTTAGTTCATAACACGGGATTGTCTCTATGCACTTGCTATTCCCTCGCAAATCAGGGATTCCGTTTCATGAGATAAGTTTCGAATAAGTATTCGTGTTACGGTTATGAATGAACTATCTCTTGAATTTTGGCGACCTGCCAGAAACACTATGAATCATATGAATATTCCTCTGCCGAATATGTTTCATCGGTAATGTTGTTATCCCAACTGAATGTCGAGTCGACGTTATCGTTGTATCTGATGCGATCAATTGAATAAGTGATTTATATTTAAATTAAAAGAATTACAAAGATAATAAGCACAACCGCTATACTTCAAAAAAAGAGCGTACCTATTATTAACATCTTATGCTAGCGCAACCATAGTTAGACTTAAACCCGAATCCTTACTTGTGTTGAAACATGTAATAAGTTAACATTGTCGCATGTATGAAAGTCTCAAATTCTTTGTTCCTGTAATAAAAGCATTAAAGAACAAAGTTTGCGCATAAATGAGCCTTCAAAGTGGCCTGTTAAAAGCCGCAAGCCATGCCAATAATGAGACGTTATAGTCGCGGGCGGCGGCTTTTATTAGCACAGTAATACCTCGTTTTAGCTCAAGATAACATATCCGTCACCTTTACTAGGTAGTAGAACAATCAATTGGGAACTTTATATTATAGTTAGCAGAGTTTATTTGTCACACAGCATTTCCTATGATTAAGTATTCATAAGGGAAGTCACTTAATACTTAGCTACTTACAAGGTGAAGTGTTCCCCGAGGAAACATTACGAATTTATGTCGAAGAAACGCAGTCGTATGAAACTATATCACTTTCGACCCTCAGCGGGGAACCGGAGATGGAAGGGGTGACGATTCATACCGTAATTTGTAGCGCAGTAGTTCTGACTGAACAATCGAATTGATGCCAATTTCAATATAGTCTAGTGAAAGCTAACGTTTGTGACGTGAATTATATACTTACAAAGAAAATGTTACAAAGTGAGTCTTGGTCTTGTCGCTAAATAGTGATCTTACAAAGACAAGTTAAAAAATAAACAATAATTAATGGTCAATAATAAACAGTAAAATCACGAAAATCAGCAAAATCGCCACAATTTCGTGTACGGCCTCTTAAGAAACGGTAACTTTTACATGTGAGTAACGAAAATTACTCGTTCATTTATACAGTTAATTTTCGTTACTAACATGTAAAAGTTACCGTTTCTTAATTTCAGTCTTTAATTAGGTACAAATTCTTTGAAAAATACCCAAATAAGTACATGACATTGGTACCTATAAAACGAAAACAGAAGGAAGATGCACTAAGGGAGAGATGACAGGTGCAGTTTTAAAAGGTTTACACACACATTTATTGGGTAATTGGTGTCTCCTTCTTCTTTTATTCTCATATTCTTCTTATATTATACAATACAATACAATACAATACAAATACTCTTTATTGAACACCAAAAATAAAAAATAAAAACAGAACATGGAACAGTACATTTAAATCATAGGTATACAACAGGCGGTCTTACCGCTAAATAGCGATCTCTTCCAGACAACCTTGTAAGAGAAATAACTGAGGACACATATTCATGGCAGGGGGTGTAAACTAATTCGTTTAGAACTCAAACTAAATAACTACACGAAACAATTAAATTATTTCAATTTTGAAATTAGAACTATTTATAAATATACTAAATATAAATACATAAAATAAATAATTGAATAAATACATACTAAATACATATAATTATACATCTATATAATATATACATACATACATCCTCCAAAAACAGCCAAACAATGACAACAGACGAAGCATGAGATATAACAAAGAAAAAAAGTAAGGGAGATAATAGAAAAACTACGGAAGTGACTGAAAATGATCCTTTAGCTTGCTTTTAAAAATGGCAACAGACTTAGCACGTCGTACCTCCACAGGCAAAGCATTCCATAACCTTATCGCCTTGATGGTAAAAGAATTTGTGTAAAATTTAGAGGAAGAAAAAGGAACTGACAGGAGAAGGTTTTGGGACGCTCTAATAGATTTAAAATAATTGAACCGCTCCTTTAGGTAGCGCGGGGTTGCAGGGTTGAAAAGAATGCTGAAGAGGAGATTTAAAATGTGAAAGTTACGACGAGCACGGATTGTGAGCCACTTGAGCTGATTGCGAAAAACGGAGACGTGGTCATACTTGCGTAACCCAAATATGAGCCGTATGCACAAATTCTGAATACGCTCAAGCTTATCTAGTTGCTCCTCTGTGAGATCCAAATAGCACACGTCAGCATAATCTAGAATAGGAAGCAGTAAACTTTGAGCAAGCGCAATTTTCGTGGCAAGAGGCAGAAAGTTCTGAAGCCGTCTGAGAGAACCTACAGCTGCAAACATCTTCCTGCTAGTCTCACTAACTTGAGGTGCCCATGACAAAGTGCGATCCATGATGACACCCAGATTCTTAACCTGGAGAGAGTAAGGTATCAGAACACCGTCGAAAAAAACTGGGGGAAGATTCACAAAGTTGACTCTAGAAATTAGTTGGGAGCTGCCAATGACGATAACTTGAGTTTTAGAAGGGTTTACTTTTAGCCCAAACGCATTGCTCCAACTCAAAATTCGTTTCAAATCTTCATTGGCAGCGTCAACCACAGAAAAAAGACCGTCAAGCGTACCCTGAGTATAAATTTGAAGGTCGTCAGCATAAAGGTGATAAGAAGAGAGAAGGTTTTGTGTAATGGAATTAATAAAGATAGAAAAAAGCAGCGGAGACAGCACGCCACCTTGCGGAACGCCGGCCAGCGTGCTGCACCATGAAGATCGAGAATCACCTATCTTTATTCGCTGCCGACGACCCATTAAGTAGCTATGAAACCATTCAATTACCGCAGGAGATATGTTAAGGGAGCGTAGAATTCCAAGCATTATGTCAAAATCAACGGTATTAAAAGCATTACTAAAGTCTAGCAGTGTCAAAATCGTTAGTTTCCTGCTATCCATGCCAGCGCGAATGTCGTCCGTGATTTTGACAAGAGCAGTAGCCGTACTATGACCAGGACGGAAACCGGACTGAAAGGGGTTAAGGAGATCATATCTGTTTAAGTAGGACGACAATTGCTGATGAACAAGACGCTCCAGGATCTTAGATAAGAAAGGAAGAATGGATATGGGACGATAATCAGAAAAGGAAGCGGGATTAGGTTTTTTGGGAAGAGGGACAACTTCAGCATCCTTCCATAACGAAGGAAACTCATTACTTATAATGGACCTATTAAGGATACTAGAGATGATAGGAACGAGAAGGTCAAGCAAAGGGAGGATCATATTACGGCTAATGCTATCAACACCAACTGCGTTGGAACTGATGGATAGTATGCTCCTCTTAACATCACTGTCAGAGAATTGAGAAAAGGAAAAAGATGAAGTATCAGGAGTTGATAAGTTAGAAAGAAATTTTAGAGTATTGGCTTTAGCCGGACCATCAAATAAGGTAGAAGAAGAGAAATGCCGATTCAGCTGATTGATTTCAATATCTTTACTATCAGAATTTACTTGAGATTTTCCAACTCCTATAGATTTAAGAAACTTCCACACTTTAGCAGGATCCCCATTTTCCCCATTATCATATTTCTCTATATTTATGTTTAAATATTTTCAAAAGTTTGGATGCATCAGAGTACTAAAATTTAGCAAATTCATCCACCTAACACTTTCTAACAGAAAAAGAAAACAAACACTTTCTTAGTTTATTTTTTTTGCGGGAAGGAGTTAGTATTCACGCGTACGGCTCGACAGCAGTAGTTTCTGCTAGAGCCAGGCTCTTACGCCTCAATAACACTAAATACGACGCCTCGGAATTTAGGTCTAATTACGGAGTTATACAGAATGTGTTTGCTATACTGTAGCGAACTTACGGAGCCTAATTACACACGCGCTGGGGGTTTACAGCACACGGGAGTAACAGCCACGCTTTATTACCTACACTGAAATTGTTTCAGAATATTACATTGAACTAAACTGGCTTCATTAGAAAAAATATTAGCTCAGTTACATTTTAAAATTTCAGGAACAACGTTAGGCAGTCTGTTGAAATTATTTTCTCATTATTACTTACTGAAAAAATTGTATACTTATAATTACAATCAAAATGGCTTTTATGACTGCCATAGACCTAAAGCGTATTTAATTAATCAATCACTTTACAACTATTTATTTACACTTCTCGCCTCAATATGTAATATCTACATAATGTACTCGTATGTACACATACGAGTTAGTAAATAAAACAAAGTAAGCTTCTTTAGTGGGAGCGACAAAATCCATTATAATTAGATTTCAAAGGTTCCTGGTAACCGGATTAAATCCACCGCAAATAGTTACAGTTTAGGGGAAATTTAAGTGGGTATAGAACCGAGGGCACACTTACTTCGCACTCAGACGACATGTTTATTTAATTACAAATAATTAAAGTGACGAAATCATTACAATAATAATCAAAATAGACAAATACGGTTAGATTTCGGCACCTTAACCTTAACACGAGGCATCGGTTTATACCAGCCTCATACTTCAGGTCCGTGAATGACGAAACATTTAGAAACTAACATATTATTTTTAGCGTAAGTGGAGTAAATAAAGCGATGAAAATTGGCCCAACAAGCCAATTATAAAACTTTATCTAAACTTTTATCTGAAAAAAAAACTCCATTTCTAAATGAGCCGCCTTCGCACACATCAACATCCATCACTCAAATCATTTTATAACTTCACAACTTTGCGTCGGCTGACTTTACACTGGATCAGTCACAGTAACTAAATAAGAGCAAGAATCGTGATTATGCTCAGGAGATTTATTACCCTGATTTATCAAAATCCCAATAAATAAGGCCTCTTTTGTGTCTAAGAGGCAAGTTACCGTTATGAAGATTAGTCACAATTTGTTTGGAAAAAGTTCACTGATTGGTTACTTGATATGCCGAGAAATCGACTGCTATTCAACATACATACAATACAATAACGAACGATACTCTACTTTTCACTCTTCACACGTTTAGACATTTATAAATAATGTATTCTTTACTCCGGCTTTCCATGAAATCCTCAAACCGTTCTCAATTCAACCTCTCTCAAATCTTATTCTCCTGGTATCGACATTCAAATTTAACTGAAACGCTTACCTGTCATGTCATATCAATCCAACCAACAGCCTTACCTGTCCGAAGCAAAACGTTTGGACACTAAAGCATACCAGGAGCTTATTTTGATATGGTTTCATTTTCGATGATAGACGATCCGTCGTGACCTTTGATATGATACCTTTCTGAACATAGTTTAGTTGAAATCCAAAAGGATAATACATTTTTGCTCTTGAACAACATAAAAATCCAAATTGCTTTATGAAGATTCCATTGACTCCGACAGCTTTCACATTAGAAAATCCATTTATAATCAGTTTATCCTTGTGTTTGCTTATAGGTCAAATAGGATTCAACAATGCTGGCGCGAGATTAAATATCATAATGTGCGTACAAATAATTGACAATCAAAACTCACAAGCTATGCACAAGCCTCGTTCCGTGTGTGTTCAGAATTTATTTATTTAGTTAATCTTCTTTGCAAATTACAAATTTACAAATAAATGTAAAAATTACAAACAGCGGACTAAATGCCTAGCAGTATTCTCCAACAGTCAGTACCAGTCAACCACATGGTTAACAGAGAACAACCGATGGAATTAGAGATCCTAACTAAGATTTCAATAGAATATTTAGTTAAATAAAATATACCTACTTAATAAAAAACTACTACATACTCAAATACATACGATGCAAACAGTGTGTGATGAGATGAAGATGATTAGCCTTTACTCAAGTTCTTGCTTGTCTTTTTGTTTGCTGGAATCATTGTTGCATTGACTTCTGCACTCCCCATCCTCATATGCCGCATCCCTTAAATCATTTACCCGTTATACGTTTAAGCAGTGGCGCCTCAGTCACCTAAGAGCAACGATGACTGCAGAGGTACATAGCGTCGGTAGTCGTCTCGGTTTATGGGAGGAACTAGGAACAGTTCCCGCATAATTTTCGCATTTCGGGTGCGGCCGAGCGATAACCCTCGCTTGGGTTGTAGTCACTAACGCTCTTAATCATGTGTCATGTTTGAGAATTTAAAGTGGCATCTTTTTAACCGAATTCGTTAGTGTGAACGGTTTGTTTCAGTACGCAAGCGTGTGTATAAATATCGAGCTTATACCGCCATTTTACAATGGATAGAATGCCTAAGTATATGAATTACGAGTACAATAGGTAATGACTTTAGTTACTATTAAATTAAAAGTTTATTGTTTAAAGTTTTACAGCGCAACGAACACTCATTTCAAATCACTTTCTGTCTGTATCGTAAAGTCATACTTTTTAGATGAAGTACATGTATGGTTTATTTCAATAACAGCCGATGTAATTGTATGAACAAATATGTTGACTTGTGTAATTATAACAAATGTATTGAAACACAAACAGGGTTATTTAAACAAGTTTTGTTTTCTGTTTACTTTCCCCAAAAGACGGACACTTAACGACCTGTCAGTTTATTTAGTCTAATCAAAAAATTACAAGTTATACATTTTATTTGATTAAAAACAGACAAGGCAACTTATTTATACGCCCGAAGTTAAGGGTAGGTCTCATTTGTTCAATGGAACATGACGTCATAGAACAAAATTACTAAAAAAAAAACCTATTTTTTCTATAGAACTATATACTAGCTTTTCACCCGATTTTCATGCCATAGAACAAAATGAGATTCATAATCTCCCAAAATCTTCCATGAAAAGCTTGGCAAGTGCCACAATGTAAAGAGGTTTTATTTACCTTGTCCTATAGGAGAAAATGAGAAATAAAAGTATTGCATGTTCCATAGTATAAAATAAAAAAACAAAACTTATTCTGTCCGTTCATGTTCCATAGAACAAATGGGAACTACCCGAAGTTAATATAAGGCAACATTGACGAGAATAGGTAATGCACGTTATTAGGCTTGTACTATGGGTACTAGACAACGATAAACATAATGAAATAGAGAAATACATACTTATAAACGTAATAGACGTTAAATCTTACACGAAGCTTTATTTTCGACGACGTATGTTTGTATTAAGGTGAATATTATGAGCAGAGCCATGAATTCGTTCGTACCTAGACAGCAATAACGACGTAGAATTATTACATTTCTCACAAAACGTGTAATATGCGTGTCGTTTCAAGCAAGGAGCCGAGGGCAGAAAATTAAGTTAATTACGAATAGGTGTATTTTCTAATCGAAACGATTACAGAGGCTTAGCTTATAATTAAGAAAAACTGTATGGTCTAAACAAATTGAGGACCTAGAAATGACGCAATGCGCTAAAGTAAACGAATTTTAAAAAGTTTTTTTTAGTGAGGACGCTCCATAAAAAGCATTGCTGAATTAGAAACGGCGAATAAATCATTATACCAATAGACTACTCCCGGACTACAATTACTTTAACACGATTAACACGTTCGTCACAATACCAACGAATACAAGTATATGATAAATCCACGCAACTTTATTAACAGTACAATACTTAAATTTTTGTCAAATTCGTCGCCAGCGCAGCCTCTGGCGTTAATATCAAACTAAACAATCGTAGTCGTAGGTTTTAGGTAGTCGTAGGTAGGTCGACTTTATTCTATCATAAAGCCTGTCTGGGAAACGAGGCAAATGCTTTGTTTATTAGATTCCGAGAATTGTTTTGTAGTTTGACCAGAGACAGCATCGAATCTAAGGCTTGAAATTCTCGCGTAGATTTAGCGTGGATATCTTTGCGAGATTCCTTTAAAGGAATCGGCTACGAGTATTTTAGAGCAATTTAACGTTTATTTTGGGCATATTCCGTAATGATCCAAATTATTTCAACGAATTATCTTTGAATAGAACCTATTTGTTCTCTTCTATTGATTTACGGCTTGTGAAGTATTCTATTTACAGTCGAAACTCGGCGTCGAAATGGAAACCTCCCTTTGGGTTATTCTTCCTTCGAAGACCAAAACCGCATTTTAGTCTGGCACCCATACTCGTATGCCCTAGACATACCTACACATCTACAAACTGAAAATATGCATTACGGCTGCATGGCACGCGTCTCTAATTCCACTGATCTAATAGGTAATATAGTCAATTACTATCTATAATCAAGAAGCCTTAATTACAGTTGTACGTGCCTCTAAACCGATAATTAAGGCCGGCTGCACATATTGCAGATTCAGTAATGAAGTCAATGGTGCTTTCCATATTCCGTAATGAAACCGGGATTGTGTCCAATTAATTGTAGTTTGGAGTGACCACAGAGTGTCAGGCCTGATCATGCCGGGGGAGCGGGGAGGCCATCCGTCATCGCGCGCGACAGGGGGGCTGGCGGAAGTCAGGAGAGAGCGCGACGGCTGGTATATATCCATGTTCAATTGTACATATAAAACTCTTCCTTGACTGACTAACTGACCGACGGACAGACTAAGCAAAGCTTAAACCGACGAACTTTAACACTGTAAATTGGGAGGGTATATTTCTTGGGTATCTAGTAAGTATTTATAAATAAAGGTAAATGAGATCACAATTTCGTACCACTAATAAAATATGTGATATTTTTATATATTTAATATATCATTTATTATTAGAACGTTGATGAATGTTTTGTATTATTGATGAAATCATTAGATAAAATTACCTTTCCGACACCATTCAAGGATATATCCGCACGACAGGTTAACCGCAGCTAATGACGGATATATCAGTCACGGTTTACTGAGCAAAATTATACCTTGATTATGAACCCGAAGTTATAATTCGCACTGCCTTTCAACTGTCATTGGGGTGTGAGGGTCGTTGTTTGTATTTTACATGACATTCAAAATGTTAATTAACATAAGTACACAACGTGTGAAGAATAATAAGTGTTCGTACCAAAATTAGACTAGAAAGGAGCTTAGTTTATGGATATAGTAAAGGTTATAGCCATTGCAGTCGGAAAAACAGCTGAATAAAAGTTCAAGTAGCAATTATACCGCAAAATTGGATTACTGGTCAAATATTCCACAGAAGTGGCGGTATACATGCCATTCAACTTGCAGAATTACTTTAGTCTCAATAAATAAACTAGCCCCCAAAGACCGCTATTCGCTCGAAACCCGCCCCATGGCGCTAGTGGGGCAACTCCGCTAGCCGCCGGACGTCGACCTGCGGTATCGCGGATACTCCGGCGACGTATGGACAGACGTCTTTATATTAGACTAGCGTCGTTATAGTAACACATAATAGATGCATAGGGGTTTTGTTAATTTTTGTGTCTGAACAAAACTGAAGGCATAGAGTAAGAGGGTATCACAACGATAAAAATTCAAGTTGTGAGAGAAAATTCAGAAATGTGACTGAATGTGCGCGCAAGAAAAGTAAAACTGGCGTTATTAGGTATTATTTAAAAAAAAAAACCACTTTATTTATTATATTATGTAATAGATATAGTTAACTAATTTAACTCTGATATAAATAACAATTAATGTCCTAGTAAAATGAAAATTGATTATTGTTATACAATAGTTGCATAGGTTACTGCTTAAATTGTGATACAATAATCACCATAGAAAAAAAATGCTAAATGAATGTGTGTGGTATAACAAACCTCAGCAAAGTTCACGACGATGCCGCTCAACATAAAACACCACTGGCCGGCTAATTCCCACCGAATTCCAACCTTCCAGCACTGAATTATAACACTGACACATAAGATCCAATACAGGATAAGCCGGATCGAAGTTTATTACGAGAAACATGACCCGTAAAGCCAGATCTGAGCTAATAAAGCCTCCCCTGCAAAAGTACAAAGTGGCCAATAAAAGAAGACCCCTATTAAGGACTGCCCTCGGCTGGGCGCTGAGCATCGTTCTGGGAGACATCGCTGCTGTGTTGGTTCCTAATGAACAATAAAAACAAAGTACGATATAACATTGGTCTAAAATTTAAACGTATCTTTATGAACCAGTCCGTGTTTCTCTTTTTAGAATGGCCCAGCGTGGAGTTCAAATTTGTTTTGTTGATAACAGTTTTAGTCTGTCACAGACATGCACCGCTTGTCAAACATGTTACTAGCATTTCAGATCAGTTTTGATATTTTATTTAAAACAGAAATATCGTTGATACTGGCTAGGGAAGGGAATAGGAGAATAAATTAAAGATAGTAAGTGTTAGAAATTACAAAACATCACGGGGACCATTCTACACTGGTAGAATTATAGTGTGACATTTTAAAGTGACTTAATTTGCACGCTAATGGTGTGTATTTAGGACCAACTCGCATGGATAAATGTGACGGAGACGAACACATCCTTCAACTATACTATCAATTTACATTGAAGACTCATCACGTGACCTAGTTACGTTTAATGTCGACTATTCAAGCCGTAATATTCGCAATAAATGAGTCCTTTGACGTCCCTGAAAGTAGGGTGCCCTGAATAGTGCACGCGCGTCTTCGGAGAGTTCCGGTCCTAACTAAACGATTGTTGACAGCCAGAATCTCCTCATGAATAAAGCATGGAACGTTTCTAAATTTAACGTGGAATTTGGGGATTCTCCCAGGTATTGGATCTGTCAAAGCGTAAAATGTAACCATCTGTAATGTTCTTGCAGTGTAGCTTGGGGCCTGGAACATTTAGCGTAACGATCCTTTATACTTGTGAAAGTTGCCGCGATCGAAAGACGTAAGGTGGTATTGTAAGTGTGCCTTAAATATTATTGGCGAAAAATAACCGCGAACAGTTATTTTTATTAAGAACTATAGCGGTATATTACACTTATTGTCGCAAAAAGTCGACGGTTAAGAAATGCGATTTATTATTTGCATCATTTCTAAATGGAAACAATTTAAAAATGATGAATTAATGTAAATTAAAAGAATACATAGAAGTAAGTAAAAAACATACTTTGACGAGTATACGTAAACAATACAATACTCGTATAAACAAAATGTAATACTTACTTCTAATGACGTATTTAAATGGTGGTGGCCCATCTGGAACGACGTCAGGTATAATTCTCAGCCCTATCATTTAAGTCTGTGCCTCTTCTTTCTTGCTATAATCCGAACAACGAAACAGCTACGTCCTGAGTTCAACGCTTAGCACTCAGTATAAAAGCAGTACCTAACACAAATCAAGTATCAAAAGTGAACAACTCATATACAACATCATATTGTTTGCCTCCTAACTCATTAATGTCGGCTCTTCAGTTATTCCACGTCAGGGCAACGGCACGGTGCTGAACCTCTAAATGTTGTTACCGTCTGACAAGTGCTAAGAGCTATTTTATCCTGTAACAACCCAGACTGTCCTCTGGCCCGAAACTTTCCCTAAGGACTGAGGGTTAACTCAGGCTCCGACCCAGCGTCCCCCAGCCTAAATTATCCTCACGACACGTCGGAAATGAGGTCAGTTCCGCTGAATAGTTAAATTCAGGTTAATGGTCAAATCCGTAAAGTTTGAGAAACACATTGTCAGTAATTTTAATGGGACTTAGTTGGGGTCGAGTTGTAAGTGCCTTTACCCAGAACTTAGTTAGGTATGATAGTGATCTTTTATGATGCCGTGCACATTGTCTTAGATACAATGCTGCATTTTAAAAAACTAAAAAAAAGTAAGTAATAAGTAGTAAAAATAGTATTACATTATTGAACTTATATCTAAATGACTTCACCGTAGCGAACATTTACATGTGTTTGATTAAACATGAAAGAACACCTTGATATAAGTGTGTCAATTGTGTTCAAATCATTGTTGTCGACTTTACCTTAGGCCGCATCTCTCAAGGAATTTTACCATTACCCGAGTTGTGAGATGTGATAACCTCCAAATCACATAAAAACCTTAAAGACATCTTGAAGACATCAACAATAACTTCCTACCAGAGAAAGAGAACATTGATTTACCCGACTACCTAAGGTCGGATTTTTATTCCCACAGAAAAAATGTAAACAAAGTTACGTCACTGTCAAAGTGACATTTCAGAGGTTCTCAAAGTTCGGCCCAGCAACAAAAATAATACGAAGCTATCATTCGCTGGAACAGTGATATTAAAAATAAATATGAGAAATAATTAAAATTTAACAGAACAATTAACAAGAGTCACTGGAAAGCGATTACGACGAGAGCCCTAATTGTGAAGCGTGTAGTGACGTCTCACATCAATCAAGCGGCCCTCAACTTGTTGACCCGGGTGTGTCGAGTCAGTGATATCAGTGCAATAAGTAAATTATGCATACAAAAACAGTATTCTCGTTTTAAATTAATGTAACAAAGAGTTTTGTTGAAAATAAAGTTTGTCATTAACAAATTAAATTCTTTCATGTCCATTGAAATATATAGATATTTTATAGTAAGTCAATTTCTTATAAATGTGGAAAGCATAAATATTTAGAATGCTGTAAATGTTTTTCGTTAGAGGCAACGCCTTTGTTTACAATTTTTCTGCGAGAATAAAAATCCGACTTACATAGGCTCGCGCGAATAAAAAGTCACATAAGTTTGGCTGTAGGTAACTAACGTAAATTTTGAGCATTTTGTATTTTATAATTTTTATAAATAATTGACACCTCACGGATTCGGAGTCTGCGCGGGACTGAGCTCACTGTGTCGTCATGGAATCATAGCTATCATATTTACTCCAAACAGTTTGCCAGAATTATTGTCTAGAGGGAAGTCCATACGAAGTAATATAAACCTTGACCAGATACTTCAACTCTTAATATACTAATATTACTAATGCGACTTCAAGGGACCGGGGTAACATGATTACAAACAGCCAATTAGCATGTTGGCAGAGTCGTTGACTCGGTCCGCGCGGCCACGGCGTGCCCACTCGCCGGGAACGGGAGAAAGTCCGAATTGTAAACAAAACGCGGGAATGCACGTCAATTAGTTTTCAGTTTCTAAACAACGTGTTTGTTTTAGGTTAGTTATTTACAAAGAAGAGTAATAACTATCGAACGTAAGAAATTATTTACACGATAATTATGTTGATGAAATTGAGTTATTACTACATTTAGATACATGTGAGGAAAATTGCTATAATGCGTTTTTGCAGCCACGGCAACTCATTGCAATTTGTCAAGTTGAGTTTGTTTCGTTCATGCGTAGTTTCAGTATCATTTATAAGTCATAAAAGGAAGAAAATACTTATTTATTCACGTTTTAATGTTACCGTCGATTTATTCGGGTTCGGTAGAGTAATCGTAGTCAACGATTATATTTAAACATTATATAGGTTTTGGATTTTGATTATTTATGTAGAGTAAGTAATAGGTAGTATTCGTAGTATTTATACGTATGCATATTTATTTAACGTATTAAAACACTAATGTAATTCTGTAAAGTTTATCGGTGGCTCATGTGGAAGACGTAGTCTCCCAACAAAATATAGGAACGAACTGTATTTCATTGGCAGACTACAGACGGGGCTATTGCTGTTGACAATCATTTAAATGCGTGTTATATCACTATAGGGTCATATTCGAATAATATAATATAAGAGACATTGCCGCAAGGTCACAGGGGTAACTGGTATCTGGGTCACCTGTCCAAATACCCTTGAACTATTCAAATCCGAGTGAGAGTTGGACCACAATGGCCGCTTGGTAACGCATTTTTGATGTAGCCCTATCCCTTTCTGCCACTCAGAATTTAAAAGCAATAGAGCGAGAACGAATGCAAAAGCCGATATCTATGTTCATCAGGTGAGATACCTAGGGATAAATGGCACTTCGGTCCTTGAAAAAAAATAGCATAAAAGTTAAACACCTAGATCGTTGAGCTAGATTAACGAGTGACACATAAACTGTCAACTGTACTGTCAAAATTGTATGAAATTAACACAGACAAATACACGCGTAGACAGTTTACTTATAACAGAGACAAACACGAGGTGTGTTATAATAAGTTTAACGCGTATATCTGAGTATCTATATAGCTGACTGTAGCGTCGTTAGGTTACGTTAGGATAGACAAACGGAAAAACCGATGCAGACACGGTTTAAAAAAAAATGGCTAATTTTATTCGGGCTTGGTTTGATGAAAAAATTACAAGTAAAGCAAAGGTAAAAATATTTTTTTTACCTCATGACATTGAATGAAGTATCATTGGATGCAAAGCTCTTAAAAATAATTGTGCACTGTTACTATAAAATCTTTCGCTAGAGTTACATGTCCCTACAGCCAAAACCTAAAAACAAAACTTAAATAAAAACACATACTTATAACGAACATAACAGGAAAACTATCACGCCTAAAAATCATTTAAGACAGCAAGAAATAACTTTAAATAGAAATTTAGTTCAGGCGTATTGTTTTTGAGATAGTTGTGTGCTGTGATTGTTAACGAAAATTAACGTATCTAAATGTATTGCTAATTTTCGTGACGAAATGGAAAAAGTTAAATTTTCTTAACTTTGTCCTTAACGATGTACACTTTTTTTTGGAAAACGCCCAGGTAACAGCTTCAGGGCCGCTATGAGCATGGTCCGACATGCTCTTACCCATTTTTATTATTTAATTGAACAGTAAATTCTGCAGTAGTTGCTGTTAACCAGCAGAATGCAACCCGTGGGGTCAGGCTACAGGTCATTAGAAACATGTTTCGTAATATCCCGTCCACAGAAGCGATATATTCTCTTCATATTGGATTAACTAATTTAATTACCGAGTGGAATGCGCCATTAGTCATGCCTGGTGCAAGTAAGGGCAAAGGTTCATAGCCCGGCTCGCTAGCAGAATGCATAAACAGCTTTAGTTCTCCGTGCATTAACATTACACGATGAAAGTCATTGGCAAGTTGCGTGGCAAATTACAGGGAGACTCATATTGTGAATGTCATGTTCGCAAATGAAAGGATCGCTCTGTGATGGACCTTCGTGGGCGTTCTTTTCAACGCATATTAAATAAGATCAAAGTGACATGTAAACCACAAATTACGCCGAAAAGCATACTATTTAGTAAGTTTTATGTGACTAGTAGGTAATACATACATACATAACATCACGCCTTCATTCCCAGAGTGGGGTAGGCAGAGCTACAGAAATAACAACAACTCTAAAAAAGACTTGTTGATAATTCTGTAACCACATTTTGAACAATCAGGCTAAGGGGGCGTCCATAAATTACGTGAGGTGTTTTTTTAAATTTTCTGTCCCTCCCTCCCCCCCTGGTGAGATGTTGTGAGATTTCATTCAACCCCCTCCCCCATCCCCCAATCTCACGTGAGATTTTTCAAAATGTGGGTTTCTTAAGTAAACGCGTTGGATTGTTATTGTAAAAAGAAAAAAAAAAACGTCGAAGTATGAATGAAATTATTTTCTTTCGAACGAATTAGCGAATGATCTTAATCGTATTACGATTGATTACGCTTAAGATTAAATTTTATACATGTACAATCTGGATTAAATGAACCAAAATAGTGTTTTTTTTTTGTTTCAATCAGAAAAAAAATTGCGTGATATTTGCCGAGACCCCCCCTCTCTCCAACGTAAGATTAGATGAGATTTGACTCGACCCCCTCCCCCCCTTAAACATCTCACGTAATTTATGAACGCCCCCTAAGATGTTAACTAGTGTATTAGGCGATGGTACTGTTAGGCGATGGGCTTGCAACAGTTGCAACCTGTCAAGGTTGCAACTGTTGCAAGCCCATCGCCTAACAGTACTACAAGCCCTTATTCCCTTAGTCGCCTCTTACGACATCCACGGGAAGACATGGAGTGGCACTATTCTAACCCGGCAACCACACGGGGCAATAAATAATAGTAGATAATAAATTAAAAAATATCACAGGGCGATCTCATACAAATTGACCTAGTCCCAAACTAATTGTAACTTAGGCTTGTAGGGTGCTCGACAACGATGCAAATACTTATAATACATCTATACTATCTATACTTATATTATAAATGTAAAAGTAACTCTGTCTGTCTGTCTACTAGTACTACTTTTTATCCCCATGATTCGACGGCACCGGAGGGATTGCGATATACAACTTCTACGCGGACGGAGTTGCAGTAAACAAATAGTTTCAATATAAACCTTTGACATTCAAAATTTTGTTGGGTTAAAAGATAATACACGAAGTTCACTTTCTGTAGGTACAGAGTATCTAACTAGAAAATACTCTGTCTGTTGTCCTCGCGTGTGATTGTCTATAGATTCCCTGTTAGGGCTCTATTCAACTTGGTAAAGCCATATTGCTTTTGATATCTTACGATAGCTCTTATTAACTTGACAGTAATGGCGCCCGAGCCACAAACAAAACGATAACATATGAAAGGCAACATGGTTTTATCCAGTAGGATAGGAAAGGAAACAAATTAAGAAGAAAAAAATGCAAAATTGTTACAGTTAGGTAATAATTGCTCATTTTTGCTATCGGAGAAAAAGCCATTTTTGCGAGGAGTTTTTATAAAACTAGTTTGCGCGATCGATTCTTTGCACGAACCTTTTTCTATAAAAGGTCACGTTCTATAAACGTAAAGCCCATTTATATTCTACAAAATTATTGTTTTTAATTACAAAATGCATAATTTACGAGTTTCATGTTCAATATGTTCATGTCGCACATGCCATGTGAAAGTGATCCAGATAGCCCGTTATGGCATACATTATTTGAACTGGTTAAATTACGCTTTCGTTAACCTTTGTTATAAACTGTTGCCGCATTTCATTAACACAGTTTAACTTTTAAAGTTCAAATATTAACTATTGTCGTTAAATAAAAAAATAAAAATTGTTTTTATCCATATTCGGAGTAGAAAAGTTCGTGTAAACTTATTTAGGGATAAGGTTTTTGTGTGTAAAGCTAACACAACCACAGAATAAACAGAAGCTTAGGTCATCTTCAAACATAGGCATCCATATCGCGCGGCTTGTATGTGTGCGTGCCTCGACCGTACATAGACAGCCCTAGCGCGCGGTAATAGGTAACAGAAACTCCTAAAGGGCCAGAGTTGACCTACTGTACTATTTATACTGTGGCACAACAATGATTCTGATGAAATATTTAAGTACTAACTAAATAGAGCCAATTCGGATTTTGTTCTTAAATTTTAAATAACTGTAAACGTAAATGTATAAACGTCAAACTCCGTTCTAGTTAGACCAGTATAACTTTAAGCTGCCAGATATTTAAAATTCGTGAACGAAATTGGAATTGCTGGAAAAATATTTCTACATACTTATTATTACAAATAAAATAAAATATGCTGCAGCAATATACCGACTCACGAAACCATTTATTTTACAATGACAAAATCCATCAATTCTTTTCTACTCTGACATCCGTCAAATTCAAATTACATTTTTTTATATATGTCCAGTGTAGACTATCTGCAACATCCTCCAAACCACAAAGAAAATAATATACAGGAAAAACATAACAACCCCTCCCCACTCGACAAAAAAAAAACACTTAACAAGTAATTAATAAAAAACAAAAATACTAAAAACTCAGCGTAAAGTAAAAGTACTAAAATCCTGTTTGAGACTGTAGGTCTCCTTCATGTTTGGCCTCTTCAACTTTTTGCTCGCACCTTGTCCGTATCGAGATCCATCTCTTTTTATATGCCTCCGCCTCGTCTACTATCTTCTCGAATTCTCTTTCGTTGAATATTTCCTCCGAGTCCAAAGCGAGGTTGTAGATGTCTCGGTCTACTGCGAGCATTCTTTCAGCCACGTCTCCCAAGTAGGTACTCGTAGTCGCTTTTTACATCGGCCTTTGCGTCCTCACTTATTTTACTTTGCCGATCGCGTAAAAACTCGCCGCAGCTCTTTCCGTTCCCGAAGAAATCGGTCCATTTTATTTAGTCACGGTCGCCACTAATATTACAAATAAAATAAAATATGCTGCAGCAATATACCGACTCACGAAACCATTTATTTTACAATGACAAAATCCATCAATTCTTTTCTACTCTGACATCCGTCAAATTCAAATTACATTTTTTTATATATGTCCAGTGTAGACTATCTGCAACACTTATATTCACGAAGATAAATTTAAAGCTACATGTCGGTGTCACCGGCAGGCTCTCACAAAGCCCCACATCTTTAAAAAAGCTTTCATCAACCATATACAAGACGTTCCAAAATTTGCTGTCGTGGCAAATCGAAGAGCTAGGGCAGCTTGCTTGTCGCAGTATATCTGCATCGCTCGTGATCGCCAACGTTCGCCGAATGTGTGGAGCACCCATTATACGATAAAGGCGGCTGTATATAGGATGTAGGTGTACTTGAAAGGCTTAAGGCTCGAATCAGTGCGGCCCGCGGCCACGAGGTATCCGCCTCTAACCCAATTTGCTCGAGGGCCCTAAGTATCCGATAGTGCTTTCATTCCTCCCGGCGTATCTAAAGAATCTGGTTACTTTTGAGAGGGTCCAATTTTGAGTTAAGGGTTAAATTGTTTTTATACGAGCTCTTTCCTTACATTTTATCCTCGGACTATTTAATTAGCGGTTGCGTCGTTGGTGACACATTATTTGAAACTAAATAAGATTGTGTTAGAGTTGGTCATGTGTGTGTAAACATTTTAAGACATTTTTATCTTTCGCGTTTATACACCTTAAGATAAAAATGACTTGTCGTTAGTCTTTATCGTGTTATCTGCGGGTCTATTATGGTCGTGTTTGCTTGGATAAACGTGGATAAAACCTCTGTCTGTTAAATTTCATACCCATTATGTAAATGCTAGAGTGACAGATCTTTTATCCATGCAATAAAGGCGACCATAATACAGGGGCTGGTTAAACTATAATACAATTTTTAACGTTTATAAAAATATATCAAACGTTTCCTGAAGTCAATCTCATATATTCTCAATATATCCTTTAGCACGGCACATGTATTAAAAACATATATCTATATCCGGGCCAGTACAAAATATTCGATAATTACGTTTAAGTTTTGGCCAATATTAAATAGAAATTGCTCCTGCCAACTCAAACGCAAATCTTATCTGACAATCGTAACTTTTGCGCTTCTACAAAGAAATTTTACAATATTTTTTGTGAGTCAAGACAAAGACGATGAAATTGAAATAAATCGAGAAAGGCACAATTTCTCGTCGCAATTTAACCGAAATCTAGATAAAATTTTAGAACAGTACGCTATTAATTTTAAAACCCTTTTAAAGAGCTCCATCTTAAATTAAATAATAATGCTATCAACGGTTAACTCTAAAAATATACCACTTTTCACTTGTAGTAAGAGTAGAATCGAATTAGACGTCTATTAATTTAGGTTTACAAATATTTACAATTAGAGAACACTTATCTAGATTGGTCCCACCGAATATTAATAAATTAACGAAATGTAATATGTTCGAGAATTCCTCGGTGCCAAACAAACACGACTCAAACTTAGCAGTCTTCTATCAAATTAGCCTCGTCAACTCCAACAACCAGAGACTCCAACTTTTATTAATAACGCAAACAGCTGTAACTGATACGGGACAACTTTCGAGTGTTGGCAAATAAATCCATACTCAGACAACCGGTGCCCACGTTCAAGAGTTCCATGTAAAACGGAGCCGATGTGGTGGACGTGGCACAGAAGGTGATAATGTGCAAACATGTGAGCAGCGGCGCGCGCGCGTTTAACGAGGCGGGCAGTGTCGCCGACGCGGGAAATGAACCGGGGGTGTTCGTATGAGAATACTTTCGCGAGCTGAACCCATTGTAAATTAAAAGGTATATACTGCCGTAAGAAGTCAGCTAACGTAGTAGTTGAAGGATTTTATACTTTATTGATAAACATTATTAAATTTAAAATGCTTTATACTCTTACCATGCAGTTAGCGGCATTCTTTGGTATCATTTATTGTCATAGAGTTGCAAAGTGAACTTGATAAATAGGTTGCTGTTTGGTGTTTTTTTGGAACATTGGAACAGAAAACGTTTAATGTTGATAAAGAAATGGAAAGCGGTAACTTTAACTGACAGATTTTAATTTTATCTGGGGATTGGAAAAATCGACCCTTAAATGGACGCTGTTTTGCAATAATGTGTCAACCCACAAGTATTTAGCAAAAAAACGTCAACCTACAATGATCGCACCGAGGGTTGACACTTTATTGCTAAATACTTGTAGGTTGACACATTATTACGAAACAGCGTCCAAATATTGAATGGAAAACTAAACGGTAAAATCGATATTATAAATATATGCATACTCGTATTGCGGATACGTCTAAAAGATGTACACGCACCTATACCACTGATAATAAGGTATATGTAACATACATATATTTGGCGTTATGGCTGTGAAAATGTTCATAAAACACTGACACATTTGAAATGTCCAATGTCTACTTATCTTCAGACACATATTCGCAGTACAAAATTTCTCTCCGTCGAGCTTTAACTCGAATTGCTAAAATCTTCTTCGGCTAAGTAAGAACGGCAACACTGTTTGCGTATTAAAATAGCGCCGAACAAAAATGCGTTTATTAATCCACGAGGGCCTATAAATTATACCGAGACCAAACAACGAAAATGACGTCGCCAAATATTATTTTACCTAAATTATTCTTTCCTGTGAAAGCTGAGGTGCTTTTAGTAACAAAAGCTGCTGTTAAAAATGTATGGAGAAGTTGCAACACGCGACGCTGTGAAAAAACACGTCTGGGAGCGGTTGATAACATTGTAAGTAAGACCTAAGATCCCACGCGCTGCACCCGTACTATACAAATATTACACATTGATCACTCAGCGTGAGGTAGTTTTCTTACTTACAAGCGAGAAGTTTACAATTAAACGTGGCTAAGTAAAAGGAATTGTCAATGTAAGTGCCATAGTAATCCATGATGAATACAAAAATAATAAATAACGAACGCCAAACGTTTCCATAATGTAATAAACTATAGTTATACGTTCATGTGGTTATTTTCAGTACTTAAAATTGTGAGGTTATTTTATTTATACATAATGCGGTAACTTTTCCGTCCCCTTAAACCAAGTCCGATTTTTATGTTTTTTTAATATGCATTGCCTCATAAACCTCTAAATGGGAACAAATGGAATTTGCTCAACTGTAACTGTTTAGACCAAGAACTTATGGCGAATAGATAATAAACCGGTTTCCGTCAATTACATCCCATCGGATTCAATGCACTTTGCTACGGATATTTGTGACGCCATCCTCTATTCCCGAGAGATCTAACTACCATATACCAAATGTTCAGGCATAACTTCTTAAACTAATAAATGTAAATATACCTAAGTATTTTGCACTGTATACTAGTAATTGAAAGTGACAGCTTTTTGTCTTCGAGTTATGATCCCATACTATCTACGGAACGGTATCAGGGGCCGTAGTTAAAATGCGTAACGCTTAATTAACTATTTTAGAAAGTAGACAAAATGTATAGGATTAACGGAAGCTGATGAAATATCGCGTCGACCGCTACGTCAATTCCATAAATTTCGAGGCGATACAAAATAACGAATGTTCCTGTAATGTCTTTAGGTACATCCGAAACTTAGCGTAGCAATAACCAATGGTTTTTGGGGGTTAGACAATCTCAACGCTCAATTCAGGAAATTTATCAATTTGTGTAGCTCAAATATTGTGGCAATCTAAAGTCTTACGTAGTGTACCTAATCAATAATAACTTCTTAAAAACGACAAGACTTCACCAGAAAATAGTGTTCGGTGTAATAACATTTCTATGAGGCGTTTGTCGTTAATCACGGGTCGTTTCTGCGATCATGAACTGAGAGCATCCAAAAAAACAAAACAATTTAAATAAACGGCAAAAGTGGAGAGAATGATGTGATGACGAATAGAAGTAATCTGACAAACAGCCAAAAACTGACCTTTATTACCTTGCAATTTATAGAGATTCAGTAGCCCAGTTTTAAATGCAGCCAGTGTTTGAACACCCCGCGACTCAGGTTTGACAAATGACGCCATAATTCTTCTGTATGCCGCGTGACCAGAAAGCGGCGGGTTTCCCTAAAAACCCGCCATTATCATGACAAATAGCCACATTGACAGTCACGTACGGATCGCTATGTATCATGCGTGAAGTTTCTTAAACTGTGTGAAAAACAAAAGGTTTTATTTACATGTTGAAGAGGTATTTTAGTCTCCAGCAAATCTTTTTGTATCACGCTTTTATTAGATTCCCTTCGAACTAACTAACAGCGTTATAAAATCTTGGATGTCGATTTTAACCTACTTCTTATTTTCCGATTGAGTTAAAAATTTGCAGTCTTATGTTTCATGGGGAGCCTATCGTTTCGTCAATTAGGTTTTGGCAAACTGTTTCGTTTCCCAAACATATCATTTGACCAAACTGGTTTTTCCCCGAAACTGTAAAAAACTTCAGTACTTATTTCAGGACCTTCGTGTAGAAGAATATAGAATGATATGTTTAAAAAAGGCCGGATGCAAATATTTTTATATTTGATTCGAGTTTACAAACCCCATTGATCCAAATCAAAATTACAAACAATATAACCCAAAATCATATCTAAAACTGAATATAAATAGATGTTGAAAAACAAACATGCTAGAAACCAGCACCGTTTAAATGAACGTTGGTTAAAAACACCAAAAACTTGTCGTCAGCGGCCTCAAACAGTACCAGTGCGTGAATTGAAGTGTTTCGATGGACAATGCTGGGCTTTGTCGCTCTCACTGAAGCAGAAAAGCACAAAGGGGGTATGGTTTCGGAATTTCAACCCATTGTTTTGGTCGTGCTTTCAAAATGAAAATTAAATTTCGAAAAAATTAAGAAATAAATAAATAAACACAAAAATGACCTAGTCCCAAACTAATCTCTAGGCTTAAGAGTCTGAAATATTTCACTGCTGGGCAAAAATGTATCTACCTATTCTTATTGTGCACAGTCTCTCACCATTCTTGACTGGAGGTAAAAAGTCTATCTCGAGATTCTATTGCACTCATTTCGTACACACATGTACTTGTTGTTTAACGATATAGTAAACCGGTGAAATTACTAGCATAGAGGCATTCCATCTTACTTAGTCCTCAGGGTTGGCAACGCATTCGAGGTCTTGGGATTATAGTCTTGAGAATTCAAATGTCTATGGGTCTAAGATTTCACTTACCATCAGGTGGCCTGAGAGCTCGTGTGCCTTCTCCTTAACATAAAAAAAAAAAAAAAAAAAAAAAAAAAAAAATAGTAAACGAGTGTTTTCTACATTGCAAGTACACTACACTGGTATTTAATTCTTCCATAAGCTTTATCCTCGTGAGACCCGGTGTGTGGATGTACATAATCAAGGCAATTTAGTTTAACTATATTTTTTTGGCCGTAAAGCTCATTTTTATTTGTTTCCAATTTGAAAATGGAATTTAAGAGCAAAGGTAACTGAAGTTTATTGCCTTTCTGGTAGATTCAAATTCCCACTCACAAAAATCTTGTTTGTAGTATAGTGGGCCTCACAAAATTATAGAAAAAGCAAACGGGGCAAGTAAAGGAACTACTTGCCCCGGAATATGGAAATCATATAATTTTTTTGGATTTAGATTATGTCGCCCTTATTTAATGGGTTTGGATAATAATTTAAAATTCAGATTTCACATGCTTCATTACGATGACTTGATATTCATGCTGGGGGCTCTTTACCACTGCGTTTTGGCCCCTATTTCAATCGTATTGTAGTTATAACTCCTTGTTTATAACACTAATAAAAATAGAAAATAACATACATTCTGCCGTAGACCGCTTCCTGACTTGGCGGTATGCTTGCAGTAAAACACGGAATCGGCAAGGGTTGCTAGGCAACCAGTGGCATCTAGCAATCAATGCCCAGCTTTTATGCCGACTGCATGTTTTACTGCAAGCATACCGCCAAGTCAGGAAGCGGCCTTACTCAGGCACATTAGACAGACAATCTACTTACTTTTAAACCAACACGATTTAACTTTAAATGGGGACTGAACCGCATAATTAAATAAAAAATTACCTCGACGTGTCAACTGTGCTACAACCGCCGTGGTCACGAGAGTACTGAAGTGGGTGTTCGTATGCTTGTCGTGCAGGTTTTTCGACCTACCCACACTTGGGCTGGGATTCTACACGGTAATAACGATATCGTCTTTGAGGTGTTTTCGTATTGTCAACGTTTTGATAACTCTTTATGTCATTTACAATAATGGCGACTGTTATTACCGTGTAGAATCCCAGCCCTGGTCTTGTTTTTCTTTACTCGCAATGTCAGCCAACACACAACACTAACAACATCCGACGATTTATCCGAAGATACGTCCTCGCTTACAACTGGCTGGATTTTACGTAGTCACTGGTCTATACCCACCTTCCCCGTTGCGATGCTTTCTGATATTAACGGTATCACGTACCATTAATATTATATATAAGTACATACTTGCATAAAAATGGCCTTCAGTTAAAAGGACTTTAGGACTACGCAACTCAATACAGTGCTTACGTCATACACACTCTTAGAAACAAAAGTGGTCTCTCCTGTGGTCAATAGTTACAAGCTTGTGTGCATATACGTTATGTTTTTATGTGATATGTCTAAAGCAGTCCTGACGGCGTTTTTGCGAGAATGGTGTAACAGGAAAGACGGTAACCTAAATCTGTGTATGACCCGGTTTGGTCCCGACTCCAGTAAATGCTCGGCAATGTTTATTTTACTACACGATAAAATCCCGTTTTATAGTTTTACGGCTTGTTTCACAATCGACAAGTTAATTCATCTGTCACATAAAGATAGCCCTCTGTCTATTTTCAAGTGTAAGAAAGTGAAAGAGCTTTTATTTGACAGATATGCTTTACATGCCGTATAAAAAATCGTCGCTAAGGGATGACTTAATCGTAAATAACTAAATCTGAATAGTGCCATTCCATGTCTTCCCGTGGATGTCGTAAGAGGCGACTAAAGGAATAAGGGCTTGTAGTACTGTTAGGCGATGGGCTTGCAAAATGTCACTAATACACTAGTAAACATCTTAGCCTGTTTGTGCAAAATGTGGTTACAGGGTTACCAACAAGTTCTTTTAGAGTTGTTGGTATTTCTGTAGCTCTGCCTACCCCACTCTGGGAATGAAGGCGTGATGTTATGTATGTATGTATGTAACTAAATCTGAGTGCGGCCTGTGACTTCTAAAATCATAACTCTCCTTTTTCTTTGCAGCAGTCGGGTAGACACCATGTTAGAAGAAGGGCCCAGATCAATATTTGCAGTGACATACCATTTTTTACTGGCTTTAACTTTATCGGTGTCAAGCCAGTGTTAAATAACAGGAATTTACGACAAGAAAATAATATTCGCTGAAATAATTTAAAACTGCTTTATTAATTTACCAGCTAATTAATAATATCAAATATTTTGATAAATTTCGACCTACGCATTAAGAATTCAATGTTTTGGAAAGGGTTTTGGTATTTACGGGAACATTTCTTGGAATTGGGAATTCCTTGATGTTAGGTACCTATAAACTAATTACTGTGCCTTACGAAGTTCAGGAAAATCTTGAACTTTCGCGACTCACCTCGGGGATTAAAGTCGACCTTAACACAAGTCGTAACTAAATTTAACATGGTTGTGAAATATAACTCAATTCAACCTTCTAGAATTCATTAGATTAGCAACGATATTTGCAAGGGCCACTTGCAGGAAAAAGTTAAATCTAGTTTTAGTCTGAAATCTGAATTTACGACTAACTTCTCCATACAATTTGCCACTACTGAATTTCAGCATGAATGTAAGTAAACTTATATTTTTGATACAACTGACCCTAAGTGAATCTTTATATGGGCTATTTAAGTCGAAATGAAAACCCAACCGTATCACAAGAAAAATTTGTTGCCTGTTTTCAATGTAAAAAAAACTTCAGTTGTTTATGTTGCTACGCCGCACAGTGGGAGATCGGAGGAAAAAAGTCCCATTTCGCTAGGTTCTAAAACTGCATTCCGGCCATAATTTATGTGAAATAAAGGGGTCTATTTCACATAAATTATGGCTAAGTTAATTCCAAAGTATTTATCTAACAGGTTACTTATAAGAACGTTAATCAGCTGTCTAACTGGACTAGACTGCGCGCGTTGCATTTTATACGAAATTGTATGGTTATTTTGAAATGTGAAATCACTAGTAATAAGGCGATATTAATAAAATAAAAATAATAACAATAACAAACCATGTTTTGTACTATTGGAAAAGTATATTTGCGTTCGTGAAAGGCCACGTGTTTTTTTATTGTTTAATTTTTTATGTGGTTATCGATTTTCATCAGGTTTTTGTAAAATAAACGCTTGTAACTGTCTTGCCATCCACTGCCTTCCAGTGAATTGTGTATCAAAACATTCTTTGAAGTCTTAGCTATCATAATCTATTAGTATTAGCTGCTACAAAGTGCAACTTTAAGAGATATCTTAATTACAACTAATTAACCTAATAACTCCTGTTAAAATGCATGTTTGCGTAAACCTCTTTAATGATGGTAATTGACTAATATATCAATGAAAAACATTAAAATAGGGTAGAATAATATATTTATATTCATTTTCGGGTGTCACATCAAGAAAGTAACATCGAATTTAACCATGTCTACTTTCAGCATTTCCAATAAGGAATTAGTTGATATTTTGCTTTTAAGCGGTCGGGAAGTGCACAAGTGTCTCGAAAATATCAAGACCAAGTACTCTGCTCTTGTTGATGATGATTTGGAGCAAGTTTATCGTCACCTAAGCCTGCATTTCATACCTGCGTTTTCAAAGAAGTGGAAGCAATCGGCCAGAATTAAGGCTAAGTTTTACAATAAAAATGAAGCCTGGTTGCAGCTGGCATTTACTTTGCCGGCATCTTCGGCAGCAGCAAAGAGTCCAGAAGAAGAAGAAGGCGAGCCTGGACCTTCGAAGCGGTCACGAATGGGACGTCCAGAAAAATCCTTTCAGGAATGCTGCGACCGCACAAAGCGCTACAAAGTGAGGACTTTATGCGACAATTACCATCAAGAGATGATTATGAAGGCTGCTAGCAATCTGGAAGAAGAAAAATTAGACTCTACCAAGTTTTCGCCAGAGCAAGCATTGGCATTGTTCTTGGATGCCTCTTTGTCGAAGCATCAATACGAGATTATAAAAAAGCGACGCAGGACTGATTGGACAATTAACTGAAGAGGCGCAAGAAGCACGGAACAAGGACTATTGCCATTACAGGTTGCATCATGCCAGAAAGTGCTCTCGGGAGAGTAACAATATTGATGTTATTAACATGCTGTTGACTTCATCTGATCCTTTCATATACAACTTAAGAAAGGAACCAAAAAAGAAACATTTTCCCTTAGACGAGGATGCAAAAAAACTACTCAGTGACGCCTGAACGTCAAGTGTTTAATTAATTATAGTATGTATATAATGTATTTTTAAAATATAAACTTTTTATGTTTTCAATTCGTAGAGCTTTCATTTTTAATAAAATATACATTTACTAATTACAAATGCTTTTTTTTCTTATTTTAAGCCTTAACTTCCATAGAAAACCCATTTTTTAATCACTTCACTGACTGATAAACACTAATGATGTTAAATCTTATTATAATCACTTAGTCCTATCATAATATTATCATAACACTAATTATTAACAGTAATAAACAACCGTAAGGCCTTTTTTCCGCGCGCCCATACACCGTCTCCCACTGCGCCGTAACCCCGTTGATGTCTTCGCGCCTCGTAGCGCTACGAGACGCTCCGTAGCTAGCTACGCGTGGCTGGTGACTCGCTTCAGCACCCATACAAGACATAGTTTTGGTTAAATTGTATTCGATCTGGGCCACTATTTGCGTTAAAATGATATTGCGTTTGTAGTGTTTTAGTTTCGTCTTTACCTCGGCCACCATTGCTGTCAAGCCAAGTACATAAAAGAGTTATCAAAACGACGACAATACGGAAACACGTCAAAGGCGATATCGTTTTACCGTGTAGGATCTCAGCCCAGGCCCTATATTCTACTACGTTAAATCCGTATTTCTATTGACATGTTATCGCATTTTTTTTAAGCCACCATTGCAGTCAAGTAAAAAAGAGATTCGTCAATTCGCCGAGTAGAAGGAAGCCCAAATTTCCATATTACTACTCAAATCTATCTGGTAGATTTATCCGCTTTCATTTTCTCTTGCTTTGTGTAAGCCTGAAAACCTACTCCATTTAGAAGCTTTAAATGTGAAATACATTTCTTTTGATGTCGGCTTAGTAAATATTTAATAAAGATAATCTGTTTGAAGGAATAAACAAAAACACTTTCGCATACTTAATATACTCGTCAAACGTAATCGTCATGTGAAGTCACAGGAAAAATCTAGTGGGCATATTGACAAATTGGTACCGATTACATAAATCAATTTCGTATCCCGGATTAGACGCATGACGGATGAGATTTGTTAACTCCGGGCCGACGATGATCCTGGGATTGGCTCCGCTCACTCATTCCAGGCACGTGTTCTTGCGTTACAAGTGAAACTTAACAAGTTCTTTTTTTCGATTATACAAATACAGCATTCAAATAAACAAATTTGGTGATGGCATGGAAAAGGCACACGAGCGAATGACACGGTGGCCTAGTTGGAGTCACCCTGCCTCCGAAGCCAGCGGTCTTGGGTCCAAATCCCGGTAAGGGCAGATATTTGTGTGATGAGCGCGAATATTTGTTCCTGAGTCTTGAATGTTTTCTATGTATTTAAGTATGTATTTCTCTATATAAGTATGTTTATCGTTGTCTAGTACCCGTAGTACAAGCCTAGAGCTTAGTTTGGGATTAGGTCAATTTGTGTGAGATTGTCCCGTGATATTTATTTATTTATTTACATAGACCACCTGATGGTAAACGGGATCCGTACATACATTTGCTTTTTTCAAAGCTACAATGTAAAGATAGCAATCCTAAGGCTGCAAATGCGATGCCAACCCTGAGGTCTAAGACTTTGCACCGACAAACGTGACAGATATCCGTCGTTGGATCTGTGACGGGGATACATCCGTCAATGGCGATAAATAAGTTTATTTGTTCTTAAAATAAAATCACACTTTGGGAACCGCGGTCTGTTTTTATGGCAAATGGACTCTGAAGCTCATAGATATTTGGAATACGCTATTTACTACTGAAATGAGTTCAGTTAATTACGTAGGTTAGGTTAGATGTTTAAGATACCCTGCAAACATTATAGTTTCAGCAGAAAATTGTGTTCGATGAAATGAATTTCAATGAAATGATACATGCGACTCTCATCTCGGTGTATGACCGAACAACTCGTTTACCGAACAATTATGTAAACCGTCTCACAGTCCCAAGATACAGCCTCAGCCCGGTTCGAAACGTTTTTTTTTTTAATAAATTTAAAAATAAAAGTTGCCTCTCCTGTGGTCAATAGTTACAAGCTTGTGTGCATATACGTTATGTTTTTATATGATAGGTCTAAAGCAGTCCTGACGGCGTTTTTGCGTTACCTTAAAAACGTTAACTTTCGGTGTGTCCACAGGAAAGACGGTAACCTAAATCTGTGTATGACCCAGTTTCTCCTGTTGACAGAAGCGTATGGGGTTAGTGCTGTCTATGGCTGTAACACTCTCGTGGTCAGTATATTTATAATGAGACTTATGAGACTGTGAAACCAATAGACAGCCGAATACAACATTAATACTCTACTCGTAGCTTTACTGTATTAGCTTTTAAGCGGTGGTAGGACCCTGTGCAGGGTCCGTCCGGATCGTTACCACCATCTTATCCATTAACCACCCGCCAAGCAACAGTGTTCGCGTTGTTGTGTTCCGGTGTGGGCATAAGACAACCGGTGAAATTACTAACATAGAGGCATTCCATCTTAGTCCTCAGGGTTGGCAACGCATTTAAGGTCTTAGGATTATAGTCTTGAGAATTCAAATGTCTATGGGTCTCAGATTCCACTTACCATCAGGTGGCCTGAGTGCTCGTGTGCCTTCTCCTAACATAAAAAAAGCATTAACAACATGATATCGATATAAAAGCAAGACGTACCTAAACCAATTTGATAAAAACCCAGATTATTTAACAAAGATATGAACTACGTTGCCTCTGTAGTTTTCAGTTTTACGCTAGTTTTGTTTTACGTCGGCCGATTTTTCTTTAAGAACCCTTTTTAGCACAAAGGTGTCAACTTGTAACTTAATCCTTTATCCTATGAATCTGTCGTCGTTCGCTGGGTCACCTCTTGTATTATAGCGCTGAGATAAGGGTCTCAGTGTTAACAAACTGACTTTAGCGGTCAACAGTTTGGCGGGGGTTCTGAAGGTCTTACGGTCTATTCGGTTTGAAAATTACTTCTATTGTCACTATGTTTACGCTTTTAACAATTTAAGATGAATGCCATTGAAAGCTGATAAAAGATCGCAAACATTTTATTTCTTTTTACGGATTTACACTAGCTGTATTTTTAGATAAGAATGATTTACCCTTGGTAAACGTGTCGCTTAGGTAACAATATTTGTAGGACCGAGATTTACTAAAACAATGCCTTAAGTAAACTCACTGTTTACCTAATTACTATGAATGAAATACTTACACATTTTCAAGCGGAGAAAACTTTAACGCATCTACTCGTTCATTCTTTGCCTATCTTCCTCGCACTCATTTACATATTTTAATTTCATACATTTTTTAATTTGATATTTTCTTAAGTTTCGTTAATATTTTATGTCAAAATTTTGACAACAATACCATGACAGCTTGAATTACATTATTCCTAAAGCCCTAAGTTTGTACGCTCCAACCTAAACAAAGGGCCTCAAAGTTGATCTCAGAAAGAAATCTCATTAAACTGTCCCAGTGCTGATTAAGGGCCCGCTCGAGGAATACTGATCCGAGGTTGGACAAGTGCCTCCTTAATTAACCATCCCGCTACTATTAAACGCTAGTACTCGTTTTCCTTTCTAAATGGTTCTGACAGCATTTAACACGAAGGAAGGACAAAAATAATTAATGATTTCTAATACGTGTAACACACATTGATAGGTATAGGTAAGGTAGGTTGGAAATAAACGAGGCCTCGTGTGCTAGTGATAACAGTTAATTAAGGCGACATATTTTAAATACAAAAAGAGTATATTCTTAGCTTACTCTTGATAGCCAACACCAAATTCATATCGTACAAACGTACCCCGTACGTAGACCGGCTGAGATTCTACACGGTAAAAACGATAATGCGTTTGACGTGTTTTAGTATTGTTTTAACTCAGCCATTACTGTCCAGTAAATAAGAGTTTTAACGTTGACAATACGGAAACACGTCAAAGGCAATATCGTTTTTACCGTGTAAAATTTCATCCCTGTAAAGGTTTAATTTTACCTGCCTATGCTTTTCATAGGTTGCCAGAGCCAACAACAAAACAACTAATTACAAGCGGAAGCCTCTTTCTAACTCCTTTTGCTAGAAATGGAGTTCCGCTTGTAATTTGTAACTTGTAGCTTTACAAAACAGGGCCCAGTGTAGGCTGGCTAACTGTCGTGATGAATTAGATGGAAGTTCTATAAGTTTCTTTTTAAAGCAACGAAAAGGCACACGAGCACTCAGGCCTGCTGGTAAGCTGGATCTGAGACTCATTTGAACCATTAAGACTACAGTTTTTAGGGTTCCGAAGTCAAACTAGGAACCCTTATAGTTTCGCCATGTCCGACCGTCCGTCCGCATCCTTGCGCAGAGAGTCGCAGTACTAGAAAGCTGTAATTTGGCATGAATATGCATATTAGTCACGCCAACAAAGTGGTATAATAAAAAGTAATAAAAATTTTTTTTTTAGGGTTTTTCTCCTACACGTATCTTGGGGATGTTTTTTTTTCTCGTTTACCCTATAGTGTGGGATGTCGTTCATAAATATAACGGGTTTGTGAAAACAGTTTTTCGTTTAAGTAATATGTTTATGAAATATGCTTCAAAGCGCTAATTATTGTTAGACTCAAGTGTGTCCCCCCCCCCCCCCCCCTTCTACAGCCAAAAGTACAAATACTAAAAATCAGAAAAGAAAAAAAGAGCATATAACGAATTTTAAAGGAAAAGTATCACGACTAAGTAGACATCATTGGTTCTTGAGATATGGGCGATTAGTGTTTATACCTACTAAAATCATCTAAGACGACACCAATTGACTCTAAATAAAAAATTAGTTATTACTTGTTGATTTTTATGTTTGTAGTAGGTAATTAACGGCTTCGGAACCCTACACTGAGCATGGTCCGACATGCTCTTGCCCGGTTTTAGACTTAAAAATGCGTTGCCAACCCTGGGGACTAAGATGGAATGCCTCTATGCTAGTAATTTCACCGGCTGTCTACCCTCACACCGGAACACAACAATGCGAATACTGCCGCTTAGCGTGGCGGAGATGGTAGTACCTATCCAGAAGAACCCTGGAGACAAGGTCCTACCATCAGTCGTTCACGCGTTCACCGAATTAGGAAGAATTCAATTGTATAATTCGTCGGTAAACAATCACTTTCATTTATTTAAAGGAAAAAGTAATCAATAATGGCTTTTAATCGACGAAATATCCTGTTTTTAATAATATAAGTGACAAACTTTAAATGTTCCCTAAATAAAGATTGTAAAAGGTCAAATTAAATGTTTAGAAATTGGTTATATTTCAGTAACGATCCCCAATCAGTTATTCTATTATTCCACCGATTTCAATATCTACGAGTATTTAATTTGTATAAAATAACTGTTTACCGAGCTAAAAGCTCTCTAAGGCTGCGTAAGCCCTACATTAATGAGACTCGAAAGCTCAAACCGAAGAACTCGTAAAGGTCACATTTCTTGCCCTTTAACTTTATTAGAAACTTAACGAATAGTCTATAGGCTATCATTAATTTCGCGCATTCTGATTAATCCAATTGAAGTTTGGAGTCAGTTTCTCTGTCACTCTGCAGTATTTGAACATAGGAGCAAAAGGGATAAATGATGAAGTTATGAATTTAATAATTTTGAACAGCTGTGCCTTCGCTGAATTCACTTATCGAACTTAAACGGCTTAACCTTTGATTACCTCAATAACTCCGGCGAGCTTTCATATTGAAGCTCCTCTAATAACCATTGAAATGTTCCGTAAGATTTTGCTAACGAATATTGTATTTTATGCAAGATAAAGTTAGTATAACTTTTTGAGTGGAGGGCGTTAAGGTGGAGTTCCGAGGCCGACGTTAATTCGGCGCGAAATGTTAAAATTAGCGACTCGTAACGATATAATAAAATAAACAACATAATTGTTTGTATGTAGGTGTATGGTAGAAAGAAGAAGAAGAAGAAGAAAATCGTTTATTTGATGCAAAACACAAACTACTAAACTACTAATAAATGAAATACATTTGGAGATTAATCAGGAATACTAAACTTAAAACTATTTTATAATGCACCATAGGTACCATATAGCTAAATATCATGTTAAAAATTAGGTTGACCGTAGAAGTAGCTGCACACTTTAATAGCTTTTTGCTTTAACGCCTTTGACAAATTAGTGCAGCCATTCAAACATGACGTTAAAGTTATAAAGCGCTAAATGTGCAGCGCCACTTATATTATAAGGTAAACCTTACATACCGCTTTGTCGTACCTACATAAAAAGCTTCCTCACGCATTTGGCATCGCGGCAGCATGACGTAAGCGCAGCGCTTTACTATTATACTAGCTTTTTCTAGCGGTAGACAGGGAATAGACAATTTAGTCGGGATAAAGAGTATCATATGTGCTATTCCAGACTATATACCTCTGTGCTAAATTTCATCTAGATCCGTTCAGCCGTTCTGGCATTATTGAGTAGGCAACAAACATTCAAACTTTCGCATTTATGGTATTAGTAACATAAGATATATTTATATACATAGTAATAAGTGATATTGAGGTTTGGTATCAATAGTGCAGTTATTATTCATTGACGCAACATTGCTGTACGCCACACAGTAGCGCAACGGGACCACAAACAAGGTGACTTGGCGTTTACATTTCCACAGACAATTTTTATGTCCTTATTGGGAGCTTATCCTAATTATTAATATACTATAATAGACAATGCATGGGAAATTAAGTCTTTGACAAAAGCTATGTCTTCACCAAACCTGTTTTCACGTGTTTTTTTTAATATTTGAATAGTGTTTTATTTAAAACAAATTAATAATATAAGTAGCGTGGTTCGGAAGTGCTCCTTAAGGCCGCAATATTTCAGCACCATCAAGATTAGAGCTGTATAAAGGTTGGTGAAAGCTTTTGTTGTTATCATATCTTATTTAAACGAGAAAAACCCTGACAAAGTTAACGCAGATAAAGGTGATGCTGAAAACCGCGTAATGAAAATGTTTTAAGACATATTTACGAGTACTTATTAATAATTAACGTGTGGAAAGTTTTATAAGAACTCCTGGTACTAAAGAAGCTTATTACTAAAAATATAAAATAACGTTAATAAAATTTCCTCTTAATTAATTGACTAAAATAAGGAGGAAAAATGTTTCGCTTCATGTTAAAAAATAAATGTTTAATATCAACGCTAGAGGAAATTTCTTAGAAGCGAATGCTTCAAGATTTTTCCAAGCAAAGCTCTTTATTATTAAATAAGGTATGTTAAACGAAATTATACAAACACGCCACAAGCAAACTGTTTGTGTTTTATATTTAACCAATCTATGGTAGGTAGGTACTTAACCAGGGCCTCTATTCTACTGTGTTAAATCGATATTGCGTTTAAAGTGTTCAAGTATCGTTTGTAACTCGGTGGCCATTACTTTCAAGTACATAAGAAGTTATCAAAACGTTGACAATATAACACGTCGAAGGCGATATCGTTTTTAGCCTAGGGCCTCTTATCAACTCGATAAAGCCATATTCTCATGTAAATAAGAGCTGTAAAACGATGACAATACGGAAACAAGTCAAAAACAAAGAGGTATCACCGTGTGGAGTCTCAGCCTCGATAGAAGTCAATCCTGTACGCTTAGCACAAGTTGTATTTTCTCTATCGTTACAGACTATATGGAAAGGGAGATCCACTTGTGCTAGCCCTCCTGGGCCAGTATCATGGTCGCCTTTATCGCGGTTGATAAGTATCCGTCACTCTCGTACTTACGTACTGTTCAGAAAGTGACAGCTGTTTTATGCACATCGATGAACACGTCCATAATAGGCCCGCTGGGCCACAGTGTAGGAATAAACCAGTGACTCGACTTCGAACAAACGCCCAAATCGGTGCACTCACACATTGACGCGCCGCTACACGATGCCTAACCCTATATTCAAAACATCTTGTTTTAATTTTTACACATTTTGTATGCAGCAAATGACAAATTTTAACGTGACGTTTTGAATATAGGAACCCAGGGTGAGAGAACTTCGGAAGACGGTCAGTTGCGGTTGTCATACAGTAAGTTTTCTTTTGTGTAGTGCCCCGCCCGCAATTCGTGATCTTTTTGAAAAATGAGTCGTGGACGATTTTATTATGCTGTTTATGGATATTTAAACTCTTCAATTATAAAACCGGAGCATTCGTTTTTTAAACTTTCCGCTGATATCGCAAAGTAAGAGAAAATATAATTCCTATATTAAGGTATTTTGAAATTTTTAAATAAGTAACTATTGAACCAAAATCGAAAGGTACAGGTAGAACAGAATCACAGAAATAGAAATCACACAGAATGAAGAAGTAGCCGTCATTTTGAACTTCGTAGGTAGTTCTTAGCGAATTGCGTTCAAAAACGATATTATGGGATTTCACATGAGTTTAGACTACGAATCTGTAGTCATTAAGAAAAATGGGACGTTCTCAGTTATTTGTCAGTAATGGCGGCCGATTTAAAAACAATGCTAAAACACGGCAAACGCAATATCGTTTTAACCCGGTAGAATAGAGGCCCTGACACATTGTTCAAAGATGCTTTTCCGAATATTCATAATGTAAATAAAATTGTTGTATTCTAAAATTAATGATTAAAGTCCTTGACCGTACAGCAGTAAAACAAAACATAAAGGAATAATAATAATAACAAGGACTTTAAGTAATCATTAATTTTAGCTTTCTTTCATGTGGTTTGATGTTGCCATTATGACAGGGTTCCATAGTGGCATAACAATTAAAGTCCACGACTGTAAAACTTTATAAATATTCAGAAACTTGAAGGTGTGTAGTGTCTCAGGATTGTCGTCCTATCCTCCGTACATAAGCAGAGGTTCGTGCGCAGAAAACTCCTTCACCTATAGATATACCGCACCTTACTTTAATATCTGTGAAATATTTCGGAATCTTGGAGACGGACATAAGATCCTTTTTGTCCCGGTGCACTGCAGTCCCGAGACCCGAAGCTATTCAGTTCGAGCACGTCTATTTGAAGCACTCAGGCTTAAATAAACAGCGATACGCATAAGCTCTTTCAATACGCGCGCCGCTGTGCCGAAACCGCTATTTACAATTGATAAGTAGCTACTTATTGCCGCAGTTTTAAAAGGGTACCTATTTTATCGAAACACCTTTCCACATACGTATCATTAAGCAGAATTTTCATTTCATCTGGCAAAACTTTTTTTGGCATAAACATCATTTGGCATACATTCTTTTTTTTCTGAAACCGTATACTTTTCAGGATTGTTATAAAATAAACCTAACCTAACGGGTTCTTTGCAATGGAATTTTAAATAATCCTGAAAAGTATACAGTTTAAAAAAAAACTGATACTTATGCCTAAAACCAAATGATATTTATGCCTAAAAAAGTCATGCCAGATGAAGGGAACCCCATCGAAAGGCATTTCTCGCCACATGAGCTTTTTTTTTGGTAGTCACAAGTCTAACCTAACGTATGCAATTAATGTTAAAGATTTCTGCAAACGTTACGGTTTCAGCAGAATAGCCTTCGTTGAAATGATATAATCGATGAAGAGAAATTCGATAGTGATGGGTTTCCGTATTCAAAACATGTTAAGAAACTTACTTGCATTAAAAAAAACGGTGATACCTATTAAATAACCTCGTGAGACCCGCTGTGGTATAGGTACACAATCAAGACAATTCAGTTTAAACAATATTTTAATGAATGTAAAGTTCATTTTAGTATGTTTACAAAATTTAAAATTGCGTTTAAGGGCAAAGGATATTAAACTTTATTAGCTTGAAGGTAGATTCAAATTCCTACTCGGAAAAATCTTCCTGCGTGTAGTATTGTGGGACGAAGTTATATAAACTCTCCTAGCACAGTAGCGACCCCTACTTTCACTTACTTTCAGGGGGGGGGGGCTTTTAAAAGCTTAACAGATTTTTATAAAAAGTAGCTAAAAAACACCCCGATTAACTTTCCAGTAAAAAGAACACGCGTTCGAATCGGTCCATCTCCGTTTGGGAGTTACGATGCAACAGACAGACACACAAATACACATGTTCACACATACACACTTTAAACACCCCTTTTACGCCTACGGGGTGAAAAAGGGTTATGAATTAAAAGCTCGTCAAATGCGAGTCGGACTGGCGCATCGTTTTACATAACTGTTGTAACTGTCGACATAGGTTAGTTTACCACCTGCAAAAAAGTCAGCAACAGCAAAAAAAATATTTTTTCTGATAGACCAACAATTTAACGGTTTTCAAATTTAAAAGGGTAAAAAAAAGGCAAAAAAATTAGCAACCTCAAAAAAAATATCTGATGGACCAACCACTTAACGGTTTTCAGAATTTCAGACAGACAAGAACAGACAGACAACAATGAGGATCACATTGTTGTCTGTCTGTTCTAATAAGGGTCCCGTTTTTTTCATTTGAGGTAAGGAACCCTAATAAACTCTGTATTATTTTATTACTACCAACAACAACAACAACTGTAAGTACTTACTATTTTTAAAATCAAATATAACATGAATAAAACCCCGTTTTATTTAATCTGAACCAAAACACCGCCAGGAGCCCGGGTCAAGTGTTGTAAAAGCGTTAACGAGCATTTAGGTCATGTCTTTGCTCAGGTACAAAAATATTTTTAATTCACCGGCACGGGAACCGTAATCCCGGCATGAAAGTGTTACAAAGTCGGAGGAAATCCCGGAGGATCTCAGTTAGAGGGGGATTTGGCGGGAACCGCCTCCTCTCGAGACTTTCATTAAGTCCGCGCTTAAACACGACAAAGCTTTGCGGCACTTTTATACGCTGTAAGTAAACCGTGACGTTTTGAATTAAATTGCACGTGTGTGGGCCGCGGGGCCGCGCCTCCGGAAGGCTTAGCTCGCGGAGTATGTAAACATTGACGTTGTATTACACGCACTGCAGCAATCACATCGGTGACTCAAATAATCTCCGCCGGGATACAATCAAACGTCAAGACGTTTTCGCGCCGCGTCTGAATCATATCCGAGAAAATACATACATAACATCACGCCTTCATTCCCAGAGTGCGGTACGCGGAGCTACAGAAATATCAACAACTCTAAAAGGACAAATAATCCTGTAACCACATTTTGCAACAGCCAGGCTAAGATGTTTACCAGTGTATTAATTAGTGACAGGTTGCAAGCCGATCGCCAAACAGTACTAACTACAAGCCCTAAATCAAAAACTGATTTAAGTAAATTGCCCGTTTCTAGATAAGTTAATGTAAATTTCAAGCTATTACTAAACTTTGATCTCTGACCCGCCTTTCAACTGGCATCTCACAAGAGATCAGGGATCATACCATGCCGTGCTTAAGAAATTCAGTTTAGGATGAGAGTAAAGGACAGAGCTATAGCAGTTATAAAGCTCAATCTCGTTCTCCCACCGTAAACTGAATTGCTTAGCCATGTCATGGTAACCCCTGCCCATGGAAAAAGTCCTGCTTTTAACGAAATACAGAGCTCTCTAAAGTGCACCATCATCTACCTGAAGTACCAAGTCTGTCAGGTAGCCTGACAGTTCAAAAAATGGTAATTAAGTTAGAAAACCTTAAGTCTTGAACCTTGTGTTCTAATCAGGGACCGGAACCGCTTAGCATTAAAGGGGTTTTCGATAGGGTATTTGATAGACTTGTTTTTACAAACCCCAAGGATGAGCTAAGCCTATCGTTGACATAGTCCAATGAAAGGGCAACCAAGCGATAGAATTAATTCGACTAAGCGCTAACCCATTCCCAATACCCTATCATCTGTTACCCTTTTTAAACTTAATCGAACGGTTTCAAGCTTTTTTAATCTCTATGCGCAAGTGTTTCGACTTATTATTGCACTACCTAACAATTGAATGGGTAGCGGCGGCAGGTGAGTAGCGCATGCGAGACGGCGAGGTGAGCCAGCCGAAATGTGCCGAAGGCGGCCGAGGCTTTGTCATAGGGTCGCACTGTTCGCTACGTCAAACAATAGTAAACCTAATTATCGTTCCCACAAAATGTACATTGTTTTGTTTGGGATTTGCTTTGAACTTGTTTTTTTTTAAGGCTGTAGGTTCAACTGACTTTGGTGGATTTTGGCGTAAAGTGTTTGTTTACTTTCAGAAATGAGTGATCAGGGTCGATTAAATAAATTGTATACTACCTACGTAGTTAGCTAAGTTCTTAGTTCCATGTGAAATATTAGATATTTTTTAAATAAAATCGTCAGTTAAAAAGTTTCGCCGACGAATTTTCAAAGAAAACAAAATGGAAAGCTTGCTTTGCGCAGGCAAATTACGATGTTATAGGTGGGCGCAATTAATATGGCGCGCGGATTATGCAATAATAGACTCTCTATCAACGGTGTAAGCGCTTCCATACGCGCATTATTAATTGTGTCGTGCTATAAACACGGTTAATATTAATAAATATTAAATATTTGTAAAATGAGAAGTAGCTTTTTAGGGTTCCGTAGTCAAACTAGGAACCCTTATAGTTTCGCCATGTCCGTCCGTCCGTCCGTCCGTCCGCAGCCTAGCTCAGATACTCTTTATACTAGAAAGCTGTAATTTGGCATGAATATACATATTAGTCACGCCAACAAAGTGGTAAAATAAAATCTTGAAAAACATTTTTTTTTGTGTAGGTACCTCTCCTACACGTAACGTGGGGATGATTTTTTTTTCTCGTCTACCCCATAGTGTGGAGTGTCGTTGGATAGGTCTTTCAAAAATATTGCGGGTTTGTAAAAACAGTTTTCCGATTAAGTGATCCGTTTATGAAATATTCAGCTTTAAAGCGCTAATTTTTGTTAGAGTCAAATGTTAACCATTATTTAGCCTTTGTTCTTTTCGAGACTGTTGAGGAAATCAAAATGATTTACATACATTTTGTACGCTGTAAATCACTATTTACCTATTGTTATATTATACGAGTATAGGGTTAATTAAACCATCACTGCGATCTAAATAATTTACTTACGTTTTTAAAGTGTAAGCAAGCCATTATTCACAAATTGTTCCATATATAAGGTCGATTATTTAATGAGACTGGTTTATAGTTAAGTACATATTTTTAGTGTAATTATGTACTAATTGTTCAATATAAGGTCAATTGTTTAATGAGACTGTTGATGATCAAAATGATTTATTTATTTTTCATATTTTTACAGTTTACCTACTGTTATATATAAGGTTAATTATTATTAAATGAAACTAGCTGTCATCAAAATTATATATATATTTTTATTTTTTTTTATGTTAAGGAGAAGGCACACGAACACTCAGGCCACCTGATGGTAAGTGGAATCTGAGATCCATAGACATTTGAATTCTCAAGACTATAATCCTAAGACCTCAAATGCGTTGCCAACCCTGAGGACTAAGATGGAATGCCTCTATGCTAGTAATTTCACCGGTTGTCTTATCCCCACACCGGAACACAACAATGCGAACACAGTTGCTTGGCGGGTGGTTAATGGATAAGATGGTGGTAGCGATCCGGACGGACCCTGCACAGGGTCCTACCACCACTGAAACTGATATTGTAATGTAGAAGGTTAATTATTTAATGAAACTATTGTTGAGATCAAAATTATTTAGGTAGGTACTTATTTACTTATACATATATTTATACAGTGTAAATCATTATTTACTTAAGTACAATTTTTTAAAGTGCATTCATTCAGCAGTCCATTATTAAACCAATGTTTTAAAAAAACCGGGCAAGAGCATGTCGGACCATGCTCAGGTAGGGTTCCGACGCCGCTTATAAATACTACAAACACCAAAAACTATCTCTAAAAACAACAAGTATGAACTATTTTACTATTTAAAGTTATTTGGTGCCGTCTTAGCTAATTTTCGTAGGTATAAACACTAGTCGCCTGTATCTCAAGAACCAATCATGTCTACTTAGTGGTGATAGTTTTCCTTAAAAATTCGTTATATGCGCTTTCATTCACGATTTTTTTCAGATTTTTATTATTTGTAGTTTTGGCTGTAGGGGCGGGGGGGGGGGGGCGACACTTGACTCTAACAAAAATTAGCGCATTAAAGCTTAAAATTTCATAAACAGATCCCTTAATCGAAAAACTGTTTTCACAAACCCACAATATTTTTGAAAGACCTACCCAACAACATGCCACACTATAGGGTAGACGAAAAATAAAAAATCATCCCCACGTTACGTGTAGGGGAGGTAAGTACACCAAAAAAAATAATCTTTTAAGATTTTATTTCACCACTTTGCTGACGTGACTAATATGTATATTCATGCCAAATTACAGCTTTCCAGTACTAAGAGTCTCTGAGCTAGGCTGCGGACGGACGGAAATGATCAAAAATGTAATTATTTACCTAACGTTCAAATTAACAAGACATTAAATAGGTATTTACGTTTTAAAGCTTGCTTGATATATTTTTTTAGTTCTTCTTGAGAATCGTCCTGGTACGTTTCCATGTTAAAAATACTTTCAGATCAAACAAAATTTATTATTTAAAAGTCAACCAGCTCTCGCGTACACTTATAATAATAAAATAGCTTGCACTTTTTGCAGTAGGTACTTGCACAAGCAGCCATCCGTCACGCAGCCAAACGTCTTTATTATTCCGGCGGGAACATGAACTAAGAATTATTAAACAACATTATCATCTCAATCCCGTCCCGTCCCGACACGAACTTAAATAAAGTAGGCAAGTAACGTCAGGCTAGACAGAAATCGCCCAAATGCGCAAAAAAGAGAGAGGCGATCAATGGGGTAAAACCCAGTTAATGCTAAGCGCTTCAATATTAAACTACCGAAACCCTAATGAAATTGGTAAGCTCTATGGAAGTGGTTAACTAGTTCAAAGGGGTTCCCCTAACGTTAAGGTAACACAATCATAGGGTAACCACATCGATTGGGTAGCCAAATGATAGGCTTACCCTATCGATAGGGTTAATCAAATGAAGGGGTTTTCCGGTCCCTGGTTCTAATACGAGGAAAGGGCGACGACGAACGGTGCATTAGTCTTTTCCAAAGCTGTGAAAATCTTTATCTATCTTAACGTCGTCGTTGGATTACATCGGTTTCCCAGTATAGAAAGAAAACTACCGACGAACTTAATTGTTCAAAAGAAGAAGTTCAGTGCATACCAGCATGTGAACAAATGTTTGCCGAGCTTTGTTTGTCCCCTAACGTAGGTGTTCGGCGCAGGCTTGTTGACTCGGCCCGCTCCCGCCAATAAAGAATTACTTTTAAACAAGGAATAGTTGGAACATCTGCCCGTGTTATTGTTGGGAGAACTCCGTTTGAACATAGCAAAGGATTATAGATGTTTATATGATGAATACTATTTTGGAGGCGCTGTTGTAATATATTTGGCGGTTGCCTTCCTTAAAAACATTCCTATCTCAATCGAGGTAACTAACTAAAAGAGTCCCCAGTGTGGTTGCTGGGTTAGATTAGTGCCAATCCATGTCTTCCCGTGGATGTCGTAAGAGGCGACTAAGGGAATAAGGGCTTGTAGTACTTTCAGGCGATGGGCTTGCAACCTGTCACTAATACACTAGTAAACTTCTTGGCCTGATTGTGCAAATGTGGATATAGAAATATAAACAAGTCTTCTTATATTTGTTGGTATTTCTGTACCTCTGTCCACCCCACTCTGGGAATGAAGGCGTGATGTTAAGTATGTATGTATGTAAGTAAACACGTTCATATGTAGGACGAGGAACTTAACTTTAAAAGGCCGTAAGTAAAATGAACATGGGAACATTCTATCGATCGTAGGACTATGGAATATAAACAACTCATGTCCCAAAATTAAATAATTACTGAAATCTAGCCTTACACTTTCACTTGTTCACAAAAAGATTTTTAGTTAAAAAATCCATAAATAAAATTATAAGTCGACTGCCATTACTGCCAAGTAAATAAGAGCTTTTCGTAATCAATTAGGTTTAGCCCGAATAGAACAGAGACTTGGTTTCTAAGATGAAGTACAATTTTAGCAGCTGCCCTTCACAAATCCAAGGCGATGGTAACCGTATGACATTAGAACGATATGAGTAATGGGCGGTCTCCGGCGCGCCGCCCACATAATAATTTAGCTATTTGTTTCCTTTGAAAACATCCCTTTACCATGTGATTTGATAAAACTAAATAAATAGAAAAAAAACATATTACAATACTAAGGTTTCATAAAATTCAGTAATGTATTTCTAATATTTCTGTAGTCGTAAGCACGATATTAACGCTGCCAGCATCGGTGACACCTCCGGCGATGCTAATGTCCAAAGACGTCGATGATCCTTCCCATCAGGTGGGCCATCTGCTGGTTTTCCCATCGATGGCTATAAAAAACATAGTAAGGAAACTACCAGCTAGGAAGAAATTACTAGCATAGAGGTATTCCATCTTTAGTACTCAGGGTTGGAAACGCACTTGCAGTCTTAGGATTGCAGTCTTAAAATTGCAAACGTCTATGAGTGACGTTTAGCATCAAGTAGCCACTAGCCTGTGTGCTCTTTCACATTCTTCGTGCCGTAAAAAGCAGGCAGTTTAAAAGAGTTAAAAGAGAAGTACTGTAGCATTTTGGTTATCTCAAGTGTTTTGGAAGTACTTAATGTCGGAGCAAAAAGGTGTCCGCCGTGACCCCTCTCGGGCAGAGGACCCTTGCCCTGATCGAGTTGATTTGACTAACAATGTCCTCCCTCAACAGGTTCATCCGAAATTTTCCGATGCAAGAAAATCTAATCAAACCATGGCCGGTATCGACCTGCTGAAATAGGGCAAGAGGTGGGCAGGGCATTCCACTTTGTCTTTTCCCTTATTGTTATCTGATTCTTAACATTATGATAGCTCTTATTATCTTAACAGCAAAAGCCGGTCCATTGGAAAATAGTACGCAATAGGGGAAATAAGCGCAAGCGCAAGCAAGAAATGCGGGGTTCCAATTCCACTGCGACTGGGAGCCCTGTTTTTGGTAATTACAATTTATCAATTTCGTACTAATCCCCAACATTGTCCAACTAGTTTATTCACTTGTTATTTTACATGTAGGCAAAACAGATATTCTTAATCTAATATATAAAATTCTCGTGTCACAGTGTTAGTTACCATACTTCTCCGAAACAGCTTGACCGATTTTTATGAAATTTTATATGCATATTCAGTAAGACTGAGAATCGGCTACTATCTATTTTTCATACCCCTAAGTGACATGAAAGAAACAAAAAAAAAGGTAAAGCCGCTAGCGGGTCGCTAGTTATGTTTATAAATACGATCATGCTATTTGTTTCATATCGAAAAAATGGTTCGAGAATTATTGATATACATTACCTACTGTAGGTACTTCTTTTTTATCAACTCGGTGACGATTTTGCTATTTACTTTGATTATTTTTTATGTATATGGGTATGTGTATGGGTTATTTAAGATAATCACAGACGTCATACTTTCCCACCACGAACCGTTATAAATCAATTGTCAAGGAAGACAAGTTCGCAAGACGCCGTGCCCGCGACTCTCGCGGTCTCACTAGCACTCGTCTCTATTTCGGATTGAGATACAACAGCCTCCAGTGTAAGTCATCCTGGTCTGGAACTTTTAGGCATACAGTAGATTGTAGTTTCAAAAAATTAAATGTCAATGGGACTCAGATCCTATTAACCATCGTGACCTGTGCACGTTTGCTTTTACAACGCCATAAAAAAACACACAACCTATACGAGTAGAAATGTCAAAATAAGCGTTTATAAAGGTAGACTTACTCATTTAAATATCAAACTTTGGTGTAACATAAATAGATCAATATTGAACCTCACATCAAGACAGATATTGCGTTTGTATAAATTGTAACTAATATCAATAATTGATTGATGTGATGACATGTAAATTAACAATACATTTTCATGATAGCATGAGTGATGAATTGATGATATCTCTAATTCCGAGAACAATATCACCGCTCAGTTAATAATTCAATAACATGTTCGTTCTTATTAATATTATCACAAATTCAATCGATCTTCCATGAATTAAACACAACAAAACGCAAATTAAAATCTAGAGACACAACAACCATTATTAAACTCATTATACCTACCTAATTTCTGTCGTTAGTTAATTGCTTTTCACAGGTTAATTAATAGCACGCATGATTTGATGTATTTTTGTTTCAGCATAGACACTGGCATATTTCACTCGGTAACTTGTACTCGTAATTTTAATGGATTTTCATCCATCGATTGTAGGTATAATTTCATCGAATTTCGTCGATCGAACGGTATTTTCTGCTGAAATTATGTTTTTTTTAAGAACATCTCAAACTACGAAATAAATTTACTCATGCGGTGAGAAATACCGTTATAAAATTAAAATTCCGCGTAATGTATGACGCGTTCGTGGAAATGTATTTCGTAAAATAACAGGCACCCATTTCTTCTAGCAGTAGAAAGCAAAAAAAGTACCTAAGTAGTATCTCAGAAAATATTTTCAATAAATAAATTGCTGCGTGGACAAACATAATTGTAAAAGACCCAAGTGGACTCAACGCTGTGTTTAAAGTAAGTACTTCAAGGTAATTGAGGAGTGTCTCTAGGAACCATTGTCTAACATTAGCTATTATCAACGAGGACTTGACATTGACAAAACTACGGCCTATTATACAATCAAGATACGTAATTCAATACCATTACACGTTTCATTGTAAAAAAATTGCTGTTAATTACAATGACGAGTCTGAGAAATTGTTTAAAAAAACGGACTTAAAATTGTAAGAAATTCGGTCTTAAAGAAAAACTTCAAAGTAATTCAGGTTTAAAACGAGCTCAAACAGGGCATCCCTATTTATTTATTATTTATTTATTTAATCTTTATTGCACAAAAACAAGTACAAATGGCGGACCTAATGCCTAATGGCATTCTCTACCAGTCGACCAAATAACCAATCAGAAATTTATATAATTCAGTGGGTGCACAGAAAAAGAAGACAGATAAAACTAGAAACTTAACATAATTATCCTATCCATTGCTTATACCTACTTAAATAATACAAAACATATATACGTCATATACTTGTACATATAATACTCATACTAATATATTACTTATATAATACATAAATATAAAGAATCAATATACCTATACAAACAAAAGCGGAGAATGAAAGTGATGAGATAAGGCTAATTGTCTTGTTCAAGGAAATGCTTCCGGAGCATTCCCTTGAAAGAAAGCTTGTTAGGGCTATTCAATTTTAAAAAGTTTTATTGTGGAAAGTGTTTAATCCATTCACGGATAACTGACAAAAATCGAAATAATATCTAGATACCATTTCTCTTTACTTCTATTTCTCATCATCTAACTAACTAACTAACTAACTAACTTATGCAAATGATCTAAATGTGTTCGGCAAACATTTAATGACTACACTAATGAAATGACAAATAAGTTTGTATTGAAAATCTAGTCGCTATAAACACTTTCTTACATACTTAAGATTGAGTAACGTACATCTTGTACATCTCCTGGTCACACCTTGCCGGATCATAGGTTACCGTTACAGGTCATCTTGACATTATCAACGAGGACGCCTGTTTATCGCTTCCTTAACGCTGGCCCCGCCTTGACAGATACAACACGACTCATTTGGGATTCAGAAAGGTCACACATACGTAACAATAGATATTGAGGCGTTTGGGTAAAGTTATTTTCACATTACTAAATAAATATCAGGACAATCTAACACAAATGGACCTAGTCCCAAACTAAGCTCTAGACTTGTACTTATAGGTACTTGACAACGATAAACATGCATAAAAACATCCAAGCCGCAGTAACAAATACTCGCCGTCATCACTCAAACAAATATTTACTAGGAATCGAATTATCCGTGTAGTTTGCCGGGTTAGAATAGTGCCACTCCATGTCTCATGTATCATGTATGTGTCATGTATGTAATAAAAGTTGTATATTATTACGAATCGAACCTAGGACCGCCAGCTTCTTCGAACTATGATAACTTCACTATCAACTATGCTATAAATGCGTCATCTAAACGTAAACATATAATATTCATTTTGAGTTCTTGGTCTGAAATTATCAAGTTGCCTGCAACTTTATTCCCTTGAGGCTAAAGATACTGCAGTGGTGAATAAGAAAAGCGAAACACGGACAATAAACTTAAGAGGGACTGCAAGACAGCTAATATTGAAGTTTATTATGCTAATTAGGGTATCAAGATTAACACCTAATTTATTAATGTAAGTCGTATTTATGTATGTAGAAGTTGATATAATGCGCCACCGGAATAATATAACAAGCCTATAAAGTGTTAGGAGGCTATCTGTATTTTGAGCTATACTATATTTACTAGGATTAAAGTTCCAAACATGAGTGCAATAAACAATTGAAATTTGAATCGCGTTAGTTTTAGAAAACGACAATATCAACCATTTGTGCTGTTTAATTTAAAACTGTACCCTTAATCAACAATTACAATTTGCTTCTGAAAGGAACTTTGGTTTGAGACTACAAATCTTGCTTTTGGTTAATCAAATTGCATTGCGTAATTGCTTCAATGAACGCAAAAAAGTGAATATAAGTATGTGTAGTGTGTATTGTATTCGTGGTTTCAGAGCACTAACTGTACCAGCTATTCTCAAACAGTGGTCCGCGGCCCCGGGGCTCCGTACGGCCACTGTATTTTTTTTTTTTTAGCACTCAGGCCACCTGATGGTAAGTGGAACCTCAGACCCATAGACATTTGAATTCTCAAAACTATAATCCTAAGACCTCAAATGCGATGCCAACCCTGAGGACTAAGATGGAATGTTTATTTTATATACTTAGTAACTAAAACTTAAGTTTACCTAATATCTTGTAAGCTTTGTGGAATGCCATAAATGATTGAGTATTGAATGCCTCTATGCTAGTAATTTCACCGGTTGTCTTATCCCCACACCGGAACACAACAATGCGAACACGGTTGCTTGGCGGGTGCTTAATGGATAAGATGGTGGTAGCGATCCGGACGGACCCTGCACAGAGTCCTACCACCACTAAAAGGCCACCACTGTAAGGGCTCTGCTGAAATAACAACATGAAGTAAAATGTTACGTAAAGCTTTTTAAAATAAATAATGTGGAATAACCAGGTTTTACTTATTTAGGTGCTCCGTAATATATTGAAAAAGACAAAGGGTTCCTTTGCTAAAAAAGTTCCTCTGCACTATACGTACTTACATACCGAGCATTAAAGAAATAAACAACGTCGCAGCTCCAACGCCCCAACACGAACAAAAGGTTAGTTAAAGTTGCACAGCATCCAGTTATACGACCTATTAGCATTCGCTTCGTTATCATACCGTGAGTAATTAGCAGAAAATGCAAATGTGCTCGAGACTCGTAAGCAATGACATGACGGCCACCGAACCGGTTTCACACCTTTTGCAGACGTGCCTATATGGTATAAGTACTCTAACATCTTAAGTTAAGAGGACTAATCAGTTGTAGAGGTCGTGTAGTACGAGTATGTGCAACCTCTTTTCTATGAAGTAATGTGCTATTATGACTTAAGATGACAGTACTGTCAGTAGCGAATTTGTGTACCTACTGCGAGTGGGAGTTTATACTAATAAATAAAGGTACTTGTTATTATTTTCTGTTAGAGACGTTAGGGTGTATTTGGATAGGGAGTTCGTCGTTTCCCTTTTCGTTTTGGTCAGAATGTCTTTGTTTACATAATTATGTATGTATGTAAATACTTTATTGTACTAAAACAATTACATTACAAAAATATGGAAATTACAGAAATAAAAGTGGTACAAAGGTGAACTTTTCCCTTTAGGGGATCTCTTCCTACCTTGACCATTGGGCGAATGAGTAAAAATAAATGAAAGAAACAATAGACTATAGATAGAATAGAAAAATTAAAGTACAAAATAAACCTAGACGAGACGAAACAGTAGAATTATTGAGTCATAACATAATATTTATATCGCTGGAACAGTGAAGTTTTCAAATGTTCTTTAATATCTAATGCGTAGATACGGCTAGTTTAGATTAGGTGTTATAAAAAGTCTGAATAAGTAAGATTTTTTTAAAATACGTTTTGGCCTGCGCTTGTTACGACCTAGACATAAACAAATAATTATGGCGTCTATATAGACGCGTTTGCATACTTCAGAGCATGTTGTCGTGAGACGTATGCGGGATCGAATACGGTAAATATTATGTTATCAACCACAACTAGTTTGTCGCTCATGAAGTCGTATATTCAAAAGAGATTTAGGGTTCCCTAATGAACAGCAAGCATACATTGACGGCGATGGGTTGTGGACCTAGACAAGTTGCATTCTGCGAGCGTCAAACGTAATGTAAACGAATGAGGCACTTATTGTTTTTAACTCTGTCGCCATTACTGTCAAGTAAATAACAGCTATCGTAACGTTGGCAATACCTACGTTAACATGTCAAAAGCAGTAAGGTTTTACCGAATAGAATAGAGCCTGTTTCAGTAGCGCTTCATTTTGTTTTTTTTTCTTCCATTGACAATAGATTTTCTTGTTTATTCTTTATCTAGACGAAGCATATGAAAGCTTAATGGTAATACAATATCGCAAATTCTGGTGACTGTAGAAACTTATCTATCAATATGTTTCGAATTAACATGTTCACCTACGTTAATTTTAAACATACTGACAATTTTCAAGATAGCTGGCGTTAATCCTATAAATATTTTTAGATTTCTGCAATCATTAGTATCCACAGAATAAAACTCATCTAGCCCCATAGACCAGTTCCAACGACTCTGACGTCGAATATGTCCACGGGCCAAGCCAAGATGCAAACACTATTAACGTTTCTATTTTCTACATACATACATACATAACGTCACGCCTTTATTCCCAGAGTGGGGTAGGCAGAGCAACAGAATACCAACAACTCTAAACTTGTCGATAATTCTGTAACCACATTTTGCATAGTTTCTATTTTCTATCGCGCAAAATGCATGGGATGACTTTTGACCAGAGGCCCTAGCCAAGATGCGTTTCGTTTTTAAACCAATCGCGTCACTGGTAGATCACGTGACTTTTCGTATTACGTGATAGCAGTGACGCGATTGGTTTAAAAACGAAACGAATCGAAACGCTAGTTAGCGAACGCATCTTGGCTAGGGCCTCTGGTGATTTATCGTAACGCACGAGAATGTCATCCGATACATTTTGAGCGATAGAAAAGAAAAAAGTTTGCAGATTTTAATTATGTATCTTGGCTAGGCCTAATGAGCTGGACTTTTATAGCTAGCGCGTCGCGTTGCTTCCGTCGCCTGAATGATCGACGGGTCTAACCGGCCTGTATCACAGCTATACAATGCGCAGCTAACGGTGTCGCGTCATCACGCCGCATTGACTATTGTAGTATGTGGAGCGGCTCACCCAACTACTCACTCATGCACGCATCATATTAATATCACTGTTAGCTTACCTACTGAATAGTAAAGTCGAGAATGCGAACAACCGCTCAGAACAATTAACCGCCATACGTATGTTTAAGATTGAAAAGCATTTCAAATTGACAAAGGGTTTTATCTGAAAACATACTATTTTATTATTATTTACAGAGAAGTAATAATGTTACCTACTTTGAAATCTAATTCGAATTTCGGATCACCCCGTCACTTTTTTGCTAATTGGTTACGCATCGAGAACAAAAGGGGTAGCAATAGATGAAGTTCGAAATCCGGAATCAAAGTGTTTGCTACGCCGCTTTGGCGCCATTTTCTTTGTAACCGCTCTTTTTTTTTAATGTAGCACTAGCTACATAGAATAAGAGCTAAAGGCATAGAAGGAGCCTTAAAACGAAAGCGTCAAAACTATACCTGTCTCGAAAATTTCAATATGATTGTTCAAAAAGTTATAAAGGAAAGAATATAGAGTACCTACAGTTCTTGCTAAAAATAGCCGTACCTACACACCAAGGTGTTGTCAATTCGTGTAAACTGGTCTCCAACGACACCAACTAGACACCATGGTCGTAGATCATTTATATGAAACAGAGTGCGACAGCAAAAGTGTACGTTCATGATATTTTAGCTTATAGAACTGTCTCTTCTTGGCACACTGAATTCCAATAAGACTGTGCATATTAGCTATCTGTTTGTTTTCTATTATTTTATCGCTCCTTTAGTTCTCATTCTATGACCAGTTGTAACGTAAAAAGACCATGGACATGTGGCGTTTGAGCTCTTTAGCCATTCGCAGAAATTGGTTTCTTTCTCAGTAAATAATAATCAAAAATAAAATAAAAAGGTATACTTTTAAGAACACCTGTTATTTTCTTAAAATCATACCTTTTTATTTTATTTTTGATTATGCATTATGTTATACAGAACACCTACATTATATTTCAAAAAACAGTTCCTGTTCTCAATTGTGGCCACTCTCAGCTCTTAGTATAGTTTATCCAACGAAGTTATTTTTCACTTCTGCATCCGAAGTTTTTTAGAAATAAAGCGAACAAGTTATTACAAAACCTCCAGTACATTTTAATGTTTGAGGAGGAAATGAAAAGGTTAGAGAGAGGTTTCCTGCGCACGAAAGGCTTGTTCGAATAAAATTGTGCAAGTTAAAATGTTATTGTCGTCGAGCAATCTCGGCTAATGCGTTTCTAAGGAAACAATTTACAATATTACCTAAACGGCCAAGAAGCAAAACGCTACTAAACATCATTGCCTTCACATGCACGTATGCTATTAATTACAGCGCTAAAACAGGTTGGCCAACATTAAGAAGTTGATGCCACAGATAATAATCTACCTGCGTCATTAGCAGCGATTACCTGTATCTGTGGGCACAGGTGGCAGCCCGACCCGCTTGTCATAATATTGTTTAAATAAAGGTGGCTATTCAAACTCACACGGACTATAAAAAGGAAAGTGTGTTGGTAGGTCACGGAAGTGAACCAGTTGTTTTAGGCCGATTATATGTTATTATGAGATCGCATAACGACTTTATCTTTATTTCTCATTATATTTAAATGTAGTAAAATTGAATGGATATAAAGTCTTTTAATTTATGTCATAGCTGTGTTTTGTAGCGAAGTATTTAAAGAGATGCAAAGTTACACAAGGGAGACGGGCATACTAAAAACAAGATCATATTAATTTCCTTTAAGAAAAATTACGTATTTATTTATAAATTCGGTGATAGATATCTTCTGTACTTGACCTTTACCGCGTAATGTATTTAGAATCAATTGTAACAAAATTTGTTAAGCAAACACATCTACAAATATAAATTAGATTACGGGTTCTCTGCCTTTTTGCCGACAATCTTTGCCAAGTGCATCGTTTCGCAACTTAATCGTTTGCCAACCCGCCTTTCTTTCCGTAACTACAATTATTTCAGGATGTTTATAAAACAACCTAACCTAACTAATAGGGTTCTACACGATAGTCTTAAAATAAATCCAGAATTATTTACATTTTGGGAAAAAAACGCAGGTTGTCAAAAAATATATTCGTGAAAGTAATCATTTGTGAAACATTGGTAATGAAATGATAGGATCCTTAGACTACGTATTTCATGCACGCTTCGATAAACTTATCAAATAACGTTAAGTGAATCGCAAGCTACGCTGTAGAGTAAAATACGTAACCTTTCAATATAATTCCGTTGACACCGTCAGTAGCTAAAGCACCGCTAAGCCAGTTCATAAAATGCAATATTCTTGCCTGCACCGGCGCGCGGATAAATTGAGCGAGTGCATATTGGCTCGGCGGATACAATAAACGCTTGTGGACTAAGACTGAAGCACTGGACGCAGTGATTTAACAGCACCACTGCAAACAATAGCCGCTTTGCTTTAATAAACACGGGCGCTGAGTACTGTTTTAGAGCATAAATGTACACAAATATTATAAAGAGTTAAGATTTGTGTTTTTGTACAATTCTTTCACCAGTACAATGTTATACTGTCACTGAGTAACATACGTTTAATTTTTTTTAAGTGGCCAGAGTCGAGGGTAACAGCTATATTTAAAATGTGCATGTCACCATATTATCATTGTGAACACCTTTCGTTTAATATACGCCTGAAACACTATTAAAAAGCCTTAAAAAAAGTTCAAGTGTTAGTCGGGCTCGCGCACCAAGGGTTCCTTAACACTGCACAGTAGGTGTTATTATATTCCAATACCATTTTTTTGTGTTTCTTGTTTTTCTTCATAGTTTTGTAATTACATAATGATCTTTGTAATACCAATTTTGTCGCTTGTATCTACAAAGAGATGTAACCGGTTTGCCATCTTATTGCATTGTAATAAGGTCCAAAAGTCGATACATCTCTTCGTAATCGACTGGACCAGTCCCTGAATCCTCGTGTCTCGTGAGGTTTGTCACTTTATGACAAAATTGGACAGATTGTGAACACTTTCAAGCGCAGGTTCACAATTTGAGGGTTTGACATAGATAGATAATAAACTATCTATAGTTAATATGTTAAATTGTAAGCAGTATGGTACACGCATTACAACATTGGCGTATCTAGAGATATTTTCCAGGGAGGGCTGTAGGTATCCAGGGGGGGCAGTTTGTTCGGAATGTATTATTTACATATAAGGTGAATTATCGGTTGTAACCCAACATCGTGGGGTGGGCACCAGACAATTCAGTGACATACGCCTATCTACGCCTATGGTTATCAATCCTACGATATAGATTATAAACTTGTTCGCCATCCTACGGTGACGATACACTCCATTTAAGCAATAATTGGGGGTGTGTTCTTCAATCACGTGTAGCATCTTTTGTGCAATTACCAACGCCCCTGTTGCTAATCAACGTTTGTTTACAAAACAAAGCCAAATAACAAGAGAAGGAAACCTTTAGCAACAAATAACAAAGTACAATTATTTACCAATCTAACAAATGGAGGAATCCGGACAAACGTATGCCGTCCTTTGAGCATGGAACATTGAATACACAAACAAAACATACGAAGCACAAAAGGATAGATAAAAGCGTCAATTCAGGAACGGCGATTGACATGTGTATTACGGATTTACAAAAACGATATATTTTACGAGCCACTGATTAATAAATGGAAAAATGGAGACTGAACAGTGGAAGCAGGTTATTAAATGCCCGTACACAGCGCGAACTGTGGCATATTATAAATAGAAAAGTAGGTCATCTCCGGCCCTTTAGAGGTTACTGTTACTTATTACCAGAGAAAAGGGCTGTCCATACGTGAAATATACTTGACGTCATTTTTGCGTCGATGTGTTTTGCTCAATACGCGCGCAGCCCCAACTGAACCGGCTCGGTCCAACCTGCGGCTCTAATTTGAAATCCGCAATTCGAACTTCGGATCGCCTCGTCACTTTTTTGCAAATTAAAGCAAAAGGGATAGCAATACACGAAGTTCGAATTACGGATTTCAAAGTAGAGCCCCTGGGGATGATTCTCTTAACACAGCGCTGCGTCGAACGCAAAGGTGAACGTAAATACAAAACACCCCCGTGTTTGAAGATGAACCTCTGTTTATAGACTACTGTGGTGTCGGACGTTTCAGAATATTGTTGCGGCAAAGTATATACTACCAAAGCAAAAAGCCAGTATGTGCTTATGGAATTTATGCTTTTAAAATGCATTTTTCTTTTAAATAGCAGAATTGACAAGTATCGTGACTTGTTTCTTTTGGTGTGACAAAGCCATAATACAAATTGTAATAATCCACATTACAACGCGGTTAAACCGCCGTGCGGTTAGTTAACCTAGTTGGTTTGATTCCTGGTAATGGCAAGAGTATTTGTTCCTGAGTGTTGGCGAGAGCTTAATTTGTGACTAGGTAAATTCGTGTGAGATTGTCCTTTATATATTAGTACAAACATTGAACCTAGACAGTTGTTAGTTCAGTTTTGTGATCAAGTCGACGTCGAATATACTGTTCGGATAAAGAATGACACCCTAAAGAAAGTTTGGGCGTAATGAAGCGTTCGGGGCAATACTTGTCAATTGTATTTCCATCTCACTATCACTACCAACGTACTAACTCAGCCGAGTTCACTGACTTGCTCCAATCTGCCGTTAATTACAACCCGCCTGTTCAAATAACCATTGTATTTACTTAATTGAACTAACTATCCGCTATTCGGCAGAATTCAGGAGATAACATTATTTAGAAGAAGCGACACTGTTACTGTCGTATTCCGGGTTCATTTATTTACATACTTACTACATACAAAAATAACAAAAAAACCGAGTACGAGTCGGAGTCGCACTCGAAGGGTTCCGTACCTATAAGAAAGACACCACCTTTAATTTTGAATATATTTTATTTTTATTATTTGATGTTGTACCTAACAGAAATTTAACACCAAAACTTTCAAATGTCTAGAGTTATTATGATATCATATACTCGTATCATGAGACAGCTCGCTGGCAGACAGAGGGACGGACAGCGGAGGCTTGGTTAGTAATCAGGTTAGTCACCCTTTGGGTATGGAACCCTTAAAAACAATGGTTATTAACAAACCACTAAAATCATACCGTGATTACCGGTCTTCAAAAGGTCATTTTAACCCTCCGCGAAATATTTAAATATAACTGAGAATCTGAGACATACCTTCTGGAATTATCCGAAACTAACTTTTAAATAAAGTATTTAATCATTATAACAAAAAGCAGGCAGGTTTTATACTTTTTATAATCTTCTAAAGCGAGCTCCATTTTCCTTTTTCCTAAAGGAAATTACTGCTAAAATTGTTTCGAAACTTTTGTTCTAAAATTTCAATGTTTAAGCAGATGCCTAAACCTCAAACAATTTTATAATATCCTTTAACATGCTTTAACTGTCGGCAGGTACGGCTTAGGTATTGTGGAGTTGGTAATTTCACTTCTTCACAGATATTAACCATTAGCATTTCATTAACACGCGAATATTTAAAGAGTGAATTTTATAAAGACTGATGAGGGACAGGAAACACGGGTAATTACGAAACTTCTAACATCAACTTGTAAACCTTTTGTGTTTTGTATAGACGCCAATAGAGGCTAGCATTGTTAATTAGTATATAAATATTAATACCAAATAGGGACACATGGAGATCAAGGGCAGAGGCCTGAGATCGGCAGTGAGAATAGTTCTGCGGGACAATCTTGACACACAAATTGACATATGCCCCTACTAAGCTCTAGCATAAGCCTAGGCTTATGCTATGGGTACTAGACAACGATGATCAAAATTGTATACCTATAGATAAATAATATTGCGTAGATACATTTAAAGCTGGGTCCATATTTGTATCATTTTCCGTATCGTATCTGTGTCGCGTATCATGATCGTTAGTGTGGACACAATTAAATGTTTTAAAAAACAATAATTCACCTTCAAAAACCCAAAACATAACTTCTTTTCAAATAATAATAGGTCAGTCAAACTGAAGTCGACGCCCGACATTTTTTTTAACAAAAAAGCCCACTCCTGTTCGGCTTTATTATTTTTAGTGATTATTATCCCACTGAACTCCCACTTCTCAATGAATAAGAACCACAGGATGTTTCTCGCTCGTGGCAAGCAACGCTGCGGGAAAGTCATAGTGCATAATTATATTGAAACCTAAACTATCTAAATCGAGACATCTTATCGCCGCCTTTGAAATAGGTACCATTGAGGAGTGGCCATCGGTGGTCTTCATCATCAATTTCACTTCACCAAATGATATTTTATGCATGCAAATGCTAGACTTGCTACTGAAAATACGAGTACCAAAATCGCTATATGTATGCCTATAACATTTGAGGAGTTATCTCAATTCCTCACGGATCGCATTACCTCATTATATCATTATCTTGGTGACAATGGGACCACGTCGGGAGTACAACCTATTAACCAAAAAAAATATTTAAAAATCGATTCACTATTGACGAAGTAATCGCGTAACAAATACACAAAAGTAATTTAAAAAAATATAAAGTCGAATTGATAACCTCCTCATTTTTTTAACTAGGTTAAAAAGATCGCGATCATGCTTCGCGCCGTATCTACAATGATATCCATGTTGCTAGGCGTTTATTAAATACCCCACACGCTCCCGACGAGTGAAATCGACCCTTCCCAATTAATCTCAAGTATATCTTGACCGCCGAAAAAAGATAAGGAAAAAGTTGCTCAAACACTTTGCGCAGACTAATTTGATTTTAAGGTTGAAGCAGCGAATAAAATTAATAATAGGCGACCCCCGGGACCACGTTTAGGCAGGCTCGCTTAATTAAAGTAAAAAACATTAGGTTACTATATTTTCCTTAAGGATTTTACCACAATAATATCAGCTTCACAAGAACCCAGGAAATTCTTATTTCACCCCAGAATAAAATGATGGTACCTACATATTTAGAGCAAGTTATGTAAAACTGGTCACAAAAAAGTAGTTTATATACATATTTTTGGAGGAGTAGGTAAATCCAGTTTCGAACAAAAGCTACGAAAGTTGAAAAATATGTTGTAAAATATGTAACTTGTATCAATGGAAAGGTATTTCTATGTAGCGCAAAGATAACCAGGGCTCATTTCTCCATTTCTTTCTTCCATGTGTTCCTATTTGTGCGATTTTCAATGACTCCACCATGATTGCTATTATTTATATGTCAGTTAGTAGTTTGTTTTGCTTTAGTTGTATAACTCTAAATCTAGAGGACGGTGAAATCTGGCGCCACCTTGATACAGTTGTTACTAATACGGGGGACAGAGGAAACTTATATTGTCATTGTTTTACACTAATCTAATCATCAACGGAGTGCTCGAGAATGAAAATTAAACTTATTCATTACGTAACGTAGGTATGCACTGTACTGTTTTTGGTAACAAAAATATATGATTATTATTTATTTATTATTAAGCGGGTACCAATGCCCATTGTCCTTTCATATTTTCTCCGTTTATGTTGTCATCAGAAATAAAATCAGCCGAAGTGAAATAAGTCGTTTTAAGAGTTACGATAATGCAGAATCACTTGTTTTTGGACTAAGGCCAATCGTGACAAAATTCCTAAGTCAGGGATTAATACTCAACACACGTAAAAACACCCAAAATGGCGCCCGCGACGCCTTCTATGGGATTCGCTTAGATTTAACATGATATTTAACACTTAACACATACATACATACATAACGTCACGCCTTCATTCCCAGAGTGGGGTAGGCAGAGCTACAGAAATACCAACAACTCTTTTTGCAGTATAATTCTGTAACCACATTTTGCACAAACAGGTTAAGATGTTTACCAGTGTATTAGTGACAGGTTGCAAGCCCATCGCCTAACAGTACTAGAAGCCCTTATTCCCTTAGTCGCCTCTTACGACATCCACGGGAAGACATGGAGTGGCACTATTCTAACCGGGCAACCACACGGGCAAACACAACATAGGATTTTTATTATTCACACAATATATTCGGATTTATTAGCCAGTTCATATAATTTGACACACCTCGAGTTAACTTCATAAAGACGATCTATAAGTAATTAAATTCATCCGTAGCCAACTCTAGATCCAATAAACTAGTTGTTACAAGCAATTAGCGTTTAAACTTTTGATAGTCAGTAAGTTTATTTCCAGTTTACTCCCTAAGTTTTAATTGTACAAGGCAAGCAATAATAATCAATATTCACAAACAGGTTGTGTACGAATTTTTGTTACATAATACTTATTTGAAAACTGCTTTACCTCGTAATCGTTTCAATTTTTCATGACATGTACATACATAACATCACGCCTTCATTCCCAGAGTGGGGTAGGCAGAGCTACAGAAACACCAACAACTCTAAAGACATGTTAATAATTCTGTAACCACATTTTGCATAAGTAGGCTGAGATGTTTACTAGTGTATTAGTGACAGGTTGCAAGCCCATCGCCTAATAATACTACAAGCCCTTATTCCCTTAGTCGCCTCTTACGACATCCACGGGACGACATGGAGTGGCACTATTCTAACCCGGAAAACACACGGGCAACATGTACAATACTATAAAAATACGATTATAGGAGTGGAATGAGTTCAAATAAACCATTTCCATGAAAGTCTTCTTATATAATTAATAGGTTAGATTATACTTAATATAATAAACTAGGTAAATTTTATGGTAATAGTACGCCTTCTGAATCAGCGACAGTAGAAACTGATTTGCATAGTTAAGCAGTCATAATACCTATTTAGGCAGGATTTTCCTAATTGCTCCCAAGTCGATGCCTAAGCCGCCGTGGCAAAATGGAATTAATTTCAAGACAAAATTTAATTTAATGCGGTAAAAATTTGCCTCATTGACATTTCTGTGCAACCTTGCCTCGCGGAGATTGCTGTCGATGACGCCATCGGCTTATTAGCGTTTATTTATCGCATGAACCATCTATTCCCTTCACACACTGCTAATTGTAAAGCGGTATCGGTCCCAACGGAAGACCAGCGTTGGCTTCGGAGCCAGCAATGGGCTGAGCCTTCCGGACCATTAAGTTGGATTCCCATTAACCTGATGATTTTGTATTAAGTTTCACGACAATTATCACTTTTCTGATGTGTTATCATGACATGGCTATGCAATTCAGTTTACGATGAGAGAAAGAGACAGCTATATAACTGCTCTAGCTCTGTCCTTTACGCTCATCCTAAACTCAATTGCTTAAGTATGGCATGGTAACCCCCCGTTGTCTCTATTCCGTGTTTTATGTTATTTGATGTGATTGTTTCTAATAAATGTGTTTCTTTTTTTCTTTCTTTCCTTAATATCTACTGAAGGTAACGCTTATAAATGCATGGTATGTTTCGTAGAACATAAACACATAACATGAGAAAAAAAAGTTTGTTGAATTGACCAGCGGAAATATAATATCCTCAAGTGGCAACCACCAAATTAAAAACCCCAGTGTTTAGCCTCAAAATAGATCATGTTCCAAACTATAGGTGCATATCTCCCCACGCCAAAAACTTTTTCATTTCGCGTTACCGATTGAAATGTTAACCTAAAAAAGTTCGGTGCTTAGTGAAAATGCTCCAAATCCATGAATGAAAATGTTGTAGGTTATTCGTGGGCCGCAGCGATACAAGTTAGATCCAAACGGATGATAAATGGGCTGTCCTGTCGACGCCAGAGACAATCCATCCTCCGAACACGTCCCTGCGCTTCCGGCCGCGGCGGAAACGGCGCGCTCGCAGGATCACTGTCACTACACTACACTAGTGCACTGGACAATGACGTGTCTTTCGTGAACATTCACACGTTTCAATTATTAATGGTTTGCGCCTTTGGCAGTAACAATCCAATAGCTTAAATGAAAACGGCACGAAATGGTCCATATTGGCTAACATAAAAATTTTAACGTATTTTTTGTTTTACTACCGATTTGTATTCATAATAATCACATTTCATAAAAAAAGTCTCATTCTTTTCTTGTTTATAATCATCGCAACTCCCAAAGTGAATTTGAACCCAGGGGGATTCAAATTCCGGTAAGGGCAGATATTTGTGTGATGAGCACGAGCATATTTTATTCCTGAGTCTTGGATGTTTTCTATGTATTTAAGTATGCATATATTTCTCTATATAAGTAAGTTTATATTTGTCTAGTACCCTAGTACAAGCCTAGAGCTTAGTTTGGAACTAGGTCAATTTGTGTGACATTATTGTCCTGTGATATTTATTAATAATTATATATTCTAAAAAATTGTGTTAACTCCACGTTTGAGAAACCACCCTGTCCTGTTCTGCCTCATCCCGGACGTGGTGGGACACAATTCATCCCGTGACCTAAGTGCACAGCAATGGCATGACATGCGATATGGTTATAAATCTACATTGAAAATATCACAGGCAGGGCCGATATTCTACATGGTTAAAACGATATCGCCTTTAACGTGTTTTCGTATTGTCTACGTTTTGATTACTCTTATTCACTTGACAGTAATGGCGGCCGGGTCAAAAACAATACTAAAACACGTCAAACATAGTATCGTTTTTAACCAAGTAGAATAGAAACCCTGTACATTACAAACATACCTATACACCTCAGATGTATGTTACTAACTGTAAATTCTTTTAATTGTAACAATTACCAAGTATTTTAGTGATAATCGTTAATTAAACCTACAATTTGCCAAACACCTAAGAAAACCCAAAAATCGTTTGATTTTTGTCATTTTATCAACTCATATGAGTAAATCTACAATGTTACCAATATTCGGGCTTGTACAGAGAGTAACGAAAACGTATATTTTAAACGGATTAAATACACAATAATCGTATTTACGAAGCCTTAGAACGTCGTTCAACTAAGTCTTGCGATAACCTGTGTTGATGGATTGCTTCTAATGACACCAGGGAGAACTGCCCTTCGCATGACAGCCGGTCGCATCCGCTAAAGAATGCTAATTGAGATACAACAACAACAAAACACCTCAGTTCTTATTGACATGACGACACGTTGGCCTAGTTGGGAGTGACTCTGCCTCCGAAGCCAGCGGTACTGGGTTCAAATCCCGGTAAGGGCAGATATTTGTGTGATGAGCGCGAATATTTGTTCCCGAGTCTTGGATGTTTTCTATATATTTAAGTATGTATTTCTCTATTTAAGTATGTTTATCGTTGTCTAGTACCCATAGTACAAGCCTTGAGCTTAGTTTGGGACTAGGTCAATTTGTGTGAGATTGTCCCCTGATATTTATTATTATTTATTATTATTATTACATATATTCTGTCCGCGACTTCGTCCGCATATATTTTCTCGTTATTCCTTCGAGGACTTTCGGGATGAAAATTTTCGGGATGAAAAGCCTATGCGTTATCTATCTTATCTTGTTGCTCCTTACGGATACACTTCGACTCCATGCGATCTTTTGTGTAATTACCCCTCTTTTATAAGCGCCCAATCCAATGCAGCCTCCACTCCTTCCAGAAAGATTTGAAAACCGCCCATACACATAATACAAACTTACGCATTTATAATATTAGTAGGATTTAACGATTTAAAATCTAATTTCGTTTATTATGATGACTCTTTTTTATGTTTGTGTTTGTGGATGTGATGTCTTATGCGTTAAAACTTTTCGTCTAGAAAATGACAACAACCAAACATCCCTTTTCCTGTCTTTCCTTGAGCTGGCGTTCTAGGGCGGTGGTGATTATTTCCCATTATACATATAACCCGCACAGTTGTTTGCCTCCCACACTTATAAAAGAAAACACGAATAACTTGTCAGCAAAATAACAATCTAATGTGGGTCGTAAGTCGGGAGCCGGTTCTTTGTAATGGTGTTTGAGTGACTATTTTTATAATATGCAAAGAACAAAATTCTTTCCGACAAGGGGTATAATCACAGATGTTCATATTAATTTAAAAGAAAAGACAAATAATATCACGGATAATCGTAGGCGTGTTGTTATTGAGAATCGCCGAGACTTTGTTTACCTCAAGCTTTCCATATACGGTATATCAAGATAATATATAATGCTACCGCGGTCACCTTTCCGCAACTGGCTTCTCAGAATAAAGGTCACTTGTAATATTAAAATTGCACTTTATTAGATTGCACTTTATAAGACAAAATAAAAAAAAAATTGGTGTGTGAAATTAGAAGAGTGTAAGGTTCCTTAAATCTCCCTTTTACTATTTGATACCTTCACCTCTTTCAATTCCGAGTTACTTCACACTCAGAATATACAAAGCGGGGTCCGGCATTGATCAGGGGACGCTCGCCTTCTCTGAATTATCAATGTGTGCTCTGCAGGTGCTTGCTTGTACACCCGAAGGCCACCAACACGCCAGGAACAGCTCCCTTTAATTACTAAACCTGAGTGAAACACGACCCGAGCTATAAAACGACAAGAAAACTATTAAGAAACTTACAGTTTTAGTGCAACATTGAAAGTATGCATGTTATGGCTGTCCTTACTTCCTTATTTCGTTACTTCTATACTTAATATTATAAATATGAAAGTAACTCTGTCTGTCGGTTTGTTACGCTTACCTGCCTGGAACAGCTCCCTTTAATTACTAAACCTGAGTGAAATACGACCCGAGCTGTAGAACGACGACAAAACTATTAAGAAACTTACAGTTTTAGAGCAACATTGAAACTGCCTGTTTGAGTCCCAGGGAAGAACATAGGGAACCGAAAAATTAGACGGGTCCTGAGGAAATAGCGATAAAGGATTTCTACGAGGACGGAGTCGCGAGAAACAGCTAAGTAGTATATTTTAAAATTTATAAATGCTAAAATGGCTTTTTTTTATTCATTCGTTTGTTCCGCTTTCACAATATCACCGGACCTGATTGATGTGAGCTTTGACTGGGTTTCTCGAAAAAAAAGCCATAAACAACTTCTGCGCAGACGAAACCGCAGGCAAAACATAGTATTTTATAAACAACATCCATTTGAATCGATAATACAACAAAAAATATTAAATGATGCTCAGGCCTTTGTTAAAATTATCTTGGTAGGACACGTATTTGCGCTCATATATGAAAGTTTGTCACGTATCAGCCTTTGTTCCTGTACGCCTATCCTTTGTAACAAGCTGATACTTTCGAGGATCGAGAATATTGCCTAACCTTTTTACACTCCGCTGCCGCCGGCGCGTCCACAAAGGTCACTGACTCCACACCTAAACATGGCCGCCTATCTGCGCGCAATTACTCTTCATCGCGAAATTTTCCATAATAATGCGTACGTACGTATTTGCATTTACGCACGTGGGCGGATGTGGGCCAACGTTCGATGATTCAGTAAGAAGTTTTGGGTAATTAGGAGGGGAAGGAGTCCGCGCCGTTACTCGGCAGCCGCAGGATAATGAACTGTGCTCCAAAAGTTCATCAGCAACACATTAGCCCGAGGCTTTATTTCGACTTTAGTGTACACACCGTTACTTTAAATACCTAAGATGCAGTACTTATTGTTGGATGGACAGAGTCCCGTTTAGATGTTGCAGAGGTGTTATTTTTTGCGGACAGTCAGAAGTTATAATATGTTAAATATGTTATATAAACATTAGACTCAAAATTATCAAATACCAGTCACCAAAAATAATACATATATCATCCAACATTGGTCTCTATTACTAAAGGCATAATAGCGTATCAGATAATTTTGAGCAGGAAATAGGATAATATATTATTGATGGCGACTGTCCCAGATGAAAGGGTGTCGGATAATTTAAAAAATAAATAAAGTTAATTAAGATATTTATTGATCGTACACTGTACAGCCGAATGGGCGGTCTAACTTGACTTGTACATGCGTAAACAGTATGCGGCGATACGTATCTACAACCTTAGCATGCGAGGCGTTGCATGCAACAAATGAACGCGACTCCCGCAAAAAAAACTTAGTCCTTAAGCGCATACGAGTTAGATTAGGTCAGCCATGTTATTCTTTCAAGAACTCACTTTTCAAATCGACGGAAGAATAATCAACCGGGGAGTTAAAGTAATCCCATCAAAGCGTAGAAACAGCTTAAGAGCACTGTGAAGCGACGCTCAAATCGCGTAGCTTAAAAAACCTATCCAACTTAGCTCCGGACGATAACGTTTCTCACCCCCTAAATCAAGTCCGATTTCCACCATTTTTGAATATGTTGTAGTAATTATGAAAAACTAGGTTTATACGTTTCAGTTTTTTTTTGTTTTAATAATTATTTTCTTGGAAAAGAAAACGTACAGACCAAGTTTTTCACAATATTAACATCATATTCCAAAATCATAAAAATCGGACAACGTTTAGGGGAGAAAAACGTTATCGCATTTTGTATGGGTTTTTTCCTTCCTCTTAACTGTCGCTCGTGTGAGCTCGCTCGCTGGATCCATCGATCGTTTTTGCGAGAACAACACTTGTGCTCTTTACCGAAGAGTTTACAGTAGGAAATACAGATGTTATATAGAAGAGAAGTTATTTGTAGGCTGTCGCCGAGCTAGGAGCGACGTGCTCGCCGTAACGCGAGGTTTATTGAGTCACCGAGCTAATTTACTCCGAACGTCCTCCCGCCTCTGGCCTCTCTAAATCCTTACATTAAGGTGAAACACGTGAAATTGCAGCATTTGATTGTCTAAAGACATTGTTGTATTAATAACATTAACTTGATAACCACCGATATAATGGCACCTCTACTTTCAGACCTTAGGGGGTTACCATAACCTAAGCTATTCAGTTTAGTATGAGTGCAAGGGACAGAGATATAGCTATTTGACGATACGTTGGCCTAGTTGGGAGTGACCCTGCCTGCGAAGCCAGCGGTCCTGGGTTCAAATCCCGGTAAGGGCAGATATTTGTGTGATGAGCGCAAATATGTATTCCTGAGTCTTGGATGTTTTCTATGTATTTAAGTATGTATTTCTGTATAATAAGTATGTTTATCGTTGTCTAGTACCCATAGTACAAGCCTAGAGCTTTGTTTGGGGCTAGGCTAATTTGTGTGAGATTTTCCCGTGATATTTATTTATTTATAGCAGTTACAGTCGGTCTCTTTCTCTCACAGTAAACTGAATAGCTTAAACACACCATGTCAACCTCCCTTGATAACTTTTTAACGGCAGAACCGATTTCCATGAACCTTAGCTAAGAACCGCCCCGATCAAACTAGTTTTCTTTTTTAAAAAACGATGTCCAAATCTGTCTATCTGTGTAAGAGCTACGAGGCCACAAACGAACACACAAACAACAAAACAACAAAACACCACAGCATAAAACAACTGCCCGGTAATAAGTTTAACGTTACATTATTGAAATGGTTTACTACCTAATACATTTTTTTTAATCAAATAATTACTTTTAAAATAGCTAATAAGCTACTATGGTGGTGTGTGTATGTGTGTAGGTATTCCTACCTACCCAGTAGGTAAGCACATGAGATTAGCTGTGCATTGACAGATGTAGAAACCGGCTCATTTGTAATAATACAAATAATAATTAACTAACTACCTGCCATCTGCACCTGACCTACCCTGCAAATGAACATTGATTGATTGATTGATGAATGAGAGAAACGTTGACACGATGTCCCTAAATACCGAAACATTCGCGAGGAAACATGACAACCAAATAGGCTTCCTCGATAGATGAAGACACGCGACCCGCTCAAACGATACAATTACAGGAAGGGAAATTAATAGGACTTTAAGGAGACAGTTAAAATGGGTCCACGCCGAGAGGATGGAACCGCACAGACATTAATTCAGACCATTTAGGAAGAACAGAGTTATCTAATTGCGGACAGTGACAGCTTCTTCAAACGTTACGTGACACAACAACATATAGAACTCAAAAATACATACATTAATCTTGAAAACATTACACTCCTTTTTTTGAGCAGTCGTGTAAAAAATCTCAAGGAAGGGACACCATCATATCGGGTGTTATTTTTTTTTATTGTTATATTAACAGTTGTTTAAAACTTTAAACTCTGAAACCATTTTAGTTGTCTCGTGAATGCGAGCCTTCCGCTACAAATTTAGATAACAAGGAATAATTAATAATGTTCTTAAAGAAGGAACACCGTCAAATCAGGTAATTCAATTTTTTTTTATTGTTTTATTAACAGTTGTTTAAACTCTGAAACCATTTTAGTTGTCTAGTGAATGCGAGCCTTCCGCTACAAATTTAGACAAGAAGGAATAATTACTTAAGTTGAAAGATGGTCCTAATTTTGCTGGCAACTTAATTAATACCGCCGCTCATAATTTACGTTCTATTATTAATGTGTGTGCACAATTTATAATCCACATGCAACAGCTGTCACCTTGAAAGCTTAAGCGTTGATTTTGCGTCGCGCCCAGCTCGGCATTGTCAAGCGCAAAGCGATTTTATTATTACAACTAGCGACCCGCCCTCGCTTCGCTCCGGATTAAAGTATTATACAAATAAACCTTCCTCTTGAATCACTCTATCTATCTATTAAAAAAACCCGCATCAAAATCCGTTGCGTAGTTTTAAAGATTTAAGCATACAAAGGGACATAGTGACAGAGAAAGCGACTTTGTTTTATACTATGTAGTGGTTTAAAGATTGACAAGATCCTATTTGGCCCTATTTCAATACAAAGGGTGATGGGCAATTTTGTATGGACCCCGTCCCCCCCCTCCAACAGTAACGGGCTGCAGGTCTATATGTTCATTAGGACCCAATAAAAGACAAAATACTTATCTTCGTAGCAAAATCAATGGGATTTTTTTAATGAAAACAAAGGGCCAGGCAAGGCAAATCATCTACATACGTGTTCATTTTCAAACAAATTCCATAGTTCCATACGATAAGATTATGATTTTTCAAGAAAACCCCATACATATGGTGATCGTCGCCATAGAAAAAATACATCATATTGCCAAGATCTATAAACTGGCACATGTTTCATCACTGTTGGTGGGTGGCGACATTTTTACCCATCGTCCTTTGTATTGAAATAGGGCGAAATAGAATCTTGTCAGGGTAATAGGTGTAAAATGCTTATTATCTTTTGAACTTGTTTATTGATAGTACAGGATAAAACTTGAAAATAGGTACTCATATGTAATAAAATTCCTTTGCGCCGCCGATGATTCGACGCCGCCGCGGGAGCGCGATGTTGTTGGCGTTGGTAGTGTTGGCACCGAACTCGCCGTGTGCTTGAAGATTAAAGGTTATTTGGAGGAGTCCACTATAAAATGTGCCTAATATTTGGGACGTTTTCACGCCGTGTCTGTTAACACAAATGGCAGTATCTTAGACCAAACTCATATAGCAAATGCAATCTTATTACTAATAGGATAGGATTGAATCTGCTTTGGCTATTGAATTTGATATACTGCTTATTGGCTTAGGGGGTCAGAAATGTCTAATAGGTACCTACCCCATTTCCTCAGATACATATCGGACGTGTGCGACAGCGCATCCCGTGGGATAATCTCAGGACTACTCGTATACTTAGTGAGACTTGGGAATGTAGTACAGTAGTATCCCTGCTAATATTATTACAAATGCGAAGGTGCGTTTGTTAGTTTATCCTTTTTTCACTCATCAACGGAGCACCGGACGCTATAAGGCAATCAGAAAGAGGGAGGCTATATATTTTCCAAAGACCTGTGTAAGTTTCAGTGTCCGTGGGAATAGCAAAAAACAACTTCTTCGCGGCCCCGAGTCATGGGCAAAAGCCCATAGCATACCTAATATCATTAGGTATGCTTTTTTTTTACCCTTGACTTCTAATTATAGCCAATTAAAAGAAACTGTCTCGCCACAGCGTGCAAGCCATCTTCCAACAGTTGGGCAATTACGAAGGAGCGGGTTAAATGTTTGTGTTATATAAAAATTCCCACAATTGTTCCAAGTCCCGCGACCTAGCTAGGGCGCCAGAGTAACATTCAGCGGAGGCACCTTCAACTAAAAGTTATCTACGTTGGAATGGCGTCATAAAAGTAACGACTTTATATAACATCAAGGTAGGTCAGAAATATTTTGTTATTTATTGTTTAGACTGTAGATAAAAAGCCCCTACGTGTGTAGTTTAACTGTTCTCTGTTTAGAAATGTTCATGTCAGAAATTAAAAACAGAAGTTTTTAAGAATTGTTTTTACTTTTTCGTCAAAAGTATAAAGGGTATAAACCACACCGAAGCTTAAAATACGTTTTAGCGTAAATTGGGCTGTGTGAGAATCGCAAAAATTGACTACACCGATCGGCGAGGAGGAAGCGGTCAACAAGTGACACAGTAGACACGTTAGGGCGTAAACGAAGCGTCAGCGTATTTTAAGCTTTGGTTTGATCCCTTACATTAATTTCATTTTGTAAATTGTAAGGTTGTAACGCCGTACTATCCTGTGCTGCTACTATTTGTGCAGGGAACGAAGTTGCTTTTCTATATCGTAGTAATTAGTAGTTTTTATTACGTACCTAAAACCGCCGCAGTTTACTCGTCCTACATTTTTACGAGCAGCGGACGCCATACACGTAATTATGTCGACGCAAAATGAAGCGTAAAAGGACCTTAGATAAGAGCTATAAGAGTTTAATACTATTATCATAAAAAGTTTGTATTTTGATACTTACACCATGATAATACGGGCATTATTAGTCAGGCAATTAGAAACGCTCTATAGTCCCTGAATATTCATCTATATAAAATACAATATAAATATAAAACTATACTATCCCTGTAGGAAACCATAAGCATGGGTAGTTCTACGAGCGTTTCAACCGCTTTGACTTCGGTGTCGCATTTTTAACCATTTCCCTCTACGAGTAGGATAACCATTTTCGGTTATTTTGAAGAATGCCTGTACTCCTAGAAAATAACCGAAAATGGTTATCCTACTCGTACAGGAAAATGGTTAAAATGCGACACCGAAGTCAAAGCGGTTGAAACGCTGGTAGAACTACCCGCCTGATGACCGTTGGGGCGTAAAATATCTAGATTGGCGATTGCGTACCGATAAAAGAAGTTAAGTGTTGGTAGTGCTCCCGCAAGGTGAACGACGATCTGATGAAGATCGCGGGAAGCCGATGCAACCGAGTACCTAACACAAAACCGATCGTCGTCGATGTCCCAGAGGATGATCCCAGCAATGGACGACCTCCGACTGATAATGACCAATAAGTGTCATGGCTAATGATAGTCAGTTTACCTAAACAGGGCCTCTATTCTACTGGGTTATAACGATATCGCGTTTGACGTGTTTTAGTAATGCTTTTAACTCAGCCGCCATAATTCTCAAGTACAAAGTTATCAAAACATTGGCAATACGGAAACACGTCAAAGACGATATCGTTTTTACCGTGTAGAATCTCGGCCCTGTAGTGTACGCACGTTTATTCACGCGTGAGCCTGATAGGAATACATTTTCATTGTCATAACTATTTCTGTTTCGTATTGCGAATGAAGTTGCGTTAGTTTTAGGTATTATGTCTGTAGCTACCTATTCCGATCACTGGTCATGTCATGTTATGACTTTTCAAACTGACATAACTGATCTAAAGCAACGGCACAAAACCCTTTGATGGTTAACAAGCGGCGTTCAAAATTGTAAACCGCACCATCTTCAATTAATTTATCTACAGTAAGTACCTAGTTGTAAAACTGTGAGAACGCATCGCTGGAAACAAGAGCGCGGCAATAACCGGTTATGCAACACGAACCGTACACGGATTGATTGAGTAATTACGGTTTTACGGTTCCCATCGGTTTTTCAATAAGAACGTAAACTCGGGGTTAAACCATAAACCGGTTTTTATGCGTGTCTGTTTTAATCTGGCTCGTAGAATTACGAATGGTTTTTATGTATTTTTTCAAGTATACTTACGGAATTTATCTGTTTGTGTGTAAGTGTTGATTCTGGATACATACCTGAAACGAAATTAAAAATACATTTGAATTACTTCAACTTCATTATCCAATAAGAATAGAAGAATTTTCACTGAAGTTTATTTTGATCGTCAGTTAAAATTTATGTTACCACAGCGCTCATGTAAGGACAATGTAACCTCCAAACTATGAAATGTTGTATATAATATGGTTTAATATAGACTGTTTTTAACTTTTTAGTGTTTTGTTTAGGGTTTCTATTTTCCCCACCTTGTTTCTTAATCGTAATTTTTCCACTGAAAAACTGTACTTAATAATGTGAATACGATAAAAAAGAAAGATGGACTATACCAAGTGAAATGGGCAAGAGATCTAGGTCGTTCATGTTTATTTATTTATTTATTTATCTATTTAATTACAATGTAAGTTTACAGCATAAAATAACACCAAAACACTTACACGATAACTACAATAAGTTATTAAATACATAATTATGAACAGAAAAAATACATGCAAACAAGAAAGTCATCCACTTTAGAACATTTGAAATTTATGGAATACATTAAAATTCTAGAATATACTTAAATAATACGCTAATACACAATAGTCAATTATAATTTTTAATTGTTAATCGTGTGGTTGCCGGGTTAGAATTGTGCCACTCCATGTCTTCCCGTGGATGTCGTAAGAGGCGACTAAGGGAATAAAGGCTTGTAGTACTGTTAGGCGATGGGCTTGCAACCTGTCACTAATACACTGGTAAACATCTTAGCCTGACTATGCAAAATGTGGTTACAGAATTATCAACAAGTTTAGAGTTGTTGTATTCTGTTGCTCTGCCTACCCCACTCTGGGAATAAAGGCGTGACGTTTATGTATGTATGTAATTGTCAAGGAACTGCTTAGCAAATGTTGTTTACAATGCTTATAAGGAATACCAGTTTCAATCTAAATGTATAACAGAATAAACTGACTGACTGACTGACTGACGTACCAATGCACAGACCAAACCGCTGGATCTAGAGCTCCAAAATTTGGCACGTAGGCTCCTTATGAGGTCTGGAGGTGCACTAAGACAGGATTTTTGGAAATTCATCCCCTTAAGGGTTTTAAATACGGGTGTAGCGGGAAATTAATTTTGCCTCTAATTACCTAATATTAGTTGACAACACGCTAGCTTAATTGGTAGTGACCCTGCCTATAATCCTCGCGGTCCTGAATTCGATTCGTTCCTGGCTCTTGGATGTTTTCTGTGTATTTAAGTATGTATCCATACTAATCTGAAAGTTTCTTTGTTTGTTTGTTATGCTTTTACGGCTAAACCACTGAACCGATCGTGATGAAATTTGGTATGGAGATACTGGGCATTTTCATTAAAAAGTGTAACCTAGTTAAGGAAAGTTAAAAAACGTTAACTTTTGTCAGTTTTGTGACCTCGTGAAAGGACAATAGGGTAGTTACCACGCGTAGCAATAAACGACTTATACGCGGGCGGAGCCGCGGGCAATAAATAGTTTACCAATATAACAATGTGTATCGCTGTCTACTACTAGGAGTATTAAGTATACTAAACTAAGTAAACTATTATTATGTATCGTTACACGTTAAAAAAGATGTCGTATTGCTCAAAATTCCAACTAAATGGAATCCTTATGAAAGCCATATCCAATAAGGCACGGCTTAAGACTCCCTAAAGTGCTGCGCCTTGTCCAATGTGACATAACGGTTCGTTCGCAGCCTCGCCGAGAGAAAACTCAACAAAATATTAAAGAACCGTTTAAAACACAATTAATGGCGGCATTTTCAAGTTTATTGTGCGTTTCGATTATAGGTATTAACGGGAGCTTTCGCCGTTTTTAGGGTTCCGACCTGAAAACTGACCAAGTGCCAGTCGGACTTGCACACAAAGGGTTTCGCCGGTCTACCTATTAAGTTAAGTCAAAGTCACCACTCAAAACATAGGCAAGTTAAACGAACATTTTTACATTTTAGTTTTGTTATTATACGTAATTTCAAACTAGCTTTAGCTTCGTTTGGCTTTCCAGTATTAAGCTTATTTCACTAACCCATTATTCAAAAACCTTTTGTCTGCATCCAACGCCAAACAAAAAACCAATTCGAATTCATAATATTAGTAAGAATTGTATTAAGACTCATAAAAACAATGATATAATTAATTATTACCTTTTTTATTGCACTTATATGCAATTCAAAAGTCAAATACAGATCTAGCCAGACCAGGGAGATCGTTATAAATGTTATAATATTCAAATCGAAGATGACGCGAGTTCCAAACAGGTAGCCGCGTGACCTCAGGCATGAGTCACGCCAAAACATTTTTAAATGCACTTACAAACTTCATTCCAATCGGCCTCGCTGACCATGATGAAGCGAAAGGTCTAGTGACGCAGCCTTTAAGACCCGCAGAGTTTTAATTTTCTAATACCTCGTAGGATACATTTAAATACCTACTAATCTAAGCCAACTTAAAAATAAATAACAAATTTTGGTTGATAGGTAGTTACTATATGTAATACAGCCAATTTTAAGTTTTCAGACCAACTTAAAAATTATGTGTTTTATTCTGTTTTTTTTTAAGTCAAAATATATCTATGTTCCGATATTAGTAATTATTATTTCTTTTTAAATTAGCACATTTACCTCGAAATCGTTTTTAAACTGTAGACGGTACAGCTCTGACCAAGTAAATGTGTGAAAATAAAATATTTGGACCATAGTTAAACTTATATAAGCATTTGCTCTGCAAAGATCCATTGTATGGCTAATTTTTGTCGCAGAACGGAAAAGTTTTATAGACAACTTAATTTCGTGAGTCCTTACCCAAATGAGAGCTGTCATAACGTCTATGCCGTAAAGGAAGATGGGCTATACAAAAGTGGAATAAATCCCTAGCAAGCGGTACCTACAGTAACTGTACCGGGTTTTATCACAAAATGTACCTACGCTACGTTACGCGTTTAACGTTATTGACCAAGTTAATGTTGGCGGCTGTTGTTTTAATACATTTACGAATTAAAGGCAAATGAGGCAAAGGTAAACACAGTACGGAGCGTGAAATATTTTAACGACTATTGTTAAATTACTTTTCCAAATGGGACTTTATTTTTGGAGTAAGGGATTTTACGTACCAAATGAAAGCTCGATATTACAGATGAAATGAAACTGTTCGTTCAGGACGGTTTAGCAGCGAATATCTTTCAGATTCATGATTGTCATGATTTAAATGACACAAGTGATGATGATGATGACGATGGTGCCGGTGGTGGTGATAATGATGGTGGTGGTGGTGGTAGGAGTGATGATAGTTATGGTGATAATTATAGTGGTGGTAGTAGTGATGATAATTATAGTAATAATGATAATGATGGTGGTGCAGTGGAATTGCTTTTAAATTATTATTTTGGTTTGGACTTATCTCGTACTCGCTCCCATACTCTGCTATGGCGTGTAACTTTACATTATTATTTTTGGCCGCATTTGACTGCAGCCTGTTTTACGTTTACCGAATAGTGTAACCGGTTTTTATAATACAAAATAACTAATCCGGTTAAACCCAATTCGACTGACGTATTCGGCCACACCGGCCTTATGTAAACGCGTTCTTATGCTCGTCTTAATAGTTTACCAGGGACCCGAACCACCGGCACCCGGAACACTTTTTAAGACCTCTTGCACTGTAATACTGTAATTCTTTCATAAGTAGGTAGGTAGGTAGGTCGCTTTTGATATATGAAAACCCCCCCATCGGAAACAAATACTCGCGCTCATCACACAAGTATTTGCCCTGCCCAAAAATCGAACCCACGACCCCTTCTTCGGAGGCAGGGTACCTACCAACTAGGCTAACTGCGATGTACGTCAAATTTAACTTCGTGAATTTTAAAGTATCAAAGACGTGAAATTATTTTAATTTATCGAAACACTTATCAACAAACGTATCGTTACGCAGAATTATTATTAAATTTTCTAAAGTAGCCGGGTCGATGAAGTGAATTTCGATAAAATGCTCGGTTACCATTTTAAACAAATATTTTGCAAGCCATATTATAAGTGTTCAACGTTTACAATAAAAATGTAAGAAATCAACTGCTTGATTACATTTCAATAAATACTGAACTCTGCTCTCCAATTCCGAGTAGCACGTTGAGGGTGGAATCACATCTATCAGCACCGATTCGCATGTTGTCTATAGAAAATAGCTACTTTGTATGAAGATGCGTACGCATCTATTCTCCATTCGCATGCGTACGCATTTCATAAATAACAGACTTTTTCTATAGACAAAATGCGAATCGGTGCTAATAGATGTGATTCCTCCCTGACTCAATCTTATCTTTTCCAAATTCTGTCATCGCGAGAACTTAAGTGAAATTGACAATTTAGTGCAGTTGAAATTTATCTCTTGTTAGTTTAGAAATTCTACACCACTTTAATTATAGAGACATCGGGCACGTCATTACATTAATTGAATACTACTGAAAATGTAGCATAGAGTTGTAGAGTTAGTGTTGCTTTTTCATCTCCGTGAATGATGCTTGGGCTAAGGACCCTTGGGCCGGTCTAGACGGAATCAATTCCGCTAATGTGAAACAGGAAGCAGGGGTGCCAGTGCCAAGTTAACCTGATGTCTCCGAACACTATACTGTAATGGTCTACCCTACTTAAATTATAAAATTTAACCTTCCGTGAAAATGTATCTAACTGATGGTGGAAACCGCATCAAAATACGTTGCGTGGTTTAGGAGGAGTTAGCAGATATACAGACCGACAGACACACAATCGCGGATAGCAACTTTCGTTTTATTCTATATATGTAAAGGAGATGTATGTATGTATGAAAACACTTCATTGGACACGACAAAAAGAACAACAATACAATGCAGATAAAAAAAGTAAGTACACGGGCGAACTTGTCTCTTTAACTGATCTCTTCCAACTAATCTTTGCGTGATTGTGAAAAATGGAAGGTTATGCATCGAGTTAGCAAATGTAGAAATGTGAATGTGAATATGAATATTTGAATGTTTGTCTCAGAATCAGGTCTGAAAGACTGAATGTCCATAACGGAAATTTTAATCTCGATAAGTTCTGATGACTGTACAAACCAAAATAAGTATAGGCGGCAAAACCTCTTGACTTAAAAATATTTTGACAGAATCCTATTTGACTACAGTCTCTGAACCAGCACGAAACGATTAGGTACTTTTTGTATGTTATTAGCATTCATGTGTGATTGTTTCATTTCAAAGCTGCAAGAGGCGTAAGTAGCCTTAGTTTACTAGCCATGCCCGTATTACTGGTAACATTGTCTAACCCTGGGTTCTTATATAAAAACCTCTCGGTAAAATTTTACATTTTCTACATACAAAATGTACCAAATTATAACAAGACGTCACATCTTAACGAGACGTTTTGAATATAGGAACCCGGGGTAAGTGATATATGAACTTTGCAATGTTTTGTCTTAATATCATCCAAAAACTGTCGTTTAATCGAGTTTCAACAAAGACTAAATTTTCTTTCAATTTACGAAAGCGCGCCACACCTCCTAATTTGACGTGAACGATATGAGTAAAATTTATGAAATTTACAATTATCTAAAATGTTTCATGAAAAAAAGCGTGTTTAAATAATGTTTTACGCGAACCCAGAACAAATTTGGCGGCCCATTTGTCAAAATCGAACCGAAATCTAGTAACGAATATACATATGGAGTACATACAACATACAAATAAGCAAACGGAAAACTCCTCACTCTTGCTATTTGCAAATACGTAAGCAACTTTAATAAAGTGATTTGGCAACAAGTCGGCGAGCCACTGTAAATGCCATTACACCTTGCGCGACGACTCCAATAAAGGTGTTAACAGTGTTAACACAGCGCGGGTTATTCTGTGACGCAACCTAGAAATGTAAATTATTGTATACTATATCGGTACCGCCGCCGTGGTAGACCAAGACGAAAGTGGCGGGACGACTTAGATGCATTTCGAAGCCAGTTAGAGATTGCTATGGACAGACCGGGATGTAACTCAGAGGGAGAGGCCTTTGCCCAGCAGTGGGATTAGACAGGCTATTAAAAAAAAATAGTTGCTGACGTGAACATTATGTTTGTTTTTAGTGTACAAAAAAAATCAAAAACCAAACATTGAAGATTGGAGGAGGAAAAGCTAGCTAATTTACTCGTGCGTTCGCTAGAATTATATACAGTGTGTGACATCCATACGAGCATATATTTTGTCAACAGTTAATATGCATCCTAATTAACATAAAAACATAATGTGTACTTTTTGTTCATACTAACTAATTCGCCACGCAATGTATAGGTAACAAAGCTAACAACTGACACTAACATTTGATTGCTTGTACCTAACTCGTTTGCCTCTTTGCATTACATTGCTGCTCAAGATAATAAAAATAATTGAAAAGTCTCTTTCAGAAAAGGTAATTTATAAAACCATTCACAGCATCTAAAGCTATCGCTACTTACAATTTATGTTCTTATGGATGTCACACACTGTATTTTAGCGAATACTTGAAGATATGCTCAAGTACATGAGCACCATAAAATACTAGTGTTTTTGGCAGTCATGTAAGTTACATACCGTCAAAGAAAGATTTTCTCTTAGTTGAGTTCAATAAAATAATATAAGGTAAACTACCACTGGGCCAAGACGGTTACCGCACCGGTCTAATATCTCGATACATACACCTTTTACACCTTTTAGCGTTTCATAAGCTTAATTCGATACTTGGGTCATATAATATCTAAAGTGATATAGAAAACCATCGTCTACCTTTGAGAGATGTCGTGCTATCCTGCCATAGCAAGAACGATAGCAGACCAAATACACTTAAGTGTCACTTACCTACTTGACCTCTAGGGTTTGTATAAGTTTGTCTACGTGTGTTCAAAATATATTCAACTTGCACAATATTTCTGAAAACATGTTCAGAAACATTTAAGAGCATTGAGAATAATTCTTACAAATTACCGAGATTTTCTCATACTAAAGTTTTACAATTTGTGAAGTTTCTCGTCGACACAAAAGACTTCTGCAACAAATGACATGTGAACGAGTTGCAGGCGGTGCTTGGAATTGCTTGTGTCGTTCTTTGTTAACGAGTAACGACACCCTAAGTAAAACGTAATACGGGTATAGTTTTTAGGGTTCCGTAGTGAACATGGAACCCTTATAGTTTCGCCATGTCCGTCTGTCCGCCTATCCCTCTGTCCGCTGGTAATTTCAGAGACTCTTGGTAACTTCAAAGCTGTAATTTGGCATCGATATACATTTTTTCGGTAATTGCCCATACAAGTAAAGCCTTTTTTTACATAGTGGCATTGATTAAGGCGTCATTGGATAGCTCTTCAGAAATAATTATGTACATGTTATTATCAATGTTCAGAGACGACCGTTGAGGAAATTGGACTTGAAAGGTGTAATTTTCACGAAAGAGTTACGTGGGACTAGGTCAATTGGTGTAAGAATGTTACACCAATACACATCGATACATGTGGTATAAAATACACAATCGCTTTATTTCTGAACCCGTAAACTTTTTAGACTTTTTAACAGGTCATTGTATAGAGCCCATTAGGTTAGATTAGGTTTCTTTAATAACAATCCTAAAAGATTTACGGTTTCAGAAATAAAACTTATGTATGAAGATAATGACTAATGACCCATTAGTAGTATTTTGAACTTTAATAATATATTATAATATGTATCTACCTTGATTAATTTCACAGTCCGGGTCCCCAGATTTCTTACAAAACTGACACGATAGCGCGTTCGCAGCATTCTAGTGTTCTCACATCCATACACACCTGCTCACTATTTCATCACTGATAATATCAGGTGAAAGGTGAAAATTCTGTGTACATGTCATAGCTTATATGAAGCCCAGTGACCTAGAAACTCGTCAACATCGCAATGTATATCAAATTGTCACCTGTCGTTGCCAGGTCGGTGAAATAGGCTGGAGTGTTCAAATTACATACAATCCCAGCGTGGCATTGCATGAGCAATATGTATGAGTTAAAGGCCGCGCGAAGCCGCACGCGTCTCCGCAGACTGATAGCAATCGCTACTTAATTAAACCAAGCCGGCTTTAATTGGCTCGTGTCGAGATAATGAGTCGCAGGCCTCTTCAAACGGCAGGTTCCAGTAATCTTGTCAAAATTAATCCTATTTGATACTCGGGTGACATTCATAGTCTATTTTAGCAACATTCGCTCATTAGAAGCGGAATTAATCTCTTATTGGAATATTATTAGTAGTCTATGAGGGGAATTGAAGCTTGCATGTTGAAGCAAAGGCAAGGTCTTGTGCAAAAATACTTATATGTTATCACTGTTTTTGCAACGCAGTTAATCTGATTGGTGGATACCGTGGCTTCGACTCTTGGTCAGGGCAATTATTTGTGGGGTATTTATTTTTCCATATAAGTATGGTTATCGTTGCCTAGTGCAACCCTAGAGCTTAATTTGGGACTTGACCAATTATGTGTCCGGCCGTCCCCCGATATTTATTTATTTATTGTGACCCTCACGACGCGAAGACGAATCCAATATGTCGAAATTAGGCAAATTCGTTTAGCCCTTACGAGGGAACAAAGATACATACAGGTCAAAAACATTACCCTCATCCTTTGGCAGTGAGGTGAATATATAAACGAAATTTAGGTTCAAAGTAACGTAGCGGTCCCGTGTTCAAGTGATATAAAACAGGAAACCGTAGCCGTTAACAACCGGATTTCAATTTGAGGTGTAATTTTGAAGACCGCAAAAAAAGAATGGCCTGAGGAGACAAACATGGCGCACAAAAAACAAATTGCTCGTCTAATAGCCGTTCATTTTTTTAAATAATTGAATAAACTCGAAGGTCTGATGTGGAAGAAACAACGGAACCTGCGTTTTTTACGCGCTTTGTCGAATTACGAGGATGTGAGACATCATTTGAAACTTTGGCGAATACTACATGTATAACATTAATTGCGACTTGATCGAATTTCACTTCAACCGATTGTATCAGTTCATCGAATGCTTTTTATGTGCAATTATAATGCTAACTGCCCTTAATTTGAAGCGTTGTATGCATTAACTATCGGATATATAAAAATGACCCAAAAACCGAATTGTAATTGGTAACGTAGCTCGATGGTTTTTAGTATCAGAATAATATAACAGTCCACTATTAACCGTTTGAAATTTTGCATAATTAGTCCTGACTGCCCATGAGCTATATAGAAATGATTCGAAAACCAAATTGGAGCGAGTTTAACATACACATTACCTTCAGCCTTGTTTCCCAATGGGGTAGGCAGAGACTATGAAACCCCAGGTGCACCGGTCTAAACATACAACTTTCGCTTCCTCTACATTCATCAACCTCTTCGTAAAACCAGGATTTAGGATGAAAACTGAAAGAACGTCAACGTTTTCGTTGCTCTATAGACAAAGCGCATCAGAGTCCGCGGTACCGCCCCAAAATCTCCAAAAAAAATGGCGGCCCTTAGAAAGGTAAAATGTATAATTTATTGTACTATAACGTCTATAACGCTGCGATAATTAACCAGTTGGCCCTAACATGCTGCAATGGGTCAAGATTTTGACATAGGCAAGGGACTTTAATCCATATATTCCATAGTAAGGCATTTTCAAAATTAAGTGTACCCTAGTTAAGGAAAATTAAGAAACGTTAATTTTGGTCAGTTTTGTGACGAAATTAACCATATAAATATATGGCAAATGTTCGTCACAAAACTGACAAAGTTAACGTTTCTTAATTTTCCTTAACTAGAACACACTTCATTTTGAAAATGGCCAGGTCCGTAAGAATAAAGAGAAGATGATTCAAAATAGAAGTGTGTTTTGTGTCTTAAGTCCTTTTAATACTAATCATTTATTTATTTTTTACTCAGGCCACCTGATGGTTAGTCGAATCTGAGACCCATAGACATTTGAATTCTCAAGACTATAATCCTAAGACCTCAAATGCGTCGCCAACCCTGACTACTCCGATGGAATGATTCTTTGCTAGTAATTTCACCGGTTGTCTTATCCCCACACCGGAACACAACAATACTTAAACCCCGGGTGGCTGTCATTTTAATAATTTCATTTTTTATTAGCTACTTTTTATTTGCCACTAGTCCCCGTTTGACGTATTTGACACTAGTTCCCGGTACGGCGTGAACCCCACAGTAGGGAATACCAAACTTACTCCCAAGTTAATAGTAACTTTAATTTTCTAACATGTGCTACATGAACTTCTAGCAGGGAACTTAACAAGATTATGCACGTAACTTCTTGTACGGTTAATTCTGCTGTATAATGCATTAACAGAGCATGCGTTAAATTCCTTGGTAATACTTGTAATGTTTCAGACGGCGCCCTCAGAAACTGCAGTTAGGGTAGGTGCAAGTAGGTGCTGAGAGTTTAAGTGCAGCATCAAATTTAACTTCTGTTATATGGTTCCGAGTTTATAGGCTTGGTAACATCATGTCGGTTATTCACGTATTAGCTGTAACATACGAGTTGAGGATTTTAGCGCAACCTAAAGCGAAGGTAACGATCAGTTTTGATTTACGGTTGTTATTATTATAGTAGAATTATTTCAAACAGGGCATTTGATTGCCTTTAAGGTTTAATGTTGAGCTACCGATATTAGGTACATGGTTATTTTTCAAATAAAGTGTAGGTACCCTAGTTAAGGAAAATTAAGAAAATTTAACTTTGTCAGTTTTGTGACGAACTTTTGCCATACTAAAAGTTTTTTATATGGCTAATTTCGTCACAAAACTGACAAAAGTTAACGTTTCTTAATTTTCCTCAACTAGAGTACACTTTATTTTGAAAATGCCCACATGCGGCATGATATAATAGTCACGTAGTCAGTATAAAGTTTTATAACGTAGTATATAATAAACTAAACTAAACTATAATTTTCGTGTATTTGAAGGTAATTATATGTATAAAGTTGACTACTGACATGACTTTATGTCAATAGTTTCCCGGGTTACCCCTCGGGAAACATTAATATTTTATTATTTAGATTTTCTTTATTTCAATGTAATAAGTCTAAAGATTACAATTCTAGGTAGGTATGTATGAAAAAAACGAAACAATACAAAAAACGTATTTGAGCCTTAGGATTGCATTCTGGAGACTAGTCTTGAGAATGCAAATGACAATGGCCTGTGTGGATAACAAAGACGAACTTATCACACTAATTAACTTATTGTATAAAAAATAAAGTGATAAACAAGTATTAGTTGTTATAAACGTGATAAAGGACGTTATTACTAAATATGTATCCTGCACAATGAGAAAGACATTTAATTGTGTTTCTTAACGAGTTGAGACATGCAGTCCGAATAGATAAAGAACTAAAGTACAAGCGTCATGAATAGAGTCAATTAATTCATGAATTCATTAGTGCGCCGGGCGTTGGAGGCAAATTTAATAAAAACCAATGAATGTTCAGGCAATTTACTTTCAAACGGGCCCTTTGTCAGCGTGCTGATTTGGCTATGTGGATGAAGCCGAGTTACTAGTGCTTGAGATAGTTAGGAATAAGGTTCGAGATACTAGGTAAATGTCTATTTTAAATGTTAGTGACGACACGCTAGCATAGTTGGTAGTGACCCTGCCTTCGAAGCTAGGGGTCCTGGAGTCAAATCCCGGTAAGGGCAGATATTTGTGTGATGAGCACAAGTATTTGTTCCTGATTCTTGGATGTTTTTTATGTATTTAAGTATATATTTCCATATATAAGTAAGTTTATCGTTGTCTAGTACCCATAGTACAAGCCTAGAGCTTAGTTTGGGACTAGGTCAATTTGTCCTGTGATATTTATTTATTTTATTTCAATTAAGTAGACAAAAGGCTAAGTAATAAACAGCCTCCTGACGCTCTAACTAAGATATGAACACAAAATTCAATTAAGTATCTCTAACAATGAGTAATTCAACAAGTAATAACTAATTTTCTATTTAAAGTCAATTGGTGCCGTTTTAGATTTTTTTAGTAGGTATAAACACTTTAATCGCCTGTATCTCAAGAACCGATGATGGCTACTTGGTCGTGATAGTTTTCCTTTCAAATTCGTTATATTATTATGTTCTTTCATTTAACATTATTTTCAGATTTTTAGTAGGTATTTGTAGTTTTGGCTGTAGGGGGGGGGGGACACTAACAAAAATCAGCGCTTTAAAGCTTAATACTTCATAAATGGATCCCTTAATCGAAAAATTTATTTAACAAACCCGTAATATTTTTGAAAGACCTATCCAATGACACGCCACAATATAGGGTAGACGAGAAAAAAAAATACATCCCCACGATACGGGTACCCTAAAAACTTTTTTTTTTCATTTTATTGTACCACTTTGTTGGCGTGACTAATGTGCATAAATATTCATGCCAAATTACAGCTTTCTAGTACAAAGAGTCTCTGTGCTAGGCTGCGGACGGACGGACGTACATGGCGAAACTATAAGGGCTATATAGTTTGACTACGGAACCGTAAAAATAAATATTGTAGTTAAAATATGCTGTACAATACGAGAGCTTGATTAACATATAAGCATACCATGACGTCGCATCGTTCGCCAATTATCATACCCAATGTTTGGCGAATCGACGGCGGTAAAATTTTACAAGCTTATATTGCATAAATTTCATCACAAAACATTATTTAAAAAAAAAACATTACAATGTACATTGTCAACTTAATGTGGATGAAGGCCGAGTGAAGTGGAGTTAACAATACATCCTCCGAATTAGAAAGCATTAGCATAGACAGGCGTCTTTAACTGTTTAAAATGAGTATTCAATTGCGTTTTTTATTTGGGAGGTTGACACGCAACTGTAGTGAAAGTTATACTTTTAGTTCAATTTCATAAACGGTCACCCAAATCTAAAAATTGATAATAACACTTACATGAGCTTTTAGAACGATACCTCACTCGTCATAATGTAAAAAGTGTTACATTAGCTTTACATGAAAGTGAAAAAACCGTTTTTTCATGTTTTTTGACAACGGAACCTAAAAACCAGAACTTTGTTATCCTAGATTATCAATGCGAAAAAGTGTTTGTTTGTTTCGTCGTCACGGCTTAACACCTCAACCAATCTATGTACAATTTGGCTGGTACAGGAGACGGAGCAAGGGTGCTTTGTGTATCGGAGAAGTGAACAGTCCCCGAGGGAATAAGCTACATAGCGTACATACTTATTAATTTCATGTTGCTTCAAGCTACTGTCATGTAGAATAAACCCCATTAAAACTTCTCGACATTGAGCTAGTAACTCTTATTCAAAAATATTAAAGTATCGTTGAACACGTCTACATCTAGCAAATATAAATTCATAGTGGGCGTAAGTACCTACATTAAAATGTGTTTAAGTATTACAGTGAAATCGTTACAGTAAAATCAACTGATCTGCCCTTAAATATCGATTAGAACGAGTCTATATTTCTCTATATAAGTATCGTTGTCTATACCCATAGTACAAGCCTAGAGTATAGGTCGGGACTAGGTCAATTTTTGTGACACTGTCCCGTGATATTTTGAGACTAAAACGAGATGTCACGTGAAATCATCGTTAAATACTTAACTAAGGCAGAGCATTTAAGGTAAAATTACAAATTACCCCAACATCGAAAGTTAAAGTAAAAACAAGAAAAAAACCGACTGTTAAATGTTCAAGTCGAATTGTATACTTATTCATTTCATATTTGAGAACGTCCCCGTCGGAGTTTGAACGATTCGTTCCCTACTAAAATCTGTCGGAAGTAGGTACCTTAGCACGAAGCAGCTCATAAGCATCGCATGCAACTGCGCCTCAACCTGATACAATTTGTTTAAAATCAGTTTACTCTTGCCAGTTGAAGACTTGCCGCTTTGAAAGTAGCAAAGCGCCTTACAATAAAAGCTAGTTCACAATCGCAGTCGAGTCAAGTGGCGTGTGGAGATGAACGCATAAGATACGTTCCATACATCAAACCAAACTAAGGCTACACTTCTAACACCCGTTTTAAGTACGCACCAATGTATTCATAAAAAAATACAAATGACAAGTGGGCGATAAAAAATTAAATGCCTAGTCCGCAAAATATGACAGTACTTACCTTCTTTCTACCTACTGCATTGTCCAAGATTCTAACTGAGAAATGGTAGCCAATAAAATTGAGCGAAACAGTGCTTCATTAACTCCTAAATCAGGAAAATCTCCCAAATAATTACCTTTAATTAATAAAGGTAAACAATAACAAACGGTCAAACACCAAACAATGAAAAAATAATAATGCTAGCGCCACACGTGCGAGCGTATCGACACGCTGATCACCTTTATATTTCGTTATCGTTAATATCTACTGTCGTTGGGGTCACGGTCTACCCACTCGCCTAGAACGATTAGTGCCACTCGACTCGACCGGCTACTCGACTAGTGTGAAACAAGCTTAAGCGTTGAAGTCTCGGCGCCGAGGCCGCCACAATCGCCGGCGACAAACAAACGCGCTAATGTTGCAATATTCACACTATTCATAATTGTCCTTACATAATAATATATTACCTTTTTCACTCGTTGTATGGCTACAGACATTAAAGACTTGCACAATCACTATTACGCTGCAGTTTAATATAATCTCCATCTTCACGCGTCTGTAGTGTTAGGTTAAGCATAGGATAAGGAGTAATGGTTGAATCGCTTTATTGGTTCCGTTTCCGAAGGATGTCAAACGGGATCCTATTACTAAGCCTACGCTGTGTGTGTCCGTCCGCCCTAGTTTTAAAGAGTTTATTTTTCTAATTTACTAACAAATAAACAAAAACTACAAACCCTCGGTGCGCTAGTCCGACTCGCACTTGACCGGTTTTTTATAAATAGCCATGACTCGTGTTGGTACCTCCACCGCTCTATGGAGTAACCCAAGTAGGTACACCGTAACGTGACATCCGCTGCTCAAGGCACAAGCGGATGTTCAGTGTTCTCATATCGGCATCCGCTGTGAGCTTGCAGCGGAACTGAGCGCCAGCCACATCTTAGAACATGGTCGGATCGATCAGGCATGAGCCGCGGCGCCGAGCGCGCCCGGCCCCATGGAAGTGTAATAATTTCGCCGTTTGATGTCTCCTGGTCTTTGTTCCTACTAACGAGCTCCTAAAGCAACGTCTCGACTTAACCGTGTTAAAAGACGTCGTTACGTTAAACGAATATAAAAGCTTTGCCCAGTTTTTGCTAAGATTGCGGACATTTCTTGGTATTTGCGTGAAAAAAATGACTTCTTATACGAAGTACTCCAAAGTCCTTAATCAAAATGACGGTCCAAAGGTTAGGTACCAATTTCACCATACGATGTTAAATTTAATGAATTTTAATCGACTGTTAGTTCATTTCATGCAGTGGTTAACATCGTATGGTGAAATTGGTACTAAAGATTAACTTTCTAGAAAATGTTTCAACCACTTTTGTTATTATTACAGCTTCGTGCAACTACGTGTTTCTAGGTAAGTTTATTCAAAGTGAAGGCAGTTTGTTATTTAATCTATGGCGCTATTCAAAGGTCCGTCGCTCCAAGTATCGTCCTGGCAGCTCTCTCGTTAATTACCTGGTGCAGAGTGCAGTGCGCCGAGGATGCACTGAAATGAATCGCTGACGGTACCTTCGCCACTCCCAGGTGACTGAAACTCTAATTTGGGTATATAATCTTACCATCTTATAGTATAAAACGTGAAATAGTGTTTTTTTTAAATTATTGTACGTAATTAATACTTGATTGTCCAAATATAACGTTTAGTAAGATATGTATACGTATAAAGCTCTTCCGTGACTCGATTATTATGATGGGATGGAAAATGAAATACATTTTTTATCGTTAAGTAGGTACTTAATTATGTACAGTGCGAGTAGTTTCAACAAGTCTTTCGTATGAGAGACAAGTACAAACCCAAAATCCCAATATACTAAAAATCTGAAAAATATCTTAAATGAAAGCACATACATATAACAAATTTAAAAGCAATACTATCTCAACCAAATAGACTGGATTGGATTGGTTCTTTATATATAAGATAAGATAAGATAATTTATTCAAAAATTGAATTACAAAATAACTTAATATATACAAAGTTTCCTTATAAATCTTAGTAAACAAGTCATGAGCTCGCGCTAGGAAATCCTGTGTTTCGGGCTAGGATATAGGTGACTAAAGTGTTAATACCTACTAAAAATCCATCCTATTCTATTTAATGTTATTTGGTCAATTTGGTGCTGTCTTACGGCCGAACCCTATATTCAAACCGCGGATAGATAAGGCTTACTTCGGGTTGAAATCTGACATTTGCCCATACAAAATGTGTCAAATTTTAATCCGAAGTAAGGCTATCTGTCCGCGGTTTGAATATAGGGTTCGGCCGTAAGACAGCACCAAATAACATTAAATAGAAAACTCGCTCATAGCTATCGTTTTTCGAGATAGTTTCTTGTGTTTGTAGTAAAGTTGTCGGAACCCTACAACTGAGCATGGTCCGCAATGCTCTTGCCCGATTTTTTAGCATTACCTACAAACTTTTCGCATAAAATGGCGTTTTTGTAATTCAGCTTTTTTTAATGGTACCTTGCTTGTTTTCGGTTAGATTAGTTTAAACCTGGGTTCCTATATTCAAAACGTCTCGTTAAAATTTGACACGTTTTGTATATAGCAAATGTCAAATTTTAACGAGACGTCACCTTTTAAAGAGACCTTAAATAGTTCACTATAATTGCCAACACTATTCGAAGTTTTGAATCAATAATGGACCCGTATACCCGCAAGCCAAAAATTAGATTCGGTAACTAGTCCCAGCATTACCTACTACTCGTAGTCCGGATTAGTTCAACCAGTCTATCCGCCGCTGCCCGACCAAGTGTAAAAACTGGTCTAACGGCACGCCCACTCACTGACCGTCCTCAAACTGAACACTCTCAAACGCCGAAAACGGAGGAAACCCCAAACTTGTTTGATTCACCTCCTTATGCTATCTAGGTTATGAGGATTTTAAAGTTTGCCAAACTCGTTAGGCCTACGCGGTTCTCACATGCAAACTTCCGTAAAGCATCTTAGCCGCATCGGAACTATGTCGAATTTCTCTTCAGTGCTTGTTAATCTAGATGTATTTGTCTAGGCGATGTATAAATCGTGATCAAAAGCGGAATGTCTGTTATTTTAATATAGGTTCGGTTCGGTCTTTCTTAAACGCCAAATAGACATTCCATGCCATTGTATTGATGGTAAAGATCGTGAGAAAAACAGAAAAGATGATATGCAATAGGGGCCATGCATATTTTTTTTTTCACACGCCTCTGGAAAGATTAATAACTAACTTTTTCATAAGATATGAAGCTTTAAAAAGTCATAGTTCAGACCCCCTGCAAATACACTCTATAGAAAATCGACGACAGGAACAGCTGTGGGGTCACCACAGCTGTTGTTCCATGTTTATATTATAATATAAGGGCCAAATAAAGAAGTTTGAAATTATTTCGTAAATTACTTATGTTTAAGCCAATATCGTTGAATTAAAATAGTACGTAAATAAATAGAGGAGGGCGAAAAAAAATATCTTAAAATTAAAAAGAAGTTTTAAAATTTTAACAAGTTTTGAATTTATATAAAATCTTAATAAACGGGTCAAAACTTTGTGTATTGCGTTTTATATGCTTTTTATTACATTTTCTCCTAAATCGTATCAATGAAACTCAATTCTGATTTTCATGCAAGTTCTCTATTGACATCAGCTGACAATAGAAAACACGTTAAGTCCGTCTTGTTAATGTGATTCAAAAGCGAGCTGTCGGTCACTGCAACAATTTACCAGCTGATGAGGTTCGAGATTGCCCCCTATAACGAACCAGTTACCTATCCGGACGCGCGAACACGGACAGGAATTGCGGTATGCGCCTTCCGCACTCGGCGATTATGAATCAATTACAGAGCTACAACAACACCGCTATGGACAACCCACAGTAGCACATTAATTTACATGTGAGCGAACAAAGATAACTGATATATTTGAATTTAAACCCAAACCCGGTCTGCTCACAACCTTGAAACCAAATTAATCGAGTACAATTATTGCATTAGTGTCAGTTGAAATTTCCGATGTTAGTTTTCTTTTGTACGGCTTCGTTGTGACGACAGCAAAAAATGGATCGAGGCCGCGTATTGTCACGAAAGTCAATTGAATGTTGTATAATGCTATACTCGTATTAAAATTAAACCAAAACACTGGTTGATTAGATTACGTACAGGCTTTCATGGCTGCAGCACTGCGATTCATTCGATTACTGTATTAGAGATAGGCACCGGTGGTAGTGCGGTAGAAGCCCACTGATTTAAATTAAACGAGGAAAGGCAGATAGATATACCTGGTCAATCAATCATTTCCGAAATGGAGGAGCTAACTAGCTAGCTATTAATCCAAGGCAGTCTAACCCCGTGTCACGCGATACAATTCTTAATTGATTAGCTCCAAAAATATACAGAAACTAGATTCGGCTTCTCGACATGTGCGTCTAAATTGACCTTTCTCCAAAAACATTTCGACTGGCATCGTTGCACCGCCAAGGGCATTGTGTCTGATCCGCTACGGGCCCGCGGAGCACGACCGACCCGACTTCATGTTTTAGTCATGTTTCGTGATGCGAAGTGATGAAATAAGGAAGTACCGTGAGATTTTTATTGCGTGTTAGATATCTGCGGTGTAGCGTACATCGTTAGTTACTTGATTATCTAGTTTCCCGTGGTAACTTTAGATGTTCAGGACGATTGATTATATTAGTCACCGCAAAAGTTTCGGCTGTTTTTTACCCACGTTAGGATAATTGATCATTGAAGAGGTAACCGCTTGTCATGCCTCTCGGTCACTAACATCTATGACTCAAATAGATGCTTACCGGTACACACCACCTACATAGCTCGACTCGTTATTAGTAGGTACCAATGATTTGCGGCAATCATAATTTAATATTTAACACAGTAGGATTTATGCGCTTATTTTGTCACTTATTTTAAAAATACCAGAATTACAATAAAATAGATTCCCAATTTTAACCCAAAAAAAACTTTGTATGTGGTGTTTGGGGCGTTTTCTCGTGGTCCTACTGATTTGTCCTATTAGTAGGACCACGAGGGAGACCTATTTCTCATAGGACAAATCAGTAGGACCACGAGAAAACGCCTGGTGTTTGGGGAAGGCACATCCAAGTCGTTGCCTTCATCATCATCTTCTGTACAATATAACTATACAGACAGTAGCGGAAAACTAATTCTACGCGTACGAAGCCAAGGGCTTCCTTTGTTTATCATATAACTTTATGAGCCTATTTCTTTAGCTTCCTGGAGAGCTTTCCTTACAATCTACAATTATCTTATATGCCTGTTTGCAATTACGATCAAGTGTTATGTGGATGACTTCATCCAGCGCAGCAAGTCCGCAAGCCGTCCCCCGCTGGTCCCGTTAGCCGGATGCCGCTCGTTATGCAACCGATATGTCTGAGCGGCGCCCGCGCACGCTCGCTTTGCATCCGTTCACAATGGTGATGCCATGCCAGAACGTAACAAAAGCCGACTAAACTTCCTAACAAAAACTAAAATTATATATTGTTCTTGGCATTTTTACCACTAGCTAGCTGTTAGCAAATTGTTATTATAATTTAATTATCCATTCTTAACTAAAGCGAAAGCAGCCGGAGTTTATTGGGATATCCTTTTTTTAATTTATTGTTTCACAGGGTACATAACAATTTAAATTACATGTTAACCCTCCAAACTGACAAACAGTTTGTTGGCGCGATCACGCTCACATTAAATTTTCTACTATACATGCACCTAAATTGCAAATTAATTAAGCTAGTAAACAATTATACATTTTATTATAATTGAATAAAAGACGGGTAATTAGCACAGCTATCAAAACAGAATAAATTTTTGGTATTAGACAATAGACCAGGGCCTCTATTCTACTGCGTTATAACGATATCGCATTTGACGTGTTTTAGAATCGTTTAAGTTACAATAATGGCGACTGTGACATAAACGATTCTAAAGCATGTCAAACGCGATATCGTTATAACACAGTAGAAAAGAGGCCCAGAGAAAATTTGAAACTGTAACACTATTGCCGAGTTGTTTGATCAGTAGCTAACGGAACTAATGGTTAAAATTCGAATAAAGAATCGTAAATTTGACACATATCCTTGAGATTTTACCATTAGTTACGATTTTTAACAATTAATTTAACTACTGATAACAAACAACAAGCCCTAAGAGCCTATCTACATTTACCAACAAATGTTTTTAGCAAAGCAACGCCAATCATCTTAACGGACGATGATAAAGTAGGTAAATATCAGTTTCCACAGATTTAATATTGATTATTTTATTGGATACGGAAAACTAAATAAAAAAAATACGCGGTAGAATCCGAAAAATACACTCATTTTTATGTTGTAGTCCCTAGTACTCTACAATTTTTATGAATAGTCGTCATTCACTACCTATAGCCTTTTTAGGGTTCCGTAGTCAAACTAGGAGTACAAAAGTGGTACAAAAAAAAAGAAAAAAATGTTAGGGCTCCCCTACGTGTCCTCCCCCCTATACTATATTTTAACATAGTCATCTACATTCGTGATTACAGATTCGAGCTGAATGCTACATCACACGGCTTTTCCGCCTCTAGTCAAACGAGTGATTAGTCAAAATACGCTTTTTGTCAAAGGCTCGTTTTGTCAAACAAGCGATTTGCCAAAGTCGCATTTCGTCAAAACGTTTTTGTCAAAGGCTCATTTGGTCAAAGGTTGTTTTCAAATCCACATTGTTCAAATTTATTAATCAATTGCGTAAAGAAGGAATTCACTAGAATTATGAAATCCGTAAAAGCGAAGTATATTACGACTAGCTTTTGCCCGCGACTCCGTCCGCGTAGAAGTCGTTTATCGCTACTCCATCGGGAACTGTACAACTTTCCAGGATACAAACTATCCTATGTTCTTTTCCGGGACTCAAACTATCAATCAAGTTGAGAATTGACAGAGATCCGCTAAGAAAGGATTTTGATAAATTCCGCCCCTAAGGGGATAAAATAGGGGATGAAAGTTTGTATGAAACTTACGAAAATTCTCGATTGATTGAACCGAAATTGAAGATTGGAGCTACTATGATCAAATGAATTTACGTAAGTTTCATACAAACTTTCATCCCCTATTTTATCCCCTTAGGAGTGGAATGTATCAAAATCCTTTCTTAGCGGATGCCTACATCATAGTGGCTATCAGCATGCCAAATTTCAGCCCGATCGGTCCAGTAGTTTGGGCTGTGCGTTGATAGATCAGTCAGTCAATCAGTCAGTCACCTTTGCGTTTTATATATATAGATGTTAAAAAAAGATCTAGAACTAGCGTTCTCTACGACGAAAGCTTGAACAGACTGATAAAAGATTATTGCGATGGGAAGATAGGCGTAATAAAATGTTTGAAAAAAATTGTCACGTTAAGATGGATCCAATATAATAAGTATGATCAATAGAAAACAGAGTGTTTTATTTCTTTCTAATATGGCATATATTCATTTGTACAGTCAGATAAATATTGTCATCACATGGTATAGTGAGCATCATATAGTTGGTAGGTAGCATCCAAAGTAGCCAAATAGTTCGGTACACCATAGATTTTATATGTAGTAGACAAACTATTTGACTACTTTGAATGCTACGTACTATATGACGCTGACTGTACAGTGGGGTTCAAAATTGCATGGACAGTTTATGAATGAATTCATTCATAAATTGTCCAAGCAATTCTGAACGCCACTGTAAATCAGATAGATATTGTTATCATGAGTAGCCGAATATATCTTAACACGACTTTATCCCGATAGCACCAAAGGCGTGTTAAGATAAATTTGGCTACTTTATGTGGCATGACCTATCTGATTCTGACTGCAAATAAATACACAAATAAATTGATGGTAAAGAAATATTTGACGAAACGCACCTTTGACAAACGTAGTTTGACCACACGCACCTTTGGCAAAAAGGACATTTTGACGAATCGCACTTTTGACAAAACCATGTTTGACCAAACGAGCCTTTGACAAAAAGCGTATTTTGACTAATCACTCGTTTGACTAGAGGCGGAAAAGCCCATCACACATACCTACACACCTACCTAACCCATACCTAACCAATTCATTACTAGCATAGAGGCATTCCATCTTAGTCCTCAGGGTTGCCAACGCATTTGAGGTCTTAGGATTATAGTCTTAACAATTCAAATGTCTATGGGTCTCAGATTCCACTGACCTTTAGGTGGCCTGAGTGCTCGTGTGCCTTCTCCTTAACATAAAAAAAAAGAAAAAGGACATAATTCAGAAACATAAGAAAAAGAAATAAAACAAGAGCTAATTCGTCATGTACTTTTAATCAGGCTCTTGTTATTTCATAGTCGTAGCATAAATATAACGATTTCTCCTTACTTACTGTAATGGAATAATTAAAATTCCTGCAGTCCATATAAAAAGTAGACCACACGGGATAAAAACTCGTATGTTCCTGCAAAACTACCGGTCTATGCCCGGGTTGGACCTGACGAGAACTTACGCAAAAATAGAGTAGGTTTATAGCGACTAGTTGGTATCCGGTACGCGGCACAGGTGCTGCACGCCAAAAAAGGAAAATCTAGTCCCTTATTAGTGCCTACCAGTAGTAACTAGTACAACTATGTAAACTTGCCTGACGCCGCCCACAACTTGGGCTCGATACCGATCATGGTAGCTACCTATTAAAGACAATAAATCAACGCCACACGCCTGTTTCAGAAGAGTTTTGGCTCGGTTAATATTGTATAAGACCAAATCTAGTGACCGTAAGGTCAAAGGTATCAGTCTCATGCAGTATGGAGCCATCCGGGTTCCCGCTCATCGTGCCGGGTGAAGATTAATGGCCGGGCCGCGTGTCTCCTGTCATCCTCCCCGCCAGCGACTGCGTTATTCATTAGCGAATCTCACCACAGAACACGTCCCTTTCAGGTCGTGACACGCAATGTATGAGAATATGAAATTTTTATGAGCCAACCAATTCGACACACGTACCTACACTCCGCGTTAAAAATACCGCCACACGAATTTTACCTCTGAACCATTGTTATTACGTAAGTAGGTACTTACCTATACATACGCTCCCGAAAACGTAGAACACAATGATTTATGAAGGCAATTTCATGAGCAATAAATATAATAATTCATATAGCGTCTTAAGAAAGTTAACTAGTTTTAAGAGCAGTGCGGTTATGAGAGAACGTGGAAGTACCGTGAAGTCGAGTAATTTGCTCGGGCCATCACTTACGGAGCCGGCAGAGCTATTGCCCGCCGCGTCACGCATACTGATCACCGATGCCAGGGCGACTTAAGTCAGGGACTAAAATTGAGTCACGCAACAAATTGTTCATGGATCGACCGCCCAGAAAAACAAACTCCATAAACTTTGGATACAGTTTATGAACATTGAAATCCGACGGAAACGCGTGACGATACTGTTTGCAAATTTTCTCGATGATCATTTCTTAATTAGAATCAGAGTGGGATAACGATACCTAACGCAGTTAGGTTGCTGTTCCGTAAATATCTAATGGGTTCTGAAAGCGTACTAGATGGATGGTTGGAGCTTACTCTGAGGCGTTTTTAAGACCTTTCCTTAAAAACATTTGGAGGCGCGGCAAAACCAATCGGCATCAATCTTAACGCGAGTGATTTAGCATCTGCGCTTTTATTCTCAAACAAATTATACTGAGCCGAAATCCGACCGCAATAACTAAGCGATTTCCTTAACGACACCGGAACAAATTGAAATCCGAAAATGCTCAATGTAGCCCGATTAGAAGAGACCGAGAGCATTCCTTAGCGTAGCGGGAACTAATGCGCGCGTTAAATCGGAGCAGGGCTCCTGGGTGGGACCGGGGCTCCGATAGCTGCCAGATTATCGTCTCTGGGAGCAATTTGTGCGGATTTGCGGCCGACCTCCGGCCAAATAAAGCGATCGTCCGTCATTAGACCGCCGTGTACTCTCGCTAGACCAATTTGAGACGTCTAGTTACCTACCCAGACTGTTGAGGTAGTTTTGTGGGACGCCTAGATCAGCTAAGTTATTAACGCAACCGCAAAGTTCGTCCAGCGGGTTTATGACCTACTAGCTAACTTGATCTCCGGACGCGGATAGAACAATTTCATGTTTGACGCTATTCGCGCTTATTTAGTCATCTCTTTCAATGTGGACTAGTTTAAGAAATAACTACGATGCTCCAGATTAAGGTTCCGAAAGTTGATTACGTAGGACCTGGGTAACTTAATAATATCTAGGTCCTAGGTTAGGTTAATTGCGTTAACTTCACTACATAGTGTAAAACAAAGTCGCTTTCTCTGTCCCTATGTCCCTTTGTATGCTTAAATCTTTAAAACTACGCAACGGATTTTGATGCGGTTTTTTTTAATAGATAGAGTGATTGAAGAGGAAGGTTTATATGTATAATACTTTAATCCGGAGCGAAGCGAGGGCGGGTCGCTAGTATCGTATATTCTACAGTAACGTAGGTTAGGTTAATCTGGTTGCTTCTTATGCCCGAAGGGCAGACCGTCTAGAAAATCAGCCCCGGTTAATTTGAAAATTACACGTTGATTAAGGTTACTTATGTATCTAATCGAGAGCACCGGCAAACCAGAATAGAAGATACGCAAAGCTACGCGATGTATGCAAATCCAAAAATCAATTTAGACTGGAGGTTCATAAGGTTGGACTAATGACAAACATGCCTTAGGCGCAATTGTGAATCTACTTCCTTGCTAATATTATAAATGTAAAAGTCGTTTTGTTCGTCTGTTTGTTAGGTACTTCTCCACGGTCCAACAGCTCGACCGATCGACGTGAATTTTGGTACAAATTTAGTTTATAGCCTACGTATGGTCATAAAGTACATATTTATCCGAAATATGCACTCTATGACCATCTCTAAATTCCCGAGGGTACAGCGAGAAACGACTTCTACGCGGACGAAGTCGCGGGTGAGCTAGTTAAATAATTACCTATAACATGTTTGTACATTCTGAAGGTTACCAATACATCTCGTCACTACTCTGAAAAAATCTCGTATCTCATATTTAGTAATGTACGATTTTAAACTTATTCCACTTCATGTTTAAGTTTAAAATTGTACATCACGAAATATGAGATACGAGGTTTTTTCAAAGTAGTGACGATCTTATTATTATTAGGGACATGTACAGTCAGACTTAAATTTGTGACCCCACCTTAGGTCCAAAGTCTATATGACATTCAACAGCAATAAGGTTGAGTTTCCTCTAAGTTACAAATGACTTAACATCTCTGAGGACATTGACAACTTCAAGCAGATTTTTTTAAAATGGGTCTTTTATTTACGCTCTTGACCGTACCTACTACAGTATTTTTTTTTTGATATCAAGTGTGCACCATCAGCAAGACATTTAACTAACCGGTAGTGAATCTTGTCACCTTACAATAAGGCTCACTAGTAGTCAGTTACCAGATGCTGTTTGTACCTATAGTTTTACTGACTTATTAACTACTTGCCTTGGCACAGGTCGATGCTATGATGCTTAAATAGAGAGAAATCATTGACATACCCAGGTTTAACTGATGGCAGCTAAACTTTGGTATAGGTATCAGAGTAACAAAAGATTTTCAAGTTGTCAGATATGAGCTACTGGCCGCTCAAAAAAATTACCAGTGATGATGGTGTCATGTTTTTTTTATAGAGAAAGTTGTCACTGTTTTCAACTTTAATACTTATTAAGAGGTATAACCTTAAACCCTGGGAAACATTCAGCCTATCCCAAATTAAATAAAGAGTTTGTAAAATTTAATTCACATATGTTTGTTTCTTTCTAATTGGCTTTATATAAACTTGACTATTGATTGACACAACCTTATGCAAATCATTCCACAGGTAAACCTTTAAACTTTTCAACGCCATCGACAGATACTTCTTTCATGGTTGACAGTGCAAAATAAACCTGAGTATTTATGAGGCAAAGTTGACATTCACTCTGGTTTTGTATTTGACATAGTGTTGAAAACGTTAAAAGTTTCAAAGCAATGTCAAATACCAAAAGGCATTGCTGGCATGCCAATGACTGCTGAATAGCATCGTAAATTTTAATCTCACTGGTATGTCATATGTAGCCAAGTAGGATACTATTATGCAGTACAATCAGATTGATAAAACTATTGTTGACAATAAACCTCTGGTATATATTTTTTTTATTTTTTGTTTTTTAATTGCATTAATCTTGAAATGATATGTTGAGATAGGTATGAACATTAATTAAATACATTTCAGTATTAACATAAGTAAAAAAGTTACTAAATATTTTATTGTTACCAAGGAGAACTGGGTATGCCTTATCTTTCATCAGTGCAAGATTTTCACATGATCACATAGATAAAATCTATTTAAAGAAAGTCAGAAAATTATATTTAAAAGGCCATGTAGTTTAAAATAAATGATTTTGACTTGTTTTGACTTCAGTAGTCCCTAATTTTCAGACTACATACATGATGTAAGGTAACAACACCAAAACTCAAAAAAGGACCAATGTTCGACACTTACTCTTATTCAAAGAAGTTATTCATTCGTTTTGCAACAACCAATTTATAACCCTGTGTTCTTTGAATTAAAAGCTTCTGTCGATGATTGGTGCATGTCAAAGTGTCGTACACTGGTGTTGTTACCTTACCTAGGCTTTTACTGAAATAAATTAATGTAAACATTGAAACTTTAGTTGTCCCAACTGCCGCCAGATAAAATAAAAAATCTATTAAAAATAAAATGTGATAGAACTTGTAGGTATTCATAATAACAGCTATTGAATGTCTTTTATAAAATTTTAGTGGAAACTATGACAAAATAGTTTTTCCTGTGACAGAAACCTCTTGCCTAAATAGGTAGGTACCAACTTTAATTCATCAATACCTCATTTCAGGCCATTTTAGTAAAATGATTACCAAACATGTATTAAGTTAAAGTGCTTTAGGTTTATTTATTTTAGCCCTGGTGTTGAAAAAGTTGTCATGTCTAGTGACTACATTTGTTTATCTGTTACAAACATTAATTTTAACTAATAAAATAAGGCAAACTCTTCAAAGTATTAAGTTTATTAAACAAAACTTTTACAACATTAAATAAAAAGCTGTTTTGTTGAATAAAATCAGTGTCAATGACAGAAAAAGCGTTGTGGGAGTTGTGCACTAGCGCATGCAACGTTAACAAGAGCGGACAGGCGGCAAGCGTAGGTGGCAAGGCTCTTCCTCTCACCTCGCGCCACGGGCGCCTCGGGCTCCAGCGGGCCAGCCGCCGCCGCCGCCACCGCCGCCGCGACCCACGCCACCCAAACCACCCCCCGCATGTCCCCGAACCACATCACAACACTCCACTATCTCATTATTGGCACAACATTCACACAACTTAACCAATACGAAACCCTAACTATGTTAATAACTCCTATTGGCACGGTCATGCTTTGGGAAAATTCATGTCGCAATGCCTCAGCGTATCACATCATGCCAAATGTAATCTATCACATCATTTTAACAAATAATCTTCTTTAAAACTATACGAATGTTATTGAAACAAAGACAGTCGCTGCACGTCATAACATCTCTCCGCGGAACGCGAAACCCGTCGTACCCCAGTAACGTTTCGTTTTGCACTAAGCAAAGCAGTAAGCTAGCTCAGGTAGTGTTGTACTGCGAAACGAAACGAAGCGGCCCAACTTGTTTTTGGTTACGTCCAGAAATACAAATTTAACAGTCAGCCTAAGCACATCGACTGGTGCACGACTAATGCTCGTTAATCGACTTTATCTATATCCAATTTTACGTGGCCTAGTTCTTAACAATTCTTCAATAGTATATCTTCTACATAAACATAGTTTAATTGGAACTATATCCGGCAATTCTTTTACTTCCAATTTCATGCAAAATGAAGCCATTTGTTCTAAATAAGGTAATTTCATTTCAGAATCTCTCGGCATCAAATATTTACCTGCAGGCTCCCAATAACCATTCACAAAATGAGATGGTTGTGAAAAAATCCCATTGAAGTTTAAACCGAAGGATCCTAAAATGCAAGTCTTCAAATTATTTAAAAACAAACACCCTTCTTGTACATGTAAATTACGCTACGACTAAATCTGCAAAATTCGACGAACATTCGTGTTGAAGTCTCTTTCTTTTTGTTAAGAGTAGGCAACGCAAAACTTCGCTGAATAATGTAGATGTGGCCGCAGCGTTAAAAAGTTACTAACTCGAGGTCGTTGACGAATTCGCGACGCGAGCAAGGGATTAAGGCTCCCACAGACCAACTCTCTGACCGACGGGCCAAGTGGGGCGCAGCGGTATGCTGTATTATATACTATATTATACTTTATATGCTACTTTTACCCCGTGTGGTTGCAGGGTCAGATTAGTGCGACTACATGTCTTCCCGTGGATGTCGTAAGAGGCGACCAAGGCATTATTAGGTATTGTTAGGCGATGGGCTTGCAACCTGACACGGCCTGATTGTGCAAAATGTGGTTACAGAATTATCAACAAGTCTTTTTAGAGTTGCTGGTATTTCTGTAGCTCTGCCAACCCACTCTGGGATTAGGCGTGATGTTATGTATGTATATATACTATACGACTCGGTTCGCTTGAAGTCATTTGTCGTGGGTAAAAAGTATCATATGTCCTTTCTTGGGGGTTAAGCTAACTCCATACCGACTTTAATCAAAATAGATTCAGTGGTTTAGCCGTGGAAGCGTAACACAGAAAGACAGACAGAGACAGTAACTTTTGCATTTCTAATATTATTATGGATTAAAATAATAGTATGGATAATGTGGCAAAATGTTATTGCATAATAAGTACTCGTTAGTGAACTGTGAATGGAAAAAAAATGTAGATACTTACCATTGCATCTGACTCCTAAACTCACAACCTCATCGGGTTTAGGCCCAAAAAGCCACAGTTTGGTAACATTAACAAGGCTTATGGCTTTATTTAATGGAACTTGTCCCTTTATAAGTTTTCCCTGTTGAACAAAAACTTAAAAGTGAAATTAGGGACCTTCTAATGCAAGCAAACATACATCAATGTCGTAAACGACCAGTAACTGCCTGTACGGTGTGAATACATAATATTAGGCCGTTTTTCTAAAATTTACTTACTTACCTTTCGTTCCAAAACCTTCGTCCATAATGTTTCATCAAAATATAATAGGTATTCCATTGTCCTCATCTCAGGTCGAAAACTGCCAACCTTTAACGTTGAGTTTTTAACCTTTGTGTATCTGTTATATGGCGTGAACTTATTATATTTGTGTATTGCAGTCCTCACATCTACCAAGTGGTTTATCCCAACGAATCCCCATACTGGAGGACAAAACATGTTTCTCGCAGGGATTTCAGCAATTGCAGCAGCTATTGGAACTACTTCCAATCCTAAGTCGGAAGTTGCAACGACTACATTCTTTTTTCTGCTGTTGCCCACCGAGTGCATCAAAACGGTTGCATTGTAACAAGCTGGACCTAGATTTGGTAATAAAATACGCATATCAAGCTTAGCAGATGCATTAATCATAAGCCCTATGCTTTGCATGAGCTTCTTGTTAGCATGCAACCAATCTCCAATAGGTGCCATTGTGCTGAAAATTAAAGGGCATTTACAAACCTGGAGGGATAAAAAACATTAACATAGGTACTTCAAATGCTTTGAGTTACTTACTCAAATCTAATGTGATCCATAATGATAAATAAATCACAATTTGCCAGAGCGACACCAATCTTCTCAGTATATTTCACGACTTTTCCTGGATAATTAGTTCCAATATAACTACATTCATGTTCCATTATCTGCATAGCCAACGAGGAACGTTCACTGTCGTATATGAACAATTTTGAAACACTTTTATCATCTACTGATAATTCTAGTATCTCTGATATTAAGTACATGGTTAACGGACTTCCGCCACACGATATGGAAACAGTATAGTCTGTTTTTGGCGGAACTTCCAACTTCCTGTCAGTAAAAGAACGCTTTGCTTCGATATCCCGTTTATCTTGTTTAACTCTATTGTTATATTGAGAATTGATATCGATTAATCCTTCAAATTTTGAATCAGCCATAAAATAATCAAACTGGTAATACGAATGGCAATAATCAAGAAACTCTGATGTTCCACCAATATAAAAAGGTTTACTGCCTTTCATTAACAGTTCTTTCCAAACCAAAGGAGATTTGGTGTGGTGCCATTTATTCTTCTGGTTTATCTTCGAAAGCCAATTCTAACAAGACAACATCAATAAACCATTAGGTACCTAGTTACCAACCATTCTATTACTAAAGAGTGGACATTAGTACTTGTACTATTAATTATCTATTCTGTGACTTTAACCTTATTCTTGGATTATCTGAGAATCCTTATCAAATTCAACACATCCATAGTAATATTATAAATGTGAAAGTAACTATCTTCTTCTCGGCGAAACCAAGAAGCTTGGCAAAACCATTAAACCGATTAAGATGAAACTTTGTCTGATTTTGATGAAAATGTTGATTTTTGTTAGTCAAGTGTCCCCCTCCCACCTACAGCCAAAACAAGTGCTACTAGTTAGTGGTAGTACGACCCTGTGCAGGGTCCGTCCGGATCGCTACCACCATCTTATCCATTAACCACCGCCAAGCAACAGTGTTCGCATTGTTGTGTTCCGGTGTGAGGAAAAGACAACCGGTGAAATTACTAGTATAGAGGCATTCCATCTTGGTCCTCAGGGTTGGCAACGCATTTAAGGTCTTAGGATTATAGTCTTGAGAATTCAAATGTCTATGGGTCCCAGTTTCCACTTACCATTAGGTGGCTCGTGTGCCTTATCCTAATCATAAAAAAAAACTACACATACTAAACATCTGAAAAAAACCCTTTCAGACCCACCGTACCCCTCGGCCGTACCACTGGTGGTACTTTGACCAATTATTACTATTAAAATCGAATTTAAAGGAGTCGACGGAGCTCTGCTGTCGCAGAGCTCCTACTTCTGGGTAGTATGGCCCTCCGGGCCTGCTGAAGAACTAACATAACCTAAACCTACCTCATATTTATAGAACTAATTTTGGTCAGTGGTACGGTGGGTCTGCACCCAAAAAAACTTATATAAAAGTGTATATAACGAATAATAACGAATATAAAAGGAAAACTATCACGACTTAGTAGACCTCATTGGTTCTTGAGAAACAGGCGATTAAAGTGTTTATAAATAACTACTACTCGTAAAATCATCAAATGACTAGTTATTGCTTGTTGTTTTTTATGTTTGTAGTACTTAACGGCTTCGGAACCCTACATTGAGCATCGTCCGACGTGCTCTTGCCTGATTTTTCTTCTTCATTTAGTCACAAATAAAGAGTAAAAAAAACAGAGTAGCTACCTATCTGAAGTTTTAAATTGTTGCTATAAGTTACTTCGAATGCTACTATGCAGTTCTACGGGAAAATCCTCACTTATTTTTTGACTCTTGACGTACATTATTATGCATGCAAGTAGCGCATTTACAGAGATTACCTAGATTTCTCTTTAATCTTGTACGTATTATCAACGCCTGGAACCATTAACTAATCAATAATGATTCAAAATTACAGGAATTTTATATGTCAATAAGCCCGTTCTTTCATAACTGATCGCCGAGCACTGACGACATTTTAGTTATCTTATCTAACAGATAGACCCTTTCGGATACATTTCAACCACTTTTTTAGGCTCTTAAAGGCGTTATGATTTCAAATCCAAAACAGAGGGCCCGCTCGTAGGTAGATTAAATCGCAGCACAAATTGATTTTCAAGTTTGACATTTTTTGACGGTGAGCTTCAAAAATTGCCCCCCTTGAGAGGAACTGCCGTAAATCCTGCGTTAAATCATTTTACTCAAAGAAAACATTATTTACTTTTACTTAATTCAAAATAAACTTACGCGCAAGCGTAGTGATATATTATATGAGGATTCATAATAAACAACGCAGTAGAACGCGCACGTGCACGTCTACTCGTACGCATGTGGTGTGTAGGTATGTTCACGGGTCCTATGTCATGGAGCAAAATACGTTTTGCAGCCATCGCGCACGTGCACGCGTACGTCACGCAAACAGTGTGACATATTGCATGTCTACGCACACGCATGCGTTGTTGCTCGGCCTTTCCACCTTTTGCCCGGAGATAATGCGCGCGCGAATCATACCCAAACTTCGCGGGCGAGTGTAGCGCTCGCATTATACTGTAATTCTATGGAACTTGCTAACTATGTAAACAAACAATATATTGAAATTGACATCTAATGTCAATTTTAGTATGGCGGCTTGTTTACATAGTTAGCAAGTTCCATAGAATGACACTTTACAGATGTTGACGCGCGCGTCCCAAAGACGCGGCGTGACTGAATGAAAGTGAGGCAATTTACCTCACATTTATGTATATACATAACAATTAGTAATTACATGATATAATGTACTTGTACATTTTTATAACATCATTGTATATAATTAATAATGTTATTTACGTTAACTTTTAACAGTTTAATTACTTACTTTCCATTCTAAAATAGATTTTTCTATACGTTCGTAACAAAAAGAAGGTAGAGTTTGAGAAAGATGATCTGCTACCAAGCATATTTGTGCAAATTTTTCACAATTTGATTCACCTGCAATAATAATGCGTATGCCCATTTTTATAAAACAATTAAATAACTAGCTTGTTAAATGTTGACAAATCCGAGTCTTTGACAAGTTGAAATGTTTATTTGACGCATTATTTGTTAATGACAATTCTAAAATAAGGTTGAATTCGTTATTTTTTTTTTGTCATTACTGTCCGTATTCTACTCGATATGGATAATCGATTAATCAACTCAGCATACAGACTTTCTGAACGAAACTAACAGCTGACTTCCTTCAATGACATTTATAGCAATACGTTTCGTTCCATTACAAAATCAATCACATTTGTAGTTATATTTTATCAGAGCCGCTGAATACTGTATTATTTTTTCGTGAGGGAATTCAGCGTAGAATGATTTGCGAAAACGCATTATACTATTTGACGAGACCAAGACAAAGAGAAACTTCGTATAAAACCTCGTCATTATTTAACCACTGCACTCTTTAGTTAGTTAGACATACCCTTCTTATCTGTGGACATACCCTTGTAATCTGTGCTATAATATAACCTAAGAACGAACATCTTATTTTGTTTACATTTTATGTGATTAAAATAAATACTGCAGATATTATAAAATAAATATTAATACCATATAACTAAAAAATATGGCATCAACAAAGAACTGGGGATTTTGTGATTTGTCAGTGGGTAAAAACTTAGACATCAACAAGTTACACTTTTTACAAAGGCTTGGTTATAATACTGTAGCTATCAACACACATGTAGATGAACCTAGTGAAGAACCTAAAAAAAAGAAAAAGAAAGGTGAAGGCAGAGAAAGTCAAGACTATATTCCTGTTCCAGTACAAATTTCTAATGACGTCTCTAATAAGGTTAAACTCAATATTCTACACAGAGTAACCATCGAGTTTTCAGATTCCAGCATAGCTCATAAGATTAATCGGTCCGAAAACATCAAAAAATATGACATCATAGCTGTCGTGCCGAAAACTTTGCAAGCATTTCAATATGCTTGTGGAACATTAGACATAGATTTAATTAGTTTTGACCCAGAGACTAGAATACCGTTCAAAATAACCCGTAAATTGTACCGACAAGCTGTAGAACGAGGTATTTTCTTTGAACTCATGTACTCGCCAGCCATAAGGGACTCTACAGCAAGAAAGAACATTATTAGTACGGCACACTTCTACCATGCTGTCGGAAAGTCAAAAAACATACTTGTCACCAGTGGAGCTCAAGATTCGATGCAAATTCGAGATGTTAATGATATTATCAACTTGGGTTTCATTCTGGGTTTGAACAGCAGCCAGAGTCTGGAGGTGATCAGAAGCAATGCTCGGAGACTCATTGTGAAGGCAGAGGGAAGGAAATATGGGAAATTGTATATGACCATTGAAACTGTAGCTGACAATGATGTAAATAAAACACTTTCCTCTTAAAAGTATGATTTTATGAAATAATACATAATATATAATATTTATATAAAGCTTCTCAAGCCTTTATTAAAGCCGTTTAACAAAAAAACTAATTATTACATTAATCTTAATTTCCTACAAATACAAATAAGCATCACAGTTTGGAAACATTTGTACAAATTTCATAATAATTTTTGTTATTCTCTTTCTTACCTTAGCTCATAAACAGAGGGCGGAATTTCTCATGGCAAAATTGAAATGACATAGGGATAGAGCATTTTGCTTTATCGACTTTTCCAGCTATCGATATAGTGTAATCACTAATCTCTTTGTTATTTTAGTTTTGCTTTTAGATTAAAAATGTAAATCTCATTCTTTATTCGCTTTTAGTTATTGTTTTCAACAATACATGAAACTTTAAGAATTAATTTTTAAATGTTATGCTAATTTTAACACATGTCTTTAGGTATTAACGGTTAATAACAAATTAAAAAATAAATAAATGTAGACAGAACTATACAATAATAATGAAAACTACACCTGCTTTTACCAAAACCTATATTAATATAAAAGACATTGGACAGAGGGCATTGCTAATATTAGTAAATTATTTTGCCAAGTGTAATGGATCAATAGGAGGTATAATTCTATTTGGTAAAAGATCTTGTGCTACTTGAACCAGAACTACTAGTCGATAGTCGATAAAATACTACGTTCTATCCCTGACATTTAAATTTTTTGCTATGAGAAATTCCGCCCTCTGCTCATAAATTATGTTCTCAACACAAGAGAACTTTGTTAGTAAATCTGGTACCACACAACTCTGGTAACTGACATGAGCCATCTTTTAGGCAGTCTTTTCACTGAGGAAGAGACTAGCAGAGTGGAGAGGAGACATGCAGAAATTGACCATTCATGTTGGTACAGCTTATCTCTTTGCTATGGAAACCCACCCTTGTTGATGAGCGGAGTGGATCAAGCTCTTTCCAGAGCTCGCTCTGCTGATTTCAGACTCCGTTGTATCACCTACCAATTGTTAGTCTGTTCTACTTCGTTTCTATATGCCGCAAAGGAAAGGCAGCCCAATGAGTGCATGAAGTATGCTCCTGTGGCTTGATGGTTCACTAACTGAACTAAGTTACTACAGCATCGGAAGTACTTACATTGTAGGCTTAATTTGATTATGGTTTGTACGTGTGAGAGACAAAGACTATTGTCACTGTAACTATTGCAGTTTTTCTTGATCAATCTTCTCAGTTATTGTTAAATCTGCAGACGCTTGAAGATTCTTTACTGTCAAATCTAATGATAGTGTTTCTTCTGGTAATGTAAATATATCTGCCACCCACTTGAATCTGAACAACAAAAAAATATTTTTAACATCAAAATAAATGTAAAACCTAATGAGACTGAATAACAAATAATTTAAACCACATTTTCTGTGTTAACCCTGACCTCCAGCGTCCCGCATGGGGGTTCCATATTGTATAGCGCTTGACATGTTCAACAGATTATTTTTAGCAGTGTTCAAAGTGAATACCTACCTAGCTAAAATAAAAAGCTCAAACCCAAAGCAAAGCAAATGAGTGTTGTCATTAATAATGTGTAAATGGATGGGTAAAATTAAAACAGATCTTCAATTTTTATTAATGTATTATTTTCAAATGCAATCTCAACGTTTGGTACAGGTTAATACAAAATGTATAAAATACACACAAATTAAAAAAATTAAAATAATATTCACAACACAATTTTCACACGCAAAACTTACATAAGCAACATCCTACTTGTAACTGCTCTAGTACTATTTTATAACTTGTTATTTGTTATACTATGCATCATCAAGACAGTCGGTAGCACCACTGCTGCGCTGGCTTGATTTGAGGACTAACCTTTCATCACTAAGATAACAATATTTTATTTCATTTATAACATATGCATTTGGTTATTATAAAATAGTTGCTTAAATTTATTTAATTGTGATATAGATTTAATATTAACATGTTATATTATAATATAATCAAATTGTTATTGCTGAATTCACATAATTACATTATCTCAGGCAAGGTAGGAAGTACAATGCCTAGGCTTGAACCACTAAAACTACAAGGCCTTATTCTTAAAAGTGCGAGTACACGGGTTAGTAATGGTGGCAAATGATAAGCTTGTTAATGCAGCACCACAAGGAATAGCAGCTTCTCAAGTGTTGCACAAGAGATGCCTCCATGAAAACGAGAGATTCAACTCGACTAGATAATAATTTACAAGCCTCTAAACAAAACTTCATTATAATTGAGCAATTAACCGAAAACAGTCTTATTATGTCTTTTATAAATCTGTGATAGATGTTGCTTAATGCAAGGACTAAAAGTTACAATTAAATTTGTGGAATTATTTTGTGTCAAAATATACAATTCATGTATTCATTAAAATACCACAAATATTAACAATGTCATGGCAGAAAAGTACAACAAACATTACATCAAACAATTAAAACTAAATTTCATTTATAGCCATACAATATCTCTTTGTGACAAATACTTTAGATACTCCATTAACAAAATAAATAATCTCCACACAATGAATTACACTATTTAACAAAATTCAGTCTCATTGGTCAAAATAAATTTATCATCTAATGTGTCTTTTCTCAAGAACATAAAATTTATTAAAATAGAAGTTCAAATATAAAATTAATAAATAATTGTTGGATAGGAATCAAATTAAAAAGTAGGATTATAAATGCGTGGATCTAAATATTACAGAATCTACATTCATCTAAGCAGCAAAACTGAACAATATTGTTTTTTACCGTTTAGTTTATTAATCAAAATACATTTGCACTGGACAAATGCACTCGTTTACACACTAAGCGAAAAATACCTGTTGGTCCAGTTCATTCATTACCGTGCATACATTAGGCCTTCCAGAGATCCCTCGTACTAGCTATTCAGTTCATTGTTCTTAACTTATTCAAGTTTCCTCAGCCTTACAACCTATCCCGGGCGCAGCCGCGGCATGACACAGCTACGTTATTATCACGATTCTTTACCAGGCCATCATGTAATCTTTTCATCCTTATTTGTGTTGTCTTATGATGTAAACAAATCTTGAAACTAAAATCTTTATACATTGTAAGAATTAAACAAACTATTAAAAGAAACAGCCGAAACCAAATGTTGGAATTTCTCCGCAGTTGCTTTCTTTAAAGAAATAATGGCAGTTTCAGTCCGACTAGACGGCCGATTTCTAGGTTATTAGATAAAACAAGTAAAGATGAATCGATTATAAAATGTTACACGCCAGAACAACATCTTCAAACGAGAGGGTAGGTTACATATATTCCGTCCCGTTTGAACATATTTGACCACAAGTAAACAAAGCACCCAAATTTCTCAAAAGAAACCTTTTGACTAGCCGATAATTTATAGGAAAAATCTGGCTTTTGGCAATTATTTCTGGTGCTTCAACCATGATAGCCTAAAAATATTAGTATAGGTCCACGTCCCGTGGCCGTTCAAGCGTGAAGCTACTGACGTCTAGGAAACAGTTTCTTTCCGTATATCTGCTTTCTCGGATCGTCTTTAGCTGTACAGTTTTACCCACATAATAATGTTCAGCAGTTCCATTCGCACATGAAACCGAAAGGCGGACAAGTTACCAAACGTGTAAACTGCTTTAAATTTTATTTGCCAAGTCTTTTGGCACATCACTTGATATGCATTCATAGATGTATTACGCTCGAATGACTATATGTAACGCCCCAAATCTCGTGCCAATGGAGATTAATCTTTTGGACATATCTCGCATGTGATACAACTCGATAGGTACGTACAGCGTACTAGGGAAAATAGCGTATAACGGTCGCGACTTTACAGCGCGCGCAATTCTACAAGGCTATTACTATATTGAGTAAAACTGTATTCCAAGTCAGTTGTTGAGGAAAGACACGCAATGGGCGACGGTGTTGACGTTCTCAACCAACCTGTTGTAGAGCTCGCGGCGCACGGACGCGGTGAACTTGCTGACGAGGCAGAGGGTCGCGATGGTGGCGAAGATCGCGTTGTACAACATCACTAGCTTGAAGTTGCCGAGCCACTCGATACGCCCGAATTCGCCGAGCAAGTCGAAGTTTGTTATACCTAAGAAAAGTCAGAGTTAATACGTAAAACTTTGAAGGATATTTACCGCCGGTTACAAAAACTCAAACTCGGCACTAAGCAAGCACCAATAAAATATCTAAGAATATAGGTATTCTTTTGACCTTCCACTCTCGCTTACAAGAATATGAGCAATCCGAATATAGATTAATTTAAATAAATAAAATTCGGAAGACAATCTCACACAAATTGACCTAAAGTGTCATTCTATGGAACTTGCTAACTATGTAAACAAGCCGCCATACTAAAATTGACATTAGATGTCAATTTCAATATATTGTTTGTTTACATAGTTAGCAAGTTCCATAGAATTACAGTATAGTCTCAAGCTAAGCTCTAGGCTTGTACAATGCATACTAGGCTACTAGGCAACCATAAACATAGGTACGTATGTAGATACATAAATACTTAGAGGTATATGACATAGAAAACACCCAAAACTCAGAAACAAATACTCGCGCTCTAAGGTGGGTACGAATTAGAGCAGCCTCGGTTTGAGGCACGCACGGCTCACCTATTTTGCTCAAATTCGTACGCGCTCACGTGCTGTGCGCGAGCAGCGGGCGAGCGGCGCGCGGCGAGCCGTCAAGAGTCGGTCTTTTGACCGTGCTCAAAGACGCGTCAGTGTGCTTGCCTCGCGTAATTTGGACGTGTATCCGAGCGTGCCGCGGGCAGAATGACCAGTTCATACTTGTCTGTGGGCGAGGCGCGTACAAATTTGATATAATTGCTGAGCCGTTCCACCACCGAGGCTATTTCTTCTTCTTTTTGTTAATAATTCGGTAAAATATGAAATTATGATAAACGCATCCACGGCTGTCATCGTGTCCAACGCCATTTTGAAATGCCTAGCAACTTATAAATCTGTTACATGCACCGTTTAAAAATTTTTCTGCACTGTATCTCTAATTAACGGTATTAGAAAAAAATCTAATACCTTTTACTTTATCTACCATATTTGTTTAAAATTTGGGTGATGGTGTTTATTATTTTTCCAATTGATGGAATTTAGATAAGTGTAGAATAAAAATTGAATATATCTTAGTGAAAACGAGGGACTGAGTGGATGTTATTCATTAATACTCATGAGATAATTGATTTGGACACACTAACTGCTGTACCTATGCTTTCCTTTATAAATAAATAAATGTGGGTTCAACTCTAATGCCGAAACCTAAAATAATTATCAAACATGTCCAACATAACGCAAGTAAGGACGATGTCACTCCGATCAAAAATTACTGCCGTAGCACAGTTTTTATTTAATGGGCATCGGAGGCAGACAAGAAAGCGAGTCACCTGATTGTAAGTGATCACCGCGACCCATAAACACCCGCAAAACCAGAGAATCGTTTTTAGGGTTCCGTAGTCAAACTAGGAACCCTTATAGTTTCGCTATGTCCGTCCGTCCGTCCGCAGCCTAGCGCAGAGACTAAAGAGTACTAGACAGCTGTAATTTGGCATGAATATATAAATTAGTCACGTCAACAAAGTGGTGCAATAAAATGTACAAAAAAATGTTTATACCTACTAAATTCATCTAAGAAGGTACCAAATGACTTAAAATAGAAAATTTGTTATTACTTGCCTTGTTGATTTTATGTTTGTATTAAGTACCTACTTAACGGCTTCGGAACCCTACACTGAGCACGGCCCGACACGCTCTCGCCTGGTTTTTTATTTGAAGCTCCTTAAGTCGTAATGGTGCGGAGCTGATTCCACATACATAAAGTGTGTGGCAAAAAGGCTCGCGAAAAACGCACGATGGAGGGTTTCTGTTTGAGTCAGCAATACATTATAGTGCATATACCCAGTATCTTGGCGAGCAGCGGCTGCGCCGTGGAGTGCGTGAGCGAGACGGCGCAGAGCGCGATGATGCGCGGCAGCGGCGTGCGGCGCGCGCGCGGCAGCAGGCCCAGCGCGCGCACGCCGGCGCTCAGCCCCGTCACCGACGCCACGCACAGGTACACGATCAGCGCCGTCTCCAGCGTGGCGCCCGCCCACCCCAGCTTCGACAGCGACGCTATGCCCAGCGTGAACTGCTGCAACTGCACATAACAACTTTACATATTTACGAGGAGACAACAAGACAACAACAAAAACCTTTATTTAGTGCCTATAATTATTACAAAACAAAGTGCAAACAACATATACAACTATTTTTATCTAAAGACACTAAAAAAACGACCAGCTCAGCATTATTGCTGCGGCATGTAGCTACAGCGCTGATTTACAGCTGCACCCACCGATACGACATTGATTACATGCGGAAAACAGTCGGAAAATTATATAAATTAACACTAACAAAAATCCTTACTAACGCCTACGAGAAAAACCACAGCAACCAAAATATTATTTTATATAAGGTGATCATTGATGCCGCCACATTGTAAGGAAATAACATGTTTCTTTAGAGCAAACGCAGAAGCATGACCAACACAGTGATCCCGTATAGGCGGCGGAATATCGTTCCATATTTTCATGGCGGCATCCTTAAAACTGCCCCGAAAAGCCGCGGATTTATAGCGCAGGACTACTATAGACATGTTAAGCGCGTTCTGCTAGACCAGGTAAGTTTAACATAAAGATATGGAGGAGACTGTTTGCCAACGACGCCAAAGAGAAGCGGAACAAAATGCAAGTATCGTCTTAATGCCATGTTTGTTACCTTTGCCTCGTTGAGATAAGGCGACACATTACTTGGAGAAGGTAAACTAACACCTAAAGTAGGCCTGTTAAAATACTTCCAGAGAGACTTCAAACTCTGCTCTTGTACAGGAGTTCACATCAATTTACTGTATTCCAACCTGTACACATTATGAATTGCAATAAAGTATCGAGTATTAAGTTCCCTAACGCTGTCCCAGGGACGTCCCGGTATTCTCACATCACGCACACGAAGCAATGAGTACACGCGGAAATTTTCTATACATTGGGAATACCCAGTATTTAAGTATTGGGAATACCTACTCTAGTTTTTTGCTTTCTATCGCCTCTGTCGGGATCTCTATAGTACTCTACTGGGTTAAAAATATAATGCGTTAGAGGTGTTTTAGTATTGTTTTTAACCCGGCTGCCATTTCTGTCAAGTTTTAAATAAGAGTTATTAAAAGTTTGAAAATACAGAAATACGCCAAAACGACAAAACTTCACAACAGTATTGAAGAGTAGAGTGAGTTACGAGTTTGTAAACGACACATAAAATTGGTTTTAGAGCGTGTTCTCCACTAATGCTTGTTAATATATCTGCAACGGTTGCAATAACAGTCCGCTTGTGAATGCGCAACTTCGGCTTCTATTCTTAATTTTAATGCACTGTATAGTTATATTTAAACATTACTCTAACCTTTGGTAAGACAGTTATACAATACTCATTAACCCACATACTGAAAATAGCTGCCGTAGATAGGTTATCTAGACTGTATGGACTCAGCCGGCTTATCAATCTTATCATAAACAAATTAACCGTCTCGTGACAGTCGTGATTATTCCTACCTTACATAAGATTCATATATACTTTACAGCCGTGTCAAGTCAATATCCATAATAATATTATAAATGCAAAAGTAACTTTGTCTGTCTGTTACGCTTTCACGGCTAAACTGCAGAACGTATTTCAATAAAATTTGGTATGGAGATAGCTTGAACCCCGAGGAAGGATAGGGTACTTTTAACCCTCGTACACGACTTCTACGCAGAGGGAATCGCGGGCAACAGGTAGTTGGGTATAAATGACACGGGTACAGTTGGACCGCCATAATGTGGACCGTTCCCTGGTCTATGTGGTGTGCTCTCATCGGCGACGTGACATTGATTAGTTGGTTAAGTGCACCCCTCGTAAACTCGTTCGTACGTAATACATGATGGTTCAATTTGATTGTTACATGTCAGTTGCGTGTCCAAAAGGTTATCTTCTGGTGTTGATGGATTAAAGTAGCTATTCCCTGGTACTACCTACACTTATGGAGAAATACTTAATGATGCTAACGAATAAAAACTAGACCTAGCTGTTTGCTTGAAAACTCAAACCGGTTGCTTTTAATATTTTTATGAGGGAAAGGGTGCACGGTAATGTATAACTTGTCAAAAATAGATAATGTCATCATTCATCAATCACGAGGCAACTATAAAAAGCGCCCTCAATTTTTCCGAATGTTGTTTGGTCAAGCTCAAACGAACGTTGCGCTATATGGAGCAGGTCTCGGGATTCGGAAATCGTCAGGGAGCCAAAATGGCCGATTTTAAATTGTCAGGTTTTAACTTTTGATTAATATTATTTATAGGTACTGATTATATTATCAGAGCAGAGCATTAGAAAAGCAGGTGTCCTGTTGATGAAGCAGTACATACCCTCGTGCTCAGCGGCAGCGCCTTGATGCCGATGAGCAGCTCCAGCGTGTTCTGGATGACGACGAGCACGGTGGTGGCCGTCAGCGCCAACAGCAGCAGCATCGCCAGCGGGTACACCACGTTACGCTGTAGCGAAGATGTCTTGCGTTTGCTTTCCACCTCCTGTAAAACAGCAATGTAATTTGAGCATGCTGGCCCCATATTTGGTTTTAGATTTTAGTTTCAGGATTCTTTTCAACTTTGATCAGTGTGCAATGGACGCTCGCAAACAAATGCTCTGGCTGGACATTATGTGGATTATCTCACTGTATCTTTTATGTGGGTTTTAATTTCAGTTGGAAGTTCGTTTTCTTTATCCTTATAAAAAGTTAGGTAAACAAGGCAAAGTCATAACAAAAGACAACACACATGGCATGGCATGGCATGAATTTTCTTCAATTTTAAATAGCTCATAAAAATAATCATTTTCTTGTTTTATTTCTTACACTCGTACATTTTGCGATTGTCTGCTTTAAAAGTTTATTAAACATTCACGACTTATGACTTCACGGTTTAACAACCTTATCTTAAAACATGTCGATAACCGTACCTATATACGAACTCGGTTTCGAAGGTGTTTATTTATACATTTCATTATCGCTTAACTTGTAATGGACCGAGTGCGTGAGCATTTACCGATAACTAAGCCCATTTTATTACTTTATAGTTGTCATTAACATTTATAAAATCGATAGCATTTCATTAGACACAAATAATCAAGAAACGAGTGTTTGAAATTCAAAATGAAATCAATTACATACATACATACATAACATCACGCATTCATTCCCAGAGTGGGGTAGGCAGAGCTACAGAATTACCAAAAACTCGAAAAAACTTGTTGACAAATCTGAAACCACATTTTTCAAAATCAGGCTAAGATGTTTACAAGTGTATTAGTGACAGGGTGCAAGCCCATCGCCAAACAACACTACAAGCCTAGCCTTTATTCCCTTAGTCGCCCTCTTACGATATCCACGGAAAGATGGAGTGGCACTATTCTAACCCGGCAACCATACGGATAATGAAATCAATTAATATCTGGTAAACACTTCACAAATCTTGATGTTTTCTTGTTCGACATACAACCTAGTTTCCCGCGGTGCCGTGTCAGTTACGTCAATCTTGTCCGGATAGCTAGTAGATTCACTTCATATTACCGACTAGCGACCCGCTCTCGCTATGCTTCGATTTATGTGAGTTTTCTGTAACAGCCCCGGACATAAACCAGAATTTATTATATTATACATAAAAACCTCGCGGGGAAATTATCAAACTAATGGTGAAGCGTGGTTTAGGAGGGGTTAGCGGATATACAGACAGAGACGCGGAAAGTGATAGATTATGTAAGGAGATAAAGTAGACAAAGATGAGTATAAGAGTAATGATGTGGCCATTCCCAAAATAAATGACTCTTTGATCCCCTCTCGCTCATTGATGACAATGATGACAAATAGGCTAGTGTCCCGGAAAATTTTATTTAGTCCGTAATTTACATAATAAAAAAAAATATTGAACTTATCGCACTGTCAGATCAACACAGCATTAACTCAAAATACAACTGTATTCAAAAATCGACTTTAATACATACATTTCCTTTCAACTTGAAACAAAACAAGCAAGTTTTTTGAAATGATGCTGTGTTGATCTGGCAGTGCGTTATAGTAATTCTTATGTCAATTAAACAAAAAAATGCGAAGATATTGTGCGTTGAAGTTAAGCGTGACGTCACGCCGTGGCGCACTTTATACCACCTTGTGCCTTGTGACGTCACGAGCCTCCACTCCCGAAATTTGATGCGCGTTATCTTTGTCAACTTTGATTTATTCGTAAAAGCAAATAATACGCGTTCAATTCATTTTCCATAACCTAACTGACGGACTAGTTTTTACCCCGGACGCATCCCTGTAATGAAATTAAGAAAGAGACAGCCAGCGTGACTTCGAACTTGAGATTCTAGAGTAGGGCCCCTGGCTCGCTATCGCTTCTATATTCAGAGCGCTGCGGTTTGGCGCGTATCGACTAAATGAGAGTACAAGGGCAATGCCGGTGATAACGACCCAATTGTCTAATTGAAGCCACGCGCACACGTCGCTAAATTTCGGCAATCATATGGCGACTATCGATCGAAACATTTGCCAGAAATAATAAGGTTAAATTTGAAATAATATTTGCATCATCATTAATTAATTATTAATAATGCACCAAAAATTATAAATTTCCTTTAATACGGAGCACAAGTTGTATTTTATCACTTGTCGCTCAGTATGTCTCCATCGTTATAAACTGGATAGACATAGATCCGAGCGACAAACAAGTCACGGCAACTGCTGTAGGCAAACAGATTTGTTAATATTTTATTATCACATAATTTCTCATTTTATCTTTAGTACCTGGGCGACCGGGCTCTACTTGGATGAATGTGGACGACACTATTAAATCACAATTTGATAGTGTGGTCAAATACCTCGGACCCGAACTTTCGGTGTTTTCGAGAACTTGATTACAAATATATAGACAGCCTTGGCCAAAGATGTTGAGCACCCATTCGATTTTAATATTAAAGTCAAACTTTAAAGGGTACATTCATATATTTAATTATGGAAAGTTGTATATCTATCAAAAAATGAGTCATATATTATTGACGTTAAGGCAAATTCCGTGTTTTTTTTTTACAAACATTCATTTTATTGTAAAAGCCGACTCTTCCTAGCTTCAGTTTTCGAAACGATATCTACAAAGGAAAACGTGGGGTACACACCTTTGGCCGAGGCTGTACATACAAAGATCGTCGTTTGGCACTCGCAAGATCAATACAATGAATCATGTTTTGAAGAAAGAATCATAATAATTTTACTACGCCTTTCGAATCTACCTGCGTAGAGCCAAACGGACAAAGAATATATTATAAAGATAAGTAAACATAAATAAAAATTGCCGTTGGATGGAGCGATTTAAAAGAGTACAAAGGAGGTGCAGAGCGAGAGTTAACTGTCAATAAGATATGGATTCAGTCTGATCCTACTATTTGTTAATAACAGCAGCACATGCTGTGTTCCTGTGTGGGGATGATGGAAACGGTGAAATTACTAGCATAGAGGCATTCCATCTTAACCCAACGTAAACATTATCATATTTATTTTTAACCTAAAGAAACATGTAAAATGACACTCCTTCGATCGCAGCACCTTGTACGGAACATGCTCGATCGCAGTGCAAAACTAGGCCGATACCGAAAATAAAAGTTCGGTCGGAGACTACTATGGACAATCTAAGATTGCAATGCATCTATGAGTCTCAGACCCTGGTTATATTTCTAAAAGTAAATCTATTGATGAAGCTATCTCACCTTTCTCATGGCCACGATTTTCTTCAATCTCTCGTTGAGCCCCGCTTGCAGGGCGCCATTTCTTAGCCGCAGCAGCGGCGTCTCATGCCCAACGTCTTTCTTGGAGTCGGTAGCGGAAGACGACACGTCGCCTCGTTCGGGGTACATCGGGTCGGGGGATATGTATCCGATGCCTGTGGGTGTCAAATTGTTGGGATATGTTTAGGCGAGGGTGTTCCCAATCAAAAGCGGAGAGCAAATTTAGTGTAATTCATTCTATTTTTAGCTAGAAATATGCTAGACGAATGTTTTATGACTTATGACTAGCTGATCTTTAGTGCCTTTAGAGGTTGTGTTGATCTAAAAAAGGCCTGACACAGCCTAGTCGGTATAGTGACCCCGCCTACAAAGCTTGCGGTCCAGGGTTTAATTCCCGGTCAGGGTAAATATTTGTGTGATAAGCGGCGAGTATTTATTTTTGAGTTTTGGGTGTTTTTTTAATGTATTTAACCTCCTAAGGCCCAACGAAAAATTCAGCATGTAGTCACTACGGCCCGTAGTCCTACCAGTAATACTATTGTTTTATACTCATTCAGACCCAAGAACTTATTTTTTTTTAAGTTATTGTGCTTGTGTAATGATAGTGTACTACGTTCTTACCAGTAAGATTTCTATAAGTCCTACTGGTAGGACCGTGGTACGCTATGACTACACAACTGTCGAAGGAGCTGGGTCTGAATGGCAAAGCTAGTAAGTACAATGGCTAAGACCTTGGGCCTTAGGAGGATATGTACCTACTAGCTGTTCTGTTACCCGCGACTCTGTTCGCGTAGATGTCATGTATCGCGGTTAAAAGGTACTCTACGCCCTTCCCTGGGGCTTAAGCTATCTCAATGCCAAAGGACCATGGGCATTTTGGTACCCGCTTAATAGGAATTATGGTGGTGTCGTTGAATAGGTCATACAAAGAGGAACAGCAAATGGAGACAAGCGTCCTGGCTACCTTTGCTCTACATAAAAATACCTATCCGTTGATAAATAAGTTATGTCCATTGGGGCGGGTTCCATACATTTTTGCCCATTGTCCTTCCGGTATCAAAGTAATTCCTCTCGTTCGTTTTTCGTTCAATTCTTATTTTGTGTCATTCCGTATTCGTCACTCATTCCTTATTTGTCTTGTTCGCTATTTGACCCTATCTTCCTAAGTCCAATAATTCTGTAACTTGTCTCATTCTTAATAAGTCAATCCTCTCCTGTTATGGTGCGTCCCCACTGAGAGCATTCGCGTGTAATATTCGAGTGGTGTGGACGTTGAGCCGAGCGTTACTGTGGTAGACACCACTTGAATATTTGACGCCGAATGCTCATTAGTCTCATTACACCCGAATGCTTTCAGTAAAGACGAACCGTTTATTTGAGGTGCTGCTATTTAGGGGCGAGGCTTGCGTTACACTACGATAAAAAAATATTAACATTAGCATTGTAACGTGCGGTATTTGAGGTGTGATTATCTTAAGCGTATCACGTTTTGATTCGACGCAGCTCATATTATCCGGCGAGTTTAAGTAGTCCCGTCTCAGAGCGTCAGAGCGTAGATTCTCAATTAGACAGCTTTATACGTCATGGAGCTCGACCCACTACACACGCTATAATTTTTTTGGAAACGAATTGTCGATCCATAGTTAAGGTGATCGAGTGACAGTCCTCCCTTAAATAAATATCAGGCATTATAATATATGACGCAAAAGCTTAAAACAAACACTATTACATGAGCGAGCTAAGTAAACGGGGGATTGTTTTTGATCACCGCCATTGTTTGGCGCTGATCGGTGACTCGCGCTGCTCCGGCAGATGTGGCGCGGGACAATGGCATTCACAACATTAATTTAATAAGTTGATAAATACATTTCATTGTATGCTTGCTGTATGTCTTTGCGGCCTAAAAGATACTGAGGTGTAAAAAAACCGGCCAAGGGCGAGTCATTAGTAATTTATTCATTTCATTTTCTTTGCACAATACAAATCACTACATAGTATAAAACAAAGTCGCTTCCCGCTGTCTGTCCCTATGTGTGCTTAGATCTTTAAAACTATGCAACGGATTTAGATGCGGTTTTTTTAATAGATAGGAGTGATTCAAAAGGAAGGTTTATATGTATAATACTTTAACCCGGAGCGGAGCGAGGCCAGGTCGCTAGTAAATGTATAAAAGTACAAATTACGGACTTATTGCCTAAAGGCCAATAATTATAACCGGTGCAATTAGAGAACTTTTAACAGAGTAAGAACAGAGTTACGAATAAGTTTTTTTTGTAAATTGACAAGTTTCTATTTGGCCCTATTTCAATACAAACTTGTATTGAAATAGGGCCAACCTGGGCCAACTAGAAACTTGTCAGGCTATATGTAATATTTTGTCATTAACACAATTGTAAAGCTTACTGCCTTAACAGTAAATAATTTGTTGGTCTTTCTCTCGTTCACTTAATAGATTTAGCCGCGTTCCTATAGCTTAGTTTATTTCTGGAATGTTTGTTTATGTTATCAAGATCCCATTAGGGCGAAGACGGCGCGCTGATAAGGTATAAATAAATATATTTTTGTTACAAAGATTTCGTCGGGGGAGGTGGAGTTGTCTAGGCGAAGGTTGCATCGCCTCGCCGAGGTCACTCCGGTCACGCGTGTAGAAAAACCGCGGATATACAACACACGTATCTCTATTGGCTACTTAGTTGAACCAAGTAAAGCTGATCGTCTCGAGGTCAGACAGCGGGATTAATTTGTTGTTGTTTGGAGAAGTCGTTTATCACTACTCGAGGATAAAAAGTACCCTTATGTGCTTCCACGGGATTCATGCTCCATATGGAGATAGGTACACACAAAAAATCAGCGGTTTAGCCGTGAAAGCGTAATCTTCGTAACAAAATAACTATTTTAACACAGTTGCTCAAAAAGTGGTACTTTTCGTAGCTGTATATCGTGCGGAAAGTTGAAGATATTTCGCACTAGTGCGTTTTACTTTTCCAATTTTTTTAAATATGATTTTGTTTCAACTTCCAAGCCGTGCATCCATCAAAGAGTTTGCATGTTCAACCACTTTTTGATTGCGTCATTTAGCATTGAAACTTTACATAGGTAGGTAATATAATTTAAAATATTAAAATTACATAAAAATACATACCTACATACACACCCACATAAAATTTATCTAGGTATTATTTATAAACATCAGCTCTCATCAAGATGGTTGAATCTAAATTAGTATTACGAATGATCGGATAGTTTGGTATTAAGGGGATTCACATTACACCCAGCACGGCGTAATGTGAATCCACCTTTATGCATTACCGCTGGTTAATGGAGGATTATACTTTTCGATTTTGAAATACAGGTAATGAAATTACCATGAGAAATATTTTTTATTTGGCTGAAAGGTCACAACCGTTGCCATTTTATAAAGACTGTGTCAATTAAAAGTAGGGGAGAGCGGGGCTGAAAGTGCCGATTTTCATAAAACACAAAATTGAGCTATGAAAATAGTGTAGGTATATGTTGTGTGGCTTACACATACATTTAAAGAATGGTTATTGGAGTTTCTGAATAGTGATATTATTTGGTGCATTGTTAAGCAGTTTTCAAATAAAATCATTTTTTATGAGATCGATCGGAACGGATCAACTAACCCCACTATGGGGCTGGTTGTTCCGTCCTTTTGAAATACAAACTTATCCTTAAAACAATAAATCTCAGATCACACACGCTAAAGGAGTATTTTGTAGTTCGTCAAAATATGTGTTTATTTTGTGTGCACAATCAACTCAGTAAAAAAAAAAATCAAAGGCAAAAAGGTATTATTTGGTGGGGTTCGTTGTTCCGTTGATTTAGTTTTTTTTCCACAACTACTATTATACCTTAATGGAAGCAACTTAAACGGCTCCTGCAACGGCATAATTTCATAACGTTTCGCGTCAAACATCATACAAATTGCTCCGTTTTTTGCTTGCATTTCTATTATCATCGTAACAACTTACCCCCGGCACTTTCAGCCCCGCTCTCCCCTAACATTGTCTCTTGTAATAGTTTTATTTACTGGGCCTCTATTCAACTGCGTTATAACGATATCGTTTTTGACCTGTTTCCGTATTGTCAACGTTTTGATAACTCCTATGTCATTTACAATAATGGCGACTGTGACATAAACGATTCTTAAACGTGTCAAACACGACATCGTTTTAACGCACCTGAATAGAGGCCCTGATTTGTTTTTGTGTCATTGATATTTTTTCGCATATGTTTTAAAAAACGTCGTTTGATACACGTGCGGAACTTTAAATTTAACTCGTCCCAAGTCTTGTCCCTCGCTTGCAGCTCGGGCCAAGACATCTTGGGACTCGTGTAAAATGGCATACTTTCCGCACTTGCATCCAAATGTACTATTGTTAATACCGTATCAGCGCGCCGTCTTCGGCCTAGTGGGATCTTGGTAACATAGTAACACACAGAGTTACTTTCGCTTTTATATATAATATTAGTATGGAAGAGCGCTTGCTTGACCTAAAGGAATCGAATCGAATAGTTATTACGTAGATAAGAAATGATAATAGATACTATATTTCGTTAAATTTCAAGGTGACAAATTGAGATTATAAACGGAACAATTAAAAGGTTATTTTAGTGGGTTACTAGTTAACAAGTATTAGTATAATACAATGTAGGTAGATAATGTATTCTATCAGTAGAATATGTTTCTACACTATACTGTAGCCGGCTCTCTTCATTCCACAACAGTATGAATATTATTCAATCAAGCCCCATTCAAACAATATCCTGCGCACGATTTACGCAAGCATAGATAACTGCATACACAGGATGTTGTGAGCACCAATATTTCATTATCACATCCATTCAAGTGCATGCAAAACTTTGTGTCAGCAAAAAATGAGAACATTTGTAGGATAGTTAAAAATAGTTGACACTGACGACGGACAGACAGACAGCAGAGAATTATTAGTAATAAGGTCACGTTGGCACCCTTTGGAAACCGAACCCTAAGAATCGATGCACTGTTTGGAGTAAATTGGAAACACGAGCCACTTGAGAATATTCTAGTTCCTCTATCATCACGACAAACTGTTGCTAAGTTGCATGTCTGTAAATTGATGCAAAATAAACCTACGTAACTCGCGACTATTTAAGATCATGTCTGTATATGTAATAATGCACTCGAGTGGACGCCGAACCCGTATTCGCTTAGCAAATCTTGTCTTTTCCAAATAGATGGAAAAAACATGGGGTTTAAAGATTGGCCACATTTCTAAAAATGACCCTAAGTTATAATATGGTCAAAAACTTATGCCCTTGGGAAACCCCGAAATCTTCAATCGCGTAAGAGCACACACATATTACGCGTTGTAACAACATATTTGCGTTGGCGTATTCATTTATTTTTGTACCGCACCGGTGCAACGGCTTCGAAGACAATATTACTTCAAGGAAGTTTTTACTCCGCATGATATTTTACCTTGGAATTTTCGGCGTATCTAATTACAGGTGTCAAATGAATAGATAAAAACAAGCATACTATATTCAGCACGACATTAAGTTTCTTCTTATGAGGTAATAATACACGAATACTAAATATTTATTAAAGACTCGTTTACTCCTTACGTCGATTTAAACAAGTAAGAGTGCAACACCCTTCAAACCTGTCTTACGGCTGTAAACTGCCGCACGCTGTGTAGTTTCTCAAGAGTTTCTCTGACAACATCACAAGACCATATAGCTAGGAACACCAAGATAAATCTAGGCCAAATCGAGGTTCATAAAAACAGAAAAAAGTAAATATTACTATTTTACCTGGACTGAGAGTCCAGGTAAAATCGTACCCCGCCTCGGATACTATCCAAATTGAAAATCGTACCTATTCATGTTTTATCAGACGAAGTAAACATAACTAGGTCATAATTCTTGATTTCGGTAAAACTAGAAATAGGAAGGCAAAACTCTAATCAAGCTGGAATACATTCCCACACAAGTTTTTTTTTATAAAACCGTAACTGTTTTGGAAATATATTAAACAGAAGATCGATTCGGATATATCTGGGGATACCGATCGAGCTGCTTATAACCAAGTCATACCCGTAGAAACAGCATTGTTTATCCTCCGCTTGACGGTTTCTTCCTCGAATGAGTACACGTAGTACTCCTCGTTGAGGTCTTGGAGGAACTGCGGCTTCACCAACACACCCCCTACCACCCCGAACAGATGGACGAATCCCAGAGGGGTGAATACTGGGGACAATACACGTAAAAATTTAATATTTTTGAAAAATAGGCACAGACAAAAACAAAAGTTGTCCGTCCGCGATTTCGTAGTTTAAAGTTTACCGCGTATTGTGAGCAAAATTCGAAATATTTATTTACTAAATTTGCCACGTGAGGGCTCTTTTGCGCGTCGGCAACGCATTTGAGATTTTAGGATTGCAGTCTTAAGATCTACGTCGTGAGAATTCAAATGTCTATGGGTGTCAGATTCCTCTAACCATCAGGTGGCCTGAGTGCTCGTGTGCCTTCTCCTTAATCCTTATCATAAAAAAGTCTGTAATATGGAGTGACTAACACTTCGGACAAGACAATCAATTCGAAAAGAAGTGCTGCAAGCAAAGTCTACATATTAATATTATGTATTTATATAAAATACGGTTTCCATCGTACGCTATTTCCTGCTGAATCCATGATGTTTTGAGGAAAACTTAAACAATTATGTAGGTAAGGTTAGGTTAGATTTGTGACTACAAATAAAACTTAACTCATGCGTCGAGAAATGCCTACCTATGAAAGGCAAGAAAATTCTGCGTAATAATACGTAAAATACTTCCAGCTCTTTTAACCGACAGGAACACGAAGCGACAACGTTACACCTGAATCTGTAGCACCTAAATACATTCAAAATACATTCATGGGCTCACATTTGGAGCCAGCAGGATTAAAGAACCAGCAATGTTATGTTTTTATCACCCCTTTTCTTCGCACAACAAATGTATCTTGGTGATTTCGAATAAACTTACATGAATCCTTTTGGTTCTAGACTACCTTAATTCTGTACGGTTGGCCTTAAAAGTATCTGCACACTTCAGTACTTTGTCACTTGAACGTCATGTACTGAGAGAAATTACGTTAAATTAATTATATTTCACATCAAAATGAACGGAACGAGAATTTTGTTCATGGAAAACAAATTCGAAAATCTGTTAATCCAACACATCATTTCTACCAGTATATTTGAACTGCTGCATAATCTGTCAAAGACGTTAAAGCAACGCGGCACTAACTTATAATGCCTGTACGTATTGAGATATTAACCAGTCGCGGAATGTTGTGCTTACCTAGGTCAGAGTACAAGCCCATCCGGTGTAAAGAAACGAGACTACTAAAAAGAAATTATTAGAGATCCAGAGAGGCGTCATTCAATGGCTTATTCAGAAAACGGGTAATTAGCCCGCAGCACTTCTCTCAATGCAAGTTAGAATGTGGAAAAAATACAAATGCAGTAAACATTGGAAAACTTTTTTACGAGGCCAATGTCCCTGATAACAGGAAGATCATCACCGACCCAGAACATATTAGAGGCATCCCGACCATTATTTATGGCCAAAAGATGTCAGATGCATTCCAGACCCTATTTATTACTTACATCACATACGGGTAGTGTCTGACTGGCCATCATTAAATGCATTATTAAAAATAACCTTATTACAAGTCCCAAAAAGGCATAACTCTATCGTTTTAAAAAAACCGGGGAAGAGCATGTCGGACCATGCTCAGTGTAGAGTTCCGAAGCCGTTAAGTGCCTACTACAAACATAAAAAATTATAAGTCATAACTAATTTTCTATTTAAAGCCAATTGGTGCAGTCTTAGATGATTTTAGTAGGTATAAACACTTTAATCGCCTGTATCTCAAGAACCAATGATGTCTCCTTAGTCATGATAGTTTACCTTTAAAATTCGTTATATGCTCTTTTATTTAAGATATTTTTCTGATTTTTAGTATTTGTAGTTTTGGCTGTAAGGGTGGGGTGACACTTGAGTCTAACAAAAATTAGCGCTCTAAAGCTTCATGTTTCATAAACGGATTACTTAATCGAAAAACTGTTTTCACAAACCTATGATATTTTTGAAAGAATTATCCAACGACACTCCATACCATAGGGTAGACAAGAAAAAAAAGTACATCCCCACGTTACGTGTAGGGGAAGTACCATAAAAAAACGTGATTTTAATGTACCACTTTGCTGGCGTGACTCAAGTCTGATTTAAGTCTGAAGTACTAACATGACTGACGATTAAAAGTAAAAATTTCAAGGCCAAGATATATTTTTTGTTATAAGTAAAACACAAGTTTCACAAATGCACACGAAAGTAGGTATTCGTGATTATTTCATATTTATCCGTAATAAGTAATAAACAACGAAATGCGTTATGTGGTAGTTTTACAGTCAATGAAAAACAGTCACGTGTTTTTTTAGGGTTTACAACGTAGCCGTTATCATTAATATCTAAATCCTTTTATTAAAATTATCTGGTTAGATATAGTTCTCTATTACGATAACCTAAATAGTAATTTCAATTTTGTGAAAAAGTATATAAACCCTGTGACAGGATAATTAATTAATATTTCAAGTTAAATTCATCAAACATCAGAATCAAAATCACATGCGTTTCCATCCTAAGCCACATTGCTTAGAAGAGAAGCTCAGATTTTGAGGTTATGCATGACACTCCTTGGATCCAACTATACCTTGCATTTCAAAATCCCTCAAACCGTTACAAAGAAACCAGAAAATAAAAATATGTAGATACCTACAGAAGTACAGATGTAGTGAATAAACATACATTATTTATAACCGGAAAAGTTTGTATTTATCTTGCTTTCTCAGTCAGCTTAAGTGCCCATCGATAAGCTAATTGAGAAAACATATATTCGTATGATTATGCAACACATAGGGCCTCTATCCTACACGGTAAAACGATATTGCCTTTGACGTGTTACCGTAATGTCAACGTTACGATAACTCTTATTTGGTTACCTATTTGAAACACTAAAAACCTTTGCCAGCTGTTTCATTTTTCCGAAAGTCATTTTTCTCTGAAACCGTTTAACTTTCCTAAATTGTTGTAAAATAAACCTAATCTAACCTACACGTTCTGTAAGTATCACATTCAAAATTTTGAAAGTTATTGGGTTCAGAATAAATGAAAATTATGGCAAATGAAACAGCTGGCAAACGTTTTTCGTGTTTGCGATAGGATACCCTCTTATTTCCTTGACAGTAATGGCGCGGCCAAAGTAAAAACGATGCCATTATATGTCAAAGGCAATATGGTTTTACCCAGTAGTATAGAGGCGCTGAAGTAGCGCTGTTTCTTAACCTCTTCGCCGCCCGTGATGGCTAGAAACCATAACTAATATCAACCTGCGTCAAAGACACTTAAGTCTATTTTACGCTGTCATCAATGACTGCTACAACAGTCACTGGCAGCGAAAAGTTTAATAGCGATAGGCAATCAATTGAGTGACCAATATACTGCCGCTAATGAGTGGTAGCGATAGAATGCACCCGATATACAATTCTTTCCTTCTTGGGCAATCGGGTAACACATGTCAACTAGGGCTGAACCTAATGCAAACCTTATGCTAATGATAGCTTTGTTTACTTGTTTTACTTTACCAATTGCTTTGAAAACTGATAAATGTTTAAGTAATGTTTAGAACAAAATTCGTCACATTAAATTAATGGATCGACTATGCTAGACTCAACTGCGCCGCAGCCAATTGAGTGACCAATATACTGCCGCTAATGAGTGGTAGCGATAGAATGCACCCGATATACAATTCTTTCCTTCTTGGGCAATCGGGTAACACATGTCAACTAGGGCTGAACCTAATGCAAACCTTATGCTAATGATAGCTTTGTTTACTTGTTTTACTTTACCAATTGCTTTGAAAACTGATAAATGTTTAAGTAATGTTTAGAACAAAATTCGTCACATTAAATTAATGGATCGACTATGCTAGACTCAACTGCGCCGCAGCGAAGTGACACGAGTGGTGAAAACCGGAAAACGTCCGGTTATAAGGCAGTTTATTGAAGAAAAATAAACCATTACGTAGGTTGTTTGATATCGAGAAAATAAATAGAAACTTTAGGCAGGCTTACATACTGTTTAAACGGACTAAGTTCATCACACGTGGAAGCGTTAACATTGTTGGTATAATTTTAAAATGGGCGTTTGTTGTGGTTCAATGTACCTCGAAACCCGTCCCTACAAAAGCATGTTGCTGGCCTACAAAGTACAATCTGGCTTTAAAAAGTTATCATCAATTATGAAAGAAGTGTCAACGATAGCGAAACGAGTCGTCTTAGCAACAGTTGCTACGTGTTGTTATCTGACGTATAGATCTAACAATCGCACAAGATATTTACTGCAGTTTTATTATTTATTGAAACAAACCAAGCAATTTATAAAAATACTATAGCAATGAGTCTTAAAAATATATTATCAAGTGCCGCGATGAAATCTCCTAAGGAAATAGAATTGAACGAGGAGTGGAACAACTTCGTTAAGAGGATAGGCGAGGTGTCTGGTATGGTCAAGGATATGGCGAGCAGGGACAAGTCGAGAGCTGACGCAGCCTCCAAGTTGGCAGACCAGTACCTCCAAGGAAAAGTGATTCTGGACGAAGATGTTACATTGAAGGTTAAGTCCGACCGGACCGTCATCAATAAGAAAGCGTTCCAAACGGTGGAAAGCAAAGAGGTACAAGGTGTTTGTATGCTATATAACAAAAGGAACAGTTCAGCGGTAGCCCAGTTTTTAACGGTTGCTTTATTTGCGCTGCCTTGTTCCAAATTCTTGAGTATATCGTAATTTTCCTCCAAATATTGACTCCTGCGTTAGGCTCTGTAGACGAATCAACGTGGGATTTCATTTCTTTTATTTACTAAACGGTTATGGAGATTATAAAGATAGGTCGATCAACGTAACACCAAACGTGAGACTTTGCCGTACATACATACATTTATAAGAATCAAATTTGGTAGTGCTCACAGTACAGATATTTTTTTAGTGGTTTTTGAGAAAGATTAATAATTTTTCGTTCTCATACTTCACGAGTTACAAGACGGCAATATCCTTTCCGTTGTCCGTCTACGGGAATCCTATCATTTCATAACCAATGTTTCACAACCCGCGTTTATTTCCGAAACTGTAAATAATTCTGGATTTATTTCAGGACCATCGTGTAGAACCCTATAAGTTAGGTTAGGTTAGTTTTATAAAAATCCTGAAATATTTGTAAATTTATAGAGAAAAAAAGCGGGTTAGAAATTGAATAGGTTGCGAAACGATGCATTTGTCAAAGATTTGTCGGCAAAAAGGCAGAGAACCCCGGCTACGACACATCTAAGCATTGAATTTGTATTGAATTTCATTAATTTTCTATGGAAGTTCAATTTCGAATTAGTTTTTTTTCTCACATCTTAATACCGCCTAAATTATCTCTGAAATAGGAGTGTTATGACTATTAGAAAAAACGAGCGAGAATTCTTTTTATTTATAGACTTTTGTTCACTTGTCCTCAAATCATATCGAAAACCTACCATTTATAAACGAAGGACTGAATTTGACTACTTCTATTTTTGTTATTGGATTAATATGCTTATAATTTCGGTTCTTAATACTTTAAAATACACAAAAAACGTTGCCTTTCTGTTAATAAATTAAAATGTATGACGGAAAATATATTGCCGTTAACCACTAAAGGGTTAAGAAGTTGACTTGACATCGGTACAGATTATGGCTCGCTTTCGATAACAACTCTCTATAGACACTTAAGTAGTCTTAAAGCGCCAAGCGTAAGTATCGATATCTCTTAGGGCTCATTTACACTCAAGGAAACCATAGAAGGAGTGAGGAGTAAAACTGATCAATCGCAGTCATGTTCGAACAACCTGCGTGTGTGACGCTTTGTGTGAGCTGTACAATATGACCGGTCGCATTTCGCTTATTAGTCGCTCCGTTTCAGGAACGCAACCCTACACGCGGTTCTGTTTACATCATTATATGAGTAGAGATAGTTTGGTATGCAGACGATTTATTAGGTAAATAAAGTTATAAATAAGATGCGTCTCGTTTCATTATTGAAAGCAATTTGGCTCGTGTTTGTCTATAAATATGTGAACGTGTCGTATTATATTTTTATCGTACATTCTATTTGCAGTGATGTGAAACAATTAAAAGATCTTGCGCACAGGTGCCGCCGGTATAAAATCTCGATTACGATACAAACTTTCTTGGCACGTTTTCACAATATATGTTATCAAGCTGAAATTATAGATTATTTAATGCAAACATTACACGTGTCACAAACTGACGTGTTAACATTAGAAAATTACAGCGCTCGAAGTAGACTATTACGAGAGATTTATTTTTAAACGTTATGCATTACGAGTATGAAGTAAAACAAAGAACAGATACTATCAAGACGAACTTTGAATTGGTTCAATTAGCAAGAACGAACCGTACAGTGAAACAGTCAGTGTTAGGAACAGAGCATAATAAGGGTACAGAAACAAATTAAAGTCAGTAGTACCCAGCACCTACATTATAATTATCTTCCTACTATCCTCTTATACCGGAAGCACTTGACATAATATAATGGAGTTTTTTGACAGTCAAAAAAAATATACACATCTGGACGCCCATCACCACAAATATAGAAATATTTAATTGAATGGTAATTTCAAAAGGCTGGCACGGCAATCATGCATTCCACTATCTGACAGTGCCGAGGCAGACACTTGAATTATAATGTCGGCATTCCAAACAACCAATCTAATATCCACTATGGAAATTATAAACCCACGTTCAACAGTTTGTGACTGAATAAATTAATAACACAATATATCGGCAATATACTAATGGTAAATGCAATGTAATTTTTACTTCCTATTGGGACTAATCAATACTAGTTCAATACTAACCGCTCATTACCAAAATACCAGACTGTCTCTATACGATTTCCAAAACACTAGCTTCGAACCAAACTATTTATTTCTTTATTAGCTTATTTATTACAAAATAAACACTCCTAAGTACAACCCTGTTAGGGTCACAATGTATAATTTGAACATTATAAATAACATTTCTCCATTAGGTATGGATAGTCAACGATACATTTAATTTAAATGTTAAGTTTAGAAATTCCAGTATACTGAGAATCTGGTGTTTTAAAATTCGGGTATTTCGATAATGAGCGATCCTAACAATGAAGTTACCAAAGCAATAATCCGTTACTATCTACACTCATATTATAAAGAGGTAACATTTGTATGTTTCTCACGAATAAACTAATAACTGCTGGATCAATTTAAAAATATTTCACCATTAGAATGCTACATTATCACAGACGAAGTCGCGGGCAACAGCGAGTTCTAAATAAACTGCGATCACATCAGACGATACTTAACTTCATGAGTTTTTTTAGGAATGGCTCTCTAATGCGCCAGCGAGGCGTTTAACCTGACAAAAATGTTAATCTCGTCCCCTGTCTCACGTTACAGGGTGAAGTAGACAAGGACGCATGGATGGCCGAAGTGGGCAGAGACGCGGAGCAGCGGTACCAAGACAAGAAGGTCCGCAGGGAACGCGCAGGGACGTTGAAGACGCAGGCGGTCAAGGCGTACAACCGGGGGGAGTTCGAAAAGGCGCTCTCATGTTACAACCGGGCCATTGAACAATTAAAGGACAATCCCATGCTGTACTGCGATCGAGCTCTTACTAACATCAAGTTGGGGAATTTTGAAAAGGTACGCAACCTTACTAATGTTTTTAATAGTTAGTTCCGACTTCACAGCTCAAAGCTTTAAAATAAAATAAGCAGGGAATAAAGATTAACAAATTCTACGCGAACGGAGTATTTTATAAAGTGGTAGATACGAGTAAAACAAGTCAACGAAAATTTATTGTTGATGTTTGGAAAGCAAAACTTGGCAAACAAACGATACTTGGACATTTTAGATGGCTTACATATTTTGCAGCGAACGATCCATGCCAGGCATTTGATACATTATCGAAAGATTTTTAAGAATTGGAACCAAATTGATCCGTTGCGTAGTTTTGGTTCTGAAAATTCAAAGTAAATGGCTTTTCTATGGAACTGTGTAACAAAAAGACCCACTATCTCAATATTTTATTATCTTTATTATCTGTAAGAAAATAGAATTTCTAGTCCCTTGTACAAATTTTATGCTTGCTTTCTAGCTCAGGTAAGAGATGAGTAAAGGCGTTATTTGCATGTAAGAAGCGGTTGTGGTAGGTTAGAAAGTGCATCACAAATGACTTGTTAACTATCTCCTAGCGTCAAATGTCACCGTCAGCCGTCAGTTTCTACTATTTTTAGGTCATTGCCAGTCAACCCACTATGAATGCGTTGATGTAATGGGCACATAACAATATTTTTATAGGACTGATGATACAAATCGATGTCATTACATTTACACGATCGATATGCTCAATAAGCGCACGTTCATTAGATAAGTGACTTATTTATCGCTATTACTTAAACAAAATTATCGTTATTAGTAAACTTTCTCGAACAAATTATAATCTTAAGTAATTTATTTTTTACCTAAGCCGAAGGCAAGATAATTCGCTGCACGCGATTGTAAGCAACGTTGGACGAACGTCAAAAGTTTGGCTAAAGAATATAATCGCGACACATAAATGGTTATTTGGATGGAAGGTCTCCGCACAAATTTTATGGTCATTCGACCAACTTGCCATATGACTCATCTCCTAATTTAGTTCTTTAAAAAACTCAACGTTTATTACTGAAACGTCTCATATTTTATATCGATAGATATGCGCTCAAATCAAGTGTCCTAGCAGATACCAAGTAACGTTGGTCCTCTCAACACCTTTCTTCATGTTGTAGGTTTTCGACGACTGCAAGTGGGCCCTACGGCTGAACGAGAACAGTTACAAGGCACGGCTGTACCAGACCAAAGCGTACAAAGAGTTGGAGGAGTGCGTCAAGTTCGAGGAGTGCCGGGCGGAACTGCAGGAGATGTTCCCGCAGCACGAGGAACTGACCAAATTCTTCCTGGACAAGAAACCGGGATACGAAAACGAAGACGAAGAGGAAGAAGATTAAATTAAAGTGTTTATTTCGTTTCAAACATGTAAGGTTTTGTTTGGATAGTTGCGTGAATAAAAATATTCCAAATTAGGAAGTATGCTTTATAAGTTTCCCTCATGATGATAGAGCAGTCCCTTGCAGGCTCTGAACTCCTAGTGATAACGTGACTGAAACCCCTCATCAGTTTTTTTTTTTCTAATTTTAAATAACGTGGCATTGCCATTTGATTTCGTTTTGTTTAATCAGATCAATATTATGAGATGATTAACGGCACGATCCGCAATATTTATTGCAGGTCAATGCACTGTCATTTGAATTTCAAGCTGTATCGAAGCGCCTTATAAAGACAGTGTCACACTGACCTCAAAATTTCGCGATACATTACGCTGCAAGCGTTCTAATGGGCATAAGCGAATAGAAAGTGCTCAGAATGGAAACCATGATTGTAATAACTGTACGAATATTATAAATGCGAAAGTAAGTCTGTCTGACGGACTCCGATCAGGGCCTTTATTCTACTGGGTATAATCATATTGTTACATAACGTTACGATAGCTCTTATTTACTTGACAGTAATGGCGGCAAAGTTAAAAACAATACGAGAGAACATGTCAAAGGCAGTAGAATAGAGGCCCAGATTATAATGATTTTACAGTTCAACTGAACGGATATCGTAAAATATACATAAAGACGCATTAACCACCTCGAGACGAATAAGATAATTTGGGCAGGGCAATCCTTATATCCTTATTCTCACTCATTTTATAAATGCAAAAGACCCTCTAATTTATAACCACGCAATAGCCCCTTCGGAGCAAAATGCACAAAACTTTTTGCGTGTAATGTACATTTTGCGTTTTGTGCATTTTGCTCCGAAGGGGCAATAGTAGCTAAGGTAGACGTAAAAATATTTTGGCCTTATCTTGTGACATTTGCATTTGACAGAAAGTGACAGAGCATATGTTAGCTTAAAAAATATTTTGTTTATATATGAGGTATTAGTTTATATTCCCTTTTACTATTTAACGCATCAACGATAGTTTATACCTAACTATATGCTTTGGACAGTTCTCGAAGGAACAGCGATAAACGATTTCTACGCGGGCAAATCTACAAGCAAAAGCTAGTCCCTAATGAATAAGTAGGCCGACGAAGTCGAAGGCTTTATGTAGGCAATATTTACTGATTGACATTGACCGCCACGTCGACCGCATTTTTACAAGCACCGTACGCGCACGCTAAAACGGCATGATGCGCAATATATTTAAATTATACTTCCCTGTGTGGTGGGTGTCGCGTCTGCGAAACGAAATAAATACCAATAGAGGTAAAAACAATATTTTTATAAATATGTTTGTTATCATAAATTCCTGCCATACCTTATAAGTGAGGTAACATTTCTATCATCCAAGCTCGAATCGTGTTAGACCGTATTAACAAACTCTGTAAAAACTTGACTGTATTGTTTCCAAATATACCATTGTACATGGACGTAACGTAATGCACCAATCCATTTGCTTTAATTTGAAATTGTACATTAGTGCACGCGGGTCAGTTGCGACCACCACTCAACCACCGCCACTGTGTCGCGGATTTCATTTTTCACTATTTGGCCAAATACGTGGTCTATCACTTCAACGGAATGTAAAAATTTATAAACTGACAACCAAACCGAAAACGCAGCATACCCATATGGACTCCATACCTACTACCTTTTACTTTTGAGCGACATCGGAAACGATTAGTATGTTAATATCACATTTGCAAAACATTATATTCGCAAAGCATGACATTCGCAAAAAACTATATGCGGAAAACATGATATTCCCAAACATGATATTCTCAAAACATCATTATTAACAAGACATCAATTAGAAAGTGTCGACGAAGATCCTATTTCTGGGTGGTTTGGCCCTCCGGGCCTGCTGGGACTATATCCCTTCATTTTTCATAATTTAATTTGCCATCAAGGCATTTATTCCGAATTCGTAAACCTTTCAGGTAATTTTTACACGTCATCGCATAGAGCCCAATAGGTTAGGTTAGGTTTGTTTTATTACAATTCTGAATAGTTCACGGTTTCAGAAAAAATGCCTCTATCGCAAATTAATATTATGGCACATAATCGTTATGGCATATAAAGTTATGTCATATGAAATTCGATCAAACGATAGAGAACCGTAAAGCTAACATAACCTAAACCTACCGACGATTCTATAACCCAATTCCAAATAGTGGACTATTTGCAAATATCATAATTATATGTTTTGTGAATATCATGTTTTTGCTAATATCATGTTTTTCGAATATGATATACTGAGACGTATGGATCGGAAGTTGTCTTAAGAACTTTATGACTTATGAAAAACCTTAAATTCATCCTTGGGGTGGCAGACGACTCGTTTGGCCGACTGTACAATCACGAACGTCGTGCACCACTTAAATACGTGGCTACCAACGCTATCACATCAAATTGTTTACTTTTACGATTAAATATATCAAAGATCACTCACCAAGTAGCATCATAACGCCGACGAACGATACGCAGGAGTACAAGAACGGAAGATAAGTCCATAGATCTGTGAACAAAGACATTATTATGATATTAAACAAGATGCCAACAGGAAAGGAATTGAGAGATATAAACGATGACATTGACCTAGCAACGCTGACCGGACAGACAACGTAAGAGCAGTAGTCAATACAAAAATAATCACGTTTATCGTCTTAAAATAAAACGAATAAGTTCTTCGGAATGTAAGTATAGTATAATCTGTTACGTGGGAAACAAGCACAAGTCACTCACAAACAAACAATTGAAACCTCATTAGTTAACCTTAGTATTTAACTTATCACCAAATCAGCGTAATGTTTAAAGTCCGATAAAAAGGCTCAACTTATTATCCTTAACATAACATAACAGAACATCAAGCCTTCATTCCCAGAGTGGAGTAGGCAGAGCTGCAGAAATACCAACAACTCTAAAAAGACTAGTTTATTATTCTGTAACCACATCCTTAGTAGCTAATAATAAGTAACATAGACTTCCACAACCGCTAGTTATTTAAAGCCATCTCATTTTACTTTTATATTAAGTAAAAAAAAATTAGAAACAGATAATCTTGGGACTGCATCGAAGATACAGAATTATAATTTCATTGTAACTCTACGTTTCCGCAGAAGAGTCTCTCTCCATCGCTTCGCTCGGGTGGGGACGAAACAAATTCTGTTAGTCTGGTTAAAGTGCGAACTAGTTTCTAGACGCTGAATATGTTAAACATGCAAATACGAGATATTAACATGTTTAGTATTTGTATTCATTCGCCACAGTCGGGGCAAATCATGCAAACTAGTGTCTCTCGCACTCACGCGTTTTAGAACAGGATCTAAATCAAGGGCGGCTTTAGAAAATTGTTCAATAGGAGACCTAAAATTAATGCCGGCTTACAATCTAATTATACAGCTTTAGGAGAATGCTCACAAATAAAATTAATTTCCCTAAAGCTATATAATTGTAATGTGAACCGGCCTTCGCTAAGTCTCCTGTTGAACTTTTTATTTGAGCCGCCCTTAATTTATTTATAAGTGCATTCGATATTGATCTTTTGACATTCTGTTGTATTATGTTATTATTCCGACAACTCTAATAACTCTAACTCTAGGTTGTTTGATATTATTATTTATTTAAACTTTATTGCACAATACACAAAGTAGGTACAAATGGCGGACTTAATTCCTTAAGGCATTCTCTACCAGTCAACCAATGGGCCAAACAGAAATAAAATAAGGTTGGGGCTGAGAAGGATACAACCAAAATAAAGTTAGCAGCTTTATTTGATATTGGCAGCATTGTTGCATTTTTTTTTGCAGCTCAGCTTACTAACTCTTCCGTTACAGAGTAGCTAACTGGCTCTCTGATGGCTTTTGACATGTTATCGTATCGTCTACGTTACCTACGATAGCTCTAATTCTAAAAACAGTAATGGCAGCCGTGTTAAAAACAACAATAGAATGTCAAAAGCAATATGTTTTACTGAGTAGAATTGAGCCCCTGACCTACTGAGCAAAGAACTCGCAGGCAAGTTACTGATGTACTAATCGCTCAGTTAATTATTTAGTTATGAGGACACTCCACATGCTCTAAGGGTAGGCAATGTAAGCACTATACGTACATCTATGCAAACAGGCTGTAATTGTTTAGCTATAATGAATCTAAAAGCATTTGGTGGTTCGCTAGACCGGGAGTAGCATGTGCTATGCGCACGCCGAACGATTGCAAGGCTCCGAACGCGCATTCACGCGCAATTAACCACGAACAACGCCGCCATCGCGCAGACAATGGTCGCAGCGATCGGAAAGATCGTCGCTATGTTGATTAGGCTATTATATGTGACTGCTCATGTGTAGATTTGCGGAATTGTTGTCAATATAAACTTCATCTGCGTCAACCAGTGCTTCCTAAAATGAAATCACTGCCACTGTTGAGAAACACCGTAAAAACAAGTCTTTAAAAAAAAACACCTTTTTAAACTTTTGTTGTCAGCACAGCAGAGGCAAGCATTAGTTTTTATTAGTTGATAGGTACTCCGCGCGCTAGAGCCCATCCATCAATCATGTGGTACATCGCTTCACTGCAATTACATCCATCTCAATAACGTGCCTACCAACTTGTCACCCGCATATATAAACGAAAAAAAATATGCGTAAAATATATTTATAACCACCGTGTGTTGTTAATCGATTATAACTGCTACACAATCAAGATAACAAAACGCCACTTTTCATAGACATCGTATCTACGACATTTATATCAAATCATCGACATCGAGAAAGCGATTTTCTGTATTTGTAGACATTTCCGTATCCCGAAAAAAATAGAATTGTTTCCGTGAGCTGAAAACGTATAAAAACATAAAAACGTTTTCTTCCAGTTTTATTAGCTAGAGGTGACCGTATAAATAATTAATTAGAGTATGGCTTCGGTCAAGGACGAAAGGCTATATTCTCTTATTAATTCACAGAGCGTTGAAAATTAAATGACTTTAGCTGTGTTGGTCAAACCATCGGCCTGAGTAAGTTATTTGTTTATCTACTGTAATGTACAAAAATAAAATGTCACCGGCAAAATTATCGAGTTCGAGAAAAAATAGACAGACAGACAGACAGACACCGAAGTCTCACCATAAGGGTTCCTTTTTTTACTATTTAGATACGGAACCCTAAAACCACTGCTAGGGCTGCCGGGCACTGTAAATACCTATACCTAGACAATAAAATATTTTTACCAAACAATTCTACATACATAGGTACATAACATCACGCCTTCATTCCCCCAGTGGGGTAGGCAGAGCTAAAGAAATACCAACAACTCTAAATCGATTTGTTTAAACTCAATCAAAAGTCAAAATTCAATCCACTTTTTGCACGATCAGGCCAAGAAGTTTACCAGTATATTATTAGTGACAGGTTGCAAGCCCATCGCCTAACAGTACTAAAAGCCTTGAGAAAGGCTTTCCCTTAGTCGCCTCTTACGACATACACGGGAAGACATGGAGTGGCACTAATTCTAACCCAGCAACCACACGTTTTTTAAAATGACTTGGATGAATCGTGTAATTAAATATTGCTGTGGCGGTATTAGTCACGCCCAACCTGCACCTGTATATTTTAACCCGTATAGCGTTAAAAATCAATAGCTTTGTTTAACGATTGTTCACGACTTAGATCGTGTTTGAATTTAAACACACGATTTAAATAATGCTGGTTACTCCATATTCTAAACAAAAAAAGATTAAATTCGTCTTTGTGCAAAAAACATCTGGGCACAATGTATACATAATGTATAGTTTATTCCGATTATATATTCATTCGTAAACTGCATCCTTTATGTGATTTTCTTTGGTTTAAAGTTAAATTTCCTTTGTGTCTAACTCTCGACTTTTACGAATGGGTAATTTTGAAATGTCTGCCCATGTAGAGGTCCTTCAGACGAAAAGAGGTCTCATTTGTTAGCTAAAAGTGTAAGCTATAAATAAATGTCAAATATTTCACCAAAATGTATCAATGAAGAGCACAAGGTTCATGCTTTTGGCCCGTAATATCAGTAATTAGTGATTAGAGTTAAGTAAAAGTATGAGTATGAGTGTGAGTGTGTGTGTGATGACTTACGGATCTGAGACGTGGGCGCTAACAATGGGCCTTATAAGGAAGCTCAAAGTCGCTCAGAGGGCTATGGAGAGAGCTATGCTCGGGGTTTCTCTGCGTGATAGAATCAGAAATGATGATATCCGCAGTAGAACTAAGGTTACCGACATAGCCCGAAGAATAGCTAAACTTAAGTGGCAGTGGGCGGGGCACATTGCTCGCAGGACTGATGACCGATGGGGTCAGAAGGTTCTTGAGTGGCGTCCACGGACCGGGAGACGAGCTGTAGGTAGGCCTCCAACAAGATGGAGCGACGACCTTGTAAAAATCGCGGGAACGCGGTGGATGCGAAAAGCACAGGACCGGTCTGAATGGAGAGCCTTGGGGGAGGCCTATGTCCAGCAGTGGACGTCTTTCGGCTGATATGATGATGATGATGATGGAAAAGTATGACAGCCGACAAAATAAATCACACATACAGCATGTTTAAGTTTTATACTCACTTAGCAAAGCATCAATACTGGAACGGTCTCCTTCCAACCACGCCGATATCACGTACGCCAGGCCCAGCATGGCGATACCGAGCAAGGCCAGCACTATGAAGGTCTCATACACTCGGCCCCGGAGACCCCGGTACCCGGGGAACCCGGAGGACTCGGAGAAGAGATACGCAAACGGTAGAAACACGAAGAGAGATAGATTTGAGAATAGGAAAACATGGTTCCACAGGCCTGCAACAAGAGAGAATAAATTATTATGAGTGGGTCCGCAAACAGTAGTGTTCGCATTGTTGCGTTCCGGTATAGCAATTAGCCCTAAGCTTGTACTATTACTTATTCTGTGCCTAAGGGTTGGTAACGCGTTAGGATTGCAGTCATGAGAATTCGGGCTGTTTTTTCGCTTGTACATAATACTACTTGTTTCCCGCGACTCCGTCCGAGTAGAAGTCGTTTATCGCTGTTCCCTTAGGGACCGTCCAATTTTTCGGAATATACATTTATAATATTAGTAGTTTAGGTTTTGATTGTACCTTTTCCTTTTTTTAGAGGCTGATGCAAAATGGATAACCGATGAGTAATGCTTTGTCACTAAAATAGGTTATTATATATAAAAATAATATTGGTAAGGTTGTGCGTGTAAGAGTAAGGGTGTTAATATTGAAGCTTTAAAAAAATAGTAGATGTAATTAAGTATCTATACAATTTAGGTTGACTATATAGCATTACTACAAACAATAAGCAAAAACATCTGCATTTTGAATATTTTTTTGTGAAGTCAAAACTTTTTACCAGGTACAAGTGAACAATCTATTTGTTATTGCTATAACAATGTAAATATGCAACTCAAACATTTGAGTATTTTTAATTTTATGTTGCAATGACTTTGAAAACAGGTTTTATTCTATTGACTTTGTATAGCACAGACAAATAACCTGTTATTTAAACATGGTATCATGTAAACAAGTATGTTATGCGCCAATAAAGGCTGATTTCCATATACTCTAAGGCAAGGTCTTTAATCAAATTTTAGTATAGTGTTTGCAATCCACAAAGACACAACCTGTCACTCAAATCAATGATGTACAATCAATGAGCGTCAATTAAGGTAAAATTTAAAAATAGAACCAAACTTTGTTAATTGGAAACCATGTATAACAAAAACAAGAAAAACAATAGTTGTTAAGGCTAAGCTTTATCACATTTCTAATTTTAGTCTACTATAGGGCTAATGCTGGAACAAATATAAATCAATTTTTTAAGACATTTGCTGTGGCAAAATGTATGAAACTTTCAGTCTTTAATCTAGATTTAAGACTAAATTTAGATTTGTGGTTTTTCATGGAAGCGCCTTTATTATTCTTAGCACTGTTAAACCTGGATATTAGTTGTAGTTATGCTAAGTTAAAGCCCAAAGCTCAGGGCTCATCAAATTAAGGGCTAGTATACAATGTCGATATAAAAAATGGTTCCTCTAAAGGATATGAAAACTAAAACTGCCACAGATTATTATATAGATGTAGAGTCAGAGTGACATGGCTGATGCAAACTATGCCAAATTTATAGCACCTGTGGTTACATAACAAGAAACAACCAGAGCAAATAGATTTAAACAATGCATTACTAAACATGTGTCAATAGAGCGAGTTAAAATTGAAATAACTATGATGTGTCGAGTATGATGCAACAATTCTAATAATTGAAATACATTATACTTTTTATAAAAACTTTTCTCATGGTGGTTATTGTTAATTGAACAAAAAGATAGCGTTTACATGCTATAGGGGACTTTACCAACTATTCTATGGAAAGCAGTATTTTTTAAATAATTTGGCAATTGACTGACAGAACCTAGTCAAAAAAAAGAAAACTTAACTTAAACTTAACTTTTTCATTTGGAATAAACTAAAAATTAATGCAAAAATTAACAATATTGTTATGTATTTATGAAAATCATCGATAAGATGTTATTTTTTGTTGACAGTCTTTTCACTTAGCTGAAATTATAATTTGTACTTATTGTGGTTAAATTTTGATTTGCATAATTTATAAAAGTATCCCAAAATCCTAAACGAAATTAAGCATAGAATTTTATTTAGAAAGAAATACCATAGGACCAAAGAGATTGATAATTTAATGGACATATAAATTATGAATTAAAATCAAGCGCAATTCACCAAAACTTTATTATTAATATGGTGAAAAGGACACTTTTATTTCAAAACATTTGCATGTTCCACTTTACCACATGACAAAATTGTATACTGGGAGGATTATTGCAAGCATTTACATATTAGGTTATTAATTTGAACCTACTATCATACCTCCTCAAATATATATTCTGCATCAATTGCTTCTTATACTGGGTCAGGTAAGAAATACCAACTTCTAGTTAATTAAGAAATTGTACATTACATTTTCATTGCAAAACCATATGATGTCTTCTGGCTCAGAACTCAGCATGGGTTAAGTAACATAGCATGAAAGGAAATCATTATGAACATTATGGCACTGTGACTTAGCTTTGATAAGCATAGAAAAGGGAGGAAGGATTTTTTAACTAATAGACTCACCCTGTATCAAGGAACTGTTCAGCCACTTCACATAGTAACTGTTTGGGTACAGTATGAGCACCTCATTGCTGACTATCGAGACAGGCAGCAGAAGTAGTGAACCCAGGGACACGGCCAGCCCAAACGTGCACAGCCAGAGGCTGATTCGGTACACTTTGACCTCATCCTCGTCAGCAGTCAAGAAATCCTCGTGGTCACGCCGACGGAACTTCTCAATTAGCATGAACGAGAACAGGTAAAGCAGGATGAATAGTAACAGGAATATCTACAACAAATCAAGACTCACTCTGAAACATATATCTCCTAAGTTACTTTTCTAATACATGAAACTCTCTTTGTTATGAGATGTAAGTGAAAACAAAGCTCAACTTACAATTTGCTCCCTGACATTGTTGTGGAATATCTGCTCACGCAAGTCCGCTTCTTCATCTTCCATCGTCTACCATCCGTTAGGCTCTTATCTTTTATTATTTATTTCTATTAAATAAACCACAAAACAGCACTTCATTTTCACAGTCCGTATTTAAATAATTACAGTTCAACGCACTTAGTTATTCTAATGGGGAAAGTAAGAACCACTCGGGAATAAACATTTATTATTTTTAAACCAGCCCACGAAACGAGATAAACGGTTTGCCAAAAACACTTGGGCAATTTTATAGTTTTATAGGACTTGACGTGACATATTTATTTTATTTATTGACTGAACTGAATGACTGACTGATCCGATACGCACGCAATGCATTTCACTCACAATGGGGACGCGATTGAACGAATGAATTATTGAAACGTTCCGTTTCACGTATTTTTTTATAAAAGCCTTGAGTCCGAATTGTACTGTGAGTACGTACCTATTCGGTTATGGAAAAAAACCAATTTCGGAACTTTAAATTACCCCCCCTATCCACCCCTTCATAGTCATCGGAGTCATAAAATATGCTGTCAGGGAAAAGGTATAAAAGTAACGTAACAACAAACCTCTGAAATCTTAACATTGTACCTCAAATCGGACTTCACTGATTTTGACATTTTTCACTAGACTTGTCACGACCAGTCAGAATGGCATGGCGCAATATTTGCAAAAAAAACAAAGGGAAAAGTGAATAAATAGAAGATGTTGAAGCACTTAGACTGCAGAGGGAAACCAAGTAAAAGAAGGAAGATCTTATAATACTCTTCAAAATAAGCTATATGTAATGAATTCTACTAACTGTAAGTCTATTGAGTAAATAAACGATCATTTAATATTCGCGATAAAGATAAATATCTACCGGTATTTTTCAGCTTTCTGCCAAACAAAGCCCGAATTCTCTGTGAGGATCGTTGTGTGTGATAGCTATTTAACCAGGCCGTTACCAGGAATAGATGTAATCTACTCAGACTTTAGAGGCTCTGATATAAAACAGGCAAGTTTGAAATTCAAAAGTATGTACCTACCACCAATGTGATTTTAAATTACACGGTGTTTAAAAATATGTATGTATGTATATGTAACACTTTTTCGTACAAAAGAAAAACCAAAACAATACAATGAATAATAATAAAAAGATGTACAAAGGCGAACTTATCCCTTTAAGGGATCTCTTCCAGCCAACCCTTAACCCTTGAAATATATATAAAATAAAAAAAATATGTATGTGTAAAGTGTCATTCTATGGAACTTGCTAACTATGTAAACAAGCCGCCATACTAAAATTGACATTAGATGTCAATTTCAATATATTGTTTGTTTACATAGTTAGCAAGTTCCATAGAATTACAGTATAGTTTGTGGTATGCCACTAAATTAAAGTTCGCGTTATATGAAGAGGTTGGCGGGGTGTGCTGTTTTTACGTCATTAATGTTAGGTAGTTGTGTCTTGTAGATATTAATATGGATAAGGTGTATCCATTAAGAAATATTAAAGAAAGACATAACTGAAATTATTAAACTGAAGATGAAAATGCATTGATCCCTAGATGTGTCTTTGCACGCTACTTTTTTTTGACGGTAATAAATATGGTTTTATTACCATCAAATGTCATATCGGGTTAATTTTCAATCCACTGTTCCTTGCGTTTTTTCTTTTACTTTCGGCATATTCAAAATCGCAATAATCTTTTTCGAATTAATAAGTATTAAAAAAATAATTATTTATCCGCTTGCACACTTCTAATTGACCCAATATAATAATATAATAATGAGGTTGTCATGATATTTAACCCAGAGAGAATATGGCATCCTTAAACAGATTGATCTGAAGAGGTTTAATATCATATGATATATCATTTGATTAACCTTCATAGTATCATATGGATATATATATATTAAGAAAGTTTGCTTTAATACTAGTTGAAACTGTTTTCCCACTTAAGCGAAAAGCTGTACAAAATAGATTAATCACATTCCGTAGGTTCTAATAAAATACATTTGTTTTGATGGCGGCGTAAAGCTCGCTGCAGAAAGGCAGCATAAATAAAATCATTTCATTAGTTTATTATAACTATATGTGGGGCATTTACCATTGAATGATAAGGTATGTCCATGTTATGAAAAACTGAAAACAGCACACCCCCACCGACCTATGGTTATATGTCACCAGTTTTAATTTGTATTTTTAATCATATCTTTATACTTTGATTTTACTATCAAGGCTTAACTGAACTTGGAGATTGGCGAAATCAATCCATGGTATTAATGGAGATATGACTGTAATTGTTCGATGTTTTGTCAGGTTCCAGTACTGCGGATATTTGGACCTGCTTCAGATGGTCGGAAAGCATGTCTACATGTCCATGGAGTATTTCCATACTTTTACATACCTTGTCCTGCATCAAATCCAGAACCACAGTTTTTGTACCAAGTTTGTATATTTCATAACTATGTTAATGTATCTAAAAATAGTTATGTGAAATTATTGAAGTTAAACAATACTACAATTAATTGATAAAAAGATTCCTTCATGTACTGGGTTTTCCAGGCTCAGGCTCAGGCTCTTTGTAATTTTTTGTAATGTTTTACATTCAATGTTTAACTCTTTTCTGAAGGTAATGTGTTTGGAATAGATTCATTCATTGCAATTAATTTCACTAATACAATGAAACCTGTGAAACCTTTGCTATAAATTGATTGCCTTTTCAGATCGCAGCCAGCTTGGACAAAGCTTTAAATATTGCCCTTAAACAAGCAACCTCTTCAAATCAACATGTGTACAAAATATCACTGGTCAAGGGCTTGTATGTTTTTTTTTTATTTAGAGTTCCATATTTTTATTAAGAGAAATAGCAGCAGTGATACTAAAAGAGGCTAAAAAATAATAATAGTTGAACAACTATTTCCGCGGTCATGCTTTCAAATCTTGAATAAAGGCCCTTCATCCATAAATAGAACAACTATATAAAACAAGCTTCTGTCCGCAGCTTCATCAACGTAAATTTGAATTGGGAACATTTAAATTTTCTAGGATAAAAAGTTGCCTATAATGTGGTGTATTTGGAGTGAAGATAGCTTCTTCACTCCAAATTTCATCCAAATCTGTCAAGCCGTTGCAGCGTGAAAGAGTAACAAATTATTACACACAAACTTTCGCATTTATAATATTAGTAGGAGTAAAAATAGTTTGTAAAAGTGGGATATTTTATGGCTTGAAATCCGGAACATGAAACAATTTTCACCCAAAATTTGATGCTTAATGTGCAAAAAGAATATTGATGTGTATGAAACTTTAATTACAGTAACTCATAATATGATTTAAGTAAACCAAGTTCAATTTAATCAAACAGTAGTTTAACACATAGGTCACTTTTCAGGCTGTGACCTCATTTGCTTTTTTATAAATACCTTTAAACCTGAATTAAGTAAATCATGATATAAATTCCATTTCCAGACCCTTCTACGGATTCCATGACAAAGACCATTTGTACTTAAAAGTATTCCTATACAACCCCGGACTAATTAAACAAGCAGTAGAGCTCTGCAACAATGGTGCCATACTCGGTCAAACTTTCCAGCCTCATGAATCTCATCTCAACTTCACCCTACAATTCTTTATTGATTTTAACCTATTTGGTATGAGTAATATAGATTTACAAGCAGTAAAGTTTCGTAAAACTGGCAGTTCACAAAATAGTGATGATCCTACTGCGAGTCCTTATGAATTCAGTTTAAAACCAGAAAGTGTTTGCTACTATGAAGGGGATTGTGTGGCATCTCACATCATCAACAGGCAAAGGATAGGTAGAGGTGATGGTGTAGAAAATCCAGGCTTAGAAGAAGTCTGGAATCAGGAGATGGAAAGACGAAAGCAGCTAAACATGTCCATAGCTAGCAAGTCATTGTCACAAGGAAGAATTAAAAGCCAAGAAACAGATACGCATTATAAATTCGAACAAATGTATTTATTGAAAATGTCAGATTTAATAGATAAACCAGCTGATCTTAATATACATAAAGTTTTAGAACCAGTGTATTATCCAGCAGAAAGTATGGAAGGGTCACAATTGTTTAATGCGGTAGATGTCAGTATGCATTTGCCAGAACTTTCAAATAATTTGAGCTTAAATGAAACTCTAAAGAGACATTTAAATGCGACTCTGGTGGAAGACCTCGATGGAACTTTAGTTGACGAAAGTGTGGCGCTGAACAGCAGTCTACATTACAGTCAAGTATTGTGTAGGTAATGCCAAAATTGTATCAGTTTGCTTATTAAATAATGTTTCCTTTGTTAATTGTGGATATATTTCAGTGGATAGTGAAGATTTAGAACTTGTTGGTATGCTACAAGATATGGAAGAAACTGAAAAACCAGAAGGCGATAGTATATTGGCGACACAAGGCGCAGAACAAATTGAAGAGATGGATTCTGATGATGCTGAATATTCGCAAGTTTTCAATGAAGACACTATACTTTTGGAGCCATCTGTCAATAGGTCAGAAATAATACATAATTCCGTTTTAACTTTTTATAACCGCCGCCAGTTTTTGTCATTGTGTGGGTTTAAAAAATGAAAGAGGAAAGTGGCATCAAATATTATATGGCATTCTGTTGTGGTTTTTTCGAAACATTAAATCACCTTGCAATCCAGTAATGAATATTTTTAACATTTTCTATTTTTCATTTTCTTTTTAGTAAAACTGATGCAAATGAATCCTCATGGCATGATTCATTTTGGGATGGAGCTAACATACCACAACTAGATGGGACATTTGATGATGATCGTGAGTTTTGAGGATAGTCAATTAAAATACATGACATACATTGTATTTATAAATTAATTAACTACATTGCTTGTTTAACAGATGTAAAGAAAGTGAGAAAAAGAAAAATGAGACCATTTAAATTGGGACTGTCTAGACCAAAAGGCATGAAAAATTTAGCAGGACCAGTGCCGATCAAACAATCAGACTCAAAGTCGGATTTAAGTGATGTGGATGAAATAGACGTTTCTCGGGAAACAATACATAGTATTTCTAAGTTGCATATAAAAAGTACCATGAAAATGGAACTGCAAAGTGATTGTGATATTTCTAAAGAAGCATCTCATGATCGTGAAAACTGTAATGAAGTTGAACCCAAAACAGATAATTTTGTAGATCTTGTTGATAAAATAAGTAGCAAATACGCAAATATTGATACTAAGGGAGTGGCTCACATATATGATAGTGAGCGGCGATTTGAACCAGTTGCTGGAACTTCTTCAGTTGCAAAATCTGTAAATACATCGTATTATTCTGATAATGACTCGTTTCTTTCGTCCCCTGAAGATAACGATTTCGGAATACAAAGTTTCTACAATAAATCTAGATATTTTGATATGTCTGCAAATAAAACTGAATTGAGTTACATTGAGGATACAAAACCTTTAAATAAAGAAATGAAGTCACAAGGACATGACCTTCGTCAAATAAAAAGTGAACAATCGTCTTTAAAGGCTAAGAGTATAGTAATGACTCCAAAAGTGAAACCACCAACAAAAAAGTACATTATATCTAGTTTAGAACACTACAAAATACCAAAAGTTATAAATCAAGAACCATTCTATTCCAACCATAAGGATTCTGGTGATAAAGTAGAAATAGGCCAAATGCTGCTCAAGTTGCAAAGCAAATCAGCTAAAGATCAAAAGCCGTTTGAAAAAGTCTTGGATGTTACCAGTATAGATGAGTGGAGACAACTATTATTTTTGCAGACTAATGAAATGACTGAAGATACTACTAAACCAGAAGTTTTAAAATCATTACTAGCAGGAAATAAACAGTATATTCTTAAACCTGTTAGGAAACCACCAACCAAAAGTGAAGTTACTAAATGGATTATGGACAATCACAATGAAACTAAGGAAGATGTACCAGAAGTGAAAGAAATAACTAATAATTTAGATGAACTTGAAAATTCACAAGCAATCGGTTTGAATGAAGAAGAAGTAAACAGTAGTATTAGCTTGGAAAGTAATGATAAAGTAAGTTTGTAAATCCTATGTTCAACAAGGACGTGTTTAGGCTGAAATTTCTAACTAATCAACATTGTTTTATTTTAGGGAAGCTCTGTATTGAATAGTACTTTACAAGTGACTATGCATCCCGATGGATCTTTCCTATGCTTTGGTGGATCTGAAAATCATAGTGATACCGTTGCAAGTGATACACCTGCATTAGAGGTTGGTATCTTTAAATCGTATGATGACGTATTATAATATTTATAATAGTGATATACCTAAGTGGGAGTTGGTCCAAAAGATATATTCTTTCTATTTCTGTCTGAGGCCCAGACTTTTAATTTATTATAAAATATACTTTACTTTTAAAATAACTGAAGACAAACGTTATACAGTTTAATGTTAAATTTGTCTTGGTACAAAAAAGATAAAAAAGTAAAAGATAAAAGTTGTTTATTCAGTAAGTAGGCCGCACGGGCACTTTTACATGTCAAAATATATCCCGATGGTTTTATTAAACACAAAGAAGCCTTTACTAGACATGAATTAAGATTGAAGATTAAAGGTAGCTAGTAGGATGCCAAGAAGAATTAAATAGAAATCAAGAAATAATCAATGCTTTGATTATTATTGCGCTATTCACTACATGCATTATGGTTTTAGGTGGATTTTCTTACAGTTATGTTACTAGAAGTACATGCTTCAGTAAGAGGAGACCTTAACCCTGATCCTCTGATCGACCCTATCCAAGCTGTGTTCATAAAAATATCCAATGACTGCCCCGCGCAGCATTTCTTGCAAAGATACTTGACAGAAATCATTGTTGTCGACGCCAGTTCAGACCATAGAGTTCTGGACAGGTGCATTTTCAAGCAAAACGTTACTTACGTGAAATCCGAAAGTGACCTCATCGAGAAAGTCATTGAATTAGTAAAATCCCATGACCCTGATATAATATCTGGGTATGAAATAGAAATGAACTCTTGGGGTTACCTATTGGAACGAGCACAGTTTTTCGATCTGGAAATAGTGAAAGAAATTTCTAGAATCACGGAGAAGAATAGGCAAAAGCGATGGAGGAGCGAGGAGAACGACTTTGAAGGGCGAGTTATCGGGCGGGTGATGTTCAATGTCTGGCGTTTGTTTCGGCACGAACTGGCTCTGTCCTGCTACAGCTTTGAAAGCTGTATGTACGAGATCCTGAAAGAGCGAGTGCCTAAGTATAGCCCGGCCCAGTTGGCCGCGTGGTGGGCTGACGACTCGAGGATATTCAGGTGGATTACTGTGGAACATTACTTAACCAGACTTTCGGGAACGTTAAGGATGATGGAGAAGCTTGATATGATAAGTAAGTCAATAATGTACGTAACTAATCATGTAGTTTTGCATCGATATATACACCTACCTTGGCGAGTAAATTGTGTAAAATAGTCTTTGTCAATAGTTTTCGTGCCGGATGCTTGCAGTCGGCTGCGCCTGTGGTAGTATAAGCTGTGGTGTTAATATCAGACGCTGCTGCCATAGTCACCTATTTTGCATAGCGCTTTGACCGATCAAGTTCGTGCAAGAACTACCCGCTGGGTGACAGCTGTGAGGTGTTATCAATAAGTCAAATCGAAATAAATCTCTTAAGATTAAATTGATAACGTCACTTTAACATGCTTAGTTGCCCTGAAATTTATTTGGTTGACTGTACCTCCTGCAACGCCTGTCAAATCATGGAATGGTCTAGTTTTCCTGTTACCATACTAAGATATTGTCCAGATCGCACGTCGGAGCTGGCGCGGCTGTTTGGTCTGCAGTGGTGGGAGGTGCTGTCCCGCGGCTCACAGTTCCGCGTGGAGTCCCTGATGCTGCGCGCCGCGCGCCCTCTCAACCTCATTGCGTTATCGCCCAGCGTGCGCCAGAGGGCAGCCATGAGGGCACCGGAGATCCTACCGCTTATATTTGAACCAGGTATCAGAACAAATTTGGCTTTAGGGGCCTAACCATCGAAAGCGTAAGGTGGTCAACAACTTTTAATCCCTTGCTGTTAGAGCTAAATACCGTTGATCGGATTTGAATAGCTAAGATCCATTCCGACAAAGGTACCACGGAAAATCAACCGCTCTTGTTTGCTTTACAGAATCTCGTTTCTACGCCGACCCAGTCATCGTGTTGGACTTCCAAAGCCTTTATCCTTCCATGATGATCGCTTACAACTACTGCTTTTCAACTAGCATTGGACGTGTGGAAAACATTAACGGGTGACTGCCAAAACTCTACTATAGTTTATTTGCTGTATTTAATAGTGAAAGGAGAACGAATATGAATCCATAACGTGTATTAACGCCAGAGGGTATGAACTTAGTCTCTTAAACAAAGCATAATCGTCAACTTCCCGTGATTTGTAGGGAATCAGCATATGAATTCGGTGCCTGGCGTCTCCGTATCCCCAAGGCCAAGTTAGACGCTCTGGTCAAAAACGGCCTGGTGCACTGGTCCCCGGTCGGCGTGGGCTTCGTCAAGCCGGCCGTGCGGCGCGGCGTGCTGCCGGCCCTGCTGCGCCGCATCCTCGCCGCGCGCCAGGCCGTCAAGAAGAGCATGAAGCAGCAGACTGATGAGGCTGTGAAGAAGGCCATGCATTCCAGACAGCTGGGTAAGTTGGTTTGAAGCGGTGGTTTGCTCACTTTAGCAATTATTCGGAAGATCTAAGACATGAACTTGTGCATTCGTGGCTCATGCATCAGCCGGGATTCAGTTCGAGTCCTACTCATGATCCTTGATTTTTAATCTCTTACTGCTAGCGCTAGCTTTAAGCCATCATAAGGCTGAGTTGGAACCATTTCGTGACAGCAGGCCTTTTGTCTATGTCAGTATTTTTACACGACCTGCCCAAATAAGTGTAATGTTTCAGGGTTCATGTACATATGTATGTTTGTGAATTTCTTTATTCCATGATAACTTCTTAATGCCTATTCCAAATCAGGGCGTATAATAATAATAATAATAATAATAATAATAATAATAATAATAATAATAATAATAATGAAGTATCAATCTTAAAATTACCGCAAGTAACATCACGTGGTGACAATGGTACTAAAACAACACACACCAAAATTGACAAAAATGGAACCAACGTGTTTTTTCTATCATCGTCTAGAAAATGAAGAGTAGGCTCCATATATTTTTGGAGCCTGCTCTTCAAGGGTCCTATTTTGAGTAATATACGGGTAACACTCATTTTTACTTTATATTGCATAGTTATGCAATATAAAGCCAGCCAGCCGCCGCCAGCTATCCTATGATAGATGGCGGTATGTTTTTATTTGTAAAAATAAAATCGAATTTGCATGTTTTGTTTTTCATTTTCATCGTCTAAAAATTGAAGAGATTCCTATTTTGTTTGGATTGTTTAAGAGTAACATTGATTTAAAGTTTATGTTTCTTTTTGTGTGTCGGTTTGGCACGAATAGATGTTTTTTTCTTTCTTTTGCTGTCTTTCAACACGTATTTCGTCAGGTCTAAAGTTGATCGCGAACGTGACGTATGGCTACACTGCGGCTAACTTCAGCGGGCGCATGCCGTGTGTGGAGGTGGGCGACAGCGTGGTAGCCAAAGGCCGGGAGACGCTGGAGCGCGCCATACGGCTGGTGCGAGATCACAAGGAGTGGAATGCCAAGGTAACAAGTTGCTCACGAACCATCCCAAAGGGTGATAGATGTTGAGTATGGTACAAAGCCCGCAGTTTCCGATGTAATATTAGTCTTACTGCATGACGGCCATTTATAAGCTCCTCTCAGTTCATGTCATGAGTGACATATAAACTCTTACTAGTAAATTTTGAACCAGTTTCCGTAAATAAAAAAGCAAACAACAACTACTAGACTAGAATTAAAGAGCAGACTGCTAACATTCATTAAATGAAGAGGCACCAAAATAAGAAGAGATGTAAACAAGATCGCAATGGTTTTTAATAAATAACTGATCTGATGATGGAGTGTAAAGATGGCCGCGAATTCTCAACTGTTGACGACACGGTGGCCTAGTTGGGAGTGACCATGCCTCCGACCGAAGCCAGCGGTCCTGGGTTCAAATCCGGGTAAGGGCAGATTTTTGTGTGATAAGCGTGAATATTTGTCCCTGAGTCTTGGATGTTTCCTATGTATTTAAGTATGTATTTCTCTATATAAGTATGTTTATCGTTGTCTAGTACCCATAGTACAAGCCTAGAGCTTAGTTTGGGACTATGAGTAGGTCAATCTGTGTGAGATTGTCCCCTTATATATTTTTTTTTGTTCTTATGGCATCGAGTTTGGATTTGTTAGAACCATGGTAAGCAAATGGTGAGAGCAAAAAATTTTGTCTAAAAATAATAATTTGTTTTGATATGGTCAGGTTGTGTACGGCGACACGGACTCGATGTTCGTGCAAGTGCCGGGCGGCACGCGCGAGGAGGCGTTCCGGCTCGGTCAGCTGATCGCGGACGCCGTCACCGCCGACAACCCGTCGCCCGTCGCGCTCAAACTAGAGAAGGTAACTAACATACACTCACGCCCGTTCCCTGGAAGATAGGCAGGGCGTCATGTTGAGTTTCAATGTGCTCGCGGCGCGTACGGTACGTTATACCTTCGTTAGAAGAAGAACTGCTATCTATTTGTACTTTGTCGCGACTCCGTCCTCGTTAAAGACTTCGCTATTACCTTGGTGACTGAAAAGAAATCGGGAGTAAAAAGTACTCACAATTTAAATCGGTTCAGCCGTTTTACTGTGAAAACGTAACAAACATACAGTTTCTTTCGCAGTGTTAATTATTAGTATGTATTTTTCCTAGTCCCCTAATGTTTTACCAAACCATCATTTGGCAAACTATTTTATATTATTTTTAATTTTTGTATTAACCTAACATACTGGGTGATTTTGGGGTCATGATCCGGAATTGCCAAAAGTGAATAAGATGGTCATACTGAACAACTTTTCCGATAGGACCAACCACGAAATCGCCAAAAAAAAACCAGCTGTTCCATACATTAACGGTGAATTAATTGAGAGAATGTATGGAACAGCTGGTATTTTTTTTGGCGATTTCGTGGTTGGTCCCATCGGAAACGTTGTTCAGTATGATCATCTTATTCACTTTTGGCCATTCCGTATCATGACCCCAAAATCACCCAGTATTTATTAAGGCCATGTAACCTATGTAATATGTACTGGTTTAGCACAAACACGTTTTTGCGAAATGAAAGTTTGCAAAATGGTACGTTTGGCAAACGTACTTGGGTAAGATCCAAAAAGTCAGGCATGCTAACTTTTCCGTTGTGCAACGAATATTAGCCATAGCATACTTTTCGTCTTACAACGGAGCTTATCTCCCCTGTTTTTTTTGTATGGTTAACTACGCTTAGCTGTGGTCCAACTTTTTGGTCCGCATCCTTTTTTGGTGAAATGTACGGCCCCATTTTTCGTAGGTGTACCAGCCGTGTATCCTGCAGACGAAGAAGCGCTACGTGGGGTTCATGTACGAGAGCGCGGCGCAGCAGCGGCCCGAGCTCGAGGCCAAGGGGGTGGAGACTGTGCGGCGCGACGGGTGCCCCGCCGGCGTCAAGGTATACAGCTCATTCAGCCCTCATAAGCCAATAAGCAGTATCTTAAGCTGGGTACGAATCTGAGCGGCTCAGCCTGAGGCATGCTCGCCCCGCGCGGCAAGCTGCTCGCGAGCCAAATTGTTGCACATAATCATGCGACAGCCGCGGCTGCCTTTATCATAATTCACCGAAGAAGAAATCGCCTCGGTGGTGGAACGGCTCGGCAACTTTATCAAATTTGTACGCGACTCGCCCACAGACAAGGTAGAACTGGTCGTTCAGCCCGCGGCACGCTCGGATACACGTCCAAATTACGCGAACCATGCACACAGAGGCGCCTTTGAGCACGGTTAAATGACCTACTCTCGGCGGCTCGCCGCGCGCCGCTCGCACTCTGCTCGCGCACGGCGCTTGAGCGCATACGAATTTGAGCAAAATAGGTGAGCCGTGCGTGCCTCAACCCGAGGCTGCTCTAATTCGTACCCACCTTTAAACTCAATAGCCAAAGCAGATTCAATCCTATCCCGTTAGTAATAAGATTGCATTTTCTACAGGAGTTTTGTCTTAGATACTGCATTTTGTCTTAACAGGGCAGAATTACAAGTTCTATTTTATGCAGTACACCAACGGTTCTGTTGTAATCCATTAAAAATGTCCACGGAGCAAAAATATCCCTACATGTTTTTTTTTTGTGTTTGTAAGGTATTACAACGCAAGACAGGGCCTCTATTCTACAGCGTTATAACGATATCGCGTTTGAAATGTTTTAGAATCGTTTATGTCACAGTCGCCATTATTGTAAATGACATAAGAACTATCAAAACGTTGACAATACGGAAACACGTCAAATACGATATCGTTATTACCGTGCAGAATCTCAGCCCGGGGCGCCTCCATTCTACTGCGTTATAACGATATCGCGTTTGGCGTGTTTTAAAATCGTTTATGTCACAGTCGCCATTATTTTAAATGACATAAGAGTTATCAAAACGTTGACAATAACGGAAACACGTCAAATACGATATCGTTATTACCGTGTAGAATCCAAGCCCTGTTCTGTTGTCGTTGCGAATACCCTATGGTTTATTTTTTGTAAATGATTCGATCTCGAACAAAGGTTGATATTACTGGGGTAAGGACAAGTATGTTTGATGAATTTTCAATGTTCTTATTACATAATTATTTGTATAAGTAGCTACGTATATCATCGTCTATCCTTATTAACAATAGACCTTAGTTATAAACTGAGGTCCTACTTTGATAATCGAAGTTCGAAGTGACGCTAGCTCCATCCCTTTGTATTGTAACATGGTACAATTTGTCATCTTTTTATGACTTGACGTATTTATTTTCACGTAATTAGAAAGGATCGGACAAACGCCGGTCATTTTCTGAACATAACCCTGTTCCGTATAGCAGAAACTTCCTTATCATGTTAAGATATTCTATTTTTAACACCGACGCAAAAAGAGGGTGTTAAACATAGAATATCTTGTGTTATAAGTTTGACGTGTGTGTAAAATTAGAAATTTAAAAATCCCCCGACTAAATAGTCTGTCGAAAAACCTCTAAAAAGTAAAACAATAATTAGTGGCCCTAAGGGCTGGTTCTGTTTTGAAAATAACGGGCCGTTGTCCGATCCTTGGTAGGTAAAATTATCAATGAAATTAACATTTCAATAATTGACAAAAGGAACTTTTATAAATGGTGTTCTGAAAAATATCATGCTTATAGAGGTTTGTCTCAAAAGCCAGCTATATTTTTTAAAAGAGCTTTAACGCCACACGCTTAAGACTTAAAAAACAAAATGCGGTTACAAACTAATTAAATGATGGCATTCCGATCACTATTCCAAAGTGGGGCGTAGCCAACAATGATGATTGATAATAATAATTTTTTTCTCAGTAAATATAATGAAAAAAATCCTGTCGGAACCCTTTTCGAAAAAATCCTGATGTCATAAAAAAAAAACTAAAAATGAATAAATCGAAATTGGCTAAAACTACGATGCCCACCCGTCTAAAGAAACTTAGTCTGTAATATATCGGTCCTCTATCGCAGCTGCTCCAACAGTCCCTGTGCGAGCTGTTCTCCTCGCGCGACATGTCGGCGGTGAAGCGGCTCGTGGCGGGCACGCTGTCCCGGCTGGCGGAGGGCCGGCTGCCGGCGCGCGAGCTGGTGTTCACGCGCGAGTACCACGGGCCCGCCGGCTACCGGCCCGGCGCCGCCGCGCCGCCGCTCGCCATCGCCAAGTTAGTCCCCCTTGTTACACAATTACTCTATACAGGTAAACAACCCACTAGAACTAACAATATGTGCGATCAAATCGTTACACATTAAGTAATAGTGAGTAGTAACCGTTGATGAAGCATGGGTCAGACAGTATGATCCTGAATGTAAGTCGGAGTCCATGCAGTGGATTGAAAAGGGTGAAAGGCCGCCGAAGAAGTTTAAAGTGCAAATCGGCCTCTGAGCTAATGGCTACGGTGTTTTGGGACGCGGATAGAATTCTTTTAATAGATTATTTAGCAAAAGGTTCCCCCCCCCCCCCGTTCATACCGCGCGTGTTGCAGGAGTAGCTCTGAAGGAAATCGGCTTCGAAGAAATTAACCACCCTCCGTATAGTCCAGATTTAGCCCCTAGCGACTATTTTCTGTTCAGTGATTTAAAGAAAGACCTAAGACGAAAGCGATTTGGAAGTGATGAAGAAGAAGGCGGCAGTAGAAGAGCATTCTCAAGGCCAAAGCAAAGAATATTTTTATAACGGCATAAAAGCATTATAATAAATGTAAGAAATGCATCAAATTAGAGGGGAATTACCTTGAATAATGAAATTAACTTGAATTTTCTAAATTGTTTTTTTACACCTTAGGCTTAGAACTTTTCAGCCGCCCCTCGTAAAATGACTTGTCATGTGTTGCCTGTTTCGTACAACACATAAATAGTGATATGATACAACCGGTACTTAATGACAAAAATATAGGTAGGGACTTATGTTTATCGATATAAAAGTGGCTGTAACGCAATGGGTGGATATACCATGACGTTCCAATATGAAACAATACTTTTGGTAAAAATTACACCTTTTTGTCAATTTAGTTTTTTTATAAGTTCTAATATTAAAAGGTACCTAAGTTTTATTCGATTCAAAGCTCAATACTAAATTTAACAAAACGCAACAACAATAACAAAACAATGGGCAAACTCAACAAGCGTAACAAATAAAGTCAACAGCAACAATAAATAACACGGAAAATGCGCTGAACACATCCGATCACTATACTATAATATGAGGAAAGTAACGTATACGAAAAACATATGGCAATGCGTTGGCGTCACGTCAGTATATATTTTTTTATATTGTTTAATGTTTATTGGCCCTAATTGTCCCATAGTAGATTAACGGTTGAATGGAAATTAGATTTTATTGAATATATTTTTTTATATATATTTATTGAATTTTTTATAAAGTAACTTATTACATCGGTTATAAATAATTTCACCACGAACCGAAACAGAAAACAGTACTATTTCGTAAAAGCTGGCCACATTGTTTTTACGTTTGACATTTTGTAGGTGTCATTTTAATCTACGGAATAAAAATATAGACTTTACGTCGGTGTCTGACACAGTTACAGTAACATACCTTTTCATTTCACGCTTTTCCATATAATTTCTATAAAGCTTGGGCTGTTTTTGGGTTTATATTCAGAGTTTATGAGCCGAAAATCTTTTAGAATTTAAACTTATAAATAATGATGTGTATAATTTATAACACAGGTACCCATTTTTTAAATAAGCAGTTTTAAAGATAAATTAAAAAAGTGCTTATTTTTAGGAAATACTTCAACTTTGACTAAAATATAAAATAGAATAATAGTTGTAGATCTCCCTCCGTGATCCGTTTGTGTTGTTGTAGACGGCTAGTGTCGCGCGACCGGCGCGCGCTCCCGCGCACGGGGTGGCGCGTGGCGTGGGTGGTGTGCGCGGGCGCGCCCGGCACGCCGCTGGTGCGGCTCGCGCGCGCGCCCGCCGAGCTGGCGCGCGACCCGGCGCTGCTGCCGCACGTCGGCTACTACGCGGCGCGCGCGCTGCTGCCGCCGCTACATCGCTGCTTATCGCTGCTGGGCGCCAACGTATTCAAGTGGTGAGTGCTGGTGTTACAACACATTTTGATCATGGTGATTTCTATTGACGGTTTACATATGTGTATATCGTCGTAAACGTTTAAAGCTTGAAACGCTTTATTTTATAGTTTTTCGAAGTTTTTAACAGTACTATGTACAATGTGTATATTGTGACCTGCAGGTATAGCTAATCTAATTTAAATTTTATTTTCATGTGTGTGTGTGTAAGCGTATACAACAACCGTAGATTCATTTGCATAATTTTATTGACAGACTAAAAATATTTTTTTCAAAATCTAAATTGAAAATGATTTTACTATCCCTGTTTCAGGTTCGGAAAATGCGTTAAAATATTATCAATAGATTTGTTTTTTTCGTTATTAAAGGTGGAACGACCTGAACTTCGGTCGCGTGGACACGGCAACGCGCGCCCCGCTAGCGGGCGGCATCGCGCGCTACATGTGGCGTTCAGCATGCGTCGCCTGCGGCGCGCGCGGCACGCGCTGTGTGTGCGCTGCATGCGCGCGCCGCGCACACACCACCGCGGCGCTTGTCGCGCACCGCGGCGCCGCGGCCAGGACGCTGTGCCTAACCGCGAGACAGGTACCCATGCCATTCATTCTACTCATAGCACTCGTAGATCGACGCAGTGCCTGACCGCGAGATAAGTACCCATGCCATTCATTCTACATGTAGCACTCGTAGTGCGACGCTGTGCCTGACCGTGAGACAGGTACACATGCCATTCATTCTACTCGTAGCACTGAACATAAATTAACTCTGGTTGGTAGTTTAGGAATTAGCTTTATGCATAATTATTTTTTGGTGATGATTGGGCTAAAGGCCCCCAGTTACGTACTGTAAACGACGTTGCAAATAAAGGCGCCTTATACAAATAATCCGTCCAACTTTATATCCTGAATTCCTGATAGTTGTTGTTATTTAAGTTTGACCCATTGGCGAAAGACGACGATAAAAATCTGATTTGAAATGACACCAACTTTTTTCAGATATGCAACTCTTGCTGCGGGCATGCGCAATCGGAACAGTGTGCCAACACGTCGTGTCCCGTGTTTTGGGAGAAACTTAGCGCGCGGACCAAACTAGATGAAATAAAGGATGTTGTCGCCCATCTCCCCGAACAGTTCACGAAAGAATGTCTTGAATTTTAATTATAAAAAAACGTAACTTAATATATTTTTTAAATAAATAAAGTATAATTATATATATAAGCGATTTTCTAAAATCTGTTTCAACAAAAGGAGTTAAAAAGAGACTTCCGCATGTAATTTGTAGCTTTATAGATCAGTGCCCTGACGGTAAGTTGAATCTGAGACCCATTGACATTTAATTATTATTATTTATAATTTTATGCATTACGGTCCCTAATAAGAGTATTAAAAATGTTCTTACACCCTTAAAGTTCAAGTATATATCAGATCGTTGAAAACCAAAACCCATCTGTTTTCCGTACCGTTTTGAAAATAAATACCCATTCAGGGGCTTAGATTATAGAATTTCGCCTTGGCTTAGTCTCAAGTTGCAAGAGCCAAGCGTGCGGTATTTTCGGAGGTATAACGGAACGCAACGCATTTTTTTTAAAATAGCAATTAGCTCTTATTAGAGATGCAAATAGGTATAGTGCAAGAAGCTTATATAATATCACACTAGAGATTGCACGGCGAACAACGCCTTGAACGTTGCTTATATTTTTGTCCCTTTCTTTTTATCCTAAAGAAAGGGACAAAAAACATAAGAGACTTCATTCAAGGTCACTTTCTTGGCTTCGGCGTTGTTCGCCGTGCAATCTCCAGTGTCATATATAAGATTCTTGGTATAGTGCCACTTTGCCAGTTTCAAAACAATACATTCGAATTTAACATCAAATTGATCGTGTTCCACAGATGAAAACGTATTGATCTGCTGGTTCGTCCTAAATTGCACTGACCATTTGGATCGTAAAGACGCAAACACTGTTCATAGAGATGTGCCTCTTAAGAGCTTATTACACCTTCCTTGATCAGTCACTTACAAGAGGGACGCCGCAATACGTTAGATACGTATGGACATAGCTCCATCTCATTCCATCATTTGACTGCGTCCCTCTCATAGACCAAGTAGAGTGGTCCCTCTTGTTAGTGAATATTCAGGGCCTCTATTCAGGTGCGTTAAAACGATATCGTGTTTAACACGTTTAAGAATCGTTTATGTCACAGTCGCCATTATTGTAAATGACATAAGAGTTATCAATACGTTGTCAATACGGAAACAGGTCAAAAACGATATCGTTATTACCTTGTAGAATTCCAGCCCAGAAGGTGCAATAAACTCTTCACTCGCCTAAATGAGCAGGTAGTCCGTGCTGAACCCGATTTCAAATGAATAGTCCAACTTTTTCACATCACTGATGAATAACACTTATCTAGCCTCTCGGCCTATCGTACAGTAAAAATGCTATACCATACCCTTACAACCCTTACAATCTGTGGTCCAAAATGTGGTCTACAATGGGTTGACATTCAATTTGACAGCTGGCTGCTGGCTGTGAGGAATCTGTGGTCTTATCTAATCTAATACCTACAATACAAACAGGGAAAACCCAGAGAAATAATTATTTTCTGACGAACCAGCAAGCACTTTTTACGAGCGTCTTGTACTTTCTAGGCAATTCAAGACATTCAAAGCGACTCACGGAACAAGTTGCAAGTGATTTTAATTACATTACCATGATAAAAAACGACGAAATTAGAAAAGTAAAAGAGGGTTCTTTGTGCAGTGTTGCCGAAATCTTGGATACGGACGAAGATTGGAAGAAATTCATGTCTCTGATACCTAAAGATCCTCTTGGACAACATTTTGTTCCAAAATATAACAATGAACATATAAGGTAAGTCAGTCTAGAGACAAACTAATACTATTTTCCAGTTTCATTAAAAGTGCCTTAGTCGCCAAGTACCACTATAAATGTGAATGGCTGGTCCTAAAACTAAAGTAAACTATTGTTCTTGCACTAGTTTCTTTTAATTCCAAAATAAATTAACATTAAATTTACTGAATTATATTGCAATTGAATAAACTTAAAATGTCACAGGTATTGTTTAAAAATGTATATAGCTTCCACCTAAGATTAAATGAGAAAGGCTTCATACAGATCAAAACACAGCAGTAGGCGGAGTATTCAACTTCTGTTTGAATACTTGGTAAATTTAGATTTCTTTTTGTATTAGAGTGAGATCCTTTTGGTATAAACTAAACATTTTCGGCAAACAGTAAATGACCACTTAAAAAGTTCAAATTTGACAAGTAAGCAAGTTATTTGTAGTAAACGAAAATTAGCAATGTGGGGAATGGTTTGATGTACTTTATTTTTGTTTATACTATCTTGGACCATCCTAGTAAATATAATTAACCCTTTCTTGGGTGGTGACGTATATAGATGTCAAGCAGTATCTCTTAAGTTGATTTCTAATCACGGAACCATACTCGAAAAGTGTTAAACAATGAATCCCATTTCTTTTAAACATTTTCTGTTTTAATATTACTTATTAATTAATTTAGTTACGTATATGCATTTTGTTTTAAATTGCAGACTCATAGAAAAACATTCCAAGCAAAGTAATAGGAAGTGTGCTGAGATATTGTTTGATGAATGGGGAACATCGGGCAGAGTCAGGCCAACCTTGAGAACAATTATGGAAATAGCGAGTAAAGCTGAAATGTTACGAGTGATGGATGAAATTGCTAGGTTACTCGGAGGTAATTATTTTAATTTCATGCCCTTATTTAGAACAGTATGAATAATTTTACATAAAATACTTACAAATTAAATAGAATGGCACAGAACATCAGTCCCCTACTCAGCATGTCCTTTAAACACTAAAGCCTCCTCCAGCGTCCTCCAGCTCTCTGTCTCTTGCTAACCATATCCACAGAGGACCTGCAAATTATTTAATATTGTCTGAACACCTCTTGTGAGGAGGAAATTAAACATTTATTTATTAGCTATTAATATGCGAGGCTTGGCCATGACTAGCAGTGTATGTTTTGCAGTGATATCATGATATTGATCACTTTTCATTTCATACAGGGTATTCTGTATTTAGAGGTCCAAGATCAACCTGTATATAGAAAAGCCTTTGCACTATCTAAACAGCCTAACAAGGGTCCAGTAATAGCTGGTTTTTATGATAATTATAACTTACCAAATTTTTTATATTTATTATCTGGTTTCAGGTTTTCTATGACATTTCCACAATTTAAAGATTTAACCTTCTTTTATTAATTGATTTCTATTGCTATGTGTTGGGTATTTAAGAAAACTGTCAAATTAAGGCTCAACACAGTACACAGCAAATTCTATGATTTCGTTATATCGCCCAGTCTGTGTTGAAGATTCTGTGTTATGTCAAAACATTAAATAATTCGTAATAGTTTCTTCAAAATTACCCCTTTGCAATTAAATTTGCCATAACTTTTTATAAATTAATTAATTTAAAATGATACTCTTACTCTCACAATTTACATTGGCAAAATCTATAAGGAACCCCAATAAATAAATAAAAAAAAACTGTATTAAATTCTGCATTAATTGTATTAGTTTTTAAGCTAGTGGGCCACACATATTTTGTCACCACAGTGTGCTTAAAGTTCGATTAGGTTTTTAGTTTAGTCCAAAATCAAGTCAAGGTTGCAAATTTAACATGGACTTATCAGAAGTCTACAAAAGTTTGGTAAAAATTGTGAAAACATAACTTGTTGCGCAACTATTCAGCCATAGTAATTTGTAAAACAAGTTTTATCCTCAAGTTCTGGAAAAGGGATTCAGATAACTGAATCAAGGTGCGAAATATCAACACTTTAGTAGCAATTATCTTAAAAACTGTAAGACTTTACCAGACCCACATTAGGCTGTTTAGATAGAGCAAAGGTTCGTCTATATACAGGTTCATCTTGGATTGTTAAATACAGGACATCATGTGTAAACCTTTGTTTTTGTTACAGAGTCTCCACCCCCTAGGCCTCAAACTGGACCAGGAGCTCCGGTGGACACCAACGTCAGCGGTTTTATAGATGAATCGGGACTGCAAGAACAAACTACAGCACAACTGCAATCTGAATCTGACATGATTGACTTTAATACAAAACACAAGGGTAATGAACCAACCCATCAAATTAAATCTGTAAGTGGCGATGTACTACTTATCGCTAGTGATCACGAAGGTACTCGCAATAAGGCAGAAATAGGTATAGCTAGCAATGAACCAACTGATCAAATTAAAAGTGGCTGTATACTACCTATCTTTATTAAACCTTATGCTACTCCTAATAGGGCTACTAATCCATCAGAAGAAGCTAATAGTGCTAGTGCTTGTGTGAGTCAATCTCAGAAAGAAACCACTAGGGGTAGTGACAGTTGGTCTCAAGAAGAAACCACTAGTGCTATGGTCAGTCATCCTCACAAAGAAACCAATAGTGCTAGCGTTAGTTGTTATCAGGAATCTTTGCCAAATATAGACATACTACAAAGGGAAACTGATGAAAAGCTGAGCATTAGTAGTAGAATTGACCCGTCAATACTGCAAGATACTAATCTTATAAATTTCAAGCATGAAGAATTACAAGCCATTACAAGTAACTTCTCCGAGACTGTGCATGATGGACCCCAGGGACTGATTGGCAAAATAGGCCAAGGAGGTTATGGTGAGGTATTTGTAGGATCCCATCCCAACTATGGCCTTCTTGCAATCAAACGGATCCATCTCAGATTCATTCAACTTGATGAAGCTGTCAAAACATTCAACACAGAAGTGAATTTACTTTCTCAGCTCAGACATGAAAATATAGTACCAATAATAGGGTTTTCCAAAGATGGCCCACTTTGTATTATATGTGACTACATTGATGGGGGGTCATTGGAGACGAAACTACAAGAGAGAGTGTTGAGTGAAAGGCAGAGAATCAATATTATGCAAGGCACTGCATGTGGGTTGCAATATATTCACAGTATCAAACTCAACAGCCAATCATTCACGTCATCCTTTGGAACTTGCGGCAACAGTGTTTCTAAGACACATCTGATGCATGGAGATGTTAAAAGTGCAAATATATTGCTAACTAGACAATTTGTGCCAAAGGTAACTATCTGTTTTATTAAGAGTTGCCAAAACGCTTTTGTCCCCTTACAAATGTAGTTACTTGAATTTTTCGAATGCATGGATAAAACGTATTTTTTGGTTGCTATATATATTTTTGTACCTCAACAATTGTTATCTATAGGTCGTACCTAGACATTTGTTGTAAAACCTACAGGAATAAACCTAAGGATCATAAAAATTGTCTAGCTAGAGCATTGTTCGAAAATAAGGAAGAACATACACGCCGATTGAAAAAGTGCAAGTTACTAGACCCAGCGGTTATATAAACCTACACTAAAAAAAAAAGGACGAGGATAGTTGATGGATTGTCCATTCCAAACACCACATTGTTCGCTCATCTTATCTGCTCGTGGTCTGGGGACCGATTGCAAATATATCTTAATCAAAAAAAAACAGATAAGCTATTTAAAAAATAAAACAACTACATTTGTATGAGGACATAAGCGCTCTGGCGATTTGTATCTCTGCCTGCATTCCTCTTCTTTTCATTTAAGAGCCCTGCTCTTGTTGGTGGAGTAATTTCCAATCTTCTCTTTTCTCTCTGCCAGCTTCTTCAACTCTATATGCGACACGACACTTCTCCTTAATTTGGTCGATGTAGCTTTTCCTTGGTCTTCCTCTGCCTCTCTTTCCTTCAATCTTTCCCCTCTGCTTTTTTAAGCATGTCGTGCCGCAATAAATGGCCAACCCCCCCCCCCCCCCCCCCCTTTCTGATTTCCACACTCCAAAATCCTTCTCTTCTCCATTACCCTCGCCAATACTTCTTGATTTGATCATTCTTCAGCACCACATCTCAAACGTCCTCTCGTCTCTCTCTGTCCCTCTGAATAAGGGCCCACGCCTAGCTTCCATATAGTGCAATACTCCATATGTATGATTATATGTTTTTTTTTTCGGGTTCTATGAGATATTGAAGACTTAATGCATTTCATTTGGTCACAAAAAAATATCTCAAAGGCATGAAAATATTATTATCTGGGAGAGGCCATACGCAAAAAAAAATTTTGACCTAGAGAACTCTATTTTAGTCCGTTACAGGATATCTAATGTACTAAAATGAGTAGATCTAGTTAATCTTATTGCATTAACTTACAGTTAAGGAAAACGCTAAAAACACTTTGCACTCGACTCGTTTGTGACTACTAACACTCACACACAAAAAAAAATTTGTTTCAGCTATGTGACTTTGGTTTGGCGAAGCAATACGACGTCACAGGCTTTACCATGAACCTTAAGGGAACTAGACCTTACATGGCGCCAGAAGGGTTTCAAGGAACAATCACTCAGAAATCAGACGTTTACAGCTATGGGATTGTCCTGTTAGAACTTTTGACAGGATTACAGAATACAGTTCTAACGGAACATGGCGAATTCGATATTAAACGTTACATATTTGAAACCTTAAATAAGTATGGGAAGACTCTGACTGATATGCTCGACACGTCGGCAGGCGCCTGGACCAAGGCGAATGAGATTTATAGTTTAATATGTAAATGTTTGGCATTTGAGAGGCTCGACAGACCTTCTATGGATGAAATCTGTGAAATATTACGTAATATAAGCCAATAAAAAGTGCGGTATGGATGTAAAAAAGATAGTAGGCCTCGTTCACACTGCTTTACCTCACGAATTGAGATACATTTAGGTGCAAAACTGAGTCAATATTAGCACCTTAGTAGAATTTGAATAAGTTCATGATAATTAAAGGTATTTTTAATGTTTAATACGGACAAGTACTCCTTGAAATTTGCTACAAATCCGCCTACCAAATAATTTACCTATCATTTACAGTTTTCAAGTAATTTTAAAGTAAAAAATGTTAAATTTAACCTTTTTTTATTTGTCTAACATTTTAATTCTCTCTATGGCCTCTTTAAAATTAGTACGAATTTATTGAAATCGGCCATATTTTTGGTGGAAGTTATAGGCGACATTAGTTCGGCGCACGGTTCACTTTTGCACCGAGACAAATTAGCCATACAAACTGGTTGTTAGTTCACTATGGGCGCGAATTAAAATTCTGCAATAACTAGAAAACTACGTCCCTGATTCAAGCAGTGGGTACCTCATTTCAAAGAACATGGAATGGCTATTTTAAATAGTTTTATTATTTGGGGTTGCAATAGAGAAAAATAAATTACTAGTATAAACACATAAATTAAAATCTTAGTTTTTGGTTTAATTTTACTAAACAACTTTAAATGACAAGAAAACCGTTTGTTCAGCAGTTATGTAGCAAACTTCAAGGAGTATTATTCTGTATTAAGCATTTGTAAATAGCTTTGATTGTCATCATTGATGACGTCATCAACTTATTAACATTCTACTTAGGTGCTAATATTGATTGTCATCAACTTATTAACATTCTACTAAGGTGCTAATATTGACTCAGTTTTGCACCTAACTGTATGAACAACACGTGCGGTGGCGGGCCGGTACTCATGACAAATATTACAAACAAATTATGTCTAAATCATTTAATCAAATTAATTATTTAAAACTAAAATTTCTTATTGATAATTATTTGGAACAAAATTTACCAAACCAACATAATGGTCCCTCTACACGATGGCTTATGATATGATGGAACAGCATAAAAGACGGAGTGAGCGTAAGATACAAGAATAAGTTGCATGCTCTAAGGTGTAAATCCGTCTCTTACACTGGCCCAAGTAGCCATGGGCCAGCGTAAGAGATGCGGGACAGTCGTGAAGAATGGTCTATTTAACATCGTGTGTAGAACCTCTATCCCACTTCGCCGTTACTGTAAGGCAATAAGAGCTACTTTTATTTTTATAATATTATTCCTGTACCTGTTCACTTAACCTTTTCATCGCAATTCACTGATATTATCTGCACCAAAGTATTTTTGACTGTTGTTAATTTTGCTTTGGACACTTTTTTTTCTCTAATAATAATTTACTTAGGTATCACTTTTATTATGTATAATATAATACAGTTAAAATTGATTTTAAGGAATATGGAATATCTAATTAATGATTTCATCATTATGTACATACAAATAAATAAAACAAAATTTGAATTCATAAACATTTTATTAACATCTTTTTTTATTTACCATAATTCTGTGCTTCTCTTTTAGTTGCTTCTAATCGTTTTAGAAACTCCTTACTAGTCAATTGCTTTCGAGTCTCTAAACTAGTCAGTATTTGCTTCTGGTCCTCCTTAGATGAAATACAAATGAGGGTTTCAAGTATGTCCTGCAGTTTGATGGATATGTCCTCGTTTTTGATGTTTACGTACATAATTTTTAGGAGCAAAGACAACATATCCTGATCTGAAGGAAGCTTCAGGTTCCAAACACACCAACAATGCTTTATCCATTCTTCAAAACACTGTAAAAAGGCAATATTTGCAATTAAAATAATATTGAGATCAGTCTAAAGGCCATGGTCCAAAAATGTGTCAACCGAAAACCCAGAATTGATTGGGCCAAAATGGGTACCAGTAGGTTCATTATCAGTGATCGGAATAGGTGCAATTTCGGGTGAATGACCTCAAACATTATAAAGAATATGGATAAGACCCGGGATTCCGGGATTCGTATTTTTTCACAGAATATTTGCCTGACATGAAATTAATTGAAGTATATGGGTTATAATAAGACTTTATGTCATTGTAATTACATCATTTACTTAAAATAAAAACATTACATATTTCGTTAATTAGGTGAAAGTAGTTACCACTTAATAAGACATAGTGATGAGAAATGTAGGTACAATCATAAAATATAACAAAAAAATTAGCAATAGTACAAAAAAATATATAAATAAATAACTTTTTTGAGCTTACTGTAAAGCTAGATGAAACTTTGTTATGTCCCCTGATATTTATTTTAAACCAAACACAAACTAAAACTTTTCAAAGTGAAAATCCGGGATTATAAGTTATATCCATACTAAGTTTACGCACCGAAATCCCGTGAAATTGCACTACCTATTCCGATCACTGTTCATTATAGTGCAGAACTTATTCCACCAAAAGGGCAACGGTAAAATCATTGGGGTATACGGCTGACAAAGTTACATGGAAAAAACATTTTCTCAGCCTGCAGCTTATATACCTCATTGGTTTTCGAATTGGCCTTTCGGTACGATAAATTGAGCACTATATAATGACCCTCCCGGAACTCATTTTGACCGTCCAACTGTTTTTTTAGGTCTATCCCCTTATTAGTTACTTCTGCTTCACATAAGACTTACGGTTTGTTATCAAATTATTATACTTATGTTATCAATTGACTTACTAAAATGATGATATCAAACACAATGGCTAAAATCCACTGACAATGTGAGACAAGAAATTGTATTGAAAATTTGCAATTTTCTCACATATCTTCAGTAGAAATGGTGTAATACTGGTTAAATTTCTAGCGTCCTGCCTCTCGCCTCACCGGTGGAATAACACCTTACGAGTCATAACTCGCCAGAGGCCAGGAATTTTCGACACGTTTCTGAATCAAAATCTGGTTCCAACATGTGGTTTTTTCTCAACTAATAAATCCGTGGCTGGCGTGAATAACTTGATAACTCGTTGAAAAAGAATGAAGTAATTTGAACTATATGCAATTAGTTCTAAATACAAATTTCATTAACTTTACATCTCGACTTATCAACTTATTCACGCCATGCACGGAAATAATAATTTCGATTTTTAATTCTTTTTTTACAAATATTAATTCAACTAGTATACCTCCAGCAAGGAATGCAGCAGTATTTCTGCAACCGCTACATTCACACATGTTTCCAAATTCTCATGCATGACTGAGTTGAACAGTTTCTTTCTCTTTGCACTGTTAACTCCATAGACCTCTATTAACTTCTTGCAGAACTTGAAGTTGTTGGCTTTTCTTAACAAATTGGACTCCATGTGCAACTGCTCTAAAGTGAGTACAAGTAGATCACCTGATTTATTTGTCTGAAATATAGAAAATAAGTTGTTAGTTAGTCGCATAATTGGTATTCATTCTCACGCAAGCCACCCCTATACAAGAGGAAACCTAGAGATGCAAAGCCAGCATAAGTGAGCCAGGCTTGCTTCTACCATAGAATAAAGGTTGTGCGCAGTAGTAAAGACTTGTTTTTGTACTCGGCGCCAAATTTAATTGGCCTGTTAGGTACTATGACTGATAATTATCAGCACCACACAATAGAAATTTCTACTTTTTACAACTTCTCAAATTTTGATGCAATGATTTTCAAGTCAACTGTTGCTCAAATGTCAGAGGTCAATCCATACTCAATCCATACCTTTACTTGTGCAGGAAGCAGTCTTATCAACTCCATGAGACACATCTGGGACAGCTTGTTGACATCCACATATTGAACCGTCAGAGAATTTTTGAGGGCTGTGTAAACTATCTCATAGTAATTTCCAGTATGAAAACCATTGGATGACTGAGAAAATGAAAAATATTTTTTAAGCCTAGTGCCAATACTCTCTTTTTATTTTCTTTTACTTATTCAGCATTAATTGCTTTTTTAAATTAAAGGTGCTTCTGTAAGATTAATTTGTAAAAAATAACACTAAAATTGTAAGATTAAAATTGCCAACAGTGATACAAGTTTCCATTGATGTGATTTGATGAGTTGTTCCGGGGTGCTCCACAGGTTAAAGGACGATCAATATTCTGGTCTCCAATATAAAATTGTGGCAAACAGAGAAACATAAACATGAAGATCTTTATAAACCATAGTCCGAAGGGGTTACATGGTCAAACCTGATAAATCAAAACAATTGCTTATTCAAATTTGTATTGTCATGTCTTGATGACTATGTTCTTTTTGACACAGCAAGTTATACCGGCTCATCGGGTTTTACCACTGAACCCTTTCACTGTCTTTTTCTTTCGGTCAGAGAGTAGCACACCTCAACTAACAAGTGTAATATGAGTAAGGGTAAGGGTAGATAAATGCAATTACAGTCCAAAACATTATGACTATCTTACCATGCTTTGTAACACTGCACCACAACTCTTTAAGCCTTTGCTCTTATGTGGAGTTACATAATCATCTATAAGCAGCAATGAAGCTGGCAATGTTTTTTGAGGGTTGATCGTAATATTATAATCCTGAAAAATACCATTAATGTATCAATTAATAATTATATTAACAAATAATCAAAGTCCTTTTGACTTTCTTCAGGTATAATATAGGAATGGGACTGGTATAGGATAAGACAATTCTTACAATATTACTTTAGACCAGTCTACCCTCACATTTTTCTTGGAGAAAAAGTACCTATGATTTCTTGGTGACATACCTTAATATTCTGTAACAGAAAACAATAAACTTCTATGGTAGCTGGATACATTTTAAATGTTTCTGGTGTTAATTTCTTGTGAATACTTTCCATGCAAGAGTCAAACACTTCCTGGGGTTCATAAAAACTTTTTTTTTTCAATAAGTCGTCAAATGTGACTTCGCACAATACTTCTAAGAGGCGATTCAGTTTTTTTGGGTATTCCTTGGGGATATCAGCATTCCACGCCACATCTATTCTCATCTCTTCATACATTATTAAGAGAGATGCCAAAACGCAAGGAGCTAATTCTAGATTATTTTTAAGATCTATTTCGCCGAGAAGATTGACAACTACGGGAAACTCCGCAATCAATCTATCTTTTCTAGTAAGGTATTCACTGTGACTTTTACATTCCTCGCAATTTCTCTCCAGTTTCGGTAATAAGCAATGTTCTATGCTTTGCATGAGTTTAGCGATAGAGTGTTCCATGTTTTCACTAAATGAAGATTCCTCCTAAAAGAGATAAATAAAAGAAACCAATTTTACTCAGAATACTCTGAAAGATCAACAACAAAATTAAGCAAACAACGGACGTCAATTTTTGACTTTTTTTTGTTTTGATTTGACGTATCTTTAGTAACGTTTAGTTCATTCAATGACCAAATGGTATATGATGGAGTTACTGTAATAAAATGTCATCCTCAAACTTAAAATTTCAATAGAAGTGTATTTATTCAATATTTATTCACCAATACTTGATGACCTATACGAGATCAGCCCCCTATTTCACCATCCTGACTATGACAGGCGACAGGTGACATTGCAGTCTACATGGCGTAGTTTATATGAAACGCAGTGCTGTATCAGCGTGTTTACTTTGTAATGTATACTGAATTATCACCTGTTTCATTGTCAAGATAACAGAATCCAAAGGCATATGTAAACTAAACGCATCTTTTACAAACGTTTGGCAAAATAAATTGTTTACGATTGATTTAAGACAAACAAAAAACATACCCTTACAATCTGTGGTTATTTTTTAATATTTTTCTAATGATACTTAGTAACTTGATGTCTTTCCTTTTTTTATAAAATCTTGGCAAACACAGATCCAAAATGCCTATCTCTAACTGATAACTCTAAACTAAACGCATCTTTCACTACAAACGTCACCGTCACTTATGTATCAAAAAAAAAGACATTAGATAATAATATAATATAGGTTAACTCGAAATTACATAATTCTCAACAGCATTTCTTGAATAAATAAACATTTGTTATTATTTATTTATACTTAAATGTCTATTTAACACTAATAATGTTGAAGTAAGTGAACCAATATAATATAATCTTGCGGATTAAAATATAATATTTAGTTTAACACTGACACTTCGTTAACAGGTTTGGCGTCAAGTCTGCTATCCTCGGATCTGCTGTATATTACACGATCGATAAAGGTGTATGGAAGGACAGTGCGACTACCACAGCATTATACGAAGATCTGGAAAAAGGAGCTTCGCCTTATGTTGGCGAACTCAAGAAAAAAATACCCTACGAGGTAAAAGAAAACTTCATCTGTTGTTTATGTCCATTTCACCTCCTAAGAAGTCTCCGTTTCGATAGTTCAATCTTTAGAGTGGAATGGATGTAAGTTGTTTTGGTAATGTCAGTAATAGTTTGTGTGTTTCTTTTACTTTGCAGTTTCCTCCTCTTCCGACTAATGATAGAGTGTCATATCTAATGAAATACTACTGGAACAGTGGAGTAAAAGTAACTTTCAAGTTTCTGGCAGATCTACCAACACATGTAAGTGATTTAACAAGCAAAACTTTTGACTTAGTCACTGCAGCACTTGATTCAGCTGATCCTTCAAGCACAAGTCAAAGTGAAGAAAAAGCGAAATAAATTACATTATGTAGTAAATGTGCAAGTGAGAAATATTATTTATTAAAAATGTAATAATACTGTTGGTATTGTTTTACTACAAGACCTTTGTGATTATTGAAGTAAGTGAATAAGATTCCACCCTGTGACATGGGGTTGAATCTTATTACACTTTCAACATTAGATGGTGCAACATACAACATGGTTCTGTTTTAATTTTTAAACAGAATTCATTCATTTAGCTGGTTGGTGGAGTAAGTGCTTCTCTAACACATTCAGCTCCAACAACCCAATGGTTGATTGTTCACTACATAGCGGAATAATTTTTCCTGTTGTGTGGACTAGTCTTTACCTCTGTCCTATGTGACTAGTCCAGTGTTGAACAGAACAGAATATTTGCACAAGTTCCTTTATGCAGTACTTTTTAAGGGAAATATGATTGTTTTTCCATACTAAAAGCTACTGCTAATGGAACTACTGTGAATAAGCCAACAGAGTGTACCCGCACCAAATCGAGACAGCAATGTGGCAATACTGACAAATTAACATGGTTCGGTCATTTGGAAAGGATGGATGAAAAAAGATTGACGAAAGAAATCTACAGTGCTAAAGTGAGTGGAAGGGTCGGAAGGGGGCGCCCTAGGTATACTTTTTTGAATCAAATCGGGGAAATACTGGAACCGACGTGCATGCATGACTCGATGTATGAATATGGAAGAAGCTAAAGAGCTTTGTCAGGATCGTAGCAGGTGGAAAGAAGTGGTCTCTGCCTACCCCTCTGGGAAACAGGCGTGATTTATGTATGTATGTATGTAACACCTATAAGGAGGCTATTTTATAAATAATACTCTATCTATATATTTATATATGTATATTTTGTATTTATTTATTAAGTTAATATATTTATATGTACATATCACTACATAGTATAAAACAAAGTCGCTTTTTCTGTCCCTGTATCCCTATGTATGCTTAAATCTATAAAACTACGCAACGGATTTTGATGCGGTTTTTTTTAACAGAGTGATTGAAGAGGAAGATTTATATGTATAATACTTTAATCCGGAGCGAAGCGAGGGCGGGTCGCTAGTTATGTATGTTGTTTGGATGTTTGGGTTTTTTTTTATTTTATAATGTTTTTTATATTTTGCACCACCTACTAATTTCTTTTTCTTTTTAACTTCTCTTCTTTGTAAGGTTGTCTGGAAGAGATCGCTACTTAGCGATAAAACTGCCTATTGACTCACTTAGTAACATTTTATTTGTATTTTACTTTTCATGCTGTACTTGTATGTGGTGTTCAATAAAGAATATTTGTATTGTATTGTATGGAGAAAAAAAAGGGGCAATTTCTAGTATTTTTTGTAGTATTCTGTACTAATTTTACAAATTTCAACTACGGACCACCCATATATCTATAGTTTGGACAATCCAGGATAGTACCCATAGGTTAGTTAAGCTTAGAGCTTAGTTTGGGAGTTTGAGACTTTTTTTTTGAGTCAGTTTCTTTTTAGACTTGTAATAGGTAGTTATACAAACAATGTTTCTTCCGTTAGTCGACAAGCGCTTAGTTGATCATTAACGTCTTGGTCGTACGCGTGATTTAAAGGCCACGACGTCATTGGTCATATGACGACGCATCCGTACTAACTAATACTATTATTACCAATATTGTTGGTAGGTATAATAAGAAAGTAACTTGTGTCAGTCTGTTTATTATGGAGTAACGGCCAAACCGCTAACCAGGTGTCGATGAAATTTGAAATGTGAAACATTCCTACTAACCTTGCTAATTAGGTGAATACGAACGAAGGTTCTAGAGGGGCGACCGCGAACCGGGAGACGAAGTGTCGGCAGGCCATCTACAAGGTGGAGCGACGATCTGATAAAGGTCGCGGGAAACCGGTGGATGATAACAGCAGAGGACCAATCGTTGTGAACAACCTTGAGGAAGGCCTTTGCTCTTTGTCCAGCGTGGACGTCTTGCGGCTGATAATAATGAACGAAAGTTTGCCTACCCGTTTAACAGTCTAGATCTTTTATTAAGCCTAATATATCATTATTTATTATCGTTACGCGTTCAGGACTAAACAGCTAAACCTATTTTGATAAAATAATAGGAAACTTCTTTTTCATAGAAAATTTAATAGTGACTACGCACAGCTCTCTTGTATTTATTTACAACTGTGCCGGTGCACGTCGTGGTATTTAATCACTTTTTTATCATGAATCTCGATCTGAAAGAAAAGCTCATTAATATTGTGCGAGGACATGAATGCCTATACAACTCAAGTCATAAAGAGTATAAAAATGCTAGGTACTTGGAGTACCAGGGACCTCTTTGTTGTAATTATATACCTATTGTTGAATTGACAGGAGTATCCCATTATCCATAGAGAAATAAATTGAAAAGTGCCCTTAGATTACGTTCTGGACACATTCCGTCAAATGTGTTGGCTCAAATGGGGGCTGGCTGGGTACGCTACGGAGCTGTAGCGTGTGCAACTCTCTGCAGCTCGCGTGGCGTCGGCGTGCACGCAGACGTACGCGTAACCCGGTGTGACAGGGGTGCTGCACACGTCTACGCTTGCGTCGACACGCAGGTGCCGCACACGATGTGAGTCGGCCTTTACTTCCTAGGGACTCAAGTACTTTTCTTTTTAATCTCCTTATAAGTAAAAGCCTACATACATGTTGCAATTTAATGATTTGCCCTGGTCGGAAAAAACGGCGGAGCCGGTGGAGGCTGGGGCTGGGCATACAACCTCCACCGCCTCAGTCTTCGTTTTGGAAATATTGTCTATGACTATTTGTTATGCTCCAACCCCAGCAGCAAATAAGCTTGTTGTTGTCTCTTTCTGGATTAGAATGACGGGTTATTCATCCACCCGAGCAAAGCGAAAATCTTTAAATTATAATAGTTTTACATACACATAAAAAAATTACAACTTAATAGCGCTATCATTTGTACTCGGGTGGATAAATATCTCGTCATAAGGTCTTACTTTAGTTTCTTGTTGAACAATCTACTTTTCCACTTCTCATGATCATAACGTCCTTTTTTATGCTGATTCCTGGGTATAGGCCACATAAAATCGCATTTTATGCACTAGTGTATAAAGTGTTGTCGTCAGCTGGACTTAGACAATTAAAGCCTACAGCATCCTACAGCCAGTCAGATGAGGTGACTGCACTAAATAAATTTGTTATTTAAATACATTTACTTTATTTTCGTTTCTACGTTGCATCCATCAAAAAAATCATTTAAACCTTTAAAAAAACAAGCGTTAATAACAAAATCATTACAAAATCAACATATGACTTGGCAGTATTGCGTTCGACCTAAGTCTCAAGTCTCAAAAAATCTCAAGCAGAAAATTAAAAATAAATAGGTACGGTGGCGGGTAAGAGGTTCTTGTCGCGTTTAGGACTATTAAATTATTTGTTTTCTTTGCAAAACTTGTGTTACGGAATTTAATTAAAATGACGGCAAGTGAGAGGAGGCAATAATGCTCACAACACCTAACAAAAATGCATAAGAACTTATTTGAACAGACATTGCCGCCTAAATCCAAGTTTTTTTTTTTACATCACCGTTTTATTTCCTCATAATCGAAGTGAAAAGCAAAGTGAACAACTCTTAACACATGGATACGAAAGTCTTAGGTGAAATGGTTAGTTTTTTGCCCTTGTTGTACAATCTACTATTTCTACCTTATGAATTTTCGAACAATCGAAACTTGCGGGAAAATACTCCCAAGTTTTTTTTTCCAGCAGCTGAATGCGTGCCCTATGTAGGACACGCATTCCGCAGCCTAGTTCTACCAAAATTTATACAGAAATTAAGAAAAGGTAGTTGGAAATAAAAAACCTTTAATTAAAAAACAGCCCACAGTCGTGGCAAAGTTTGATTTATTTGTTTCTCACAAGTGTCGCATTCTTCACAACTGGATAACTTAACACCTAGCAGACGTGCGGTCTCTGCTCGCGAACAGACATTGCACTAGTACACAATTTCAAACAGGTGAGAATGGGATTTGTGCACATCACATGAATTCAATCAAACGACACATCACTAAGGAATGGTTTTAAATGTATGTAGTCTGTTTTCACATTATGCTTTCTTTATTATTGGGGGTCATTACTTCAAGTACAATCAGTGTTACTATATACAAACAATTATTTTTTAACAATATTCTGTCAAAAAGGTGAAGTCAAAGCTACAAATAAATGATCAAACTATAAAGTAATGTGCTACAGCCATTGTGACGCTATAGGTTGCAGGATATGATGGGGAAATTACTTTTAACATTAGAACATCTAGATACAATAACAATAAATTTTACACACATTTTTAATTTCATCATCTTCAATTAGTAGATGGTTCATAAGCTGCTTACTAATTTACTGCAACAGTTGACAAAGATTATCTCAATTTGAGATATCTAGTATTAGTAAAATGGCTCCATGGAATTATTTCCGAGGGGATAATGCGAAAGCTGTTGATTTTGTCTGTTTCAGGATATTGGTTAGTTGCTAAGCAACAGTTTCAACTTCCATGGGTTCCTCGACGGTCTTCTTTTTCTTCTTTTTGTTGGCTTTCGCAGAAGAGTTCAGAAGGGACTGTGGAAGGCAGACAACTTTTTCATATGGCATTCTCACTATTATTATACTTTAAAATCAAAGGATGAAGAAATGTTGTAATGGTTCAAACTAATGCGTTAGAAAAAAACGCACTGGCTCAAAAAGATTACAATGATTTACCCTGGGCTTGTACCATACGCACAATTTGATAATGTGGTCTGGAAAGATATCAGGGAGATATTTTTATACTGAGATTTGTTTATACACATATAGAATTAACGAGTCTGTATGTATGCAGCAACTTTCAAAGAAAAAATACGGTACTTATTGTTGTTTAAAGTATTGATAGGATGAATTTTGCAAAGATTGTAATCAAAATCTTTGTAAAATTTCGTGCGCTGTAATGCCGGCTGTACACACTCGCCGAGACACCCTGAGATAAGCCAAGAGCGAGTGTACATACTGCTTTCGTCTTGTCTTGCTTGCTCCCGTCTAATCTCGCTATGTCCCGCTCGCGTTCGGTTTCGGCCCGAGACTCTCGGCGACAGGCTCTCGACGAGTGTGTACAGCCGGCATAATATTGCTGATTTCTAAGTAAGTGCTATAAGAGATCGCAGTTTTGCTGCCTTGTGATTTCACGTCAATATTTCGAGTTTCAGCCCTGTATACCCTGTACTTGGGTGTTTATGGGTTTCTCTCTTACTAGCACAACTAACATACTACTAGATTATTTTAGTCTGCACGACTCTTACAACCAATCAAATTACAATTAGGGGGAGCCAAAAGGATCAGCATTAATGACCACCATTGCCTCGCAATATGGTTATATATTGTAATGAAGAAAATTAATTTGAGATGGTTATGTAAGAAGTATACATTACGACAAGAGCGAGGCTGGCTAAACGTAAGGGTGACAAGGAATTACGCGTTACCGCGCTTGGAGAAGAACCCACTTTTTTTGCGTAAACGTTCGGATATTTAAATGGCGGGGACGTAAAATAATAAAAGCACAAGGTGCCCCCAGGCAGTCATGTCAAGCAAAGGTCAATCATCCTCATGTATGGTGACACACTTTATTTGCCAATGGCTTTGTTTTGTTGACATACATTGAGCTCAGGGTCCTTGATGGAGCGCTCGCTGCGGCAGGTGGCCTTATCGAAGGGCAGGCCGGTGATGCGGTGCGTGCCGCTCGGCAGCAGCAGCGCCGTGAACTTGAACTGCGCCACCAGCTCGCCCGGCCGCTCGTAAAGCACCTACCCAAACATTACGTATGTAAAGGTTTGCAGATTGTCTTAAGCTGGGTACGAATCTGAGCAGCTCAGACTGAGGCTTGCTCGCCCCGCGCGGCGCGCTGCTCGCGAGCCAAATTGTTGCCCATAAACATGCGCGGGTGAGGCAGCGTGCTGGCCGCGAGCCGACCTTATACGTCGTTCAAAATGTTTTCGGACACGATGACAGCCGCGGCTGCGTTTATAATAATTCACCGAATTATTTAAAAAAAAAAGGAATAAACGCCTCCGTGGTGTAAAGGCTCAGCAACAAATTCATCGTTTATCAAATTTGTACGCGCCTCGCCCACAGAGAAGTTAGAACTTGTCGTTCTGCCCGCGGCACGCTCTGATACACGTCCGAATTACGCGAGCCACGCACACTGAGGTGCCTTTGAGCACGGTCAAAAGACCGACTCTCGGCGGCTCGTTGCTAACGCACATCGCGTGAGCGCGTAGAATCAGAGCAAAAGAGGAGAGTTGTGCGTGCCTCAACCCGAGGCTGCTCTAATTCGGACCAGCCAAATTACTTAACTAACCTGGAAGGGCTCAATAAGTTTGTGGTTGACGCACTCCACAACGCCCAGTCGCGCGCTGGTCTCCTTGTCGAAGCTTCTCAAGTTGAATGGCATGGAGCCGTGCTTATTGCGAACCTATTAAACAAAATACATCTTTAATTTTGTCTTTGCTAACTAGCTAGGCTAGCAAGAATTAGACTCATACTCATACATAACATCACGCCTTCATTCCCAGAGTAGGGCAGGCAGCACTACAGAAATACCAAATACAAAAAGACTTGTTTATAATTCTGTAACCACATTTTGCACCACCAGGCCAAGAATTGTACTAGTATTTTAGTGACAAGTTGTAAGCCCATTGCCAAACAGTACTACAAAGCCCGTATTCCCTTGGTCACTACTTACGACATCCATGGGAAGACATGGAGTAGCACTATCCTAACCCGGCAACCACACAGATTCAGATAGTGTTTACAGAATCTAATTATGATGGAAAATAAATATTACCTAGAATGACACTCCTGAAACATACTATTGTTATTGCAAAACAAAATTTAAAAATATTTTGTATGATTTGTGCCTTATGCACTGGAAAGTTAAGGTTTTGCCATATAATCAAAGAAAGTAGAATAGACATGCCCAGCAGATACAAGATTAATAAAACTTATAATTTATAAACAAAACATTTGCAAGAGTTCATGAAGTCATAAATGTGTAAATTGCCAGGGATCACTCACCTCACTGTAGAACATTCGAGAAGCTTTAAGTTTCAGTTGATAAATCTCTTCAGTTTTCTTGTATATCGTACACCGCGTGTCCATTTCACGACCCTAGAAAAACATACTCACTATCATAAATGTCACTCTCCTCTCTCTCTCTCAAACACATTATTTATTTAATTTACATGTTTGTACAAGTAAACCAAGAAACAATGTATAATTCCCGGTAGAAATTGTACATTTTGCTTTTCCCTGAGAACTGCCAGGCATATGATTGTACACATACATGGAAAGAATTCAGGGCATCCGGAAATGTTTTGTTTGATTTTAAGGTCTCCTAAATGATGGCACTACAAGAATAAGTTTGGGCTATCTGCCTCTTCGATCAACAATACACAACTAGATAATGGGTCAGAGGACAGAACACGGCACAGCGAATACATTCTCACTTCAAATTGGGAGCTTATTTATTTGAATTTAGTTCATTGTCAACTACGCCAACAGTGACACGTGTCACAATGCCTCTGTGTGTTTTCAGAAACTGTAAAAATAATCACCGTAACAGACGGAATATCATACTTTTGATAAGGAAATGTCGATTCGTAATAGTAATGAATAAATAACTAAGTATTTCTGATAAAATAATTTATTTTATCAGAATAATTTATTTTATCAGAAACCATTGTCAATAATTTGGTTGTTGCAGAACAGTGCATCTAAGGAGTAGTAATAATACTTTATATTTTTTGCTGTCGTAAATTTAATATTCATTTGTAGAATTCCTGGTGATCCATTTTAATGTGCAATTTGGAATTTAACTGTCGCGAGTGAATGGCAGGAGTTTTTTAGACCAGGAAAAAGTTCCGTAGTATGTTATTGTTATGTTCGATCCATTTCGACAAATTGAATGTCGTAGGAAATTCGCAAAGACGTCGATTGCGTGTTTTAGCTGTCCCTAAATTGCAGGTTATTTACCTTGCCAATAATATAATATGCTATTTATCATTATTTTTATGACGTGGAACTGCAGCTAAGTATGTCACTAATATAATATCATAAATGATTAAAAACAGATTCTACCACTAGGAGTAGGAGTCCTATGGCCACCCTGAGTCTCCATCATCAGACCAGCTCGATGATACCACATTATTGTATTCAGTCATCAGAAATTAAGGCGTATGCAAATTTTCAGCTTCATTGGAAACCGGGATGTGGGTCAAATTTAACTTGCAAGATTTGACCCTTACATACTCGTACTTGCATACATACACACAGAGCAAGTTAAATAAAAGCTTGTAAAATAATGTTAAGTTGTTTCTTATATTAAACCCATACCCACCTGTGAGACGTCAAATCAGAAATAATATTAAGTGTAAAGCAACTCCATTTGTACTCTGTTCGCGATGACATTGGCACTTCGCTAGTAGAAGCTTCATAAGGTAAAAAACGAGCATCTAGTCAAAGCCACATAAGATGATAAATTGTTTCAAGCAAAATTAAGCATTGCGTTACCAACATACTATTTAAATTAGAATGTTTTAATTTGACAATGAAATTATACAAGTATGAAGTTTGTATAGGTCGCCCTAGGACACTTTTCGAAGAGAATTTTGTATGGGACCAGGCGTCTATTGGTTAGTATGTCAATGATCTGCCTGGATTTGCGTATCAAACAGAAAAAAACATCTAAATAATTTTAGAGACCTCAAGTACAGTACTGCCCTGCTAAACAAACTTTAGCAGCCTTACTACTAACGAAGGGAGGGCCCCATGATTTTTGCTTATATAAGAGTCTCCCCATGAGGCTGACATAGTCACATATGTGTACTAAAGCCTCCATAAAATATCACATTAAAAAAAAAGAAAAAGAATTTACTTTAGCAATTGAATATGACGTACTGTTTGTTGGCTTAGGAGGGCAGGGTAATAAAGAGTTAAAATATACTTACAACTCCCTCTCCTGTAGAAACAAGCACGTCCATAGCATACACCTCATATTGCTCAAGTGTGGACTTCTCATGCTCTTTGCGCTGAGCCTCCGAGGGGTTCTGTATGATGCTCTTCTCACCATCAATGCGGAACTGCTTCAGCTGATGTGACAGCATACCCTCAACAGGTTTGCAGCCAAACTCTGCACTGATTTTCTGTACTGCATCTGTTACTGCATAATTCTGGAATAGAGAAGTATATTTATAGTAGTTGATGTGTAACATCTTAAAACATCCAATTGATGTAAATAATTTCAAATCTAATTTTCAACCTTTTTAAATTTAAATAAAAAAATGACTTGTATTCATGAGAATAGCCAACATAACAGTACAAAATTATATGAGGTAAATAAAAGACTATGATGGTAGACACAATATGATAACATACTATCAAAATATTGCAAGTTACTTCTCTACATTACACATGTTGGTCACACCTGTGCCAATAAAGCTACTCAATGAAAGTTCATTGAACTCAATTTCCTATACAAATCTGATAAGATATTTTATCTACTTGAATATTAACCAAATAGAATAAAACTTTAATTATTTAATTTCCTTGCCCAGAGAGAAAAGGTTATGTAAAGTAGGTCATACAGTAACCTGAGAATAGAAGTTGGCTTGGCTTAATCAGCACTTATAAATTTGACACGTAGGAAACAATGAAATATAGTATGCTTGCAATTGATTGTATTAGTAGGTACTTTACATGCCACTAAAGATTAGCTAGCTAATAAAGTTACGGTTCTCTAAATAACAATACAATTTGTAGTTTATTTGATCTAATATTTAATGGAGACTTTACTACACATACGTGACTATGTCAGCCTCATGAGGAGACTCTTATATAAGAAAAGAACAACTCCAGCACAAGAATCTCTGGCAATAAAGGATTGCTTAACAAATTTGTAAATTTTAATAGCATCACTAGCCAGCAAGGGTGTGCCAGCACCGCATTCACTGCACCATTATACAGGTTGAGGTGACTCAAGAATTTTATCCCTGAGATTTTTATTCTGGTCACATTCTATCAAAAACTGTATTAAATCTTCTATACAATTTGTATTTATTCCCTTTGACCTCAAACTTTACTCCTATTAGGTACTTAAATACTTCCTAAAAGCACCAGGTTAGGAGTTTAATAGTACTTGAATGCATAATAAGTTTGTAGAAGGTGATGATGAAAATTACCTCATTATCTGGTTTGAGCAATCTCCAGGCCGCTTCACTGGCATAATGGGCTGCCAAAAGTACGTCCGCAGCTCTCCCAGTCACTTCACCACCTCCCACGCTAACGGTGTGTGCAACAACAGCAATGAAGCCATCTATGTGCGCACCCAAATCTCTAAAAGCATTAACGTACATTAATTTCAAAGTAATACTATTTCACTAATAATCGATTAACGGCATCAGATCCATCAATGGGTTAGCTACTATTTTATGATTGCTAGTTTGATAAGAGTTCATATGACAAAGCCAAGGATATTCCCAAAGTGGGGTAGGCAGAGCTACAGAGATACCAACAACTCTAAAACAACCTATTTATAATTCTGTAACCACACTGCACAATCAGGCCAAGAAGTTTACTAGTATTAGTGACAGCTTGCAAGCCCATTACACCAAAACAAACATAATAAATTTAACTTCTTGTAGTAGTATCCAAACAAATAATATAGCATTTAAAAAAAAAAAAAAAATTTTTTTTAGTTGAAAACCTTTGTCATGTTTGTAATAGGTTTACGAAATCCTTATCAAATGAATACCATTGATTAATACAGTTTAAATCGCCAGGCAACGTGTCATGAGAGTTAAATCTAGGGTATAAATCATGTTAACCAAATAAGCAACTCACACTTTCACCAAATCACCCTGTTTTAGGATGTAGTCGGTTTCACTAGGGATGGGCGAGTAGTGACATATACAGTTGTTCACGGACACGCAGGTTGGGAACGCGATGCCTTTTTTTGAGTCCTTTTCTTTCTTGAACACCTTGGAGGTCTCCTCCAGGATAGACTTATCTCCGAACTCCGAAATCTCTCGCGCAGACGCGTCGGGAACACATTTCGCTAGCACTTGCTCTAGAACTCCTGTGGGAGAGAAAAGGATTTGGTAGGAGCACTTATTATGCCAGGAATGTGAATGAAACTAAATATCTTGGCAACCCGGGCACATTGTCCGCATGGTGATGACATGACACGCGTCGGTTACGGCCACTCTACCACCACCACATCGTAACCAGCGATATTTGGACGTTAACACTTGAAATTCCATTGCACCAACAACTTACGATTAACAATTTGCCCGGCTAGTTTGTACTTGGTAACAACCAAGTCCTCTGCAATCGTTTTTTCCACTTCTTTATCGTCAGCCATTTCTTAAAACTGTGGTTGGTTAGGTTTGTGTGGACGTCAGTCACGTGACTCGGATATGGAATCACAATGGCGGTAAATTCCGGGACGTGATATGACCATATGCCTGCTGAAAATAAAAACATTTAGACATATATTGATTTTAGCATAAATTTCTGTTAAATTTAGATATCACAACAATATATTAAATCATCCCCTAAAAACGAAATTGAAAAAAATATATAAACAACTCCAACTTGATGTTTTTTTACTAGTGTTGGGATTAGAACCTTACACAATCATGATCACAGTACTGCAATGCAAGTCGATTTTCGATATGAGGCAATAGTAAAATCACTTTATTTGGGTTACGAGATTTTTTTACTCTTTTTAGTGTATACGGTTAACCTTCGATCATCTACGGGCTTCAAACTCATAGATGTAGCTGCAGCGTAATGAGCACTCTACACTCACGGCGCGGAACACCGCAAACGTTGTATCTCTCTCTTATTTGAGAAGGAGTCCTTGAGTGATGAAATGAGCAGTGTGACTAAAGTCGCCTTTGCTTTTCAAATGACATAAACAAAGTCTATGCATCACTGTCAACTTTCAAGTCAAATTTGACATTTTAAGTTGGACGTGTAGGTTGATTTTGTTGAGAACTGTGGGATCATAATAGTGTTATTTTTTAAATGTATTCATTTCCTTATGTTTTTGGAATACGTATGTTGGATATTTATTAATTGCAACTGTATCTTATTCGCTTTATAGTGTAATTAAAAGTATAAGCCGCGTAATAAAATGGATCAAATTAATACACTCGAAGAACTTTTGCTCTTGGTGGACGAAAAGATAAAATTTGGAAAAGAGCTTGTATTGTTATTACAGCCTATACAAGTGATTGATGGTGTTATGAAATTACAGCGTAAAATTCGTCAGGAAATGGAGTTTCTGAAAAAGGTTTGCCAAATACTCTGTTACTGTTTAAGTATGTATTATGTGGACTTTCACTTATTATTATACGGAAATATTTTTCATTTTTAGTTACAAAAGTCTAGGAAAGTGAAGCTTGAGCAGCTGTCGTGCTCCAACCTGCGCCACCTGGGCGCGATGGTGGACTGCGCCCTGAGGCCTGGAGTGGTAGCAGTTTGTAAAATATTTCACATAGATGATGAAAGCAAACTGGTCATTGACGTAATAAGTGATCAAGGAAAGACTTGGACTAAAGGTAAAATCTGCATAGTTTTATGTGGTTCTAGAAATTAAAAAACAAACAGTATCAAGATATTTTAATTTTAAAATTATTTGTAAATGCAATTTGCACTAAGTTTAAAGTATATTTTAAACAAGAGTTTTTAAGAAGCTGGTGTCAAACAAGAAAAGGCTAACTAATAACATATTTTATCAGAAGCTAGGTAAGCTGAATCACTGGCGATATTACTATAGAACGCCATAAAGAAAAAAACAAACTAAATCTTTCTTTTAAATTTATATATTTTCTTTTACTTTCAGTAATAGCAAGGAATCCAAAGTCCTTATCGGCACTTAGTTCAGGCAATGCATCATATGGTGCAAGGTCTATTCTAGACCAGGCAGAGGACTACAGGGAATGCGCCAAGCTGTACCCATGCATGTATCAACCACCTAAGGTTTGCTCACCTACTTCAGCATTTCTCAAACAAAGAGACTATTGAGGCAGTATTTAAATACCATGTTTTAAGAATAATGTTTTCTGTATTAAAGAAAAATGTAATTTTTGGCATGTGTTGAAATAGGTATCTCTGATCATACCGAGTTTACAAATATGGCCCTTGGGACTCAAATGAGTCATATAATTTCATAGTAACTGTTAAGCATTGACAATTATCCTCAATTCTGTGATGCTCACTAAATCAAATAACTGGGCATTTTTTATGAATTACATATTTTTTGCCTTGAACTGCTAGACCTCTACCTCCAAATCTAGAGTTATCTGAGTCCTGTCTTCATCTATTGAATGTGACATAACTGCTTCTGTTTACTAAAATTGGAAGGCTATTTCTACCACCTGTTCAGACCCCTGTTGCCACTGTAAACTTAGTGTGTATTTTTCCCTACCAGATACCTGTATAAATAAGTGGTACTAAAACCCCTCGAGTTATTATAGTAGTTGTAGTGTGAGCACTGGAAATAATATTTTTTACTGGCAACTGATTGCAATAAAATGTTAAAGTCAGAAGAAAGTAGTGGTAGTGGTGGTAGGACCCTGTGCAGGGTCCGTCCGGATCGCTACCACCATCTTATCCGTTAACCACCCGCCAAGCAACAGTGTTCGCATTGTTGTGTTCCGGTGTGGGGATAAGACAACCGGTGAAATTACTAGCATAGAGGCATTCCATCTTAGTCCTCAGGGTTGGCAACGCATTTGAGGTCTTGGGATTATAATCTTGAGAATTCAAATGTCTATGGGTCTCAGATTCCACTTACCATCAGGTGGCCTGAATGCTCGTGTGCCTTCTCCTTAACATAAAAAAAAAAAAAAAAAAAAATATATTAGAAGGCCACAAATTTGTAAAAAAAATCCTTTATTAAAATTAACCTTATATCAACAGTCAGTTACAATGTGTTATGAAAATATGACTAGTTTGCAGTGTCAATATAGTGTGAACATTATGTGTTATGAAAATATGACTAGTTTACAGTGGCAATATAGTGTGAACATGTAAAAATAACCCAAAACAAAAAGCTGATCAGATTTATTTATTTATTCATTGTAAAGTCATGTACATATCAATAGATAATAACAATAATGTAATGTAGTAATCTTGTTATACATTACAGGTAATTTTTGAATTTGTAAGTGGGATAGAAGAAAGTTTAGCCAAAAAGTTAAAAGCTGCAGGTATTATAGTTAAAGGAGACATTCTACCAGACTCGTATCACGCAGAGCAACACAATGACTCCTGTGCATCTCAGTCCAGTGATGAGGAAGAGGTGTCCATACCAAATAGGTAACTGTACTGGTCTTTTGATTGAATGCAACTATTTATGTTCTTCATATTGAGCCCATGTGATTTTTTATTATCTACTGCCAAAAGACTTTCCTGGTTTTAACCCAGTGCCTTGAAGGCATAGGCGACTATAATATTTTTATTATAGTCGCCTATGCCTATCTTGAGGAAAGACTGGGGCATAGCAGCAAATGCATTAACCTCGTAAGGCCCACCATACTAGAACCAGGAAGATTTGTGAGAGGAAATTTGTATCTAGCAGCAAGGAAATAAAGTTCAAAAACATTTGCTCTATAATACCAATTTTAATTTCTAAACAAAGAAAAATAGACTTTATTCTCATTGTGATGTAGTTTAAATTCAATTGCCTTAATTATGTACATCCTAATGTACATCGGGCCTTACGAGGTTAAAAAAAACATGTTATTTGTTTAATTCTACACCTCAATAAATTACTTAGTCAAATAGAAAAGTAGTTTGTCTTCGACCGTTTAGGAGTTCCTGTTACCTATTGCCGCAAGGTCGCTAGGGCTGCGTTAATGCGCGTCGCTCGATACTTAATACTGACGCAATCAAACGCAGCGATGGTGGGACCCCAACTAAGAGGCCACACACACGTTGTCCTGCCATATTAATATTATCGAGCAGTAATCGAGTAGCTACGGTAAGATTTGTATGGCAAAAAGCGTGCAACACAATGCCGTGTGAACCCAGCCTAAACCGGCTTGGTGCGTCCTGTTGAGTTAGTTTGTGGTGCCTCGCGGCGCGTACGGTCGAAGCACGCACATATGCAAACGACGCAATATACCTATGTTTGAAGATAAAGGTATTTCAGTTACATGTCATAAAATTGGGAGTCTGTTGCTTTCCATTTTTTGATTTGCTTAAATATCAACCGTGTTGATAAAACTAGGTTACGTTAGGTTGACCTTTATCATTACCCTTTCTCTTGGCTGTCTTTTGCTCTGAAAACTATCGTCATACCCATAACAAACGGTTTTGGTGAGAGTACCAACAACGACCGATCTGTCGACCTTTTTAAAGGAGGAGTTCTGGTCGAGGGGTGTCGTGTTTCGGCGATTTCGTAACTGCCGGCTTGCTGACACGGCGAAAGTTTTATGTTAATTTTGAGTTATATATTGTTATGTAAGACTGGAAGGTATTTGTAAATATATTGTTGCCTGAAATAAAGTTATTCTATTCTATAAGACTTCTCCATTGCTGCAGCAAGCCAACCACACTACATGAAGTGGCTCAATGCATGGAGGAGCACCCCGAGATCTCCACGCTGAACCTGGACGTCACGGCGATGATGGCGTGCGTCAGCAACATGACCAACGGGCACTGTCACTACAAGTTCAAGCAGGACGTGCTGACGCAGCAGTGCGCGTGGGAAGCAGAGAGGCCCGTCAAACCTATTCTGGAAAAGATATTTGCAGGTATGGAAATGGTTTTATTCCGTGTGGTTGCTGGGTTAGAATAGGGCCACTCCATGTCTTCCCGTGGATGTCGTGAGAGGCGACTAAGGGAATAAGGGCTTCTAGTACTTTCAGGCGATGGGCTTGCAACCTGTCACTAATACACTGGGAAACATCTTGGCCTGTTTAAGCAAAATGTGGTTACAGAACTATCAAGAAGTCTTTTTAGAGTTGTTGATATTGTCTGGGCTGTTGATTTACCCAGATATCCTTTGTGATATATGCTTGATAATATTTGTATTATTTGATATTGATACTGATAACGATGTTCGAGATATTCTGTTATATTCTTGATGGTGCTGCACAGCTGGTGGCACTGAGGTCCACTGATATTGTGATAGTAGATTGGTATGATATTTAACTGATATTGATAACTGATACACCGATCGGTAAAGTAAAACGTTTATTTTAACAAACACAAGTGTGTCGCTTAATAGCTATATTCGAAGTGAAGTAAGTAAGGTAAAACTGCAATAATAACATAAAATACAAACTGCTGCGTTTGCGACTGTACGGTCGGTAATACAAAGACCGTACATGCTCCAAAGCGCGGGAAAAGTATCTGATAAACTATGCTAACTATAAAAACTTATTTAAAAATGTCATTCTCTTAAAATCTACTCTGTTTCTTCAGTAAAGATGGCTTTCCGAAGTACGGGTGTAGTCCCGTTGTCCCTCATAGAGCTGCTGCCTGGGTGGGACTGGAACAGCACTGGCCGAGGGCTGTTGTCCGCGGCGGTAGGCGCAGGCGCCTCCTGGCGGCGGCAAACTCGCCGAGAAAACACATATGCTCCGATTATGCCGGCTATTACTATAATACCGTAAATTGCCGTGTAATGATGAATATCGTGGTATGATACATTTTCCACTAAGTCTCCATTCTTCTTCATTGTCTCTATTCTCTGACCCAAATCCTTCAGCAGCTGATGAGTCGTATTTAGATTCAAGTCTGTTGTGTTCATGATCGTTGGTTGTATTGGTATTTTCATTATGTGGTTGATTTGAGGTATTTCCAATTTGTCCAAGTTTGTCTTCAATTTCAATGAACTTGTCAGTTTTTTATGTGAATAGACAGTAAAGTTATCAGTCTTGGCCATACAATCAGCTGGTAAATGTACAATGTTTGCACGTGTTAGCTGGGTCGCTGTAACTTGATCGGTGCATAATATCTTTAACTGGCAATGACCGCAACAAAAGTAAAAGTAAGCATTTATGTTGTTAAGTGCAATCCATTTATTTTCGCAGATTTCGACATTGTTTTTACATTGATTAATTTTGTTTCTGACGCATAGGTCTAAATCTGATTTCATCTTGTAAATTGGTTGTCGTACATGACACATGTATGTGGTGAAATCGTGTTGTATGCACTGCTCTATGTCTTCCGAAGACATCGGTACGTATGAGTCTCTTTGCAGGTTTATCCCAATATGATCTGCAATAGGTGTTACGGTGATCATGTCTTTTTCTACTTGCTTGGGAATGGCGATAGTTTTGTACAAGTCATAGCTGTCTCTGCTGATTAGTGGTATTTTAATTTCAAAAATTAAGTACTCCTCGGTCATTTTTGTTCTGATTCGTAGTAAGTGATAAATGTTTTGTAAATCTGACTGGATGTTGCTTACTGGTAAGGATTTATCTTGACTTAATTGTCCTGAAATAGTGTTCAACTCTTCTTGAAGCTGTCGTGGTGTTATTAGGTGGATATTAAATTTCCCATTGTAAACATTTGTTATAGAATCCAATAATGTGTCTTGAATGTTTTTCAAGCTTGATAACATGTTGCTGGCTGCCATGGCTGATAAGGTGAATTCATCCGCGAGTTCTATCGTTTTAAGTTCGTCTTTGATTGCTTTGTTTGATTGTGCTAATTTCATAATATGCTGGTTAAATAATTGATTTTGTATCTGGACGGTTAGCACAGTTCTTTTTATAAGATTATACTCTGCCTCTACAATTGAAGTTTGATTTTTCCATAGGCTGACTAGATGTTTTTCGTTTTCTCTAGTGCGGGCAATGTCCTTTGCGTATTGTTCCGCGAAATCTTCATCGAGTACTCCGAACAGACTGTGCGCGATGTAACCGACACCGTTGATAAGCGCACGCCGCTGTCTAGCGAGCGTCTGCTGATTCTGCAAAATGCTATTGTAGTATTCAAGTTCCGTGAAAGTGTGTTGTAATTGCAACATAACTACATCGCAATGTGTTCGGTCCTTGATTTTCGTACAAGTTTGTTCCATGTAGTCAGCGTATTTCTTGAATGTTGAAGTTCCTTTCCAATAGGGTTCCATGTCATAATAGACTATGATTTTCCACTCATCTTGAATGAGCTTAAGGCTTGAAACTCTATCAAAGTATACTCCTTGGTCTTTAGAGCTTGAATATTTTGTGAAAAACAAGTTGTTAGTATGGACATAAAATAAATGACTGCGAGTAAAGTTGTGGATATGATATTTCGCTTATTTCTTTTTTGTCCTGGTTTGTTTTGATTGTTTGTTTGCTTGGGTTGATTGTCGAGTTCTTCCTTGCTTGATACGGGTAGTTTTGATAGCTTTACTATAGGGCGCTTCATAATTCCGGTTTTAGTTTTCAGTGTAACGACTCTAACGTAGCCGTCCTTTCCTGGATGCAGTTCAATGATTCGGCCCATGCTCCATTTGCCTGCTGGAAGGTTTGCATCATGTATCAAAACAACATCATTGACCTTGACATTTTCTTTCACAGACCTCCATTTTGATCTTGATGACAACTGCGCAAGATACTCTGTATGCCATCTTTTCCAGATATCTTTAAATATTTTTTGTGTATGTTGCCATCTCGTTCTTTCGTCTTTTTCTGTTTCAATGATTGTAAGCGTTGGACCGCTTGCTAAAAAGTGTGATGGTGTTAAATAGTTTAGGTCTTCTGGGTCTTCGGATAAAGCACACAGAGGCCTTGTATTTAGGCATGCTTCAAGTTGTGATAATAAAGTAGCGAATTCTTCATAGGTTAATTTCTGATCTCCAAGCACTCTACGCAGGTGATACTTTAGGCTTTTAACGGCTGATTCCCAAATTCCCGAAGCACTCGGCCACGATGGTGCTTGAAAATGCCACTCAATGTCCATGTCTCCGATTTCTTTGAAAAATGCTGGATCAGTTATTTCTTGAAGATTGATGAATTCTTGATTAAGCATTCTATTGGCGCCTATGAAGTTGCTTCCATTATCGCTATAGATATGGTGAGGTGCTCCGCGACGTGCAGCTAGTCTTTTTAGTGCTGCTAAAAAGGATGTCGATGTCAAATCCGATACAAGCTCTAGATGCACAGCTTTTGTCGCCATACATATAAAAACTGCTATGTATCCTTTGGTTGTTTTAACTCCCCGTCCTTTGTTTGTTTTGACGTCGACGTGGCCGGTAAAATCGACCCCAGTGTGATAAAATGGGCGAGATGGACGTACCCGGGCCGCAGGTAGGTCACCCATTAGTTGGTACTGTTTGTTGGGTTTATTTTTTAGGCAAATGATGCAAGGTCGTAACCGCTTCTGACAGCACGATTACCTCCAACTATCCAATATCTTGCTTTAAGGTTTGATAGTGTCAAACGACGACGTTCGATGAGTCACAGAACCCGTGTAACTCGATATTCGTCGTTGGATCAATGTATAGCCAACGCTGTAACTTTATTTTGTTTATGTTTGATATATCCTTTCTAATTTTTTCCCATTTTACAAGGATGTTTTCAGGAAGTTCGTCATCCCATTCTAATTTTGATAGCCAAACTTGTTGGAAAAGTAGTTTTAGGTTTGTAGTCAGCGGTGTTAACCATCCAAGTGGATCAAAGATTTTGGAAATATCTGAGAGAAGTATTCGTTTTGTGGTCTTTGTTCTGGCTGGCGTTGTTATTATTTTAGATTGAAATGAAAATACATCTTCATCTGGATTCCAATGAAGTCCCAAAGTCTTGGTCGATTCTGGTTGGCGAAATTCGAAATTGTTTTCTTGACTGGTTTGCTTTTTGTTGACGTCGTATAATAAGGATGTGTGATTAGATGACCATTTTCTCAGATTAAATCCTCCGGCTTTTAATAGATTGATTAAATCTTGCTTTAGGATCTTTGCTTCGGGCAATGAGTGCGACCCGTGAATAAGGTCATCCATGTAGAAGCACTCATCCAGGACCTTGGGTGCTTCGCTTTCCTTATAGTTAACGCTTTCATCTTTTGATAATTGTTTTAATGTCATCATGGCTAAAAATGGTGCGCTTTTGGTTCCATATGTCACTGTTGTTAACTGATATTCATTGATTGGTTCGTTGGTCGAGTCTCTCCATATGATTTTCTGCAACACTTGGTCATCTTCGTGTACCCATATTTGCCGAAACATTTTCTCAATGTCGGCCGTGAAAGCCACTTGATATTGTCTCCATTTCAGTATTAATGACTGTAAATCTTGTTGCAAATTCGGGCCACGTGACATCAGATCGTTTAAACTTTTTCCACTGGATGTTTGTGCTGAAGCATTAAAAACAACCCGAAGTGCTGTTGTTGAAGATTCTTCGCGTAAAACGCAATGGTGCGGCAAATAACAATCGGGTTTCATGTTACTTGTAGCGAGTTTCATGTGATTTAATTCTTGATATTCTTTTATGAACTGGCGGTATTCCTTTGATATGTTTTGTTGTTTTTTAAGTTTTTGTTCAATTTGTAGGAATTGTGCCACGGCCTTTTTCTTTGATGTACCTATGTTTTCCGAAAAGTCTGATTTAAGGGGAAGTCTGACTTCATATCTGCCGTCCTTTAATCGTGTCGTTGTATCTTGATAATATTGTATACATTGTTGATCTTCTAATGATAAGTTTGAATCTTCGGCTATGTCTTCTGTTTCCCAAAACTTTTCTAAGTTGTTTAGGTTATTTAAAACTACATTACATTGAAATTTGGTCGAAATGTTGCCGCATAGAATCCAACCGAGCCGTGTTTGCTGGGCGATTGGTGACGATGATGGTGCCCTGCAGATCCCTTCTAAAATTATATTTGAATAGATTTCTGCTCCTAGCAGTATGTCTACAGGACGGCTGATGTTGAATTTTGGATCCGCTAGATCTATAGTATCTAAGTATTCTAATGAAGGCCTTGCAAATGAATGGTTAGGCAAATTTCGAACCAGGCTTTTCATGATGACGACATCCGTAGTAAAGTTATATTTTTCATCCATGGATATACAATTTATGAAGGTTTAGCCTTTGCTGCTACTTTCTTTAATGCCTACTCCAGATATAACTCCGTGGCATTTTTGTCTTGGTAAAGCTAATTGCTGAGCTGCTTTTTCCGATATTAAAGACAATTGCGACCCTTGGTCTATGAGCGCTCTCATTTCATGGTAGGTACCGTCCGCGGCTTGAACCTTGATAATTGCTGTTGCTAATAATATTTCCGTCTCGTAGCTTGATTGTGCAATGTGGGTGTTGACGTCACTTGGCGGTTTTTCTGTATTCTCCGTCTTTGTAGTGACCGCGCCGACTCTTGGTGTAGAATTCGACACTTTAAATGCTTCGTGTAATATTGTGTTATGATTTCCATTGCATTCTCGACAACGCTTCGTAGAAATGCATGGCTTGCCATAATGATTGTACAAGCAATTGTTACACAAATTAAGTTTCGCAATAGTTTTGCGCTTTGTAATTGCCGGCATTCCAAGGAATCGTTTGCAATAAAATATGCCGTGCTCCTCTTTACACAGCGGGCAATTTTTGTTACTTGTTGAAGGTTGTGAATGGTTCTGACTATTGAAGAATGATTGTTTGAATGAATAATTTGGCTTTTGATACTGCATCCCTGATGATGATTGGTTTGATGTTCCCGTTTTGTGTTGTATGATGTCTTGTTTTCGACGCGAAGCTTCCATGATAGTAAACTTGCTCTCCAAAAAATCCAAAAAATCTTTTAATACTGGTAACTCTCTCGGTTGTTTAAGAGATTCCATGTAGTCATTGTATGTTTGTGCGTCGAGTTTTAGAGATAGTAGATGCACAAGCAATGGGTCCCAGGTGGCTATGTCAACCCCTAGGTTTTTGATGGCGTTGAGGCACTCGTGGGTCGTATCGTGAATTTTCTTGATATGATTCACTGACGGCTGCTGCATGCTTGCAATGTTCATCATAATATTGATATGAGAATTAAAAATTAGTTTTTTATTGTTAAATCTGTGGTTCAAAATATCCCAACTTGTTTTGTAGTTATCTGAAGTGATTGAGAGATGCTGAATCAGACGCTCGGCTTCTCCCTTCACTTTACTCTTCAAAAACTGCATTTTTTGAGCGCCAGATAAGGATGGATTGTTGTGAACTGTTTCACCAAACAAATCTTTGAAGGATTCCCAGTGATGATAATTTCCGCTGAATTCTGGTATTTCCATCTTTGGAGTAAACTTATCTCTGTGAGAAACTGACCATAGCTTTTTGTTTATTGCCTTCTTTATATCGTTGTAGTTGCGCTCATGACTAGTGTAGGCTTTCTCATACACATTGTTGCTGCTGCCGTCTAGCTCACTGTCAAGCTCCCAATGAAGAGTGTCTATGACTGCCCAGCGTGTTTGCACAGTACTTAACAAGTCCTCAAACTCCCATTTTTCTGACACTAAATCCAATTTGATGTTTTGTATTGTTCTCGCAAATGCTCGAAAATTGCTGGCTTGTTTTTTCATCAAATCATCGGTCTTGCTGCTCCCTCCACGATCATGCTTTGCAGGGGTACCAAATTCATCCTCCACTACAGGAACTTGAAATTCTTCTTTTTCAGAATGCTTTCCTTCGCTCACAGGTTTGAAGGAAGTTATCATTTGCAATGTAGAGGTGTAGTAATTGCGTATTTGATTGAAAATCTTTTTTTCGAAATATTCTCCGCTTGGGTTCGGAAATTGTAGTAGTTTCTTGTCGTTTTGTGATAATTCTTCAAAGAGACTCTCCAGTTTTTCCTGCTTTTTCTCGACATATTCTGCTGTTTTTCTACCAGGACCGTCTTTCTTAAAGTTAGTGTTGATTTTCTCAATATCTTTGAGAATCTCTTTCTGGCGAATTAAAAGAGTATCCATGATAAAAGTTTGTTTCTTGATAACTATTCCAATGTGCCTTTGTAAGTATTCGTGTACTTCAGCACCTTCTCAACTCACTGGTGAGACCCGCTTGTGGGAGGCCAGTTAGCCGATTGCTGTCACACTCTACTTACGTAGGTCACAAACTTGCTCAAAAATCCGTAAAACTCACTGATATGCATCCGGCTCGAAGGACCATAAAGATGTCTGGGCTGTTGATTTACCCAGATATCCTTTGTGATATATGCTTGATAATATTTGTATTATTTGATATTGATACTGATAACGATGTTCGAGATATTCTGTTATATTCTTGATGGTGCTGCACAGCTGGTGGCACTGAGGTCCACTGATATTGTGATAGTAGATTGGTATGATATTTAACTGATATTGATAACTGATACACCGATCGGTAAAGTAAAACGTTTATTTTAACAAACACAAGTGTGTCGCTTAATAGCTATATTCGAAGTGAAGTAAGTAAGGTAAAACTGCAATAATAACATAAAATACAAACTGCTGCGTTTGCGACTGTACGGTCGGTAATACAAAGACCGTACAGATATTTCTGTAGCTCTGCCTACTCCAATTTGGGAATGAAGGCGTGATGTTGTATGTATGTATGGAAATTATTTTGTTCACAATCAAAGCATACAGGACTCATACCTCATCGTATATTATTAAACAAGCAATGTGAAAGTAACTCTGTCTGTCAGTTTGATACGCTGTCACGGATAAACCGCTGAACCGATTTAGATGAAATTTGATATGGAGATAGTTTGAGTCCCAGGAAAGGACATAGGGTACTTTTTATCCTGAATAGCGATAAACGAGTTCTACGCTGACGGAGTCGCGGGAAACAATTGTTTGTAATCAGGTTCTCGTAAACGCTGTAACGGTTTTGATAAAAATTGCGGAATAGGGGTCTTATGGACCACAAAAAAAACGATTTGTCAAGTCGTCATCGTCGGGAAACTTCGGCAACCGCCGAAAAATAGGGCTTCGAGGAATTTGACATATATAGACGACACTATCCAATTGTGATTTAATAGTGTCGTCTATACACACCCGCGTAGAGCTCGGCCGCCCAGGTACTCTTTATTATAAATGCGAAAGTGTGTATTTACGCCTTCATGGCTCAATGCTTCAACAGAACAATGTGAAATTTGTGATTATAGCCAGGAGACATACATAAGGTACCTCTTATCCCAAAAAATGAGAACAATTCCCGAGGAATTACCGATTAATTTCCTTGCGATCAGAGTCGCGGGCAACGATGGCAATTTTCCCATTCTTATTACGGTAATCTTTTTTTTATATAAGTTTTATAATAGTTATAATAACCCACTAGAACTATTACAATAATCATAACTTTGTAACTTGATAAGGGAAAACTTAATCAGGAAAGACCCTGGTCTGCTGCAGAACCGCCTGGGACGACTTTGAGAAGATAGTGAGCACTCTTGGTGGTGAGATGGAAAAGAAACGAACAGCTGAGCTGAAGACGAAACTACAAATTTACCCTGACGATTTCGCGGGTAAGAAAGATACTAATCCATATTAATGTTATAAATGCGATAGTATAAATCTGTTTATTACGGCTAAAATGTTGCACCGATTTGAATTAAATTTAGTATGGAGATAGCTTGAACACCGGAGAAGGACATAATGGGTACTTTGATCCCCGAAAATTTAACGTTCCCGAGTGACTAGCGATATACGACTTCTACGCAAACGGAGTGACGAGAAAAAGCTAGTATCAGAAAATTGTGGGATTATCGATTCTCGTTTTTTTTTTAAATTACATTTGTTTAATGCATTTCATGACGGCGACGCGTAGCATTTTCTGGACTTTACTTGAAGCAAAAGATGTGGATGACAACAGGGAATACGTTAACTGACAAATGACCCTCTGATTCATTGAGATTTATCGATATTCCTCAGTCTCTTCTGTCTTGTTATTTTTTGTAAGTAAATTCTTACTGTTATTTCTAACATGTCCAGTGTTCGAACTAGAGCTGCGCTAAAGTAACCTTAAACATCAACAGCTGTAGTGGTGGAAGAGCCCTGTGCAGGGTCCGTCTGGATCGCTACCACCATAGTCTTACCCTTTAACCTGCCGCCAAACAGTATTGTTGTGTTCCCGATATCTATAATTTTCGTAAATATATTTATTTCGCCAATATATTTTCTTATAGTACTGTTAGGCGATGGGCTAACAACCTGTCACTAAAACACTAGTAAACTTTCTTGGCTTGATTTTGCAAAATGTGGTTACAGAATTATAAACAACTATTTTTAGAGTTGTTGGTATTTCTGTAGCTCTACCTACCCCACTCTGGGAATGAAGGCGTGATGTTATATATACAAAGATACACTCTGTTAAAATATACAATAACCAGGCTACCTTGCAGCAAAGTTAATCAGTTCCACAAAGATTTTTCTTTATCTATTCCAGGGCAAGACGACTTTCCTAGACAACATTTAAAGGTGCGAGGCCACGTCCGTTTAAGGTCGAGGATTATTTTTAATTTCGGGCATAGGATCAAAGCCATCACTGTGTCTGCCAACGAGGGCTTCGTTCGGGCGGCGCATCAACAGGTGCTCAAAATTTTACACTAATTACTAGTCCGCTCGGTAATTTTCGTTACCGAGCTAGGGAAGCCTTATTCTCTTTTATCGCCTTCACAATTTTATTGTATTCTTTACGTTGTTCGATAGTATCATTAAGGTAACTACACCAGTACTCGACAAAGGACCAATGTTCGAAACTGACTCTTATTCAAAGAAGATAAGAGTTATTCATTTGTTTTGCAACAATCAATTTAAAACCCTATGATCTTTGAATTAAAAGCTTCTGTCCATGATTGGTGCATGTCAGCTAAAAGCGTCGAAACACTGGTGTTGTTACCGTATGTAATGTTTAAAGTATTCATACCGATCAAAGTTCATTTGTATGATTATTTGGCGCTGTGTATATGAGGGGCGGCTGAAAAGTTCTAAGCCTAAGGTATTTTGAGGTTGTATAAGTAATTATGGTACTGGCCACTAGATAGACCATTTAAAAACAAATAATGGAAGAAACATTATGTCATTACAATTGAAATTTCTCGAGATATGCAACGATTAACAGTATCATGTCTGAATAATCATTGCATATTACGAAAATCGAGCACCGGGCTGTGATTAAGCTCCTCACGGAAAGTAAAAAATCTCCTCAATGCATTTTTCAAGAAATGGCTACTATGTATGGTGTCTCTGGGCCTTCCTATGCTACATTTAAAAAGTGGAGTAGCCTATTTAAACAAGGACGAGAGTCGATCGAAGACTACCCCCGCTAAGGACGGCCAGTATCGGTAGTGACCGACCAAAACGTCGCTAAAGTCAAAAAAATTGTGTTGGAGGATCAAAGAATTAAGATGTGTCAATTAGCTGAGGCCATGGGCATTAGCAAGGAGCGGGTTGGAGAAATCCTTCATACACATTTACACATGACTAAGGTCAGCGTGCGTTGGGTACCGAAAATGCTGACGGCGTTTGACAAAGAGCGGCGTGTCGAAACTTCTCAGGCGTTTTTAGACTTGTGCGGAGATAGCGTTGACGAAATTTACTCTAGGATAGTAACCATTGATGAAACACGGGTCAGACAGTATGATCCTGAATGTAAGTCGGAGTCAATGCAGTGGATTGAGAAGAGTGAAAGGCCGCTGAAGAAGTTTAAACTTATTACTATTCTGAGCTATTGAGACAACTGCGTCAAGCCATACTTGAAAAAAGAAGGGGCAAAATCAGTAAAGGCGTTTTGTTTTTGCAAGACAACGCCCCCGTTCATACCGCGCGTGTTGCAAGACTAGCTCTGAAGGAAATCGGCTTCGAAGAAATCATCCACCCTCCGTATAGTCCAGATTTAGCCCCTGGCGACTATTTTCTGTTCAGTAATATAAAGAAAGACCTAAGAGGAAATTGATTTGGAAGTAATGAAGAAATGAAGGCGCCAGTAGAAGAGCATTTTCAAGGCCAAAGCAAAGAATATTTTTTTAACGGCATAGATGCATTATATAATAAATGTAAGAAATGCATCGAATTAGAGGGGGATTACATAGTAAAATAAAAATAACTTGAATTTTCTTAATTGTTTTTTTGCACCTCAGGCTTAGAACTTTTCAGCCGCCCCTCGTAGCTTTGTAATGATTTGTACCATCACGAACCCAAGTTGTCAACTTACACGAAAGAGATAGATACATCCAACTACACATCCGCATCCTGCGACAAGTTTCTTGCACGCGGTTGGAACCATTCAAGGTTTCTTAATTAAGTTTATAATTTTGGTTGTTCTGTGTATAAAGGCACTACGTAAATTTAACTTTCTTGCGATTTAATTTTATTACAGTCTGCAATAAAACTCACGTATTTTTGTCTGCTGCCAAAAACTAAAGGTGCCAATTTGACATGTAGGCTTAATTAAAGTTAAAAAGATGGGCTTGGTAAAAAAATATCTCTTTTTATGTTTAAGGGAGTCACATATGCAGCATTTATTCACGAATCGAGAGCCCTCACCGAAGGAAAGGAGCCCACCGCGACGAAGATTTCATCTTGATGTTTACTCCGGCATATATTAGGCTCACCTATGCATTTTGTTCGCGAGTGTTTCGTTTTAAAGCCCGTCCTACAAGCTACGTCTTGCCTGCACTATTACCTGTACAAACCAGTTTGTGTATCTAAGAGCGTGAGTTGAGGCCGGCTTACTTTATAAAATAATATTGTTTTTGGTGACACCCCTGTGGGTCGTGTTTGTTAATATTTTTATTGTTTAAAACATATATTAAGGCACCTGGGAAAAGAGTGAGGGATCTACCACATGGTATCCCCTCATATCCACTAAAGTATAAAAGAAGACTTGACTCACTGACTCATTATCGCCTAGCCTAAGCCCTTATTAAAAAGAAGGGATTTTTTTTTCGTTCGTCAAAATTAATTATTTTATCAAACAAATGTCGGTATTCAAGCGTTATATAATACCTACCAAATGCACCTTAGGCTTGACACAACTGCATTAAGTACACCATGAGTAAACTTGATGCACCTCTGGGTGATTCAATTTGATTAAAAGTAAACGTAATGCACCTAAAGATTGACACGATAAGCTATAAGCTTGATCTGTATTGGGCGAATAGAGTTTACTTTTTATCATCAAAATTCAAAATTGTCATTTATGGCTAATTTATTCTTAAAGTGTACTTGATTCACCTAGGTGAATTACCCCAGGTGCATTAAGTTAACTACAGGGTTGTTTTTAAGACGTAAACGAGGATAAAGAAATGATTTTTCGATATTCAACCCCTTATAGAGTGAGAAAGGGGTTGGAAATTTGTGAGTAAGTCTTCCAGTCTTGAAGTGATAAATTAGTATGCCTTCGGCTGATAAATAGAAATATTGATTTCGGCGATTTTGGAAAAACTACTTCTAAAGTGGTGGCTAGAAGTTAGTAAGCGATTAGCCGATTACACTATTTATTTAATTGAGAAACTTAGAAAATTGTATTAAGGCTTACTGCTTTTAAATATCTATACTAATAGTATTTTTATGTTTGTAACAAATAAACTCAAAACTACTAGACCGATTTCAAAAAATATTTCACCATTAGAATGCTACATTATCACAAAGTAACATAGACAATGTTTGTGATGACAGACGGGTAGTGAATATATTTTTCATGGCATTTTTATCGTTTAAAAGGTGACAGCCATGATGTGATGTAGCTATTAATAGCCAGATTAAGTACCAATTTCACCATACAATGTTAAATTTAATCAATGTTAATCGACTGTTAGTTCATACATTTTGACAACTGTTAACGCTCTAATCGCCTGTTCAGTGGTTAACATCGTATTGGGCAAGGTGTCTCCCGACCGACCGGTTACTTTAAAAAAACAAGTTACGGACGTTTTTTGAAAAAAAATAAGGCGATGTAAACTGTATTTATATGGACTTTTTAACGGAAGTTTGACTCAACGCGGGCGAATGCGCGGGGGAAAGCTAGTTTGCTATAAAATCAATGGCTACAATTACACTTTTACTAAATTAATTTGCTGCATCCATTCACTTGTTTTAAATTTCATATGCTATTACTATAATAGCTAATTTCCATAGTTTTCCATAAGGTTTAAATATTCTAAACTTATTTTCTATACTTTTAAATTCTTTAACATTCATTTACCAGCCAGCAATCATCAGCCACAAGCTTTAAATGGTGTAAGAATAAACCTTCAAAATCTCGAATCTTTACCAGCTATAACCGATTTAATATATGGGTGAATTGCAAAATTATTGGACATAGTTAAGGCCCTAATTTATGTCAAAGTTTAATTGAAACAAAATATTTTTCCTTTGTGTAAAGAAGATTAATCATACAATTGTATGATTTTGCAATATAGCGGTTGGTGGCTAACAATATTCTATAACAGGGCCTCTATGCTACTGCGTTATAACGATATCGCGGTTGACGTATTTTAGAATCGTTTATGACTCTGCCGCCATTATTCAAATCAAATCAAATCAAATCATTTATTTCAGATGTCAATCCATATAACTATTCAGTACAAAATAAAATCTAAATTAAAATTAAAACAAAAACAAAATTACTATAAAAATTAAAACTAAAATCTAAATTAAAATTATAGGGACTATTTGTCACACTGCTGGTGCAAAAACATGCAACTGCGTCCACCGGCGCAGCAGCGCGGAGTCCCAGCGGTCCCTGAACACGCTCAGGATCCTGTTGGAGCTAGCGCGGAGCCTCGCCAGGAGAGAGGCGGACCGTTTGCGCATTATTGCGGCGAAGCCGTCCGTGTGCGCCTCCGCGAACATTCCCGACGCGCTGCAGCGCCACGCCAGCCCCAACAGCACCCTGAAGGCGTTGTTGTATTGGACACGCAGATCGCTGATTGCCCTCTGTGTAAAATTTACCCACAGGCCCATTATTATCGATGACATAAGAGTTATCAAAACGTTGACAATACACTTCAAAGGCGATATCGTTTTTACCGTGTAGAATCTCGGCCTAGTACTCTACTTTGTAAAACCATGGTATACAATTCTACTAAGTACGCTACTACTGCCCACGCCCGGGCAAGAGGAAGTAGGTATGTAACACTGTTATTATATTGCGGGCAAACTATAGATCTAAGTATGCTGTTAGGAGTTAGCTAATTTAACGCACGAGTGGGTCGTAGCACTCGTAGCTAAAGTTAGGCGATCGATTTTCCGAATACCTTGTAATAAACCCAAATCGACAATTAAATTCCCAAGTCTTTACCAACTAGTTTTTTTTTACCATCACCTTAAACAATGATATCTTAACCTTTTCCACTGATTCAATGCCAACGACGGATATTTCGGTCATGCTTGCCAGCGTCAAATATACCCAATTCAAGCTTAGATAAATAAATGATTGGGAATAAGAAAAACCACATGCACGGTATAGCTAAATTGTATTTTATTGTCTTTCGAAGTATTCTCCGTTCCATTTAATGCACTTTACCATTCGTGCAAACCAATCATTAAAACAGTAATTCCAGTCTGAAGTTGATGTTGACAAAATGGCTGATATGTACGCTTCCACAGCTGCTTCGGGGTCTTCAAACCGTTGACCGAGTAATAAATCTTTCATTCTAGGGAATGTAAAGAAATCGTTTGGGCTCAGGTCAGGACTGTACGGAGGATGGCTCATCAGCTCAACGTTTTCCTGCTTCAAAACATCATTTGTCTTCCGAGCCGTATGGGAGCTCGCATTATCGTGATGTAAGATGATGCGACGTTTCGGGTTATTTTTTTGGAGTTTGGCTATCATTTCTGGCAAACAAACCGTGATATACCACTCAGCGGTAACCGTTCTGCGTCCCTGTAAAGGAATTGTAGCAACATGCCCCTTTTTCGAGACAAACGTAGCGACCATTTTCTTTGACACGCCAGGGTAATTAATGAAACTTAAGTTTGCGTACCTGTGATTTTGTGGTTACCTAATAAAAAGTTGATTTTCTGAAACTTCAAATAATATTTTCTTTACTGTATTTCCTTCATTCCCCATATTACCCAACACTTGAGAAAAGAGAAAATTTTGGTAATATTAACACCGCGACACCAAGCCGGATCCGGCCGGATTGAAAATCGGTCCGGTTTGCAATCACTAGGTCGTACATGGTCGGCTGGGTGTTCTTGTTTTACCTTCAGGTAAAACCAACTTTGCACTCTTGTTGCACTAATAAATATTTTTCTGTAGGTAAGGACCTAAATGCTTAACTTAATTGTATTATTGTTTTTATTTTTATTTTGTATAACAAAATGGTAATATACAATTATATATCGATCGATCGATCTCATTCGTTTTCCTCAGAAATTTGTTTCATTCCGCAAAAGTAGCTAGGTAGGTTTGGTTCGTAAGGCATCTTTAGATTCCCGAAGGGCAACACCCCCCAGAAACAGGAGCCCGCTCCGTCGAATGGCAGTGATTCCACGAGCTATGCGTGATACTTTTCATCGGTTTTTAATAGGTTTCTGCAGTCTCAACAAGGAACCCTTGTAGTTTTGCCATGTCTAGCCGCGGTTTAACTCTGAGACTTTTTTAAAATTATTTATTGCTATTTTGGTTGTACCAAGCTGTAATTCGGAATAGTTATACATTGAAATTACGCCCCCTGTGGGCGGCCCGCCATATTATCAAAACCATATAAATGAAATATGGCGGGAATGAAAAATACGGAATCCGTGGAATCCTACCTAGCGCTCTAAGACTTTTTAATGATATGTTAAAAAGGCGTCAGAGATATGACGTCATATTCGCAAAACATGATATTCGCAAAACATGAAATTTGCAAATAGTGGAATTAGGTTATAGAATCGTAGGTAGGTTTAGGTTATGTTAGTTTTACAGCAGGCTCGGAGGGCCAAACAACCCAGAAATAGCAGCTCCACCGTAGCGGAGCTCTGTCGACACTGTCTAATTTGATGTCTTGTTAATAATGATGTTTTGAGAATGTCATGTTTTGCGAATATGCTATTTAACATACTAATTGCCTGGAGGACACAGCAACATTAAAAAGCAAGCTTTAAAAGGTCTTAGTTCAGACCCCCTGCAAAAATACTCTATACAAAATCGACGATAGGAATGACGTCACAGCTGTTGTTCTATGATTAAAATATAAGGACCTTATAAAGTGCATTAATTTGGTACCTAAATTACTATGTTTAAGCCAATATCGTTGAATTAAAATATAAAATAAGGACGCCAAAAAAAACAATCTGAACATAAACATATTTTTTTTAATTTTAACAAGTTTTGACTCTATATAAAATCTTAATTAATGGAACAAAACTTACTTTATTGCGTTTTATTTTCTTTTATTACATTTTCCCCAAAATCGTATAAATGAAACTTAATTCTGATTTTCATGCATGTTTATTTATTTTTTATGTTCTCTGTTAGGGTCCTTCAGCTGTCGGCTGTCATCATGACATTTGTCAGCTGGTGCTAGCTGTCAAATCCGCTACAGGGAAAGACGGTTGTTTTTGAGTTAGTTGATTGTGAATAGTGATTATATTATAATTTTATTATTAAAAAGCTTATTATATTGGATTCACAGATTAACATTAAAATATTTTTAAAACGCCATGGCTGAAGCAGAAGTGGCGGACTCTCAGATAATAGCGGAAAACGTGGGGTTTTTGGGCGATTGTTTTGATTGCTCGTTTCAGGCTCAAAACTCCTTAGAAGTTTTGAAAGAGTATGTTTCAGAAGAACGTCTTAAACCGGCACACATTCAAGATAATTTAACCAAGAACTTGAAAAATACTGTACGAAACTCTTCATTAGTTTTAGATTCAAGTGTACGCAACGAATCTAAGATATCACAATGTTCACAAAACGGAGTCATCAATAGAAGCCTACGGGGCTGGGGCCTTCCTTTGGAAATTGCCAATAAATATGAGCAAAAAGGTATCACTGAAATGTTTGAATGGCAGGTGACGTGCTTGGGTAATGCAAAAGTTCTTTTAGATTGTTGCAACCTCGTGTACTCAGCGCCTACGTCGGCTGGTAAGACTCTGGTGGCCGAGATTCTCACTATTAAAACAGTTTTAGAGAGACAGAAGAAGGTGATTATCATTCTTCCCTTTGTGTCCATAGTGAGAGAGAAAATGTTTTATCTACAAGACATATTATCTAGTTCCGGTATTCGTGTGGAGGGCTTTATGGGCTCACAGTCTCCCCCTGGTGGGTTACAGGCTGTTCACGTGGCTATTTGTACAATCGAGAAAGCAAACAGCCTGATCAACAGATTACTAGATGATGGCAATATCTCAGACTTGGGTGCAGTCATTGTAGATGAGTTACACCTGTTAGGAGATCCGCATCGAGGATACATCTTAGAACTCTTACTTACTAAAGTGAAGTATGTGTCTTCTAAATTGGAGGATGTGCAAATTCAAATTGTAGGTATGTCAGCAACATTACCCAATTTGGATCTGTTGGCTTCTTGGCTAGATGCAGAATTATTTATAACACAATTCAGACCAATTCCGCTGGATGAATATTGTCTTGTGGGAAACAGGTATTACGATAAACGAGGAAATTTAGAAGGCACAATATTGAAGTCTCCAGCTGTTGGTGAGTGTGACCATGTTTTAACAATATGTTTGGAAACAATTAAAGAAGGCTGCTCAATATTAATTTTTTGCATGACCAAGAACAGGTGCGAAAATTTGGCACTAAATATAGCATCATCTTTTTTTAAGCTAGGTTGTTCAGGAAACGTTATTGGTAATGTTTTGAGGCAGCAATTGAAATCTGAAAGTATTGCTGAAGTGCTGGCACAGCTCAAGAACTGTCCTGTAGGTTTGGATCAGGTTCTTAAAAATACAATATCATTTGGTGTAGCATATCATCATGCAGGATTGACATTTGATGAGAGGGACATCATTGAAGGAGGTTTTAAGTCTGGGGCGATACGGGTTCTGGTAGCCACATCTACCTTGAGTTCTGGAGTCAATTTGCCAGCAAGGAAAGTAATTGTAAGGACACCAGTTTTTCAGCAGAAACCAATCAATATTTTAACTTACAAACAAATGATTGGAAGAGCTGGGAGGATGGGCAGAGACATCAAAGGGGAGAGTATTTTAGTTTGCACTGAGAATGAGAAGAAAATAGGGTTTGAGCTTATGATGGGGGCTCTGGCTCCTGTAAAAAGTTGTATTGAAAGTGAAGACAAATACATGAGAGCCATACTGGAGATGATAGCAAGCCAAGTTGCTTGTACACAGCCTGAATTAGATCTGTATTCTCAATGCACTTTGCTGGCCAAAGAGCAGAAAATATCGCCTTCTCAAAATACACTTTTGTCTAACACTCTAGAAGAATTAAAGAAGTATGAATTAGTAAGACTACAAAATGAGAGTGATGATATTCAGTATATAGCAACTCCTTTAGGGAAGGCTTGTCTGTCATCATCAATGGCTCCTAATGATGGACTATCTTTATTTTGTGAACTGCAGAAAGCTCGCCAATGCTTGGTGTTGGAGACTGACTTGCACCTTATCTACCTTGTCACTCCCTACAGTGTCAGTAGTCAATGGGCAGATATAGATTGGCTACACTTGCTTACTTTGTGGGAATCCTTGACTAGAGCTATGAGGAAGGTTGGAGAGCTAGTGGGTGTGCAAGAAAGTTATATAATACGCTGTTTACGAGGGGTAAATAAAATGAGTAATGCTCAAAATAAGCTGAATATCCACAAGAGGTAAAAATAACATTTTATTAATTTGACCTTGGCAAATTCGTTTTGTGTAGGTCATTGTTTTATTTATGACATCAAAATAGGCAAACCAGTACATAAGGCACATGATGTGACACATAGACATTTGCATTCTCAAACCTTATCTAAAGATAAACCTTACACCGCAAATGCGTTGCCAATGCTGAGGACTGAGATGGAATGCCTTTATGCTAGTAATTTCACAGGTTGTCTTATCCCCACACTGAAACACGAAAATGTTAACAATGCTGCTTGGCGTTAAGTTAAAGGATTAAAGGATAAAATGGTGGCAGAGATCAGGACGGACCTTGCACAAGGTCCTACCACCACTAAAGTACTGGAATTTATAACTTTAACTTAATTCCAAATAATGTAGTATTTGTGAATTAGTATAGTTTCCTTTATAACAGACTATAAAAAGGAGGGTTCTATGTTGGACCATATGTTTGTTTTTTGTAGGTTTTACACAGCTTTGGCCCTGCAAGACTTGGTGAATGAGGTGCCCTTGTCGGAAGTAGCAACAAAGTTTCAATGTGCACGCGGATTTTTGCAGAGTCTTCAACAGTCTGCTGCTACTTTTGCTGGTAAGTTGTGGTATTATATCAATAATGTTTTGATACTCAACTTGACCTCCAGTGGGCTTACCACCATTGACGTATTTTAAAGCCCAGGGTATTGTTAAATTGGTATACACCCAAGGAGTGTCATGACGGGGAACCTTCTTAGTCCTGATGCCTTTTTAACATTGCCTCTTATTTGTCAAAAGCCTAAATAACGTTTCACTTGCTTTAGGTATGGTGACAGCATTTTGTCATCAACTAGGATGGAAAAATATGGAACTGCTTATATCACAGTTTCAAGATCGCCTGCATTTTGGTATCCATTCAGAATTATTGGAACTGATGAAACTACCCTCTTTAAATGGCATGCGAGCCAGGAGTCTGTTCAATGCTGGCTTTGAATCTATTTCTAGCATCGCTTCAGCAGAAGCAAACTTCGTTGAGAATGCTCTTCACAAAGCGGTTCCTTTCCAAAGCGAGAAAGAACGAGAAGATGACGATATTGATGATATAAGAAAGCGTAATAAAATGAAGAATATTTGGGTCACCGGATGCTGTGGTATGACTACAAGGGAAGCAGCTGAAAACCTCATTTCAGAAGCGAGAAAGTATCTAGAACAGGAAATCGGGGGAGAAATAGTGTGGGAAAATAAAACTACTAAACTTAAGATTAATGATCATGATTCATGTGCCAAAAATGGCACAGTTGCAGTAAAGTTAGAAATACCAAAGGAATCAAACTGTTTGGACATTAATTCACAGTTTACTAACATTAAAACTGAGGCTGATGAAAAACCTAATGAAATAAATATGTGTAATAAACCGACAATGGTTGAACCTGATAATGATTTTCTATTAGATAGTCCATCGAGTGTAGATTTATATTTATCAGCTAACGGTAGTAAGAATGACTTCAATAGTCAAGACAAAAAAAAATACATTAAAGATGAACGTTTATCATATACGACGCCCGTGAGTAGTTTATTAAGTTTAAAACATTTATGTGCTATAAAAAATGAATTTTCTATCGTAAAATCTAGTCCACTGATACACGATCTAGTCAATAGCAATAAAATCTCACCCCTATCAATCAATCAAGATGATGATATTATTTGGGACTCTATGAATTTTACTAGTATTCCAACAGGCAACACTTCCAAAATGCGTACTTCCGAAAAAATGTTTTCTCCAGATATCAGTTTTGGCGAATCTGAAGACAAAGTACAAGATAAAGTTGATAAAATTGCGTCGCCGCGTACGCCGAAAAATAGTAGTTTGTATTCTGACAATTCAAATCTCTTTGAAGAGAGTTTACCGCTTGATAATATACCAACTAAACTACTGAGTGACGACGATGCTGAAAATCAATTAATAAAGCTTTGCACTAGAGAAACCACTGCAGAATATATTAATATAAATTCAGATTCAGTTTTAAATGCGTTTAAGTCTACTATAATTGATATTGAGGACGAGGAAGATATTAAACTAGTCTATGAAGAAGACAATAAAGTGTGTGGAGATTTAAATGAGGATGTTATCACTGACACTCAAAATGTAGTGAAAACCAGTATAAAAACACATTTCATAAGCCCCTTAAAGCGCAGTGCCGAAAACGGCGACGGCAAAAAAAAATTTCGTCAACCTCAGGCAAAAAAGATAAAACTTGAGACACAAGTCAATTCTCAACGCGAAATTTTTTCAAGACCCTTAGAAAACCAAGAAACAAACTATGGCTGTTTGAATATGTTTACTTTACAGGTAAAAGATAGTAAATTAAATTGCTTCGTGTTAAAAGGGAAAGATGTTATTTTAAATCTGCACATTATTGATAAAGTTCATAAAGCGTCAATATATATTGATACAAATGATAAAATGTTGCCGACGAATGAACTAATTGGTAGTAATATAATAAAGAATCAACCAAAACTGACAATCAAACATAATGATGACAAAGTTGTTGAAATGCCATCGATAAAAGGGATCGCTATTTGTTCGGGGGAGGAGAATTGTATATTCGTAGATGTGAATTCATTAAATGGCGATGTTATTTTTCTAAAGAATAAATTGCGTAGTTGGTTTAATAAGTCAAATCTGAATTTGAAGACGATTTGTCTTAAGGATACTTATAAACGTGTAAAGCAGTTTCTTGGTTCAGACCTGAAAGCCAGTTGTGCAGATGTCTCTTTAACCGAGTGGTTGATTGACAGTGATGAGAAGATCCCGAACGTCGCGTTTTTGGTAAGTATTCCTTACCATTGTTAAACAAAAACATTTGTACGACCGTCACTCAGAAATATAGTTTGAACTTCGTAAGTATTTTTTTATAGATGAAAAAATATTGTGATTTGGATTTGTCGACGACTTCAGTCAGAACCGGCATACGAGTTAAGAAATTCAAAAATTTAGACGCAATGGAAGGATTATGTTTCAAAGCTTGGTGTGTGTGGAAAATTGCAAACAATCAAGAAAAACATTTACTGAAGCAGTACCAAAACATCCAAAATGTTCTTAGTAAGTAAAATATTATATACTTAAATATATTTTTGACGTTCTAAACACTTGGAATTAAGCCCTAGTTTTTATAACTATGTTGTTGAACGTAGGACTATTTGTTACGTCTTTAAAAACCGTTATGACTATTGTTTATTTCAATTAAAGTTGTTTTTTAATGACATCCACTCCCTAATGGCATTCACGATTTACTGCTGCTATTAGGTATTAATTATTTATTGAATCTGTTCAATACCAGAGATTAATAACCCCTGATATACAAACAACATTTTCCCTCTGTATAATTTTAGTATGTAATAACTCGTACATAACAAGGTGAAATAGCAGGGAGAATTATCGTCTATTCCAAGTATAAACTAACAAAAGTTCAATGTTAGCATCACTACAAAACTTACTTAGTACTGTACGTACGAGTATGTATGTATACCTGCTTTACAAGCACTAAATGAATTTGTCCGGAATACTTTTCGTCGATAGGAATTGGGATTTTTTTCTTTGGTTTGCAATTATTATATTAGATCAGCTTGAAAAGCAGCAGTTTAATCAATTGGGCAGCATTTAATGTTTTTGTCGGCCTTAAATAAATAATTCCCAAATATTTTTCCCGTATGGTTGCCGGGTTAGTATATATTGGTTGTCATAAAATAATAGGTACAATAATTTATATAACTGCAAAGCTGTTGGGTTGGTTAGTAAGTGTGCCGCAAATCTTACAAGTCAAATTTGCGCCCACCCAGAGTTAGCTTAGATTATAGTATATAGGTACATGTGTAGGTGCCAATATAATTCAATATTGTAATGCCAAAAATATGGACCTGGAAAAAGTAACAAAGGTGGTTCCCGCCAGAACTCTCACTCGTCGCTCTTGCGCCCTCGCACACTCGACTCCTGCTTCGCTCGGGAGGTCGGTGATCAATTAATCATTTTGCGCATAAAATAATTACTTTGTATTGTGATTATTTATTTAGCGGGCCAATTTATTTAAATGCTGTTTTTTATGCTGGTCAAATAGATTAATTGCAAACCATATGCGCTCTTTGCGTAGTATGTGTGGTGTGAAACTGTGTGATAGAGTAAGGAATGAAAACATCAGAGAGAAGTGTGGTCTGAAAGAAGATGTAGTGACTAAAATTGAAAAGGGCATGCTTCGATGGTTCGGTCATTAGGAAAGGATGGATGAAAAAAGATTGACGAAAGAAATTTACAGTGCTAAAGTGAGTGGAAGGGTCGTAAGGGGGCGCCCTAGGCGTACTTTTTTGAATCAAATCGGGGAAATACTGGAAAAGGGCCGAATCTTAAGTACCCGAAACCGACGTGCATGCATGACTCGATGTATGAATGTGGAAGAAGCGAAAGAGCTTTGTCAGGATCGTAGCAGGTGGAAAGAAGTGGTCTCTGCCTACCCCTCTGGGAAACAGGCGTGATTTATGTATGTACGAGGGGCGGCTGAAAAGTTCTAAGCCTAAGGTATGTTGAGGTTGCATATGCGTTAGCGACACTGGCCACTAAAAAGACCATTTAAAAAGTTAATAAATAAAAGAAAAAAATGTCGTCTTTTGTTTATTACATCTCGAGATATCCGACGCTAAAGGTCATCATGTGTGAATTATCAACGCATATCACGAAAATTGAGCACCGTGCAGTCATTAAGTTCCTCACAAAAAGTGACAAATCGCCGAAAATAATTTTTGAAGAAATGTCTAGTATTTACGGTGAATCTGGCCCTTCTCATGCCACTGTTAAAAAATGGAGTCGACTTTTTAAACTTGGACGGGAGTCGATCGAAGACGATCCTCGCTCAGGAAGGCCAATATCGGTTGGGACTGAAGAAAATACTGAAAAAGTCAAAAAGTTAGTATTAGAGGATCGGAGAATTAAGGTTTGGCAAATAGCTGAAGCCTTAGGTATTAGTAAGGAAAGAGTTGGAGAGATTTTGCATCAACATTTGCATATGACAAAAGTAAGTGCTCGTTGGGTGCCGAAAATGCTCACAGCTTTCGATAGAGAACGTCGTGTTCAAACTTCTCAGGCATTTTTAGAATTATGTGAAGAAGGTTTAGATGAAGTTTGTTCCCGCATAGTAACTGTTGATGAAACATGGATCAGACAGTATGATCCAGAGTCGAAGTCTGAATCTATGCAGTGGATCGAAAAGGGTGAAAGGCCGCCAAAGAAATTCAAGGTTCAAAGATCGGCGTCTAAGCTAATGGCCACCGTGTTCTGGGATTGCGATGGCATTCTTTTAATAGACTATTTGGCGAAAGGCTCTACAATAAATGCAGTTTATTATGCTGAGCTATTAAGAAAAGTGCGACAAGCCATAGTCGAGAAACGAAGGGGCAAACTGAGCAAAGGCATTTTGTTTTTGCAAGACAACGCCCCCGTTCACACCGCTCGTGTTGCCAAGCTTGCTCTGAAGGAAACTGGCTTCGAGGAAATTGATCATCCACCTTACAGTCCAGATCTGGCCCCTAGTGATTATTTTCTATTCAGCAATTTGAAGAAAGATTTAAGGGGAAAGCGATTTGGCAGTGATGAAGAGATGAAGGCGGCTGTACAGGAACATTTCGACAGCCAAAATAAAACTTATTTTTTTAACGGTCTAAAAGCATTATTTAAAAAATGTAATAAATGCATTGAATTAGAGGGAGATTATATTGAAAAATAAAAATAGTAAAAAAAATCTGAACCTTTTTTTTCTACCTTAGGCTTAGAACTTTTCAGCCGCCCCTCGTATGTATGTAAAAATATATTCTCGCATAATAAATTGGAAACTCACTCCTAATGTTTAATTAATCTCTTGTTTTACTCTATTGAGACAAACGGCTTTTTCATTTTGCCGTCTTGAAACACCTGTTCGTATTTTTCATTGACGATCCAATATTGCTTTATCTTTAATAGAACTGTAGACGAAGCATTGAGAAAGACCGTAACTGTGTACTCACCGTATAACACTTAAGTACTTGTGTAACTCGAGTTGGTTTCTCATTCTCCGGGATTACTTCCCAGATATCGAAATTCAAATTGCAAAGATCCTGGCGAACTGCGAGTGCTACGGTCTTACTGTGGATAAAGATCTTGCATCACGACTTTTGATTGATGTGAAAAGTTCACAAGAAATCTTACAGAAAAAAGCTTATAAATTATGTGGATATCATTTCAACTTCAATTCGTCGAAGGAAGTCGCAAAGGTTGGTTCAAACAAAGTAATAAGTAAGTTACAGATGTAGTTAACAGACATACGATATCGTTTTTGGTTGGAAAAGTTCGAATTTACGAGTATCTTGCTTTCTCAGTCAGCTTTAGTACCTATTGATAAGCTTATTGAGAAAGCAAGATGAAAACGGACTTATGCGACTAAATACGATGTCAAATATGATTATGCGCTACATCTGTAAGTACTTAGAAATATTATGAACGATAGTTGTTGGTAACCTTTGGTTTTTTAGGTCTTAGGCATATACAGAGGGCGTAAAATCAGTACGAAGAAAAGTGTCCTCACTACGCACAATAGTCCCATGTCTAGCATAGTGATCTATTGGAGAAAACTGAACAGCATATTGACGAAGACTTTGTACCCTTTGACTGAACGCGCTTGCATTTACACCGATGGCAAGAGGTAGGTAATCTTATATGTAAAGACCGGGCAAGAGCACCAGACCTTGCTCAGTGTAGGAATCCGATCCGTTACTACAAACATGAAAAATATCTCCAAAAATAACAGGCCTGAACTAATTTTCTATTTAAGCATGATATAGTCCGAGTTGTTTGACCAGTAGTTAACATAACCAATGGTTAAAATTCGATAAAAGAATCTAAAATTTGACACACTTCCTGGAGATTTACCCATTAATTACGATTTTTAACAATTAGTTAGTTTAACTACTGATCAAACAACAGGCCCTTGGTGTGTTAGGTAGATTTTTAATAAATATAAACAACAGTCAGACGAGGAATGAGAGGTATTACAACGCCTGACACAGCCAGTTACATCTCGTGATAGTACCCCTGGGTCACATTTTATAACACTACAAATTTCAATATTGCTGTCCCAAAATGACAATATTGATCAAATATCCCATTCATAATGACAAATGTTCACCACATACCTGAAGGGTCGTACATGTTGGCAGTCCAAAATTGGGCCTTCGGGGTCTAAAGTCGCAGCAGCCGCTTAGTAAGCTGTGTGATATTTTTTCCCTCCCGATGCAAAAAGTAAAAAAACAGTAGGTATATTTGTGTCCGGGGCATCGCAGCTCTGAAGGATAGATTTAGAAGATTTTTTTAAAGCTTGTTTTATCGGAATGGCTCTTAGCTAGATTTCATCAAAATCGATTGGGCTGTAGAAGATTTCTGCTGTGAATGTAGCCGCCATTGTAAGGGAATATTTATTTATGAAGTTGTTACTTCAACCAAATCAAATGAAATCAAATCATTTATTTGCTATCCATGAAACCTGGGCATCTATTCTACTGCGCTAAAACGATACGTTTACGTTTTACGTGTTTTAGAATCGTTTATGTCACAGTTGCCATTATTGTAAATGACATAAGAGTTATCAAACCGTTGACAATACGGAAACACGTCAAAGACGATATCGTTATTACCGTGTAGAATCCCAGCCCAGGTAGGGTATAGCAAAAGGTTTTATATATAGTACTACACCTGTTTACAACAGTTTACAATAAAAATAGAAACAAGATTCACTTGTTACAACCTTATAATTATAACAATGAAGAAAATAACATTAGGTGATAAATAAATATAGAATACACTCAACTATTTTTTTTAATCGCTGTGTTGCATATACTCGTAGGAAACGGGGCAACTATAGCAACATCGGGAACCCGTTTCAAACCGCTGTAAGAACAAGAATCTGTCTACTTACGAGTATTACTAGTGTCATGTTAACGTATTACAACACAACGTATAAGACGAAGATTTTTCTACACACGTATCATAACTCCTCTATAATGCGTTCAGAACCCGTTGGCAATTCCCAGCATTACAACATTCAATTTAGTTATCTGCGGCGGTGTGGTGGGTGTGCTGGCGGCTTTAACGATATGATCTTATAACCATATCAAATGTGATAAGTTAGAGTTTCAAATTTGGTACGTCTTCCTAAACCAAAACAATTTAAATTGGCACCAATTCTAGTTTCACTTGAAATTAATACAAAATGTAATTCAGTCAATACAAAATGTCCGTTCGATGTTTTTTGTTTATATAAATTGCACGGCAGTTGATCTCGAACGACATAAGAATAAGGACTTTAGTTTTTTAGTTTGCCTATGATTTAAAAAAACATAATACTTAGTGACACGGGTTTGTTTTGCTGCACCTATCAGTTACATAAACTATTACAGCAAAGACCATTTTGTAAAAAATCTACTGAAAATTGTAAAGTATCATCCGGGGCAATTATCTGTATAAATAAAGGGCTATGCTTAAAGTCGTTATAGGTGAGTTTTATTTTAAGCTAGAGCAGTAAAACCAAATTATTATAGGTAGGTAACTCAACAGTTGAGAACATTTCATGTCCCACAGGATCAGCCCATCATACACCATTTATACCTGCTCGGGTAGGATCAGCATGCACGAGCCAAACCTCCAAAGCGTGCCACGCACCTTCTCCATTCCACTCCCATACCTCAGCCTGGACGACCAGAGCACGTCAGAAGTGGCAGAGTTCAACTGCCGGAATATATTCCGAGCAGCAGCAAGGCACGTCCTCGTGTCTGCGGACTACTGCCAGTTGGAGATGAGGATACTGACGCATTACTGCGAGGATGCGGTGCTGACGAGTATCATGAGGTCGGACGTAGACGTGTTTAGAGCTATCGCCGCGTCGTGGGGCGGGGTGCCTGAAGACGAGGTGAGTGTTTTACTCGAAACTAGTGGGGCTAACACTCCGTACCGGGAACTAGTGTCCAATACGTCAAACGGGGACTAGTGTCAAATAAAAAGTACCTATTATAATGAAATTATTAAAATGACAGTCACCCGGGGTCAAGTCACACAAAGTACACTTTTATTCTAAACCTAATACTTTATTCTTACGTTGGAGTAGGGAATAGACGGATTAAAGCGCTTTTTGGCGCTTTTGATTGCTCTGGGTGCGCTTTAACCCTTGGCTAAAGAAATAGAGCTGTTACATGTTTAAGCCTGACTTGACCCTGAAATTGTAAACTTACTGCTAATTACATGGTTTGTGTTCCTCGTTTAATTTTATTCTTGTAGTTTTTTTTATTTAAAACAGTTCAATGTCGAATTGAAATGAAAAAAAAACTAGTATTTATTGTATGACACTCGTATTGCCCGTTACTTTGTCCATGATGTTAAAATTGATAAATCCCCAGTGCTACAACTGAATTTTCTTAAAAAAACCTATATTAATAGGTACAAAACCATCTTGCATTTGTAATATTGCTTTGGATTTCTAAGAATTCCATTTACATATGCATGAGCAGTTCTACTTCATGTAACGCACTTTAATACAGTTTTCCCGATATCTACTTCAATTAGATACTCATACTATTCGTTCGTTGACATCGCTATCGATTTTCCCTTCACAGTGTTTGCTAAAAGAATAAGCTACAGGTATATGAAGGGGTGAATACTTGAATATCTTCCTGTGGTCCCTCCCCCTCCCACCCTCCCCTCTAGCGCTGAAGAGTACGGCTGAGCTTAAGCTGTTTATTGTTCAGGCACTCTGTTGGCGCACTTTGATAATTAATGTTTGAAAGCTAATTTGGAAGCCTGCCAGAGCTGTATATCGTTAGGCTTGCATTGGATATCGGATTCGGTTGCTTGAAACAACGCTCCTTTGTTTTCATAATCGCCTGGTGGTTCTGACGATATTTGGTAGAGACAGATGGGTCTTTAGGAGAAATAACCTTCCTTTCATTTGTTTTATTTACATTGCAAACTTTGTCTGATTATTTCGTAGCCATTGTAAGATATTTTTGAAGAGCTTTTCTCCGTAGTGCAGTCAAAAACATGTTAGATATTCTCTCAGGAGGGGACCACGGTTCACGTAAGTAGGAAATCATGTCGAACCTTAATTTCTTTGACTCTTTGTCGTCACATTTTTTGATTTATAAATACCGTCAGAACGCGTATGCTTTTTTATAATAAGAGTTAGGTACTTATGTGAAATTGTCGCCTGATATTTATTTATTTCGATATTTTTGTTCCGCTAGGTTAAAGTATTATCATTGTAATAAGTACGTAATATGTTTAAATATTTACTGGCTATAGTGAGTATTGAGTATCTTGCAGCGCTCTTTTTTAACAGCCTTTAACAGAATAATTAATTATTTCATTAGTGAAACACACCGACAAACTCGTCAATGCGACCCGCTCTTTCAGAGCTGACAATTTTGAAAAGACCTAACCGACTTTCAATAGTTAGACTAGAAGTGGTAGAACCATGCCAGTTAAACTCCTGTTTCTATTTAAAGATAGCCGGTCCTGTGCGAGGTGTACTGAGGGTTCCGTTCTGCTGCACATAAGGTATTATTATATTCGACAACCTACCCGCCAGCGGCTTCGCCCCGCTGAAAAATTTTTTCTCCTGCGGATATCGAACACAAAAAAAAAGAATTAGCGAAATCGGTTCAACTGCTCTCGAGATTTGCGCTTAGCAACACATTCAGCGATTCATTTTTAGGGTTCCGTAGTCAAAATAGGAACCCTTATAGTTTCGCCATGTCCGTCCGTCCGTCCGCAGCCTAGCGCAGAGACTGTACTTATTGTTGCGAATAAATGTCTCTTTATCTTTATCTTTAAATATTAAGCTTCAAAACGCCAATTTTTGTTAGACTCAAGTGTCCCCCCCCCCTACAGCCAAAACTACAAATATTAAAAATCTAAAAAAAACTTAAAAGAAAGCGCATATAACGAATCTTAAAGGAAAACTGTCACGACTTAGTGGACATCATTAGTTCTTGATTTCTTGTTTGTAGTACTTAACGGCTTTGGAACCCTGCACTGAGCATAGTCCGACATGCTCTTGCCCGGTTTTTATTATATGGATTAGAATTTTACGTCTTTACCAAATTACAAAAATTGCGCGAGCCCACACTTGATCGGCTTTTAGTATTTGTTGCTTTTTGTAGGGTTTGTATCTACTATAATTAAGTGTAGGTATATACCAGATGATTGTATGTTTTACCGATTTTTAAAATAACAACAAAAATATTTCATTTTTAAGTTCATTTATTTTTATCTGTTAGGAATTCCGCCGTAATAAAACATCAAATCATTATTCTGAAAAAACAAGCAAAACTTATAATACCCCAAAAATATCCAAGAAAGTGTTACTAAAGTTACCTATTTCACTTATCGTTTTCCATTCGAGTGAACTCCCGACAAAACGTAATCAGCTTCAGTCGCTTCACTGCCCGTTAAGCGCAAAAGGTAAAAACGTACACATGAGTCTACAAAAAACTTGGCACATAACCGCCTCTCGAGTGTATTTCGATGCAAATGCCAGGCAGAAGATGTCCGAAGTTTTAGCATTTTTATCTCAGGTTTTTTAGCGTTTATACTCGCCCGTTTTAACTAAACGAATTCAGTAACTTTCAGTTTGGGTTATTGCAACAATATCATTCGTGGATAGTAGAGGTGATGTGGATGAACACTTTGTAGAGTTAGTCGTTGACTTTTTATCGTTCGGTAGCGGATATATGGATTCCTTATAATTTCACCATGTCCGTTTGTCTGTCTGTCCGTATGTTACAGCCTTTTGACACAAATTCTATTGGGACGTTATGGCTGATAAAAAATCAACTAGCGCGTTCAAAGGAGACTGAAAAATAACAGGAAGGATTTATTTTGGTGCCGTAAAATGTGACAAGGATATTTATTGGTAGGGAGGAACCTCACAGACGTCCCGTGTCGAGGAGTTCTGCTTTCTGTAGCTGGCACTTGATACAGCCATCTAGCGAGTTTGTTATAATTATTAAACATATTTATTTAAATTCTGCGCATGTTAAAAACTTAACCTTTACGCATATTATTATTATTATTAGCCAGTAAAGAAAAACTATTCCCTGGTTCCTTAACTGTTTTTGGTGATAAACCTCATCCGTAGAAGCGTATTAGCAAGAAAAATATTATAAACTAGATCCGACTGAAAATTTAGTTCAGAGTGACACTTTAAACACAAATTCTAGAACGCCGTTGACCTAATTGGTTAGTGGTCCTGTCTACAAAGCTAGTGGTCTTAGGTTTGATTTATATTTTTATTAATCCAACATCATCTCATTTATAAAAATCGATCTAGTAGATTGAAGCCGCATGGTGGTGTTCCTACCAAAGTGACAAGTTTACTATTAGGTCAAGTAGAAGATACCGAGATGTGACATCAACCCTCGGTACTGTTATATATAGGGTTGAGATTTTGGTAGCATTTTAAGGCTAAAGTTACGCCATTCTAAGAGGATTTGACAGCAGGTAATAATGTCGAGATACTTGAGATTCGGCATCCTTCTTACTGTTCGTAGGTGGACGACGATCTCCGACAGAAGGCCAAGCAGCTGTGCTACGGCATTATTTACGGTATGGGGAACAGGACACTGTCGCAGACGCTAGACGTAAGCGAGATGGAAGCTGCCGTCTTCATGGACACCTTCCACAAGACTTACCCCTCCATTAAAACGTACACCAGCGCAGTCATAGAAGATTGCAGGAAGAAAGGATATGTAGAGACCTTCAAGAAGCGAAGGAGATATCTCCCCGATATAAACAGCAGCATCGCCTCGAAGAGAAGTAAGTTTTTTTTATGGAATAGAGAATACATACGCGCGCAAAGACTACCTGTTAAGCGAGATCATTATTAGACGTTTGGATTATAAACACTAAAATTTTAAGAGAATTGTTACGCTGTAAATTTCAGCACAAAAACGCGGTAATGTTTCTCTCCTTAGCCCTACGACTACGACTTATTATTACGACTTTACGACTTTTGAAAGTGTTGTCGATATTATAAAAACATAGGTCTGTACGTTTTCCTTTTCTATAAAATATTTCTTGTATTAAAACAAGTTACAAAAATAAATTTCGACATATTATTGTGGAAATCGGATTTGGTTTATGTACGGGTTGAGAAACAGTACTGCCCTGAGCTAAATTTGTATGCATTTTTTTGACTACTGAGCTACGCGATTTCAGCGACGCCTCACAATCCTCTTAAGACTGCAATCCTAAGACTGCAAACGCCGTGCGCCGTGCGTTGCCAACCCTGAGGACAGATGGAATGCCTAGAATTAAGTTTGCAAAGTTCGGATAACACTGCAGTGGAAGTTAATTAAGTTGATCGATCGGGCTGTATCCGGGCTGGAGCAAAAACTTCTCTTAGTTTCCCGCTGAAACCCGTGCTTATTGGAACTCTAGAGTACACAAGTTTTTGTTTTTGCGCGAGCGACCAGTCATTGTTTATTCTTCGTCGAATTTAATTCGAATCTGTGCTAGAAATACATTGTCTTACTTTCTGGGAGTTCGCTTCAACTTTGTGTAAGCATAGTTTAAGTACACTTGAATTTTTTTTTATAACTGTCAATAACACAAGAGCAAACATTATTTAAATAGCGAGATGGAGCAGAGATAAGCTATCATATCATCATACTAGGTTAATTACGAGATTTATCTTGTTGTAAATTACTTATTTACTTATATCTTAAAACCCGTGTTATTGTTTGGAAAGTATTATATCTTGTACCACATATCGTCACCCGTTTTATTGGTCAGACATCTTTAACCGATAAAATTAAAATTCCCTGGTTCGAAGGACCGAAATTTAATTTGCATTTTAAAGAGTTTATTTTACTAGGTGCATCGGAACGTCAAGCAGTGAACACCACCATCCAGGGTTCCGCCGCAGACATCGCGAAGGCGGCCATGTGCGGCGTAGACACCAGAACTGCCTCCAGTCTAACCAAACCGCGCCTTATCCTACAAATGCACGACGAACTCATATACGAAGTGCCAGAACCCAACAAACAGGCGTTCGTCAAGACTCTGAAACAAGTCATGGAGCAAAGTGTAACTTTAAAAGTGCCTTTACCCGTTAAAGTGAAGACGGGGTACACGTGGGGCGAACTTAAGGAAGTCAGATAAACTTTGAACAACCTTATACACTGCTTGGCATTTTAAAAAGGTTTACATTTATTTACAATCAAAGTGATCAGTGGTAGTGGAAATATAACTCGTGTCGACCTTACAAGTGATGTGTCTTATAATGTCTCCATTTTATGGTGTAGTAAACCAGCGTTATACATTGTTTTTATTGTGATATTAATGATAGTTTAGGTCCATAAACGTATTAATTGATGATGTAAGTTAATGGTTTGTTTTCATTAAACCCCGGCCCCTAAAGTTAGTGAACTAGTAAAGAGTCCGATTTAGGTAAATGTCCGAAGTTTGGTAAGTAAATAGGCTTTACTGAAATATTACTGCTACATTGTGGTTGTGGCTAGTTTGCGAACATAGTTTTAGGGTCGGAGCTATAAAGCGTTTACATGTTAGTAGGTAATTCTGCCGCTTGCAAGTTGCAACTTATGTATGTGTATATATGGGGTTGTGGAGGTGTTACCCGGCGCGTTCGCTTCCTATTGCTCTGTTGACATTGCAAGCGGTGTTTGAGGTGTGAAAAGTAAACACGTTATACACTGCCTGTAATGTTACGACCATATTGTGGATGTTTGATTCAAGTTTGTAATTAATTACTCAAACAGACTTGCTAGCGAAGCGTGAACACTACTTTGGGGCTATTAATGGTTTACGATCGTTCATTTTGGTTTCAGATTCAAGTTTTAAGAAACCGAGCAATACTTTCCGACTTTCCGTAACGTATATATTTTGTTTCATTAATCTTGACACTTTTAGAACAGGATGGTCGTAACGTCACCTAAGTCGACAGAGTTAACAAACCACCTGTTATAGTTACGCATGGCTCACATCCAGTAGGTATGTACTTAGGTACCTTAAATAAATGATACCGTATCATTGATAAAAAAGCCCGGGCAATAACTATAGACCACGTCGCCTTAATGGTCATATTTCAACTTCTATATGAGTTTGCCAAAGACGCTAAAGCAACAAGGTTCTAAATTAAGCTGACAATGGATGTGACCGTAATTAGTTGTTATGATTAACTGACATTTTAGAGACTGTTAACTCGTTCCTTTTCCAAACCTTATGAGGAATCGTCACTAAGGGCCTGTTGTTTGATCAGTAGTTAAAGTAATTGTTAAAAAATGTAACTAATAATTAAATCTCAAGGAAATGTGTAAAATTTTCGATTCCTTTTTCGAATTGAACCATTAGTTAGTTTAACTACTGATCAAACAACAGGCCCTTAAGGATCGACTTAGCTGTCGTTAACTGAGTGAGTGCGGCCGTTGGTATCGGAGCGCCCTCTGAGCGCGTTTTCCTCGGGTTTTCCCGCTTTCCCCGTAATTGCGCGGTGCCGCGGTAGAGGGAGCGCGGCGGCGCGGCGCCCGGCGCGATCAATACCGGCGCGCGGCCGCCAGCCCGCCGCTGTCACCCGCGCCGTCACGTCGCCACGCGACTCTCCGACGTAAATCATCCTCGTTCTAACAAAAAAAACTTCGCGAAACAATCTAACATGAACATGGCCCGAACGCGGCTCGCGCGGCCCCGCGCCGCCTCGACCTAGTGTTACCAAACATTACTTTACCAAATCGTGTTAACTGACCAAAATGCATCTTCATTTTGAGAGGAACGTGAACGCTAAGTGTGACTGCACTATACTGTCGCTGTCATGGATGGGCAAGGTCCCCGATGAGTTGCCAGAGGTGAGTCTAGTCTCGTGTCTGACAACGGTAGCTTGCCGTGGAAATAGCTCACGGTCAATGGTCAAGGCGATTCCGGCCAAGTCGCGAATTTGAGCACGATCAGTCTGCTGCATGGGTATCTGCATTTAATTGCAACACTGCGGTATTTATAACAAGTTTCTAAACACGACTCGCGACATATTTTCACGCTCTTAAGTTGTAGTGTAGGTAAATAAATTAGAGGCGAAGTTGTTTCGTTCAATTTCCATATTTAATCACTTAGGCATCTGTTACTAATAATTATTACTATGGACTAGTAAAAAGAAATGTTTTGATCGACCATTAAGTGAGACTGTTTTTGAAACAGTCTTTCAACAGAAAGAGAAAAAGAAACCGTATTTTTGACGTCTTTACACACAGAAACAATAATTAGAATTCGAAATCTCGTGTTCAACTCACTACTCGTGAATTGGCACTGTTGCGTACAATGTTATCCATAAATAATACTTATACCTAAGCTTCCTGTGTTGTACCGTGTACGCAAGAGGTAATGGTTCGACAGTACAATTAACAGAGGGATGCCAGTAAATCTATTTCCATTCCCATCAAATAATAGCTTCACGGGCTGCGATTGCCGAATAGATTAGCGGCACAAAACGTGAGGGATGATTGCTCTGCCGCACACCGCGATACACGACCAGGCTAAATTAAATTTACATTCCTTAGATGTAGATTGAAAACGATTCGCTGCCGGTAGTTTGGCAGGGGAAGTTGTTGGGGCGCAATAGCAATCTGTGTTAGTAGCGGGCCGGCGGCGGCGGCTGCCATTCAATTAACCTTTCTTGGGCTCTACAGCTTTTGACCTATTTAGTTCCATCTCTATTCAGCACCTAGCGCCCTTCGCGCCGCTCCGCAATACCCGCGTGCCCTGTTCGCACTAATTGCACAACAACTACCTGTGTTGCAAACGTACCGCCTTAATAGAATTCCTACAGACTGCTAACGAAGCTTGATGCGTAGCGTCTACTCTAATAACAATACGGAGCTCACATACATTATGTGCTAATGAAATACATTGTGTGTAACGAACACAGTAGATAACATAAACACAGTAACATTAAAGGATAAATTGTATATTCTTGTTAATTTAGTTCTAATTAGTTCTTGAATAGATACTTAATTTGTCTTCATAATATACAGTGTGTGTCATCCACATACTTCTGATAATGATTTTATTATAACAATACCATAACATTTCAAAAGCGATATATCTACTCGCTAATGAGTAAAGACACGCTCGTAGAGTTGTTATAAGAATTGTGGCAGTATGATGTGATGATATCGTCGCGATACACTAGAGTGTCGGTGGCCTTAGTGGCTTAGGGGTCGACTCGTGATCGTCGGGTACCGAGATCGAACCCCCGCGGTGACCATGTACGTCAACAGCAGAAATAGCTACGTAACCGTAACCGAAGAGCTTAACATTTGACTCTATTATCAAGAATACGTCGTGTGCACATCATTTTGAGCATGCTATTCTGCTTAGCTTAATTAATACTGATTGTTGGTACCAATAAGTTTATGTAACTTAAGTAAATTACCCGATGCTCTTACGGTGAAGGATAAACATCGTGAGGAAACCTGCACATTCGAAGAGCTGAGTGTACAAGAGGGTATAATTGCACAAAAGCTCCTAAAGGGGTCGAAGTGTATCCGAAAGGGTCTACCTGTAGAATAAGATGAGATACATTGGCTAGTGGAGGTAACCAAGTGCCACACAACTCCGTATTTTCCAGTTACGTCTTTTCACTTCAAATTTATAAACCGCCGTATACCTATAGGTGAAAAACTTAAGCAAACGTCCTGTTGTATGTAGTTGTAACACATCTGTATAGACCGTTCGACATTCTATATTTGAAATTTGACGTGAATTCCATATTAGTTTTGTACACAACAACATAAAACAGCCAGGCAACATAAAAGGTTTTCACCTATACCCGAGACATTTCAGAGAATTTTTTTTCAAACTTGTGTGAAAACTTGTCACTAAGGAATGACTTAATCAATATTAACTTTGAGTGCGGCTTCCAGTAACCTTCGGGGAGGGAAGATGGCCGATTGCAAGATGGTTGCTTTTGCTTTTGATTTATTTTCTTTACCGTTTTACTCTATCCACTTGACATTGGCGAAATCACTGTGGAATATCGCGGTGGACCGCCATTAATAAAAAGAAGACGAAGATTATGAACTCGAGTGCGGTCATAAAATAAATAAATTTCAGGGGACAATGTCACACAAATTGACCTAGTTCCAAATTAAGGTCTAGGCTTGTACTATATATATAGAGAAATATATATTTAAACACATAGAAAACATCCAAGACTCGGGAACAAATACTCGTGCTTATAACACAAATATCTGCCCTTTGAATTTGAACCCGGGACCGATAGCTTCCACAAGCAGGGTCACTGCTAACTAGGCCATGTTTACATTCCTTATTTGATAATGTTTCAGCTTCGCTTAAATGAAACTAATATGACTATCATAAATCACAAGCGCTTCAGGAACAGATGATTGGTTTAGTGGTTGTGTGGTGACTACTGGACATCCTATATACCTAGTTGGGTCTGTTAAGTGTGTTAACTTAAAAAAATAAGTTAGTAAAACTTGTTTAGGACTTTTTGTGATAGGTGTTAAAAAAACCTAAATTAAAATGTATGTAAGTACGTAAAAGTTTCAAAAATATAAGAACCCTATGGTTGAATTGCAAAAATATTGGACATAGTTAAGGACCTAATTGATGTCAAAGTTTAATTGAAACAAGTTATTTTTACTTTGTGTAACGAAGATTAACAATACGATTGTATGACTAATTTTCGTTACACAAAGGAAAAATAATTTGTTTCAGTTAAACTTTGACATCAATTAGGTCCTTAACTATGTCCAATATTTTTGAATTCATCCCTTTTTTTTTTGACAGGGGAATCAAGTCGTAAAGGTAAATATTTGTGTAAAAGTTTCGCTTGTTTCGTTTCAATTCTAATGATAAGTCGAGATGTTACCTTTAACTTTAAATGTGACATATTGTAGTGGCATAAAAAAAACTAGATAAGCGTTCAGGGACTTCAGGGGCTCTGTTCTACTCGGCAAAGCAATCGTATTGTCAACGTTATGAATTATGATAACATTGATAACTCATATTTACTTGACTTTAATGACGGCCGAATTATAAATAATACGATAACATGTCACAAGCGATTTGTTTTAACCGAGTAGAAAAGGGCCCCTGAAATCTTGACAACAGCGGGTTGCAAATTGAATGAGTTCTTAACGCGTGCTTGCTCTCACTTTCATCACTTCTATTGTGTGACTTGAGTAAGTTTTCTTGTACGAGTAATTCGTCTCGACCTTGAGCCGGAAAAAGGGAGAATTCAATAAAATGATCATATAAAAAAAGCAGATAGAGTAGAGACTTAAATAATCTGCAAAATAGACAAGACTAAGTGTAAACAGACTTGTACATCCATTGCTATAAACATGATCAAGCTAAGTAAAACACGAAGCGAATAGTTTAAAGATCCCTGGTTATAACGCGACTCAAAAGTTTTGTAGAGCCGCGTTATTGTTTAGATAATTTATAAGCCGGGAGGGAGCGGAGTGGTCGAGTCATCGTTACCAGTGCTGCTTGACATTTGTGACCAAAATTACACTTTGTTTAGTCCACTTCGTAGTGCACTAAATAAAGTGTAATTACTAGCCAATCCCTAGCGATACTCCTGTATCGCTAGAAATTGGCGTCGATCAGCTCTCGTTCCCAAGAACAACTCGAAGGACCCAAAAAGGTTAGCGTCTTTTGCATAATGTTACCGCTCGAATGAATGGTGACATTATAATGGGGATATTTCATAATAATATCATAATACGATTTTAAAAGTAAGGGAAATCCTTTTATTTATTTAAAAAAGGAACGGAAAACAATGGAAGAATAACAATGACGCAGGTCGTACGTAAGCGTCCCGTCTCGTGATTTCCCGCAACAAAAAATAGAATTTCTTATAAAATATTAAGAAAAGCAAATTACATTGGGACGAAATAATTTTCCCAGGGACAAAGAAATAAAAAGATAATTTAACTAATAATAATAATAATAATAATAATAATAATAATAATAATAATAATAATAATAATAATAATAATAAACTAATAAACCTAGGCACTAAAATATTCTACTGTCTAGCACTGTACTCTTAAAAACTATAAAGAAAGTACTCAGTATGCTTCTAATGCGCCTGAACATGTCTCTGTCATGAGACTCATGAGAGATTGTAATATCCCCGAAACGTGCTGTTGCCTCCCGAGTAGGTAACGAGGAGAATAATTCCGGCACCAGGTTTTCACTGCGCCTCGCGTGTACCAAGTCAAAAGATGTTTCGGCTCCGTCTTTAATATGCCTCGGCTGTAGGAAATGAAACTGTCAGCACATTTCTTTTGTTTCAAATTAACATATACGAGACTCATTTGTTATCACGGAGGGTTTGCTACTTATGTAAGTATGTATTCTACGCCCACCTAAGCTACTTACTTTAATATTTAATACTAGCCTCTGCTCGCGACTTCGTCCACGTAAATTTCGATTATCGTTAATACCTCGGAAACTTTTAATTCGGTATATAAAGTAGCGTGCCGTGTGGTGTCGGTCGAGAATAGCACCACCCCATCTCTTCCCGTGGGTGTCGTAAGAGGCGACTAAGGGATAAACCGGGGGATGGGCAGCAGCGTCCTCCGCGAACTACCAGGTATTACTGCGGTCGCCAACCCGCCTGCCAAGCGTGGCGACTATGGCATTTTCCCCCCAAATTAAAAAAATAAAAAATGAATCCACAATATCGGCCCAGACCCCTAGTCCCCGGCGGCCCTGCTATTCCTGGCTCCGGTAGCGGCCATGGTAACGGTGGGGCAGGGGGTGCTTCAGTGAATCACCGGCAGAGACCCGGCTACCAAAAACGACGACCTTTGGCCCTGGCAACATACAACTGCCGAACACTGCGGACCGACGAAAGATTACTGGAACTGGAGGAAGAATTGAGCAGGTTGCGATGGGGAATCATAGGGTTATCAGAAGTCCGTAGAGAGGGCGAGGACATGATAACCCTGAAGTCCGGGAACCTGCTCTATTTCCGGGAGGGCGACCAACAGTCCCAGGGAGGTGTCGGGTTTATCGTCCACAAGTCCCTCGTAAACAACGTGGTGAAGATCGAGAGTGTGTCGAGCAGGGTAGCGTGCCTTGTACTAAGAATGACTCAACGTTATTCGTTGAAGGTCATACAGGTATACGCTCCGACCTCGAGGCACTCCGACGATGAGGTGGAGGCTGTGTATGAGGATGTTTCCAGAGCCATGCACAGCTCCAGAACTCACTTCACGGTTGTTATGGGGGACTTCAACGCAAAGCTGGGCAAACGAGACGGTGAAGAGCTGAGAGTGGGGAAATTTGGAGTGGGGCGTAGGAATCACCGGGGTCACCTACTGGCCAGTTTTATGGAGAAGGAGGGACTCTATATGATGAACTCCTTCTTCAGAAAACGTGAGCATAGGAAGTGGACCTGGATGAGCCCTGATGGTGTAACGAGGAACGAGATAGACTTTATCATGTCGACGAAGAAGCACATATTCAATGATGTCTCCGTGATCAGTGCGGTTAAAACCGGGAGTGATCACCGTATGGTACGAGGCTCATTGAATATCCAGTTCAAGCTTGAAAGGTCTCGACTGATGAAGTCTACGCTCCGCCCGGCACCCGCCCAGCTCCAAAACCCCGAGAGCTTCCAGCTCGAACTCCAAAACCGTTTCGAATGCCTAGGAAGTGACGTGGACGATTTCAACGACGGGTTCGTGGAAGCTGTCCATGCGGTTGGGTCTAAGTACTTTAAGATCCGCCGTGCCAGAACCAAGAAGCTCTCGGACTCCACCCTTAGGCTCATGGAGATTAGGCGCGAGATGGTTTTGCAGTCCTCTGGTGATGCTTGTCGCTATCGGCAGCTCAACAGACAGATATCAAAGTCTCTGAAGCGCGATATACGCCGATTTAATACTAAAAGTATTGAAGAGGCTATTGAGCGTAACAGGGGCTCTAAGGTTTTTACCAGAGATTTGTCTGTTGGCCAAAGCCAATTGATGAAGCTGAAGACCGACGACGGCAGGATCGTTTCATCCAGGCCTGAGGTACTGGGGGAAATCGAGAGGTTTTATGGGCAACTCTACACGACAACCCGAACACCCGTTGAAAATCTAGCCAAAGACCCGAGGGCTAGACTAACCCGGCACTATACCGATGATATTCCGGACGTCAGCCTGTACGAGATTAGTATGGCTCTCAAACAGCTTAAGAATGGCAAGGCCCCAGGTGACGATGGAATTACAGCCGAACTCCTGAAGGCGGGTGGTAAACCAGTTCTTAAAGGCCTTCAGACGCTGTTTAGTTCCGTCCTCCACGAAGGGAGAACGCCAAAAGCATGGAACAGAAGTGTGGTGGTGCTCTTCTTCAAAAAAGGTGATAACACCTTGCTGAAGAATTACAGACCCATCTCACTTCTGAGCCATGTTTACAAGCTGTTTTCGAGAGTCATCACGAATCGTCTCGCGCGCAGGTTTGACGACTTCCAGCCTCCCGAACAAGCCGGCTTCCGAAAAGGCTATAGTACCGTAGACCACATACATGCGTTGCGGCAGGTTATACAGAAGACTGAAGAGTATAACCTCCCTCTTTGCCTTGCATTTGTGGACTACGAGAAAGCCTTCGATTCGATCGAGACCTGGGCTGTGCTGCAGTCTCTCCAGCGGTGCCAAGTTGACTACCGATATATCGAAGTGTTGAAGTGTCTGTACGAAAACGCCACTATGTCCGTCCGACTACAGGACCAGAGCACAAAGCCTATTCCTCTGCAGCGAGGAGTCAGACAAGGGGATGTGATATCTCCGAAGCTGTTCACCGCTGCATTGGAGGATGCTTTTAAGGTTCTGGACTGGAAAGGACGAGGCATCAACATTAATGGCGAGTACATCACTCACCTTCGATTTGCCGACGATATCGTAGTCATGGCTGAAACCATGGAGGACCTCAGTGCTATGCTCGCTGACCTCAGCAGAGTTTCCGACCAAGTTGGCCTGAAAATGAACATGGACAAGACGAAAGTCATGTCTAATGTCCATGTTGTGCCAACTCCCGTGATTGTCGGAGGCTCTGCACTCGAAGTTGTTGACGACTATGTATACCTGGGACAAACGGTCCAGTTAGGTAGGTCCAACTTCGAGAAAGAGGTCACTCGTCGAATCCGACTCGGCTGGGCAGCGTTCGGGAAGCTTCGCAGTGTCTTTTCGTCCAAATTACCGCAGTGTTTGAAGTCAAAAGTCTTTGACCAGTGTGTGTTGCCGGTGATGACTTACGGATCTGAGACGTGGGCGCTAACGATGGGCCTCATAAGAAAGCTCAGAGTCACTCAGAGGGCTATGGAGAGAGCTATGCTCGGGGTTTCTCTGCGGGATAGAATCAGAAATGATGATATCCGCAGTAGAACTAAGGTTACCGACATAGCCCGAAGAATAGCGAAACTTAAGTGGCAGTGGGCGGGGCACATTGCTCGCAGGACTGATGGCCGATGGGGCCAGAAAGTTCTCGAATGGCGTCCACGGACCGGGAGACGAGCTGTTGGTAGGCCTCCAACAAGATGGAGCGACGACATCGTAAGGATGGCGGGATCGCGATGGATGCGGAAGGCACAAGACCGGTCTAAGTGGAGAGCCTTGGGGGAGGCCTATGTCCAGCAGTGGACGTCTTTCGGCTGATATGATGATGATGATGATGATAAAGTAGCGTATGTGTTAATGCAGGATATAAGCTATTTCGATTCCAAATTTCATCCAAATCCGTCCATCCGTTGCAGTGTGAAAGATTAACAAACGTACACATACACATAAACACACATACTTTTGCATTTTAATATTGTTTATTTTGGGTAAACGGTCTTCGTAGACTCAATGGACTCGAGAAACGTTTAATGAACGTTGTCATGAGCACGGCATGGCACAGTTGGGCGTTAATAAATTTGCGTATAGCAAGCAATAAGTTGTGTAGGAAGGCTGTTATTAATTAAAATCATAAAATACACTCGCCCGTTTACCGTTTTCGTGATTGCTTCGCTAGCTTGTAACCTGTTGATTTGATATCGCTGCCAAAGGTGTTCGTATTTGTTAACTTGGAAACACTTATGCGGGGTAATGGGTTTAGAAATTGGCGTTAATTGGGCGGGAATGTCGGATTAACGCGGAGGGCTGGATCACGTAATATCTGGCTAATTGCCAATTTCGCGTTCGATCTCCGGCCGGGCAGGATTCGTGCAATTCGATTGCTAATTGCTCTCACATCCTCATAATAATCCCTATACACCTCGAGTGGCGACGGCAAAGTGCCAACGTGTTTCCAACCAGAAACGCGTCGGAGCCTTCCACGAAATTGATTAATTTCTTGACATTTTATTTGGTGCTCACTTTTTCTCATCAGCAATTATGTCACGAACGAAATATTTATAAGATGATAAATTATAATTTATTTAAACTTCGACCTCAAAAAAATAAAAAATAAAATAATTGATGTTTGATTTTTACAAAATACATTTTAAAAGAAGAGGCTTTATTGGCTTTGATGTATAATTACGCGTACATAAGTATTTATATTTACGTACCTATCAAAAGCGCGCGTTCTTAAAGCAGCGAAGTTCAATCGTCAAACGAATAAATACTTTCACGTGTAATTATTTGTACCGTGAACTCTCGTTAAATATGCAGGGAGGTAACGCGAGTGGCTGCCAGACTCCTTCCAACTGGAGTGATAGCGTCAATCGAACTGACAGGCTGAACAAGCGCTTACTGAACCCTAAGCTTTCACACTTAGTAGGTATTTATAATAAAAATTTGTTGACGCAGCTAAGTCCGTTGTGGTAAAATATTGGTAGCTTTACTCTCTCTCTGTCAAGGAAAGGCATTAACTGCCTAATAAATTCCAGGGACGAATTTGTCTGCTTCAAATTGAGGATTGACAGAAGTTAGAATGGCATTAACTGAAGTTGTGTATGACGCGACGCGTGAAGAATTTTAAGTTACGGCGATCATCTTGACTTTGGTTTTACCGAGGAATGTCTCTCCTCGCCACTAGACCACGTGAACCACGTCCTTAGATAATACACTTAGACAAATACACTTTGGTCTGTAATATTTAATAAATTTTACTACGGGCCGGTTTCTTTCACAGTAAATTAAGAGTTAATTTGATTAAAGGAGGAAATATGGTTCATTGTTGAAACTCGTTTGGTGTTGTCGTTGTCAATAAAGCGAAAATATGTCTCAAGTTCGATCAGAGCATATGTTATCTAGATCAGGGCCAATCCGCATAAGTTTAACAGACAGCCCATCTACGAGCTTTGATATAGTCATGGTTGATGTAATGACAGCTCTTATTAATAGTGAAAGCCATACTCGTCAAAGTTACGTGTTTCCAAGTATTAATGAAGTCGTAAAAGCCTTTAACTCGTGGCGTGTTTCATACATCTCTTTTACTGACTGGAACTTGAATATAGAGTACACAATTCGGCATCTATTGCAATTCTTTAACCCAAAATATGAAGGAAAGCTTAAGTTGCTTGAGAAGCATTGATTCTCGGTAAGGGCAAATATTTGTGTGCGATAAGCGCAAATATTTGATCTCAATTCTTGGATATTTACCATGTATTTATCTATGTATGTACGTTGATCGTTGTCTAGTACCCGCAGTACCTACACGCCTACAGTTTAGTTTGGGACTAGGTCAATTTGTGTTGTCCCATGGTACTTAAAATATGGTGTCCCACAGGAGGAGGGGTGGAAGCTGAACCGCAACAACTACTATCAGGAGGGCTGGCTGGCCACGGGCAACGTGCGCGGCGTCGTCGGCGTCACGTTCACGTCGTCGCACGCGCGCCGCCCGCACGAGCTGCCCCCGCGCACCAACTACAACCTGCGTGGACACAGATCTGAGGTCAGTCATACATAATCATGGTACAGTACGATAGCTCTTAAAACAGCTGTTATTATTGGGTATGTAATAGAAAATCCCACAAAAAACATCTTCATGTAAAATGTTGCCAAGACAAGACCATATGGATCGCACTACCAAAAAGTTATCAGGGGGCAATTTATGAAGCTCACCAACGAAAAATTACTACTAACTTTAAAATCAATATGTGCAGCGATTTAATCTACGAGTGGACCCATCTTTTGGATTTGATATGATAAAGGCGTTATGATATCAAACCCAAAAGGTGGGCCCGCTCGTATATAAATCGCTGTACAAATTGATTTTAAAATTAGTAATTTTTCGTCGGTGAGCTTCATAAATCGCCCTCCAGATCTCATGTAGAGCCAGCTCCTAAACTCTACACGCCCTAACTCTACAAGCCCTACCATCACAAACTGTCTACACCTTAGTCAAAATATGTGGCATGGCCGTTTTGTTACTACAAGAACTATTGTAACAGAAAAGTAATGAACAGTGAATATTTTTTTTACCTCTGACCTTACGCCCATGTGGTATCGAAACCGCGGAAAAACAATATACGAAGTTCCAGGTCGGGTTGGTCGTGAACTCGTAAGTCATGACAGCGCGCTTTAACCTTTTGTTTAACTAATGTAAAGGAGTATCTCCACGTCCGTGTGTGACAGTAGCACGAATTTTATGAAGTGTTTCTATCTACTAAGAGTTCTGTTTTAAGCAGATCGGGCCACCTTAAAAGTTTTACTATACCAGCATACGACAGCGAATCTTGTAACTTCGGTCAGGGCTCGGTGGATGTTATATCGACCCACTATAGGAGACATGCATTCTCGTGTAGGAAACGAATATAAAGTAATATCTGGAGGAGCCGATCGCCAACGGGCTATGGAAACCATGTTGGGTTATCAGCGAGGCCTATCAAGGTGTAGGTACGGCTACACATTCAAATGTATGTACACCAACAGTAAATAAAAATAAATTACCTTACTCCTTTGCAACAGGGTCGTGATTATATTTAATTTAAAACGTTTGCGCCGTTTTTGTAATATTATTAGACGTGACTTTACTTATAAATGTTATAAAAAACCGTTTTAGTTTGAAGTGTTGCCCAAATTTATGGGTTCCCAAAAGGCAATAAGGGAATGTAGAATTGGAACGATAGGGTGGAACCGAGCGTCACCGGGAGGCGAAAAGTTTAACTCTCGGTGCCTTTTATTGCGTTTTCAACTGGGCAATGATTTACTATAAGCTATAAGTACCGAAATTGGCCTTGCTGTTATTAAAAAAATGTGTAAAGATGGTGGAATTGGTGGTTGCACACTTTACATTCTTCTTTCTTGATGTAAAATAGAACAGCGCAAAATGTTTCAAATAAATGGAGTTCCAAGATCGTAAAAAAAGACTTATCCCGAAAGCAAACCTAAAAAACTACGACTTCACCTGTGAAATTTGCACTAAATAAAATTACCCGTATTCAATAAGTTTTAAGAGGCCGTATACAATTTTTTGCCGGTTTTGCTTTTTTCGTGATGTTACAGTTAAAATACTGCTTTTCTATAAGTTTTAACGCACATCATGAAATATCATTTCAGCTATGATCGAATAAATGAGTTACGAATGAATAAGCTACTTTTTTATTTTGTCGAGTATTATAATGCGAGATTTCAGTATTTATTTCTCTATATAAGTAAGTTTATCGTTGTCTAGTACACGCCTAGAGCTTAGTTTGGGACTAGGTCAATTTGTGTGAGGTTGTTCCGCGATATTTATTTATTATTATGTACCAAAACGAAAAATATTTTTTTATAAAGTTTCTCAAAAAGTGATACTTTTCGTAGCCGTTTGGCGTGCGCAAAGTTCGTTTTTGCGAAATACGTAGCTCTTTTTACTTTTCCATTTATTTTAATTTCTAAGCCATGCATCCAACCAAAAATTTGCATGTTTAACCACTTTATTTATTTTTTCATTGCGTCCTTTTGAATTGAATTATTATTAAATATTAATCATTATTATTAAACAATTATCAAACATCATATATTAAAAAATCTTGAAAACTGTTTTAAAAAGATGACTGAATAAGTATTAAGGTGGATTCACGATACACTATGCCGAAGCCAGGTCTGGCCCAGCACGGCGTAACGTGAATCCACCCTTATGCGTGACCGCTGCAGGCTAAAAGAGTATAAGAGTGTAAGAGTACCTATAAGTACCCACTTTAAGTGATGGCCTGCTGGTTGATTGAATATTATGAACGACCGTTGGCTTTTGTACAACAAATGTTTGCTAATAAATAAAATATTAAGTAATATAATTATTTATTAGTTTTTGATATTTAAATGTAATTAAATTCCTTTGTGAAATTAAATTGCTTCGCAAAATGGTTTCTTTTGATTTGGCTGAATGTTCACAACCGTTTCCATTTTATAAAGTCTATGTCAATTAAAAGTAAAATAACCTCTTATAATAGTTTTATTTACTGATTTATACAAGGGATAAAATACAAGAAAAAAAACTGATTTATTTTTGTTTCATTAATATTTTTTCGTAATCGTTTGATACACGTGCGGAACTGTAATTTTCACTCGTCCCGACTCCCGAGTCTTGTCCCTCTCTTGCAGCACGGGCCTCGTGTACTCGACAACTTGGGACTCGTGTACAAAATGACACTTTCCGTACTTGCATCAAATTATACTATTTATTTACTTTGTCTGCGTAATTTAAATGTGCAACTGTGCCAAGTTACATCTTTGTTGTACCAATAGTCTCTGAGTTATACCACGGACACGGCAAAACTATAAAAGTATTAAGTGTGCTAGTGTGTGTGTACCTGTTCCTAGTTTGACTTCAGAACCTAAAATACTCGATAACTTCGATATTTATGTATGTACCTGCAATAATTCGGGTAATTATGATAAACAAACAATAGTAATAAACATTGGTGTAACTTAATTCAAATCCTTTGGAGAATGCTGAAAAAGTTCTACTCATAACATATTATATATTTAAATAAATAAAATCAAATCACAACTTAACATCATTTACGTCATTAACTCTCTAAACCACTTTAAGCCCACAAACAATTCAATCGTAATAAAATCTAATTCGCGACTCCATCATCTAATTCCCTCGCATTTACGAAACGTTTGTAAGCGTAATTCCATCATGTCGGTAATTAGTCTCGTAAAAAACTGTTCAACATTCAGTATTCCTGCCGGGACTGAAATAAAAAGTTGGCCGGGCAGGGAAAACTCATTACGAGGAACATAAAGCACTCGTTTTAATTGTTGAGGGAAATAAAAGCGAGTGAAAGGCGCCTTGCGACCCTTATTAAACACTTCGCGGAGAGTTGTCGCCTCGTCGCGTTATCGTCGGTTTGAGGCGCCCGAGAGGCTGTCACGAACGCAAGCTTTGCTATGTTCGAGATACAGAGATGAGGGATGCCTTAGGATATAATTTAGACGTGTAATTGTTAGGTAGTGGTATTATGCTACCTAATTTAGTTAGGTGTATTATGTTACCTAACACATCATTATGGGCACTCCTTTACAGAATTGAAGTGAGTCAATAATTAGCGTGTTGACTTTGTAACACAGTAGCGTATGTACAATATAAATAGCATAACGCATAGATAGATAATTTATATATTGCTACTTTGAATTAAAAACTGTAATAATTACACCTCAAGGCAGTGTCGTCGCGTCGTTTGTTACTTGTTATCGAAACACCCGATCATATGCAGTTCATGTTCCAGTTAGAACAGAATCAAAGAAAATTACATAGCAATGTAACTATACTTAAAAATAATATTTATTCAGTATAGGGGAAACTTGCTTAATTCGTACCCCCTAAGGGAAAATGAGAAAAAACATAAAATATAACAAAAACAGAAACATGTGACTTATGTTTTAATAAACTTTATTCTATGAGTATCCAACAACAGTACCATATTGCACTTACAATTCGTAAACTTTAGAGTAATAATCATTTTATTTTTAAGTGGAAAAAGTACGATTTAGGATTATGTACGCCTAATTTGTACCACGGTATTCCTTAATCGTACTTGGTTATCTTATAATTAGTTTCAGTCTCAAAATCACAGCAAATCAACTAAAGATACGTCTTAATATTACTAGATAAATATTTTTTAATTCTGCATAGCAAATCTAATAGTTTTCTGTAATTCTTTACAGTCATCACATATGTAATTACGAGCATTTTTATCAACGTATTTTTTTCACGTATAGTAATGCCAAAAAATCTAGACTCTATATCCAAAATGTGTCTGACCAGCTCTTCTTCCATTTCTTGAGACAAACATTTTGGACGTCCAATTTTTTGATGCTTATTCAAACCTTCTAGGTGACGTCGAAACGTTGGTTTAGGTACTTCGTATTTTTAACAAACCGCGTTGAATGTAATTATTCCATTCTTATATTCTTTAATCGCTTTTTTCATATTGGCTGGAGCCCAGTAGTTATATTTGCGCTTAGCCATATTAACCTTAAACAAAAATAAAACGTTAATTCCTAATTAGTACCGGTACGAAATAGGCTCATGCGTTGAGTACGAATAAGGCGCAACGACCAAAACCAATTCAAATTTACCGCGCAAAAAATGCTTGCAAGGTTGGCGACAGTACCTACTAAGAATAAACTCGTAAATAAGTTAAGAATTAAACAAAAAAAAACCCAAGTTGAATCGTTCACACTAACTTGACACAAAACCCTTATGGAATAATCAAAAATTTTAGTCAAAATTTGTGAAATTACTTACTTTTTTAATAATTTTAAGCAGAGCAGCGGTGCGGTGTTGTCACTTATGTCAGGTAGCATGGCGGACTAGTGGTTTCATTTTATGCCACGAGTGTCGCTACTGTTGCATTACGTTCGGAAATAACGCTAGGGTACGATTTAGGCACAGGTACGAATAAGGCAAGTTTCCCCTATTGGCGACATGCAGGGCTCCTTTACACGTCGGTAACATGGGGTGTTTTTCGTTTTGGACAAGACCATCAATGCGGTGAAGAAACGCGGTATGAAACTCCAGCAGGTCATTTTTGTAATCATAAAATACAATAGTTAATACAGTTATTTTACAAGGTAATTAAATTACCAATAATAATTATTAAAACTAGCACATACTAGATCGTTCAATAAGCCGCGAGACTAAGTACTAAAACAAGGTATTTTTTATAAAATTATTTTTTATTCATTAACGTAGTCTCCTTCAAGAGCGATACAGTCCCTCCATTTTTAGGGTTCTGTAGGCAAATGGCAAAAAACGGAACCCTTATAGATTCGTCATGTCTGTCTGTCTGTCCGTCCGTATGTCACAGTCACTTTTTTCCGAAACTATAAGAACTACACTGATGAAACTTGGTAAGTAGATGTATTCTGTGAACCGAATTAAGATTTTCACACAAAAATAGAAAAAAAAACATAAATTTTGGGGGTTCCCCATTCTTACTTAGAACTGAAACTCAAAAAATGTTTTTCATCAAACCCATACGTGTGGGGTATCTATGGATAGGTCTTCAAAAATTATATTGAGGTTACTAACATCATTTTTTTCTAAACTGAACAGTTTGCGCGAGAGACACTTCCAAAGTGTTGAAATGTGTTTCCCCCCCTGTAACTTCAAAAATAAGAGAATGATAGAACTAAAAAAAATATATGATGTACATTACCATGCAAACTTCCACCGAAAATTGGTTTGAACGAGATCTAGTAAGTAGTTTTTTTTTTAATACTTACTTCATAAAAACATTGATCAAAGCTTACTTGAACTTTTATATTATGTTACTTGCTACTAAGGAACCCTTCATGGGCGAGTCCGACTCGCACTTGGCCGCTTTTTTACTTTACCGCTTTTCTTACTCTTCTATCCCATGCGTGTAGAACGATTTGTCTTTGGCTTCAAAATAAGCCTCCGTCGCTGCACTATTTGAGTCAAATTTCTTACTCTGGAGCATTTATTTGAGGTCTGCAAACACAGGCACTGGACTCCACAGACAGCACCCGTTCTCGAGTACGACGCGTAAAGTAACTCAGTCATCGCCTCCCTCAACCATGACATGTGTTTGGGAAGGTTGCCACTCGATCAACGGCGCCGCCGTGAGCAAAGCCCTTGAGTGAGCATGACCTACTCATCAAGTACCTAGTCCTAGGTGTCCGGTGAGAAACATCACAATAATGTGCATTGCACTTATTTCTAAAGTGTCTTGCGCACACAAGAACCAGTAAAAATGTCGAAAAAAGTATTTCAACATTACGCTCAAAATTAAAACGTCTACATAATTGGCTTACAGGCATTTTGCAAGAAGCGCAGCCCAGTGATCAACTATTATTACTATACAAAAGACCCTAATTTAAGTAGGTACCTAGTAGCTCACACTACTTAAAAACGTATTTGTCATCTAGGAAGTCATTTACAACATACGATTTTCTGTTAAAATCTGAAATTCCTCCTAAGGCCCAAGATCTTACCCATAGTACTTATTAACTTTGTCATTCCGACCCAGCTCCTTCGACAGTTGTGTAGTCATAGCGTACCACGGTCCCATCAGTAGGACTTATAGAAATCCTACTGGTTGGACCGTGGTATGACTACACAAGTACAATAACATAAAAATGTCTTAAGTACTTGGGTCTGAATGAGTATAAAACAATAGTACTACTGGGAGGACGACGGGCCGTAGTGACTAAATGCTGAATTTTTCGTTGCGCCTTAGGAGGATAAATCACTTTGGGGAACCAAAATAGTTTAACATTCGAAAATATTTACTTAGGTATTCTCACCGTGGTTACCTTGAAATGTACATTCCGTATGCAAGCAATTCAAGGATGTGGTGTTCTTAACATATTCAGTGCCAAACTATTTATCAGATTTTCATATATTTCTTGAGTTCTTGGCAGTACAAGTGTTTGTGTTATACGTGCGATCATGTCACCGTTGTTGGTGTAAGAGTCGTTATTTAGTAACATTGTATCGAACTTTCGCAAAACCCCTCGTCGCTGCTAACTACCAAGATGGTTTTAACTTTTACTAGGTACTCGGAATACCTAGATCACATTTAATAAGAATTTCTATTGAATCAGCTTCCAATCTTCTATCGCTATTTAACAATTTCTGAACCCTTACAACTAAGCGGCCTTTTAAAAAGCAATTTAACCCAGCCACAGAATAGATATTAGTACTCCAGCGAGCAGCAAAAACTCTAAAATATTCTGTTGCAAAATTCCTCGGCAGCGGTGATACTAACCTTTTTACCTTGTGACCTGCTTGCTCGCTCGTCTCTTTTAACATTAAAAACATGGTTATGCAGAATTTTTATAGGGTTATTTAACTTTTAATAATGAGCTTGTGTTGTGTGATGTCAACAGCATAATATCTACTGTAACTAAGGGAAGAGCGTTACATAACCACTCAGCATGATATATTAAGTGGTTACTGACCGAATGATAAAGTTGCCGTGTCTGAAGTCAGACCTTAGACCGCACCGGTCGGGAATGCGCGCGTCCGTCACGTCCGAGGCCCAAAATGCTTCGTCGGCTTACTGTCCGACGATTTTCTTCATTCCGTAAATTATATCCCATCATAACGTAAATGTAAAACTTAGGCCAAGTTCTTATGTTCCTCCAAAAGTAGTAATATCTAAAAAGGTGCATGTTGAGCCTTAAGAGGATCGTGAAGCTAAAAATTTCCATACGAAATGCGATAACGTTTGTCTACCTCTAAACCTAGTCCGGTTTTTACGATTTTCATATATGTATCTACAGATACTTATTATAAAAAACTAGGTCTGTGTGTTTTCCTTTCCAAGAAAATATATCATGAAACATCGGACTTGATTTAAGGGGTGAGAAACGTCATCGCACGGAGCTAAAATTTAATGAAAATTATTACAGCTACGCGATTAAAACGTCGCTTCACAACCTTCTTAACTTGTCCGTTTTCTAGATACCCAACAGATTACAATATATTGTAATATACCGTAAAGAAAACTACTAAGTTAGGGTTCAAAATGTATTCTGACTGTAAACACATACACATTCACTAAATTCGGTAGCCAATGACAACTGGGCCAAATTTTTGGTTATAATATCTAGATATAGGAGTTACTTTTTTATTTTTAATACATTTTAATATCTTTACTATTTTCCGATCAAATGTATTTGTAGTTATCGCATATTCTCCTTTACTTGTACTGTAAGACTTATCTTGATCACCTTAGATGACAAATTTCAAGGCTCTAAGTCATCAGTCATCGGGAAATACGCCGTTTTTAGAAAATAATAACTTTTTATAGGGTGATTATGGAATCTTGTTTTTTTACTGGGCTTTAAGATCATGAGTTTAATTTTTATGTTAAATCAGGGTCCTGGGTGCACTGGGGAAAAAGTAACGAGAGTGGGAAATAGGGCCTGAATTAGTTCCTGTAAATATTCACTGCAGTGCCGCTCGGCTTTTTCTTAGAACTTGTCCAGACACACTGCCGTGATACGGACGTATTTTATTTATTCGGGACCGCGGGCCATTCAGACCGCAGATGGCATACGTCGAACCGTAGAACTTCTTTAAATATTATTTGTTGAAAAGGCATCTAGTGCCTGAACCTCATCTGTGGAACCATTAAGCTTTGTTAATTGTTGAACCCCCCACTAATAAAGAGGGGTGTTATAATTTTACCATGTAAATCTGTGTTTGTGTGTGTCTGTGTGCCAGTCTGTGGCATTGTATTTTTTTAAAAGAATACTGGTTTAATTGTGATATTTCTTAGTTGAGTTGCATGACAAATACCTAGTTGGGCCGTTTAAGAGATATCCAATCACCTCTGAAAGATGAGGGTCAGCATTCTGCACTCCTAAGCCAATAAGCAGTATCTCGAATTGAATAGCCAAAGCAGATTCAATTCTACCCTGTTAGTAATAAGGTTGCAGTTGCTACAGGAGTTTTGTCTGAGATACTGCCATTTTTGTTAGCAGGGCAGCATTATGTGGATTATGTGGGGTTTTTGTCTATGATATTGTTATTACATTATGCGATGTTTTTAAGTAGGTTATTCTTTAATAGTAGCTCGGTATAATCAACTGAAAATGCCATTTTACCCCTAAAATCTCTAAGATGTGGGACGATAAAAGCAATAATACCTTGAGCAACTTGCTCTGTCTTTCTAGAATCTGAGACTTCTCTTTTTCATGCCAAAAAACCGTTAACGTCAAAAAGTTTTTGGGAATTAATTGGGAACTGCCCACTTGTTTCAACTTCAGTCACTTGTTAACTATTAAGTGGTTGAGTAAAGTCAAGTACAAAGTTATGTCTGAATATATAACACAAAAGACATAACCTTACCTAAGATTTATTTAATAAGGGAGGCTACTGGAAACTCTTTAGTCTAATTCAACGCGCATTATCTGGAACATGCGTAAATTGTGTTTATATTTTAATACTTAATGAATTACACGTGTATTTTAATATAAATATAATAAGATGGGACGTTTTAAAAAAAATGTACATATGTATAGACGTAAACTAAAAAAAATATATTGGAAATGTCTCGTTACAACGAGAGTTACCCATTTATACTAGCCGTCTAAAAAATCGCACCTTTTGAAGTTTTGAGAAGATGCAGATATAATGATATAAACCATATTTTATCTAAGGTAAAGGCCTCTTTTGAAAATTTCAAAAGGTGCAATTTTTTGCCGCCGAGTGTAGTTTGTATAACTAACTTTTGTACGCGGGCGTGATTTTGTTTTCATTAAGCCTTTAAATATTTTTGTTTTGAAAACAACCTAGATAACATAATTACTATTTAATTATAACCTACACTTATAAAAATAAAATAAATAAATAAATATCACCGGATAATGCCTCACAAATTGACCTAGTCCTAAACTAAGCTCTAAATTTGTACTATGGGTAATAGACAACGATAAACTTACTTATATACAGAAATATATTAGTACTTAAATACGTAGAAAACATCCACGACTCAGGAACAAATACTCATGCTCATCACACAGATATCTGCCCTTACCGGTATTTAAACCCAGGACCACTAGCTTCGTAGGCAGGGTCGCAACGAACTAGGCCAACGTGTCGTCATAATTTAAAACTATGGATTTTTTCATTTCAAACTACAGCTTCCACTAACCGTAAAGCCACTGAGGGTGATAACATAAAATTCTAAATCTTGTTGGTACTCTAGAGATGCACATAGATTTATTTTTTGAAAGTTTACTCTATAGGTAAAGAAATAAGTGAATAGCAGAATTATCCTATTACTTAATTAATTACCTGTTTCTTAATGCGATGTCTTAACCCTTAATTTGGCAAAAAATCTAAAAGTCGTGAATTTAAACCCTATTTGATTTTGAACCAGCATAAAAAATATTAATTAAAAAAATACAAAAAGTGAACATTATGTTATGTCAAGTTTATTGGACACTATCGAATTAAGGGTTAAGAAAGTTATCAGACTTACTTTTTAGGGTTCCGTACCCAAAGGGTAAAAGCGGATCCCTATTGCTAAGACTCCGCTGTCTATCTGTCAGTCTGTCACCAGGCTGTATCTCATGAACCGTGATAGCTAGACTGTTGAAATTTTCACAGATGATGTATTTCCGTTGCCGCTAAAACAACAAATGCTAAAAACAGAATAAAATAAATATTTAAGTGCTTTTTTTGCTCGATATTAATAACGGCAACAGGTAGACGCTTGAAATATTCACAGAATACTTAGTTATATAATCACTTGATAACTAAATAATTAAAATAAAATGTAATAAATAAAAGGGGCTCCGATACAACAAACGTGTTTTATTTTTCCCTTTTTTTTAAAGAAGGTTATAATATAATTTCTAATGTTGTATGGTACAGAACCCGCAAGTCCGAGGCGCACTGGGCCGGTTTTTTTATAAACAGGCATCCTACAATTTCAGTGGGTTAAAATGGCAATAGGTACTGCTCAAAATTCGACGCAAGTAATTACGAGTTGCAATTTTACGCCTGAAGAATTTTAACTAGTAGTTTTACAATATTTTCCCCCAGCTGTTTGCATGCGCAAACAGGTTTTTCATTTTTCATCGTAGCAACATGGAAGATAAATGATAGATACATGATCATTGAATGCCCGTTTACTCCGACCACGCGTTATCCTTTTAAAAAATAAATAAATGCGGTTAGTAATTACTAGCACCACTCACATAGCTGTTCAACAGCTGAATTCGCGCTGTTGTTCTTGGATGTCGAGGCAAGGGCAAGACAGTCGTTGAAATGATGATTGTTGGTAACGCATTCGCAATCAAGATTATATATAGCAATACTTTGGGCCGCCTAACATTCAGGGCCTATAGTCAAAAGCAATGAAAACGGGTCACTTAGTACATAATTTTCATAGAAAATGACCCGTTTTTATTGCTCCTGAGTGCACCACTAAGTGGCCTGCAAGCATTACCATCGCCTTATTAAAAAACAACTTCATATTAACCAGTCCTACTTGTCCCCAGGTTATCCTAGTGAAATGGAACGAGCCGTACCAAAAGCTGGCCTCCTGCGACAGCTCAGGCGTGATCTTCGTGTGGATCAAGTACGAGGGACGCTGGAGCATCGAGCTCATCAACGACCGCAGCACACCCGTCACGCACTTCTCCTGGTCGCACGACGGCAGGATGGCCCTCATCTGCTACCAGGTAACAAAAAAACCAAGTCTTAACACATACATACATAACATCACGCCTTCATTTACAGAGTGGGGTAGGCAGAGCTACAAAAATACCAACAAGTCTAAAAAGATTTCTGTAACCACATTGTGCACAATTAGGCTAAGAGGTTTTCCAGTGTATTAGTGTCCGGTTGCAAGCCCATCGCCTAACAGTACTACAAGCCCATATTTCCTTACTTGCCTCGACGGGTAGATATGGAGTGGCACTATTCTAACCCGGCAACCACACGGACTTACTAAGTCTAAACACTACCTTGTTCTGTAGATGATTGGAAGATAGTCACGGTAATAGTGAAGTTGGGATTCATAATATATATAGTATTGGGAATACCTGTACTGCAACAACGTGCAATTAGTGTAAAATCATCGACAAAAGCTTCCGTAGAGTTCCTAGGGTATAACTAACCTTTCGAAATTATTTCTTTCTAAGTTATAGTTAGGTTATTAAATCGTCAGCGTTATGGTAGCTCAACCTTTTTGTTATTCTTGTCTGCGCATGAGTTCCTTGCAGACAGGGAATCGCTGTAAAAGTGCGTCCAAGGCAGGCGTTGCAGAATAAAGTTTAAGTGTGATAGTAAAAATATGAATATGCCTTTGTGCAACGATCACAAAAACTTCCATCACCGAAGACATAACACGAAATTCGTTCCATTCTTTGTTCAATAATAGCAAAACTAAATTCAGGGTCATAAATATTTTTCCTTTAACTAGTTTTTCTTTTCAATATAGACGTATAAATTGTTGCTAACCCAATTTGCAATGAATGCGAAAGGTCTCGCATATACTCGTAGCCACGAAGGATCAACTTGTTATGGCTCTTCGCCCCTAGTACGAGGCGATCGTTATCTCACCCTCACTAGTTTTCGCCCAAGGGCCCAAGGTTTGAACTAAAGATAAAATGTTTTCACGATCACGCAACCTGAAACGACTTTCTTAAAGAGAAAAAGCTGTATTTTGTGCGAGCGATATGCTTTTACAATATTGTCATTTCAGTGCTATACTTGTAAGTCTATTGAAATTTAGATATATTTGTATATAAAAAGGGTCGTCCTATGTCCAAACAACGTTTATTTCGCAGATAAAATTGTGAAAAGGTTAATGTAATTTTCCGAGAAACAAAACTCCTGCGGAGTGTGCCTTTATTCAAATAAAGGCTGTCAACAGCGACAAATGGCGTGGACACGCTCGCATTAGAAACTGATAAGTCAAGTCAAACCACGAAGGGCCGCGGGCGGGAGAGGCTATTTATCCGAGAGTTGGCACAATAAGTAACGCACTGGCGCCGCAACCGATCAATCCCTCGACCTTAGTCCTAAGATTTCAGCAGCCAGACGGACTACCTACTCATAATGTTAAACATAACCATTATTATAAACGGCCTGGTTTATCGCAATATTAGGAAATATTACATAGAGTATCGCAAAATAGATTTATGTTTTGATTTAGATTGCGTTTCTCGCCCTTCTAATTTTTAACGTCAAATCTTAATACCTATGGGATGTTTGTCTTGAAAGCGGCTTTATTTCTCAAGTTATAAATCATAAATTAGGTAGGTACTTTAGGATACATAGCACGCTGTTCATCTATCTAGAACTCTGTTAATTGTGCTTAAATTATTATTTATATCTCAAAATAGACACTTTACTTTTTATGTGTCTTGTTGTGTTCAGTGTATAAATTTATTTTTCTTTTCTTTTTCTTTAAAATAGAGCACTTTTGATTTTTTGCGCTGAGATGGTATGCGGAAATTTTCAAGGATACGATAAATGCGAAATGCTAAACGTATACAAAAACGGAAGGGATCCTAGATACCATGCTTCTTTGGGTTAAAGCACAGGGGGAACCCAGAACCCTAGACGTATACCTAGGAACCCAGCCCAGGCCACAGGTATCAACTATTATTACATCTTACGGAGCACAATGAATATAATGTAGATTTACGTCGACTACAAAGAGATGTATCCAATTTTTTACCTTATTGCATAGTAATAAGGACCAAAAGAGGATACATCTTTAAACCTTATATACTTGGATGAAAGAAAACTTAATTTAAACGTTTCTTTATATTTCATTCGAGCTTCGTTAATTTCATTTTACAAAGGTGCTATTTTATTAGATAACTGGTCACTCTTCTATTGGTTCTAGGGGTCATTCATCGCTATGAAAAAGATTGACTTTTAAGAGTCAGAAATTAGACTATATCACTCTAAGGTGGTCTCGTTTTGCTTTAACGTGACAATCGGCCGAACAAACAGATAAACGGTTTACCCTTGAAATACTCATTTCCTAGAATAGTTTACTTCGCTGAATTTTCATTTCATCGACAGGCCACGTGCAGGAGATATAATTTTTTGAAGGTCACAGGTCTAACTTCGTAAGCTATGCTAAGCTAAGCTAAGATAACCTGAACCTGAAAACAATTAGGTTTCAACAGAAGTTAGTTGTCGATGAAATGAAATTCGGTGAAACGACACATTCGATGAAATGAGTTTCGGTGATTCAAGGGGAATTCAAAGGATTGTAGGTACGTGATCAACAAAACAATACGAGTAGCAAAAATGTGTCCAAATTTAAGTCGATTAAACTTGTTAGGCAGGAGAAGGCCGGCGGTAATCCGCAATTAGCCCGCACGTGTCGCGTGCTGTGACAGGATGACGATCGATGGGCCGACGAAACAATGGCGAGTTCGTCGGGGAGTACGAAAATTCCTAGACTTATCGCAGCTTAGATGACTAACCGCCGTACTCAGAGAAACTTTAGAGACGCTTAGCTTGTTCCTTTTTCAAATTTGTGTATGATAAATAGTCACCAAGGACCGAATTAATCATCATTAACTGACTTGGCGGCTTTTAAGTACCTACGTAGATAGACGGTCTAGCATAAGGCCTCGTCCTAACACAACGCGACTACGCATTCATCGCAAGTTCGCGCGAATTTTACATATTGAATTAAACATATTGAACTCGAATAGGTGTCCTAATTGACGACAATGCGATTAAAACCAATAAAGATTGCGTTCTAAGTTCTACGAGGACGGAGTCGCAGGCAAAGCTCCTAAAATCGTTCACAACATACAGAAGAAGAAGAAGAAAAAGAAATACATTCATTCACTAACCATAACACACACATACCTACAAAAATAAGGTACGACACGAAACATACCGTAGTTTAATGCTTAGTGTTTACTCCCTTTTGTGTATCATTCTCGTTCCTCTATGTGTCGCATTCGTGGGATGCAATGCAACGCTCTTTCTTGTGATTTCTCATCGGCCTTTCGAATGCACTCTTTTATTTCCGCGGCGTGTGCACCAGCTTTTAATCACTTAATGTAGGTCACTTTATAATTTATAATGGCTAGAATTAACGGCGCGTCTAGTCGTCTACCCTATAGAAATAAATAGAAAGTACTTAGCTACACAAAGTGCTTAAATATTTTTATTTTTAAAAGTGCTTGTAATTACGATTATAATAAGGTTATAAAATGTTGAACCCGTTGTTTTATACGAGCCGGCGTTTAAAAGCTTTTACCTTTGTACTCACTCGTAAATCGTGGTTTTCCCCTATAAACGACGAATATCATATTCCTAATTCCTGAATCATGCCTGACATAAGTTTTTCAAATGTAAGTAATTTACAAGATATTAGGATAACATGTTAATTAACCAATGTGTGTGTTCAATCCGTGAAGGTGCGCCCATTTAAATTTACGTTGCACGGTTGCGTCCATGTGCCTACTTGCAATTAAGTTAGTTAGCCGAGTTAATTAGTGGGGCGCGGCTTCATGTATTCAAAATTTAAAACACATTAATAATAAGCAGTCATTGAATATCTTGAACATACATAAAATATCTTGTAGTGATAATAATAATTTAGTTCTCCATATAAAACTATAAAAGCGTGAAACTTGGAACATTTTACGCCTGATTGTATAGTGTACATATTATACCTAATGGGTCTCTCATCGCAAAATTTACCATAGTATTAGTACGGTAAATCTTGCGTAAATTTTGGGACAACCTTTATGAGATCACGTCATGACAAAATAATATACACAAATATTTAAGTGCGATTGTGGGCGCAAATTGTTAATTCAAGTAGAGTAACAATTTGCATACGCCTTTGATTGTGGGTGTATTGGTAATCGAGGATACACTTATTACTTATAATATAACCAAATTCCGCTTTATCTCTGTTGTTATTTGCTTCATCGGCTTACTCCCTGGATTCGATGGATTATAAATAACATAGCGACGGATTGCGGTTGAGCGTTCTGGAAACTCTCTGAGCCGGATTCTAATTATTCCTGTTATTCGAAGCTGTCGAATTTGAGCTATAGGCAATGAATTACTCACAGTACTGAAGATACTAAGAGATCCCTACTTAAAGGCTGTAACGTAACGTATTGTCTTAATTATGTATTCTGCGAAGGTTCCTTCTACCTTTTAAGAGTAGTTTTTCTCTGTCATTGTATGGTGCTAGTAACACGCTTGTTCACCATGACGTCCATGACTTACTCTAGATAGGTCAAAATATTTTAATAATAATAATAATAATAATAATAATAACTTCTTTATTTAACACACAAGTTGTAACGTAATTACCAGGGGTCCCCGCACTAGGCTTGGCCTGTATCGCGGGGTACCAATTACAATAATATCACATTATTATTAAACACATTATTAAAAACTACATAAAACTTAGAGAACTACAAACTAAAGAAAATAGGAGTAATAGGGGCCTTCGAACAAGACCACCTAAGTTGAAATCTCTTCTGTTTCCTCATAATTCAAACGATGGAGGAAATTAAAAATAAGTTGTTTATTTGATAGTTCATTTACGAGGAAACCGTCAGGTATAGGTATTACCCATTTCTATCAGAACAGGCTAAATAACTAAAATCTGATATTTTGTATTGCGTATAGCATATAATGTATTTAATAGGTACCAGCTGTTTCCCGCGACTCCGTCTGTGTAGATGTCCTTTATTGCTATTTCCCTCAGAATCTATTTTTTTTTGGGATAAAAATAACCCTATGTTCTTTACCGGCACACAAACTATCTCCATTCCAAATTTCATCTCAATCGGTTCTCCAGTTTACCCTTGAAAGCGTAACAAACAGACAGACAGAGTTACTTTTATACTTATAATATTAGTAACACAAAATCATCAAAATTTCTGGATAAATTTCTTATATAATAAACTAGCCATGTTTAACTAGGTATGTTTAACCAACAAGCATTGTTAAAGACCCATATTTCCCATAATACGCGGCCTAAATTAATTAAATTTCACATCTGTGTAGGCTCTTTCCATACAAATTGTGTCCGTTCTCCGCCTGTAGCCAAACTATTTACTGCGTACGTAATAGTCGATGCTCTCCCGGGCTAGGGTTGTCACACGTCCTGTTGGCAACACATCAAAATAATGGAAAAAATTGCGAGATAGCGTGCTCCCTATCGGGCCGCGCTTCCGCCCGCTATATTAACTTAATACATAGGTCATGTCATGTGTGATGGATGATATCCAGCGCATTTTTCATAATAAATTTTGTGTTTAAATTTAAATCAGTGCACTTTAAGTACTACGAGAGTCAAGTAGTGGGAGCCTTATCGATTTTCTTTACCGATTTTCCGGAAATTTTAGTATATTTAGGTCCTGTCTTCAAATACGAGGAGAATTATAAGATTTCTATGAACGGAGGAATATTAATCGTGAGAGCAGACACAGAACAACAGTGCAGAGAGATAGTTTCTGAGAAAAATGGTTATAATATGAATTATTAAAATTTATTAACGAAAAATTGGATACATAAAACATTGTACCACAAAACTGTTTACACACACTGTTTACACTGTTTATACACTATGGGATGTACAAGAAATAGAATTAAGAATTAGTACGATTATCTGTTGGTAATCCTTAAAAAATAAAATAAAATGTATGTACTTATATGCTTGGCAGAAAACCCATAACATACTCGTATTTCCACAAAAATTGATGGGAGTGGTGAAATTATGTAGAAATAAAAATCATGGTTTTATAGAGTGACTCGAGAGACGACACCACGGTAGGTAATGAGCAAAGATCGGACAAATGGGTGTCATTACTCGCAATAATGTGGACATGACTCCATAGATTTTAAATATTACATTAATTGACTTACCCTAAAAATATTTGTGATCCTTTGCAAGGCAGTAATAAATGATACAAAGATTTGTTATTGTATACATTTATTAAAGCAAATAAACAGGTATTTTAATAATTTTTCCGTGGTTATTTTATTCCTTTTCACGGCTAAAATAAACTTATGAGGTGAAAGGTCCTTTCGAATCCACGGATGTCAATGGAGCAAACTTATGTATGTACTTAAATTAGTATAATATCAATGGCTACTCCTGTATTATTTATTTATAACTATCCTGCAAAGGATCAAGGTTAAAGTTCAGGTAAGAAATTAATTATTGTAATTTAATTTGTTTCATTAAAATTGGAGTCATGTCCACATTATTGCGAGTAATGACACCCATTTGTCCGATCTCTGATAATGAGGCAGATTCCAAAAAAAAAGTAGATTGACTGGTTTGTAGATTTTTATCTAGAATTTCTTTTCTTTTGAAATGGCAGCCCTACCCCGAGCGGGCGAATCAAAGTGTCGCCCCAATTTGCTAAAAGGCTTCCCTGGGCCCGTCCGCGCGACCCGCCTGCCGTCTATGATCACAACGCTTCTGAAATGATGTGTGGCTTCTAATCTAATGGATATACAACGCTCCTCATCGTAGACAGTTAGACACCTGGAACTAGACATTTATTAACCCAGTTTTTATATGCAAAAGACATCAACCTGTTCGACTTCTACTTATTATTAACTTCTTATAATAATTTAAATGACTAAAATAAGTATTTTAAAATGATTTAGTTTGATATTTTCAAACTGGGGTTAAGGTATCCTTATCGGTGGAATACCCATGATGACCTTCCACCGGTTCTTATTTGTCAAATAAATTAGTTGTTTGTTACATCTTTGATGCGGTTCCTATCTCAAAAGTATGAGATTTAAGACGGATGGATGTGCTCCAGAAAGGCTTTGTAAACGGGCCTCCGACGTGACATCTCCAACCCAAACACTTTCAAAATAATGTGTGGCCGTACCCTTGCCGTCTCTGGGCTGCGAATCGAGACGTCACTCATAGTCCCAAACAAGACACAGTCGACGGAGCGTGTAAAAATGACCGTCGACTTAACAAACTTTTTTTTGACTTGTTTTTGTGGCAAGTATCTTAGTATACCGGACGGAACCTGTGCTATGGCTGTAATTTATATTTTGTTTACTAGGTACTAGGTTTGTTTATTTAAAAGTGAGTAGCTATGTTTAGTTTATGTCTTTTCCGGTACCTACCTCCTCTCCCGTTTACGTAATACGGGAATGATATTTTACTCTCTCTATCTATTTCATTGTGTGTGGTGTCATTGAAGAACACTTTCAATTTTGTTTGCGAAATTTGTGTTAAGTGTCCCCTCCCTACCAGCTAAACTGTTGTGTTTCGATTGAAAAAATCACACTGTAGTAGCATATCGAAGTTAAAAGGAAATTAGGTATGGACCAAAAAGTTGGCCACGCTAACTCACGCAAATAAATTTTCTATGAAACTTTTCCGTCGTGCAACGAAAATTAGCCATACAAATGTAAGGATACTTTTCGTCACACAACGGAACTTTTCCCGTCTTCGTTGTGTGTATGGTTAACTAACTATGGTCCAACTTTTTGGCCCTCACCCAATTATCACAGCTCAGCTCATAAACGGAACCCTACACGCAATTAGCCTGCTTTTTTTGGAATGGGCTTAAATCCGAAGCCAGCGGTCCTGGGTTCAAATCCCGGTAAGGGCAGATATTTGTGGGATGAGCGCGAATATTTGATCCTGAGTCTTGGATGTTCTCTATGTATTTAAGTATTTGTTTCTCCATATAAGTATGTTTATCGTTGTCTAGTACCCATAGTACAAGCCTAGAGCTTAGTTTGGGACTAGGTCAATTTGTGTGAGATTGTCCCGTGATATTTATTTATTTATTTATTTAAATTTGAAATTTGTTTTGGTTTTTCCTATTCTAAAAGTTGACGCTAAGTCATTTATCTCATTGCCTAACCTTATCGAAATTCCCATTTCATTATTGAAAGTTTTAATAAAGACATGTATTTATACTTTTAATTCATCCCCTGAGCTCAGGTACTTACATAGGAGTTTATTAATACGGCCATTATACGTAACATGATTACTTTACTAACTCAAAACTGTTCTGTATCCAGCTGCCTCTAGCCCTATTAAGTGTAGAGCCCCGGGGGACACGTGTAGGAGGTCCATTTCAAAGGCGCGCGTAACGAACTCTTGTATAAAATCACATGCTCCCCCGCACGTTATAATGTACCATTTACGTCATCCGGTGTTATTCTCTGGAGAAACACTTCTTCAATTCGAAGATTGGGGAGTCTATCTTTACCTTGGTTTGTTCGATGCTGGCTTGTCCCTAGGGGTTTAAATTTTTGACTACAATAACAACTAACAAAACTAACCTAACTAATCTAACCCTACCTTACTTATACAATATACAAAATAAAAAAGGGCAAGAGTATGTCGAACCATGCTCAGTGTAGGGTTCCGAAGCCGTTAATTACTCCGAACACAAAAACACCACAAGTAATAACTAATTTTCTATTTAAAGCCTTTTGGTGCGGGCTTCGTTTCGGAAATGTTTTTATGGACTATTTGTTATGTTCCAACTCTAAAAACAACCTTGTTGTTGTCTCTTTCTGCATTACAGTGACGGGTTGAGAGTAAAAACGATAGCGCTATTATGTTGCAAATTTGAACTGGTCTGCGAGTATGTTAAAACTATTATAATTTAAGATTTATTTTTCTCGCAATCAAAGTGAAAAGTAGTCGTGCCATAATGACACTCGAACTTCATCCACCCTTGCTTTGTTCGGGTGAATAAATATCTCGCGTCATAATGGCTTACTTTAGTCCCTTGTTGAACAATATACTATATTTTACCACTTTGTTCATGTATAATGTTGTCAAATAACAGCTTTCTAGTTCTAAGAGTCTCTAAGCTGCGGACGGACGGAGTTTGACTATGGAACACTAAAAATAGTAATGTGTGTTTGCTATTTTGATCAATATACTGTTTTTAGCATAAGTAGAACTTAACTTGAATTCGCTTCAGCTGAGGCTATATAATACATACCCTAAGCTGAAGCAAATTCAATGCATTATTTATTTCTGTCTAGCACCGGTTTTTTCACAATTAAATAATACGCCAATATGTCAAAAACCTTGAGACTTTGCATTACAATTTACCTTAGAATGCCCGATTACAAACACGCTGTATTTAAAGGCTACAGATACACCCAAACATACTTATCTTGCTAAAGGCTCTAGATAATTGTTACAATTTGTACGCAATATATACATTCCGTTCAATGGCTGCCCCAGAAATAGGTTAAGCGCCTGGTACCGGGCGGAGATGCGCGCGATCCGCGAAAGCCTTCCAACTTGTTGAATATAGTGACATTTGTATAAGTAGGTAGTTGCAAATTGGCATTCGGTACATTTACTTCGACGGGAAGTTTATTCGGTGGAGACTTATTAGTTACTTAAGTAGTCTAACTAAATAAACAGGATGTTTTTCTTCGACGATATTAAATACTGGGTGATTTTGGGGTCATGATCCGGAATGGACAAAAGTGAGTAAGATGATCATACTGAACAACTTTTCCGATGGGACCAACCACGAAATCGCCAAAAACAAAACAGCTGTTCCATACATTAACGGTGAATTAATTGAGAGTTAATGTATGGAACAGCTGTTTGGTTGGTCCCATCGGAAAACTTGTTCAGTATAACCATCTTATTCACTTTTGGCCATTCCGGATCATGACCCCAAAATCACCCAGTATACAGGAATTTTGGAGATACAATCAAGTACCTATCAAGCGGTCACATTTCGCACACTTCTTATTCCAGAAATTTATAGATCGTTCCATGGATGTTCTTTTGCTTAACTTATGTAAACGATATCGCAAGCAATAGCTAAACTATATTTTGTTGCTTATGCAGGATGTATAGCTATATACATAATATTATTTATTTGCTCTGCCTATATTGTACTTCGAGCGAAACGTACGCCTAGATCCCGCTGGGACCTCAGCCAAGACATCTGCAGTATGTATAATAAGTTTCTCTTTCAAGGCTAATGCTTATCTGAGAAGTTTTTTTATCATTTTGTTTTGAGCTTGTGAGTGGAAACTGAATAGCTGGATGTAGATTAAGATACTTCAGTATCGAATGCTTTAAGTATTTCAAAACTATCTGCGGTTAGGTTATAAAGTAAAATAAACAGGTATTTTAGTAATAACCATGTAACCATGCAGCCTTGTTAAAAGATAAATAAACAATATGTGTCTGTTAAAAAACAAATGGTTCATAATGTATTTTGGGAACTTGTGTCAATCACTCCTTTGAACCGGATCCTTGATCCGCCCTTTCACTTCATGGTAATATAATAACGGTATGAAAGCCATGATCTCTGTTGCCAGGATGGATTTGTGCTGGTGGGCTCGGTGGCCGGGCAGCGCTACTGGTCTTCCATGCTGTCTCTAGACGCTCGCATCACCTGCGGCTGCTGGACGCCGGATGACGGGCAGGTGTACCTCGGCACAGCATCTGCTCAGCTCGTGGTCATGGACGTGCACGGCGCCATGGTCTCGCAGGTAAAAGTCATGACTGCGAGGCGCTGGGTGCACATAGTCTGTAGCTACTCGAGCCCCTGTTCATTTGGTTGTGAAGCGTGCAGAGCGCGTTAGTATTGCAGATACTGATATAACTGTCTTGTTGGTGAATAGGGAAAATAGATGTTGAGTATCATATGCGGGTGAAACCTGATGATAGGCAGGTCTAACTCGATTCGGTTGGCCGTTATACCTAGGCGTGCATAACGCAATGGTCTCGCAGATAATGAATTGTTGAAACCTTTGAGGGATACGCGGCTGGTCATTATGGTTACTGCATACCCTGATGATGGGCAGGTGTACCACAGTTCGTGGTCATGGGCGTGCATGGCGTTACGATATAAGTAGAAGTTCGTCTTCAAAGGATTCTATATCGTGAGGCTTGCATTGTGTGTCGTTTGGTTGCGTCCGCTTATGTATCGAACGACACGCATCGATGCAATCCTAACACTCGAGCGGCAATAGGTAACAGAAGCTCCAGGCAAAAGGTAACAGAAAGGGCCAGAGACAAGCTAATTTTCTACTTATACTACGAGGGCACCATGCCATGGTCTCGCCCGGAACTGCCGCGGCTCAGTGAGGCGCTCGGTCTTCTATAATCTGTAACTGGTGGCACCTGGTCGCCAGATAATAAAAGCCACAAGAGAGACTTTATAGTAAGAGTTACAATCGACATTAATAATGGTCGATCTAAATGCTTAGAAAAGATCTACCAAAGTCGCCATAATTTACGAGTAAGTATTTTCCTTCCGTCTAAATAAATAATGGATGACTAAAAAGGGTTATCTAGAATAATCTATTCATAGCGTGACCGCGGTGATCTATTTTGATCGTTCATTAAAATTGCAATCAACCTGTATTGATCTATTATTACTTATGTTATTATTAGCGACGGGGACAAATAACGGGGATAAAAACCTTTGAATAATATGAAATTAACTGTAGCTACGTGGATCGCTGACGTCACGTCTTTTGACTTGATCACGAAATCTTATTTGTATTTATGAGCTAACGTTCTGTTGCTTCGCCACAGATACCTAAACTAATATAAGCCATGATGATAAAATTTAATGAAATTGGAATTTTATACTCTACCAAAAGTCGCTAAACACACGTTTTCGTGCTTGTAAAGGCAAACTATAAAATAAACTTATGTTGTGTTAAGATTGTAAAGTAAATTAGCTGTGGGTAAGGGTCTGTGAACGTGTCCAAGAGGCGGAGGTCTCGTGTGGTCCTCGAGTGGGCTTGTGAGCAGTTCTATACGAACTTAATAGTGTTATTGATTTATGCTATATTTTCGTTGCGTGAAAAGGAGAGTCGAATCGAATACCTTATTAAATACGAGTATCTGGTCATCGGGCGCTATTACTGGCTTTAATAATGCACTAGCAAGTTATAACAGCAATAATGGCACGAAAAATTAAACTCGAAGCTTTGTAGGCCACAGTTGTGGGGAAAAAATAAACTGCCATGTATGCGAACTGTTACATTTTTAGAAAGGTTGATAGGATTGACATAAAAAAACCGGGCAAGAGCATGTAGAACCATGCTCAGTGTAGGGTTCCCACGCCGTTACTGCAAACAAAAAACTACCACGAAAAAACTAGTATACCTACTCGTAAATAAACAAATTTTCTGATTAAAACACTTTAGTCGCTTGCATCTTAAGAACTAATCAAGCCTCCTTAATCGTGATAGTTTTCTTTTTAAATCCGGTATAATGTGCTTTCTCGGGGGCACGCAACTCTGAGGGTTTCAGAGAGACCGCGAACAGGGCGAAACCATAAGGGCTCCTTGTTAACTACGGAACCCTAAAAATCGCCCTTACATCCGTAATAAAGTAGTTGGATATATCCTTATGTACCTATAAATTCGAGACTCCGTGAATTGTGAAATGTACTGTCTCATCGAATAAGCGTGCGTTTGTTTATACTGGTGGATTTTTCTCAGGTGCCATTAGTGGCTGAAGGCGGCATAACGTCAATGGCGTGGTCCTGCGAGAAGTTCAAGATGGAGGAGGGCGAGGAGGGGGGAGAAACTAGCGAAGGACACGTGCTGGCAGTGGCTTTAGGTGAGTAGCTAGAATTACAATATCTCTTGATCATTTTGATTTGTGCTAGCGATTGTTTTGGAAACCTAGCTATAAGTTTTAGTTACCTGTTATTGTTTGTGGGTACCAGGAGTGCAGTTACTTCAAGGATGTTCTCCCGCAGGTAACGGCGAGATAGTGCTACTGCGCGGGCATGACGACGTGAGCCCGGCACGCATGCGCACCGGTATTCGCGGCGCCACGCTCGCCATGGAGTGGGCCAACTCCCGCGAACTCCTCGCAGTCGCTGGCACCCTGCTACCTGGTAAGTAATACATATGCGTAATACTCAACAACCGCAAAACCCGGGCCGGTCGTTTGCTTACCGAGCCAAAACTTTTAAAATTTAGAGACTCCCCCAACAAGCTGCGTACTTCTAAATACTCGTGAAACTAGTGTGGATGTAGTATATTTGTGAACGCGTACTCGGAAGACTTAGTACGCGATTTGCCTAGTAAATACGTGTCACCTCATAAGTGGTTTTGGTCTAACCATCAGCAGAAAATGTAGAAATGATGAATAAGTTGTGGCAGCATTCATGTTACAACTGGTACACAGAACAATAAACGGGCCACGGAACCCGAATTTAATTATCTACAAACGTCTCACTGAACGCGTATAATTAGTACTTACGATTACTTCTCAGAATTTTCGTTTGATCACATCTAACTTAACCTACTTAACAAATGATTAAGATAATAAGTAAGTCGACCTCAACAGAAAATAACTTCAGTTGAAAATGTATTTGATGAAATGACAGTTCCTCGTTATTACCTACTCCTAGTTTTTACCTTTCGGGATGCGGACTCCTGCAATCAATACTAATTCATACTTACATACATAACATCACGCCTTCATTCCCAGGTTGGCGTAGGCAGAGCTACAGAAGTACCAAAAACTCTAAACAGACTTGTTGATAATTCTGTAACCACATTTTGCACAAGTAGGCTAAGATGTTTACCGTGGATGTCCTAAGAGGCGACTAAGGGAATAAGGGCTTGTAGTACTCTTAGGCCTGTCACTAATACACTGGGTAATATTATAAATGTGAAAGTAACTTTGTCTGTTTGATACGCTTTCACGGTTAAACCGCTGAACTTTGAATTGATTTAATTTGATATGGAGATAGCATGTGTCCCTGGGAAGGATATGGTACTTTTGATCCCGGGAACTGTCCAACTTCTGAACTGTATATGTTCGGGCTGTTAATAGTTATGCTGGTTGTTTCTCTAAGTAACGCGGACCGTTCCCGTAGGTACGAACTGTGCCGTAAGCTTCAGCTCCTGGATAAACAGCGCCTCCGCCCGCTTCACTCCGCAACAATAACGCGATTTACGACCACTATCCGACTTTACGGCACGCTTTATGCTACTGTGGCGGAACTTGTTTTACTCCGGGGTTATGTATAACTAAATCGGTTTAACCTTGCATTTGCTTACGGGTGTTATTCTCTTAAAAACCGGGCCAGTAGGGTTCCGAAGCGGTTTAGTACTACAAACATAAAAATCAACGAGTAATAACTAATTTTGTATTTAAAGTCAATTGGTGCCGTCTTAGATGATTTTAGTAGGTATAAATACTTTAATCGCTTGCATCTCAAGAACGAATGATGTTTACTTAGTCGTGATAGTTTTCCTTTTAAATTCGTTATATGCGCGTTCATTATGGATTTTTTCAGATTTTTACTATGTAGTATTTGTAGTTTTTAAATTAGCTCTAACAAATTTTAACGACCAGAACAGGATATAACTGATTAAAAAAAACATGTTTAAAAATCTGTCTACTGCATGAACGACTTAGTGTAGTGTAAGTCTCTAAATGGTTCTTTGAATTATACTTTAAAAAAACCCCGTAAAGTGCGAGTGGTAATACATAAACTTTGTAAAATCGTTATTTTTAGCATTCCATTCGCTTTTTGTTCCCTGAGTGAAATTTTCAGTCGTGTTAGTTCCCTGACGCGGTTTTCCCTTCGCATTGTTTCCCATTCCAGAAATCAATTCAACAATTATTTTATGGAGCAACTACTATTTTTGTGTTCTTCGGCTCTTCGAGCGTGCTGTAAAACGAACTAACCTGAACCTACCTCTTTTGATCTAGTTGTAAGTGGGAAAATTGCGACCGGGAGAAAACCGTAACGGAAAATAAAAACTGAAAAAAATAAGATTACAAATTTTTCGTTAGAGAAGAAAATATTTTAGATAAATAGTCTAACAAGATGGACTCACTCATGTAAGGTATGGGATTAATTTTGTTGCTATAGCGACTATAGTGATAAAAACATATTCTGTGACAACTGTCTATTACGGTTCAGGAGATACAGCTCACTGATAGACAGACGGACAACGGAGGCTTAGTAGCAGGGTCCTGTTGACACCCTTTGGGTACGGAACCCTGAAAATGGTTCTTTATGGGCGGCTTATGATATGACCTAGTGTTTGTGCTAAGTAATGTTATAGTAGGTACACATAAGGAGAAACATTATTATTAGATTTATAAGCTTTTTAATAATGTGCAGATAATAAAAACATCTTTTGCGAGGATCTTCTGTAAACTTTCATAAACTACAGACTGGATTTATGTCTGCTATAAAAAGTTAATATCGGAAACAAATAGTATATGGATCAGTGAATGAGCATATGGATCTTGACTTGTAGATTTTGGTTCTGACTTTGCATATAATTTATTTTTCTATTATTTCTTTACGTTCTAATTAGTTACTTTAATTGTTTTACTATTATCATGACATCACTTGTATTTTATTGTTTTAAGTTTTAAGTTCAGTAATTCTCTTAATGCTTTTATATTTTATTTGTAAATCTGACGACCTCAATGTAATTTATAATAATTTGACATGCTGTACAATTTATAATAATAATAATAATAATAATAATAATATCACGGGACAATGTCACACAAATTGATCTAGTCCCAAACTAAGCTCTAGGCTTGTGCTATGGGTACTAGACAACGATAAACTTACTTATATAGAGAAATATATACTTAAATACATAGAAAACATCCAAGACTCAGGAACAAATACTCATGCTCATCACACAAATATCTGCCCTTACCGGGATTTGAACCCAGGACCCGTAGCTTCGAAGGCAGGGTCACTCCCAACTAGGCTAGCGTGTCGTCAATTTATGCTGTAACATTACATTGAGCAATTAATAATGAATGAATGAATGAATGAATAACGTAACATTTTTTTTATATGTATTAAGTACGTAATTTATTTTCTAAATAATAATAAAGTAACTGCTATGCTATTAGTATCGTGACTGACTGACTGACAAACAAATCAAATGTTTAAGGGAACATTGTTCGAGTTCAACTTTTGTATATTAAACTAGCTGTTGCCCGCGACTCCGCCCGCGTAGATAAATAAAACATAGCCTATTTTACTCTGTGATAATGTAGCATTCTAATGGTGTTTATTTGTTACAAACATACAAAAATACAAATCTTTCTTCTTTATAATATTAGTATCTATTGATGTACTATTTTGTGCAATAAAAAAGATATTTGATATTCATCTCCTGAGGAAAAAGATGGGAATTTAAATGCTTACTAAATCGTTGGCGTCCTCTCGTCTGCTGTTAAATACGAAGAATCACCCAATCTCGATGTTTTCAGTTATTTTGGTCACGCACGCATCAATGAACTACTGAGCTTCGTGCTCACGCACTTTATTGCACGCTGTTAATGCACAATGGCCACTAAACGCAGAATGACCAATCTTGAAATGAATAACACGCGTTTTCCCCGTAATTTGCGCACTATGGCCAATTAATTAAAGCTTTCTTTCTTCTTTCCCTTTGTAATGAAAAGAAGGTAGAAGAAGATTGGATTGCGGCATCACTTAGTGCTACGACGAACTAGTGTAGCACTGTGTAGCGCGTAGACATTAATCGCTTCGCGTTCGTAGCGCGAGCTCGAGTCTGAATCTACATGAAATGAGTCAGATTCAATTTGAGTATTAGCGTAGTCGTGTAAAATTAATCATTTTGGTTCTTAATGTGTATTGATGTGTTCGTACGTGTACAGCCTCGGTCGCATGTGTTTCTCGTATTAAAGGCAAACTTTAAAAGGTGATTTGTAAGAGTATCTGTTATAGAAAGCTGTATATCTATCGGAAAAATTTAGTCATTTTTATTGACGTTAAGAGAAATACCGAGGAAAAATACAATTAATCATTTTATTGTAAAACCCGTTTTTTTCTAGCTTCAGTCACATGCAAATAGCTACTCAGAAACTATATTTACTAATGATTTGCACATATTACAAACACTTTATACATTTTACGTCTAAATGTTGTTTTATAATAAAAAAAATAACACTTTATTCATAAGTTCAAAGGGAAACGTGGGGTGCTCAACTCCTTTGGCCAAGGCTATATATCAGTGTCTGTTTATTTATGACTTCCAAAGACTTAAAAAACCAAAGAGTTTTCTTACTACCTACTATACGGTTTGACGGTTTTTGAAGAGCGGGATAACGTTGGATTGTCTTTAGTAGTGTATACAAGGTGGAAAATACACACTATAAATATTTGAAATAGCGCTAAATAATTCTACGCAAAGAAGAAATTATTTAATTTTTAAAAACAATAAATACGGCACTCATGGTTTTTTGAAAATACGTCTTCCTTAACCGAAAGTCGAACTGGTCAAATATGACAAAACAATAAAGTGGCTTTTTAACACGTTGTACATATAAATGATCCCTAAATCTATGACCATTTCGATCTGTATCATAAAACACGAATTTACTGTTTTGACATATTTGACCACTTCGATTCCCGGTTACGAAAGACGAACTTTTTAAAAATCCATGAATGCAATATTTATTGTTTTCAAAAATAAAGTAAAGTCTCTTTTCTGTGGAATTCACTATTTCCTATTTAAAGTAGTTGCGTCCATGTGGCGTTCGTTTTATCCACCCTGTATAGCTAGGATGTATAGGGAGATGTATAATTTGTAATTTTTAGATGAAGAGTGCAGATATTCGCTCTTTCGGATTTTTTCGTTTACTTGTGCTGCACGCGTAAGACCTGCGTCCGTGTAAAAATTCAAGGTTCTAGGTCATTAGTAAGTGCCATATAAATTTAGTTGAGTAAGCCAGTCAGCACAAAATAAGCAGTATAAAAAATAATAAGAGGATAGTGACAGAACCTTATTTTCGCCCAAGGCTGTAAGATTATAGACTTAAGTAATCCGTAAAAATATCAGGTTCCTAGCTGTACTGGGCAAAAGTTATGAGGGTGGGAAATAGGGCCTGAATATATGCACACTTCGAACTCGTCCGGACACAGCCGTGTCTAGATTTCAATTATGTTACTAGCAAGACAATAGAGAACATGCATGAAAATCAGAATATAGTTTCATTGATACGATTTAGAACAAAGTACATATAAATAAAAGCATATAAAACTCAATACACTAAGTTTTGACCCGTTTATAAAGATTTTATAAAGAACCAAAATTTGTTAAAATTATAAAACTTCTTTTAATGTTTACGTTGTTTTTTTCGGCATCCTCGTTTTATTTACGTAATATTTTAATCCAACTATATTGGCTTAATTATAGTAATTTACGAAATAAATGGAATTTTCTTTATAAGATTCTTATATTTTAAAGATGGCACAACAGCTGTGACGTCATTCCTGTTGTCGATTTTATATAGAGTGTTTTTGCAGGGGGTCTGAACTATGACTATTTAAAGCTTCATAATGTTATGAAAAAATTACACGACAATTATTTCGCGTATACAGTTATTCCTCTCTTTCATAGCACTTTCCAAGGAGAGCAAGAAAAAAAAACAGTAAAAGGTTGAGAATTTTGCTCTTTACTAAAGTTTTCTTTGACTGCACCTATAAGGTAATATGTGACCTTACGTAAGCAAGGAACGGTTTGCGTTTCCAGAAGGAGAGGAGGCGGCCGACGCGCCCCCCTACAACAACGTGGTGAAGTTCTACTCTGACACCGGCGTGCTCATCTACACGGTGCCCATTCCGTACACACAGGTAACACACACGCATATGCATACACTTAAGCAGCTGCTAAAGTTCGACAAGTTCGTGCGCGACCGTCCTGCGGGGTAACGGGGGTTGGCGGGGACGAGACACAGTTTGGTTAGCGGTGTTAGCGGCGGCTAGCGGGCAAGGGAAGCTACTTGCCTCGTACTAGCTGTCACCTCGCCTCTGTTAGCATCTGTCTCACCGCGGGGCGACCACGCGCACGAAATTGTTGGACTATAAAGATGATTGTACACTTATTGATTTTCGTTTGACTGATCGCTTATTTAATCGATTCACTTATCAGCATCGTTACCCTATTTGCAAACGATTATATCTAGTACTTACGGCGGATGATTTTGGTGCCCCGTCGCATGCGGCCTGTTGCAGCAGTAATCGCAAACATCAAAGTACAACATCGACCCTTGCTTTTTCAACCTCGTATCTGGTCGAATAGTTTGATAGAAAAGTAGTCTTTATCTTCACACACAGGAGTGCTTTTCCTACTAATTAATTAGATAGATACGAGGTTGAGAAAGTAAAGGGACGATATGTTTCGACTGCCGTGCCTTGCGTGTAGATGGCCCGTTGTGGGCGATCCTCCTCCGCATGAAGGAGCTAGTCTCTTTCGATTTCAGTCAACTGGGAAATGGGGTAGCGATTAGACGATTTAGTAAGCAAAAATCGACCCATATCAAGCCCTCTTTACACATTTCGTTATTCCATTACAACAGAGTTGTGCGGTGGTATGTACTTGAATACATATTTCCCTGACTATATTTTATCAGACAGACCAACACGATAAAACGTCACCGTTAAATAAATGCTCAGTCTACTGAATACAGACATTTATTTAGAGCATAGCTGGGAATTCTATTAACACGCCACGTGCAACGTAACCCTGGCTGTAAACTTCTTATTACCTAACTCATTCACTGCCAGACACCCTTAGTGCCCATACAATGTAGACCCGGTGTCGGGTTATCGGCAGTGAACGTGTTAATGAAACAATGTAGGCAGAGTGTGCGCTAAACTAGATTTCACGCTCTCACCGTTAAGTATTTTATAGCAGCTATTTGACTCGGCGTCGAATGCTTTACGGGAAGTTTTATGATGACGCTGGAAGCCAAGTTTGCATCTTAAAATATCTTCATTCATAAGGATTTAATTCTGATGAAAGGAGCGACTCATCCACACTTAAATTTTAGATAGTAGCGAGTGATGCAGTTTTTTATGAAGATCTTGATTTGTTTTGTTGGTTGATCTTCGCTTTATATATTGCTGTTTTCGACTATTGTCGGCGGAGTATGTACCTATGGAGAAAGATTCGTAGAGGAGTTGCAAAAGAAAGTGTATTGAACTTTTTGGTATAGTTTAACCAGTAGTTTTACTTTGGTTTACTTTTAGTTTGGCTAACTTTCAGTTAGTAGGACTGATTGGTCACTTGCTTCAAAATGGTTTCAATCAGGAATTACATATTATAGATTTATTGCCTACTTATTGGAAACTGACTCTTCTAACGTATTAACCCTTTCGGCGCGAGCGCCTCCTAGCTCGCTGCAAGGCTCACGCGCGCGGGTCTCAGCGCGCTATTCCGGGCGCACATACATTTTTGTTTCGTACTAAAAAACATGATGTCCATAATTGCGCGCATTGTACCGCACATATTTTGCCGCCTCAAACAACAAAGGAAGGGATGGTGTTGTGCGCTGGGCCTCTATTCAGGTGCGTTAAAACGATATCGTGTTTGACACGTTTAAGAATCGTTTATGTCACAGTCGCCATTATTGTAAATGACATAAGAGTTATCAAAACGTTGACAATACGGAAACAGGTCAAAAACGATATCGTTATAACGCAGTTGAATAGAGGCCCTGTTTATGATAACCAAACACAAAATGTTATATTCTGGTGAAAGAAAAAAAATTGAACAGCAGAAGTTGGTCAAACTTACCTATTTATTCGAAATTTATTGCATGAACTTATTAAATTGAAGCTAATTTATTCTACAAATAACAGACTGCTTACAAATTGTTTAAAAATACATTAGAAAATTTTCCCAACTTCTGCTGTTCTATTTTTTTCTTTTTTGACAATGAAAAAATTATCCTTACTTGAAACATTTTTTGTATTCTTACGGACAACTTAATATTGACGAAAAAAAACTATGCAAAAAATGATTTAACAATAAAGAGCTAAGATAGTTTACCTGTAGGTATCTCCTATGGTTTCGGATTTCCCAATAATTCCTAGTTAAAAACCACACTGTATACCTATTTTCGTTATCGCAACTACTTACAAGTAGATAAACCTACCTAAGTTATCATGAGGAAACCGCAATATTAGGCTGCATTTCCACCGTTTCCGTAGCTGTGCCACGTAGGGGAGCGGAGTGCGAGGAAAAAAAACAACCAATAGAAATCCTAGCCTCGTTCAGCGCAGGTCTCCTATTGGTGGATTTTTTCTTCGCACATCGCTCCGCTACCGCGCAGAGCTCTGGTAGTAGTGTCATCCGAGTGCCGTACACAATTCATGATTGAAGATAAATCAACCTTGAGACTGTTGTAATAACGTCTAATTTCGTACAACGCGGATACTGTTTGTTATATTTTAGGCTTGCTAAAAAATAAATGCTGTACGCTCCGGCGCAATTGTGCACCGTGGTTATCATGGCGTAACACACACAGGCAGAGCTACAAAAATACAAACAATTATAAAAAGACTTGTTAATAATTTTTTAACTTCATTTTGTACATTCAGGCTAAGATTACTTGTTATTGTTGGTTTATCATGGCATTTTAAAGTGAAAACATGTAGGTATATAAAGTTAATTTATTTATATGAAAAAGAACTGCGAGGCCTACACTTTCGGTTTGTCTATGTCTAGCTAATTTTGTATGAAAAGAAAGAAGACGAATACGCGATTTACTTTAGTCTCTTTAAAATCCTCTTAAGTCAAAAAACTTCTATGTGAACTTCGATTTCCATGTGGGAGCCGATTTTCGTCCCAAAGTTGAACGCATCTACAAAGAGCGTGTTTTTGTTAAGTTAACTCGTAGACAGAGTTAGAGGTGTTGTTTGTGTGTTGTGTGAGGCGCGGGTGACGGCGATGACGTGGGGGCACGCGGCGCGGCGGCTGTTCGTGGGCGTGGGCGGCGCGGTGTGCACGGCGCGCGTGTGGCGCGTGGTGGCGCCGCTGCAGCTGCTGGCGCGCGTGCGCGCGGCGCAGGCGCTGCGGGACCCGCGCGCCGCCGCGCGCCTGCCGCTGCCGCCGCGCATGCAGCCCGCGCTCGCCAACCTCTTCGCGCACACCATACGGGTGAGGGGGCTAAAGCTGGGTACGGATCTGAGCGGCTAAGCCTGAGGCATGGTCAGCCCGCGCGGCGAGCTGTTCGCGAGCCTAATTGTTGCACATAAACACGCGCGGGTGAGGCAGCGTGCTCGCCGCGAGCTGACATTTCAAAAAAAGCGTCAGACACGATAACAGCCGCGGCTGCGTTTATCAAATTCACCGAATTAATAACAAATAGAAGAAGAAATCTCCTCGGTGGTGGAACGGCTCATCAACTTTATCAAATTTGTACGCGCCTCGCCCAAAGACAAGTAAGAACTTGTCATTCTGCCCGCGGCACGCTCGGATACACGTCCAAATTTCACGATGCCCGTACACGGTGCGTTTGAGCACGGTCAAAAGTCCCGACACTCGACGGCTCGCTGCGCGCCGCTCGCCCGCTGCTCACGCACAGAGCGTGAGCGCGTACAAATCTGAGCAAAATAGGTACGCCGTGCGTGCCTCAACCCGAGGCTGCTCTAATTCGTACCTACCTTTACTATGAAATATGACATTATGTATGAAATAATATAATTAGGAAATAGTGACTCCATGGATACCATTCCTCCTGACCCAAGGTATACCATTAATATCCTGACCTTACTAATATCATATGCTTAGAGATCGTCTAATCTTAAACTAAATGCCCCTCCAATTGTTTTCCCTCTTATGTGGATGCATGTTTCAGGTGGAGAAGCGTTCAGTCTAAGATTACACGATCTCTAACTATAAACTAGGCCCGGTCTGACTAAAAGACTTTCGCTATCCTAATTGACTAGCAAAATATGCAGAAGTTGACTGTACCTATTCTTACGCTTAATTATGATTTATGAAGCTTGATAAGACGAGAATTTTTGCTTCTTGCTTAGCATAAGTTGAAATAAGAAGATATTTCTGTGAATTACTATTAACAGTTTACTTTTCAAATTTATCGTTAGTTAGCTTGTGTGTTCGTTTGCCTTCTCCATGCCATAGAAACCTAGTAACGTTACCCATCGCCTTCTAGTGCAACGTGCCCGAGCCCCACGAGCTGCGCCACTTCGTGTCCCGGCCCCCGGGCGCGGGGGGCGCTGTGGGCGCGGGTACCGCAGGGGGCGCGGGGGGCGCGGGGGGCGCGCGGCTGCACTGCACCATGCTGCGGCACGATGACGAGGAGGCCAACTACACGCTGTACCTGGAACACCTGGGCGGGCTCGTGCCGCTGCTCAAGGGCCGCCGCACCAGCAAGATACGCCCTGAGTTTGTGATATTCGACCCGCAAGCTGAAGGTACTCAGGACAACTCGAAAATAGGCTCTAAACGATTAACGTTCTCACAGCAATGTGTAATCGATAGCTATAGGTGTCTTGCTCAACCGTACGAAATAACGAAGTGAGAATAAAAAAGCAATGGTTTCGGGTCACAAATTGCCCTGTCAAATTAATGGTGTACAAGCGCCTTTTTAAATGTCTCCTAAAACTTAGTGATCAATCCTTTGAATCATTGTTTATTGAATGATTTATACACCAATTTCTCAGTATTCGAGGGTTTAGTAAGAGATTGCAGTAAGGAATGACAGGCGCTCCATTTAAACCGTCCCGTGTAGTTATAGTAGAAATAGTTTGTTTGTCAATGCAGAAAACGCAATAGGCGTGTTGGCGCGCGAAAGCAGCAGCAGTAGCAGCGGCGCGGGCAGCTCGTCCAGCGGGAGCGCCGGCAGCGAGCGCGCCGACCGCGCCGAGCGGGTCTACCGCGCCGAGCCGCGCCACTCCGACTCGTCCGACACCGAACGGGAGGAAGGTAGCACACAGCGTTTGTCGGCCTGTAGGAGGAAATGTAGTCTGGTAGGAACCCTGTCGAAACGACATGTGACACTCGGGTTTGAGTAAGGTTGATGTTGCTCAATGCGTCTCCTTATTGGAACAGGGTTATAGGATAGGAATGTACTGCTATAATAGTCGTACAACTTAATTGAGATCCGGGGCAAGCACAAGGTGCGCAGGTGAGGTACGAGGGGACAGAGGTCAAGGAGGTTATAGAACGAAGTTGTAAGAGCTCTTCATTATCGTTTATCTTCGTCAAACTTTCTATAGGACACCAAAGGCCGTTAATAAACTGATTTTGAGCAATATGCCCGTTTCAAAATACTCAAAATCAACGTTGAATCATAGAAAACTTGTGACGTAGGTATATTGAGACGGGTTTCTCATTCAAAATCAGTTTATTAAGACGGCTCTTAGACATAACCAGTGATCTAATTCGATAACTGTCGTAGACTTAATTATTTAGTGGTCGAGCGACCTTGTTCAAGATCCGTTCGGATCGTTACCACCATCTTACCCTTACACCTGCCACCAAACAAGGTGACATCTCGTTCGTTTCCCTTCTCCAAGACATAAAAAAAACTTGATGAAGAACTGGTGGGCCCAGGTTGCGGCGGGTCCCCTCGGCTGCAGCGGCGGCGGCGCGCGCGCGGGCGGCGCAAGGCGCGCGCCGAGCGGGACGACGCGCCGGACGAGCTCGCCTACATCGACTCGCTGCCCGAGGTAAGACAAAACAAATAATAGCCATTTAAAAAAAAAAACAATAATTGACAATTGTATCCGTGTTACTATTAAAACTCACCTAACTCACACATCGACACCTGCAAGGAATAACATTGTAACTCATTTTTTTGCGGTTTTGAGTTACAATCATATTCGTAACCATCATGAAAATTGCTATTTTTAGCTCTTATCGTTGTATCTCAATTCCTTTCCGTTTAAAAGTTAGGTAAATTAAAAACATTGTAACTAACGATCCACTGAGGTGAGTAACATGATATCTTTAGTTGTCGATAGTTTTTTATGTTGACTTTTTAAATATGGCATGAAAAACATTGTACTACAACTTCAATTTTTTTTCACGGACTTATTTAAAAACAAAATGGTTAAAGTTCCATTGTAACTTAAATTACAATTTTTAAACTTGTAAATATCTGCAACAATAAAACGTGATTACATTGCAACTTGAGTTACAATGTGTTACTCTGCCTTTTTTCACCTTTTACACAGATACCTATCGCTTGATAGTCTGACTTACGATGCTTTGAATCCCGGTTTTTTCCCGCGTGTTGCCGTTATAGATTAGTTGCGACTTGTTTGTTTGCGGAAGGTGCAGAAGTTTTGATGTTGAATCCTAGGTACACATTTTGTACGAATTTAACGCGGTTGACGCTTTACGTGTAGTATGTCGAGGTGACGGTGAAAGTACATCATTTTCAAGGGGCGACCATTACCACAGAATAAAAAAATGTTTATTAAGGTATAACGCTCGGGCCAAAATTTAATGATGTTGCGGTTGCTTGAAGAACGCCAGTTTCGTAGGTAAGCGAATGTTCAAGAATTACAATAGTGGTATTTTTTATTTTAGGACGTCCACCTGGTAGAGGTGACCTCTAACATCTGGGGCACGAAGTTCAAGATGCACGGGCTCGTGAAGAACGTGCCGGCGAACCTCGGGCAGGTGACTTACAAGACGTCGCTGCTGCACCTGCAGCCGCGCCAGATGACGCTCACCATCGCCGAGCTGCGCGACGACGCGCCGCCCGCGCCCGACCCCGGCTTCAGCCCGCACAGCTTCTCCGAGGACGACGAGGAAGTGTTCCCCGCCGCGCGCCGCCAGCAGGAGCGCCAGGACCGCGCCAACGCCAACGTGTCGCCTGCCGACGCCGCGCCCAGCAACAACAACAACAACGCGCCCGCGGCGCTGGCGCGCGCCGAGTCCTACGACGAGTTCCCGTACATCGACACGGCCGACGCGCCGGCGCCGCGCCGCGTGGCCACGCCGCCCGTGCCGAGCCGCCACGCCATCTCGCCGCTGCGCTGCGAGGGCTCCGTGCCCGCGCTGCAGTCCCCCAAGAACGCCGTCGCTCCGACCGACATCATTTTCGAGCGGCCGTCCCCGCAGACCGTCAGCTGTGGCGGCCGCGGCGACTTCTGCGGCGGCCGGACCGAATACAGCGTCCGCGATAACGGCGTCGCTCTAAAAGGGAACATCTCCAACGTGGAGCAGCAGACGTTCAGTCTGAACCTGGAGCCGAGCCGGCAGGTGACGATCAAGAAGTGCGACAACCACGTCACGGACAACTGCCTCTCTAAGCTGCGCAAGAACATCTGCAGCCGCGGCGGCGAGTCCGCCTCGTACGAGGTCAACACCCGGATCCTGAAGTCGCTCTGCAACAAGAACTACGAGCACGAGGTGCACCCGGACGCGCTGAGCAAGCGCGCCGAGACGCTGCGCGGGCTGCAGAAGGGCGAGGACCTGAAGTTCATCGACGAGGAGTCGCCGGCGGAGGGCGGCGGCGCGGCCGCGGGCGCGCGCGTGCCGCGCACCACCACCGTCGTGCCCATCAGCCCGCTGTGCGCCGGCGCGCCGCTCGACACCCTGACGCGCAGCTGCAGCGTGGGCTACCTGGACCTGGTGGACCCGGCCGTGCTGCAGGCGCGCGTGTCGCTGGCCGCGCTGCGCGGCGAGCCCTCGCGCCGGCTCGTGCTGGTGGGCGACTCGGGCCGCCGGCGCCGCGCGCGCCGCGCCCGGCCCGAGCGCGCCGCGCGCCCGTCGCTGGACCGCTGCGGCAAGTCGCGCAGCCTGGACTCGGGCGAGCTGTCGCTGGAGGCCGGCAAGCGCCGGTCGCGGCTGGACTCGCTGGAGGCGGGCGCGCGCGACTACCCGGTGTGCTCGCGCTGCCGGCTCGTGGCGCCCAACGACCGGCGCGCGGGCGCGGGCGCGTACGTGTGCGCCGCGTGCGCCGCGAGCGCCGCGCCCGCGCCCGCGCCGCCCGACCCGCGCCCCGCCCCCCCCGACAGCGACTCCGACTACAGCAAGTATTATAGTTAGTACGGTAGTTGCTTTCCACTCCACTCGCGTCCGATGGTAAAGTACCCCAGAGCCAAAGTGGTAGCGTACATGTAGCAGCACTGTAAGAGCGAGCGGTTATGTATCATCTGTTCAACCCGGATGAAATGCAACAGTAGACTCTTCTGTAAATGCACTTTTAGTTTCTGCCGGTTTCATTACCGATACGCTTATCTATGCTTTCTAACTCGAAACGCTTTTCAGTTTCAAGAGCACGAACTGCATGTGTCAGGCGCATATACTCTGCCTAATACTTTGGTCGCTTGTCGGTTGCCCTACCATTTCCACAGGTAAATTTCAAGGTGAGCCAACTGTTAAAAGGGTTTATTTTAAACTCATATAAGTAGAATTTTACCGCCTGTGAAAATTGCCTTTGAATTTTAATTTTGCGTGTAGGTATTAATCGATCAATAAAACGGCAACTTTAAAAACATCGAGTGACATTAAATTGTAACTAATTATAAGTTGATATATTTAATTTTTTTACGGTTTTAGAGTGTAAGGCATTTTACTAAGTAATATTGAAATTTCGTGTTATCAATCTTGATAATCTTGATCTTTTATCTAAAAGTAAAGTTTCTTGTCGTTCTTGCCGTCAATTAATGTCACGCTTTCTTTATTCGGTAATTGTACCAGTATCCACTGTTCCTACCACGCATTCTATTTAGTGTGCTAATTTTGAAATGTAGTTTTTAATGGCAAATAGTATTACCCTTATGATCCCGTTGTTAATGAGAATATTTAGATTGCTATACCTAAGGGTAAACCATCCCATTGCTAGCATCATACCAATTACAGGCACCTTATGGTGCTTTATTTCAAAGAAATAGAAGTGATAATTCTTTAATTACCTACTACAGGTCCCAATAACAAGTGGTATATCGGATGCTAAGAATTGGGTGCTTTACCCTATGCAGGGTGGTCAATCAACAACCTAATAAGTGTACACAAATGTTCCAAATTTTAGTCCGATAGATAACTATAGCCGTTTCAGAGAAAATGGGTCTTGACAGAAATATGTACAGACAGACGGACATACATCTCACTCAAAAAGAAGTCACTTTATAAGGATTTAGTTTTTCACTATTTGATATGGAACCCTAAAAAGAGGATAATTGTGGAATCGATTATGGGTTTTTCAATTCTTGAAAGCAGATTTGTTTTCCCAAAATCTAATTTAGTGAAAGCTGCTGAGGGAGTAAGTGGATGTTATTCATCATTACTCATTAGCTGTTTGCTTTGCTTTATAAATAAAAAACGATGCCTCGTTTCCTGAGAACAGGTACCTAACTGTTTAAATGTTGTAGTTAGGGAATTCCCTATAGTGTTCCATTTGTATAGCTCAGCGTGTGCCCGCAGGCTCGCTGGAGCAGCTGGCGCTGCGGCTGCTGGCGTCGCGCGCGGCGCGCGGGCGGCCGAGCAGCTCGGCGCCTGCCTCGCCGCGCCCCGCGCGCTCCGAGCCTGCCTCGCCCGCGCCCGCGCCGCGCCGCCCGCGCTACTCCTCCGCCTCGCCCATCAGGTACCCTCCCCAGTCTGACAGCTCTCGGCCGAGCAGCTCGGCGCCTGCCTCGCCGCGCCCCGCGCGCTCCGAGCCCGCCTCGCCCGCGCCCGCGCCGCGCCGCCCGCGCTACTCCTCCGCCTCGCCCATCAGGTACCCTCCCCAGTCTGACAGCTCTCGGCCGAGCAGCTCGGCGCCTGCCTCGCCGCGCCCCGCGCGCTCCGAGCCCGCCTCGCCCGCGCCCGCGCCGCGCCGCCCGCGCTACTCCTCCGCCTCGCCCATCAGGTACCCTCCCCAGTCTGACAGCTCTCGGCCGAGCAGCTCGGCGCCTGCCTCGCCGCGCCCCGCGCGCTCCGAGCCCGCCTCGCCCGCGCCCGCGCCGCGCCGCCCGCGCTACTCCTCCGCCTCGCCCATCAGGTACCCTCCCCAGTCTGACAGCTCTCGGCCGAGCAGCTCGGCGCCTGCCTCGCCGCGCCCCGCGCGCTCCGAGCCCGCCTCGCCCGCACCCGCGCCGCGCCGCCCGCGCTACTCCTCCGCCTCGCCCATCAGGTACCCTCCCCAGTCTGACAGCTCTCGGCCGAGCAGCTCGGCGCCTGCCTCGCCGCGCCCCGCGCGCTCCGAGCCCGCCTCGCCCGCGCCCGCGCCGCGCCGCCCGCGCTACTCCTCCGTCTCGCCCATAAGGTACCTTCCCCAGTCTGACAACTAACTCCTTACAATGGCTCAAAGCCTGTTATACTTCTCAAGTGCAAGCAACCTCACAGCCTCTTATGCACGCCTCCTGAACATGGCATGAGCTCTGTTACGCTGCCTATGGGCAGCGTATGCCCACGGCTCCTTACAATATGTAGCGCTGCCCGCTATTGCTAAGCTCAGTCTGTTATGCTCCTGGTACGCAGGCAACTCCTGAACTCGCCGCTGCTAAGGCGGCGCAAGAAGCCGTCGGAGAGCTCGGACGAGGAGTGCTCGGGCTACAGCGAGGTCACGCCGCGCAACTACCGCGACCTCGAGAGCTTCCAGAAGGCGCAGCTACGGAACAAGGTATGGGGTCTATTTCACTCTTTGCTATATTTGCACTATCACACCAATATGGAACCCTGGTCCACCATAGAACTGTGACACAGTGATGTTATGGTTAAATTCGTAAGAAGTGTCAAACAAATTGTTTTATATTATAACCATAGGTGAACATTAACTCGTTAAGCCGTTACTCGTTAATTAACGAAGTTAACATTTCGAGTATCAGATTAACTTTTAAGTTAACTAAAAAAACACGTTCTGACAACGTAGTTTGAGCTCGAATTATACACGTCCTTTTTTGATTCCTAACCTGTTAATTTATAGATCCCAGTTTTTGTAAGTATATTATTTATATTTTTACCACGTGTTAACGGACTAACGATTAACGTTAACTTGCGTTAAATATTCTTAAATGTAACGCTTTAACGTTTAACGAAGTTATCTTTTTTAGTAACGAATTAGCGATTAACGAAGTTAACTATTTGATTAACGGTGCCCAGATATGTTTATGACGTCATGTGTCACCGTTATATGGTGGGTCAGGGTTCTATTGGGCTGATAGAACCTAGTATGTCAACTCTCTGTCAACACCAATCGGTGCTTTTGTGTGACACCACTTCAGTTTATAGTTATTTGATTGTTTGAGTCTCGTGTAGGGCACTGATTAGAAGAAAGAAAGAAAAAACATTTACTCGTGACAAACAATAGACAAACAAAAAGGAACAAAATTCTGACATTAACAAAAGACCTCTTGTCATGAAATGGTTCCAAATGGATTGATTCATTCCGCGTTGAAAGAGCTATTTGATTATCATTATTAAAACTAAACAACATCGTACAGTATATAATCAAAGCCCTGCAAAACTGTTACAAAAGTGTAACCATACGAGGGTCGTGGATGGAGGCCAGGAGCAGACCTTGGGAAGGTCAATGATAACGCTAGTTGGTTGAGCGTAGAAGAGCCTTTATTCCATAAATGTATAGCTAGTATGTACACGTTTGGTTGCGCTGAGACGAGCAATATGCGTTTATGTAGCAGTAAACTATTGTGTTACTGTATAACACTAAAAGTGGCCACTGCCATACTTCATCTCCCCCGAGAGTTCCCTTCACCTCCGGGGTGGCAGTAAAAAAATATTAAACGCAAGTTACTTGTACACATTTTTTTTAAGTTCTGAATTTAGAGTTTCAACAGCTGTTTATTTATTTATTTTTTTAATTAAAATACAATTAACACTTACGGTCTAGCCAAACATGTTAATCGCTGCTCAAAACATAACGTTTGTCTGCATGAAAGTCTCCTATGTTATAATACTGGGTGATTTTGGGGTCATGATCAGGAATGGCCAAAAGTGAATAAGATGGTCATACTGAACAACCTTTCCAATGCGACCAACCCCGAAATCGCCAAAAAAAAAACAGCTGTTCCATACATTAATGGTGAATTAATTGAGAGTTAATGTATGGAACAGCTGGTTTTTTTTGGTGATTTTGTGGTTTGTCCCATTGGAAAGATTGTTGAGTATGACCACCTTATTCACTTTTGGCCATTCCTGATCATGAGTCCAAAATCACCCAGTATAAATGAATTAACAACAATAATATTGTGTGGTACTTACTACTTGAAGTATAATCGCTTCAGCTAGCCTTCCTGTTGCATACCTACCAATGTGTATACATACTGTATAATAAAGGATGAGCCAAAATTTACGCAAAACCATACCATACTAATTCTATGGTAAATCTTGCGTACATTTTGGGACACCCTTTATAATATTCTCTTGAGACCTAGTGTGCCATAGGAGGTACATAATCAAGGCAATTTAGTTAAAACTATATTTTAATAACCATAAAGTTCATTTTTATAAGTTTCAAATTTGAAAATGGCATTTATTACTGAACTTTATTAATTTGTTGGTAGGTTCAAATTCCCACTCGCAAAACTCTTCCTGTTTGTAGTCTGATGGGCCTCACTGGGATAATCATATATGATCAATCTTTGAACTCTATGCTTCAAGTTGTTTACGAATCTTTGGTCTGTTAAGTGACCGCAACCCTCTTATTATTTACTAGCTGTTCGCGTAGACGTCAGTTATTGCTTTTCCCTCTACTTACTATTTTTCTGAGTAACAAAAAGTTGCCTTTGTGCTATATCAGATTATAATTTATATCTGTGCCAAATTTAATGTAGATTCATTTAGCCGTTGTGTCGTGATTGAATAATAAACATCTATCCATCCAAACTTAGGTATTTATAATAGAGTACGATGTGTAATTACAGTGTGGCCTAAAATAACGTAGACAAATAGTTTAAACATTTTTTTTTATTGAAATACCACCTACCACTGTTGAAAACTTACCTCCCTAAAAGTAACCAATACAATGTCCTTGTACTTATGTCCGCCCCAGTTGAAGCGCGCGGGCGGCGCGACGGTGGCGCCCGAGCCGCGCGCGGGCGGCGCGGGGGGCGCGGGGGGCGCGCGGCGGCAGCTCGTGATGCACAACAAGGCGCCCATGTGGAACGAGAACAGCCAGGTCTACCAGCTCGACTTCGGCGGCCGCGTCACGCAGGAGTCCGCCAAGAATTTTCAGATCGAGTACCACGGGAAACAGGTTGGGCCATGTGATTCTTTTTTTTTTATTTTTTTATTTATAAATTGTACATAACATTGTAACCACCCCCCTTCGACTACTAAATAAATTATACTTTATAATACTTATCTTAATATTAATTTAAATATTTTATGAATAGAACTCCTAATGAATAGAATATTCTAATTTGATATATTTATTTGGCCTTTGATCGTCTAGTGTCAGAATCCTACATTGCACCGCAGCATCCATGTCTTTTATATGGAGCATAGTCAGATTTGGAATTCTTCTAATTCTACAAGCCCTAATGATTCTCCTATATTTTTAAAATATAATTATTTAAACTACCGTTCCTTTATTAATCTCACTCCTAATTAACCTACCCTGACCCTTTACTTTATCTAATGTCTTTAATAATATTTAATTACTAACTGTTACCCGAATACCTAACATGTAATATTATTCCCTACCTATGTGTTTAAGAGAGACAATATAATTATATTTGCCCTACCTAAACCCCTACCTTGAAATGAGGCCGGTTACAGCGAGAACCTATTTGATCTTAGGTTCACTACTCTTATGGTATGGTATGGTATGGTACTATGGTATTTAATAATTATTTGAACAGAAATCTAAAATCAAATTAGTCCTTTCTTTGGATGGGGTCTGGCCTCTCTAAAACGACCTATGATTGCGTTATGTGTATATTTTTACGCTTTAGATTCCCTTGGGAATGACGTGATGTTTCAACCTCTAAACACTAGCTGATGTCCTTAGACAGTGACGGCTGAGTACGTGACTCGGTAGTTTTCCTAGTAATATTTAAATAATAATTTCTAATTTATTACAGTAAAGTTTTCCAGTCATTTAACTATTTAATTAATACAAGTAGGTACCTCAATATAAACGGGGAGACCTCTGTCAACGTTACGTGTATATTTTTACACTTTAGATTCCGGAGAAAACAACAGCCGTAGAAGAAAGAAGACAGTCCAACCCATAAATATTACCTGGATTTTACCAAATGCAGAATCTACAACTGGAAATATTTACTTCCTGTCAAACTTATATGAACAAAAATGGTCAAATAAAACGTGATAATCTGAGAACTCCTCAGAATAAAATCCTATGAAAATATAGTTAATTCCCCAAAGTCTATATTTATGACGATTAGGTATTAGATTTAATTGAACTTCTATTTATATGCAGTGGCAGTACAAGATCAAACGTTAACGAGTTTAAAGGCTAATTTTTAGCGCATCCTAATGATACTATTCCTAAATAAAATCCCATAGATTAAATACCTAAATCCCTAATTCCCTAGACAATTGAATCTACCCTAACTCTACTTTTTAGGCCTATTCTAAGCTAAACCGGAGGCTTACCATCCTCAAATTTTGCTAACATCCCTAAGGTAAACTGTAAAGTTCAGCTGAGTCGGCTGAGAATAGCAACTTAATCACTCGTGTTGTGTGTACCTCCCCCCTCACAGACCGCAGTCCAAGACGTGAGAGTAAGGCGCCCTATTGTGTATATAACATATAAATATTTAAAGTTTTATGGGGAACCAATACTCAAAACCCTCAAAGCTTTCACTGGTGCAGTTGCGTGCCCAACCTGTGGACCCAGCTACGACTCAAGGATGACAATGAGTATGGTGGGCTCTTATACAGATGTCTGTGTTGGTAAAAAGATCATCTGGGCTTGCCCGAGGCTCTTTTAGAATTTAATAGTTCCGAACCAGACCCGTTTGTCACCGTTATAAGTTAGATATAGTTCGTCAGACACACTGTTTGTCTAGTCATAGTTCTAGCGCGAATAATGCTAATCTAGCTTAATACAAATAGCAAAACAACCTCCCCACAAGAAATTGACACTTTAATCCCACACTAAATTTATTAATTTTGCAACGCGCTAGACACTAATGACAACCAAGAATTAGTCCACCCGCAACTCCAAAGTTAGGCTCCCTCCTAATAAACTTCCTAATTTTTTTAACAATTAAATAAAACGAATAAACAAAATCTTCGCGACTATAACTCAAATGCAACGCAAAACTACCTATTTCCTCATAAAATAAACCGTACGTATATAATATACGATCCCTATTAATTTCGAAACTAAGAAACCGTATTTTAAAACAACTTGAACAATTAACTTTAACCATAAATGCTTTGAACTAGCCGTATTTTATTGTAGGTATTCCAACTAAACTAAAATAAAATCGACACAAATCGTTAAAACCGCAACTAAATGTATGAAACTCAACCTTTGAATAATATAATAATGAAGTTAATTATGTATCAAACATAACCCGAAAAGAATCCTATTTTAATAACCCGCACGCACAAAACCGTAAGAAAACATTATTATTTACAATATAAAATTTCACTACAAAATGAATGAGTTTTACCCGTTAAATACAGTGTCTATGCAGCCTTATACTGAATTATAATCAATTAATCGATGCAACACGATATTAAATTCAAACATTAATTTAGCACAACATAAAAAAGTAAGCACGTAACCGAACCGTAAATACCTAGATACCCCTATAAACTACGCGACACCGACCCTAACACGTCAGAACCCTTCTCCGACGTCAGCTGTAAGAAAATAGACCCCGAATCTCACTAGGTATGAACACTATAAACAACGTTAAAGTTAAACCGTGAACGTAACGTATTTCTATTATCCGTTAATTACCGCGGCTATGTATCCTTACAATAAGCACTATAACGTCCGACGTTATAAATTAAACCGTAAACGTAACGCACTTCTATTTCCGTTAAATACCGTGACTATGTATTCCTACACAAGATAATTATAAACTATGATCAAATGAATCTACGTAACACGATAATAAAAACAAACGCGAATTTAACACAACGTAAATAATAAGCACGTAAACGAACAGCAAAATACCTAAGTATCGATTTAAGCGAACGTGAGGAAGCCCTTCTCTGACGACAGTTGTTGATCTTCTGGACCCCGATTTGCGACTGACATCCCCTTTTATAACCTTCGTAATTGTGGAAAAATCCAGAAATTCCACAAGATTACCTTTTTTCATCCGTACCTGTTATTGCGCAACAATAATAGAAATTGCCTTATATGGGCATGCATTCGATATCAAAGTTAAGTCTCCAAAAAGCACGAATTTGCATTCGAAAGTGAACTATATATCTTTAACCGTAAAGCTCAAAAACAAAAAGTAACGCGCCCTGTCGCGAAGTAGCTGAACTTCTAACTAACGTTGTAACGACAAGTAACGCCACTCGCCGCCAAATAACAGTGCGCCACTAACATATGGAAAACACGAAGTTGTACTCTATTTGACAACAGATGGTATTGTTAATAGCGGTGAATATTTTAGAATCACGCGAATATTCTAGATCCCGGAAATGGATTGTTGACAGAAGAACTTCCGCCCACTTTCTTTTGTCCGCTTTATTAGTAATAACGTTGTTTTTGTTCTGCAAATTCCTCTGGTCGGTACCTTAGGTCGAGCCTCTCTTATTTATACTATTTTTTTATGCAGTTTTTATCTTCTAAAGTGTGTTTTTCGAGATTTCGAACTATACCTACTGAACGCAGAACATGAGTTTTCTTTCTCGAAATCACACCTAACTAACATTAAATGGTTTTATCATAATACCTAGATTATCCAGGAGCCCTAATTGTGTCCCCGAAGGCCTATCATCTCCAGTGCAATCTATCGGTGCGTAGCGTACTAATGTGAACTACTCGACATGTTGATAGGTGTCGCTTTTCACTTACTAATGATTACTAATATAAACGCCATCTAACGCTTTCTGTGTCAACTATTAGCCTATGTTCAATACGTAGCTTACTTAAATCCTTCCCTCGCAACAATGTATTGTAATTAGTTCTAGATATAACCGCTAGATTGCGCTGCAACCAAATCTCTATGATGTTACCCTTTGTGTATAAGATACAGATGCTCCCCCATTACGATAGCCTTTATAATGCTACTTTATTACTTATTACAAATAGAGTTTGTATACTAAACAAGTGTTGCCTCACTGTGGTTAGTTACAACATTTTGTGTTCACTTTTTTTTCCTCGCCAAACTGCCACAACAGTTTGTTGGCGAGACAGCGCTCATACTAAAAATTCAAACCTGCTATGTACCTAACCTAATTCAATTCAATTTTTTGGGATTATATGGCCCCATCGAACGATGCGATGATTCCGCCAATGTCGAGGTTGGATAAAGCACAGCCAGTTGACCTTTGGTCTTGTACGGTAGAATTATCCTTGTTCGGTAAAATACCAGCCACAACCAATCTAAAACAAAAACAAACACCACCACTCCATAACGGCACAAAACTAACTACTAAATTAAATGTTACTTAAAGTAAGAATGAAGAGTTGGGCTTAAATATTGGGGTTAAAGGAACATTAAATTACTTATTCATAACCTGATGTTATTTTTAGTTAAAAATGAATCTAGAATACTACAAAATGGGGTGAAAACTAGTGTTAGAAGGAAATTAATATTAATAGGGCGACTGATATGACGAGGTAATAAATCATATAAAGGAACAGATATTTTTGGACATTCCAAAAATATGTGTTCCAAAGTGCCTTCGCCCATTCCACACTCACATATTGAGCTGTCTCTAATTCTCAGCTTTGCCAGAAACACAGGAGAACAGAAGTGACCCAGGCGAAGCCTTATTATTGTCGACGTGTTTACTTTATTAAATTTTTTATTTTTAAAGAACCAAGGTTTAGAAGGAAGGTCTGGTTGTAAACTACCATAGTGTCTACCTTTGGTCCGCTGTGAAATGTGCCATAGACTATTCCAATTCTCAAATAGCTGAGGACGAGCATCGGATCTTACATCCCGACTGAAACATTTGTCATAGGAATTGGTTCCTATCCGAGTAGCATCCTTTGCACATTGGTCCACTACTTCATTACCTACAATACCGCTATGGCTGGGAATCCAGGCAAGAACTACTTGTAGATTATTCAGTTGGCAGTCTCTTAATTTTTCCTTAATTTTTAAAGTTAAGTGTGGATGCCGGGTTAGAATAGTGCCACTCCATGTCTTCCCGTGGGTGTCGTAAGAGGCGACTAAGGGAATAAGGGCTTGTAGTACTGTTAGGCGATGGGCTTGCAACCTGTCACTAATACACTAGTAAACTTTTTGGCCCGATTGTGCAAAATGTGGTTACAGAATTACCAACAAGTCTTTTTAGAGTTGTTGGTATTTTTGTAGCTCTGCCTACCCCATTCTGGGAATGAAGGCGTGATGCTATGTATGTATAAAAGTTATCTTTAGAGTGGAAAGGCAATTTAACTAAATCCTGTAAACAGCTTAAAGAATCAGATAAAATTATTGATTTATTGAGTTGATGTGACTTAATATAGGATATTGCTTCATATAAAGCCACAGCCTCTCCAGTAAACACAGAATATAGAGTAGGACACATAAAACTTAAGATTATTTGGTGATCGGGGATCCAAACAGCAGAACCGACATTTATTTCCTTATTAATCTTAGAGGCATCTGTGTAAATTCTGATCCATCCAGACCATTTTCTATCCATAACCTCATTAAACTCCGCATTAGCAAGTGGAGAATTTTTATGTATACCCAAATCAAAAACTATGTTGGGTTGAAATAATAATGTTTCATAATCAAAACAGAAAATAGGATTTTTACTAAAGCGATAGATAGGAGTCGAATTAAATTTATTAAAAGATTTAATAAGAGGAGGTAATTCTTTGTGGGACCAGTAGTTGGAGGAAGCCGAAAGACTAGACAGAACTTTACATTTTTGATTAATTGGATGGGAAGGGAATTGGGAAACATTTAAAAAGAATCTATCAGCCAAGTACTGTCTGCGAAGTATAAGAGGGGGATCTAGACACTCCACTTGCAGTGCGTTTATTGGGGAAGATTTCATTGCTCCTGTAACAATACGCAAACCCCTAGCTTGTATTCTGTCAAGTTTAACCAGGGCCATCTTGCTGCAAGGCTCTAAAATAAAGCTGCCATAGTCAAAATGACTACGGACTATAGCATTATATAATAATTTTTGGCTGAACGGATGGCTACCCCATCTAACCCCAGACAGAGATCGCATTACATTCAAACTCTTTTCGCATTTATTTACTATGTAGTTCAGATGATACGCTCCATTCAATTTCGAGTCCAGAAAAATACCAAGAAATTTAACTTTATCCAAAGTAGAGATATGTTGATTTTCCACAGATACGGTTACAGGAGGAACACTCCTTTTACGGGAAAAGATAACAGTGGTACACTTAGGGACTGATAACGATAAACCATGAAGAACCAGCCATTCATTTAGGTATTTCAAAGCTGTATTTAAACTTGACGAACAGTCATTTACGGAAGAGGAGCTACTATACAGGACTATATCGTCTGCATACTGTAATATATCACAAAAGCAGCTAACTGATAACTCTAAATCAGATGTATACAGGCTGTACAATAACGGGCTTAGGACTGAGCCCTGGGGGAGGCCCTTCCATACAAGTCGAGAAGGTAGCATAGAGCCATTTGTTCGGACACAGATAAAACGAGCCATGTATAGGTTACATATGATATTAGACAATCTCATCGGAATATTCAGCTGGTGCATTTTCTGCCTGAGTATTGAGAGGTTGACATTATCATATGCAGAAGCTATATCCAGGAATACCCCTACTAGATTTTCGTTCTTACTAAAGGCGATCCGTATATCAGTCGTTAATATGCTGAGACTGTCTGTGGTTCCCAACCCTCTCCGAAATCCAAATTGAGATTTAGCCAGGATATTTCGGTTTTCTAAGATCCATTCGAGCCGGTTTTTGATAAGATGTTCCAATATTTTTGCCAGGACTGAAGAGAGCGCTATAGGACGGTAAGATGATGAATCATTAGCATCTTTACCTGGTTTAAGGATAGGTATGACTATTTGGGTTTTCCAAGAGACAGGGACCATTCCAGTAATAAAAATCTGATTTAGCAATTTCAAAAAATATAACTTACAAGTATGAGATGCATTAATTATGAATGAATACGGGATACCGTCGATCCCAGGAGAAGTATCTTTAAGGTGGTCTATGGCACATAATAGCTCGCCGAAGGAGAAAGGTTCATCCATACTATCCAAAGAAGGAAAGGGATTAACAGTTGGAGCAGGAAATAAGTCTTCAGCCGGAACAAAAGGGGGAGCTAATCTGTCAATAAAATCCGGCAGCCATGTATCCGTATTATTGGGTGTTGAAATGCCATCAGAACTAATACCTCGGCGAAAAGCTTTAACTCTCTTCCAGACTAATGACACGGGAGACCGAGGAGACAGTGATTCACAAAATCTAGACCATCCTTGAATTTTTTTCTTGGCAAGCAGTCTTTTCGACTTTGCCAGGGTCTTCTTAAATGAAATATAGTTGTCCATAGTAAGATTAGCAGAATATATTGACTCAGCGAGGTTTCGCTCATGGATTATCTTGGTACATTCTGAGTCCCACCAGGGAGGCGACGGAATTTTACGGCAGGCAGTATTTTTAAGAGGGATGGCATAATCAGCAGCGATAAAAAGCATCTTAACAAATTTTGAGTAAAGTTCAAGGAAGTTGTTACAATCCGGCTCGTCCAAGTTACTCATCTCAATTTCCAAATTATCAGAAAATTTACCCCAGTCCGCCTGGGCGATTCTATACTTTAAAAGAGGAGGGGAAATTTTAGGAGAGGGGGAGGAGTTAAGAACAGTGCAAAGGATAGGGAAATGATCGCTTCCAAATGAATGATCAAGAACTTTCCAATTAAAAGAGGAACTCAAGATAGACGAGACAAGTGTCAGGTCAGGTGCACTAGTATTTTGAAGGGGAGAGACCCTTCTTGTAGGAGATCCGTCATTTAGAATACATAGGTTAAAATCATCAAGAATATCCATTAACGCGGAGGAATTTGAATCACAAACAGAGCCCCCCCATAAGGTATGCTTACAGTTAAAGTCCCCTAAAATAATATAGGGACCTGCTACATTGGAAAGGATAGATTTTAACTCTAATAATAAAGCTAAACTAGGGTGAGGAATATAAATAGATATAATTGAAAAATTTAGTAACTTAACTGCAACAATATTAATACCAGGACTATGGTTAGGAATGGGGATCAAATTATTTATATGAGAACTATTAATAATAAGAGCACAGCCTGCATATCCATCACTCCTGTCATCACGGAAACATGCAAAACCAGGGATCCTGAAATTGGACCCCGGCTTCAACCATGTCTCAGCAATGGCACAGGCAACGGGTTTAAATTTATTTATCAAATAAATTAAATCTGATTTCTTATTATTAGCACTCTGTATGTTCCACTTAAGGAGATTCTGATCCATTATTAATTAAGGGAAGAATAGATTGCAACTGTGTCAAGACGTTGTTCGGTAGAGAGTCACTGAATTTGAGGACCATATTCACTAGCAGACCAGTGAGTAGTTCCAATAAGTTGTCATTTGGGGTTGGAGGGTTATCATTTAAAGCACACCCATTAGGAAGGCACGATTGAGGGTCACTAACAATTTGCTTGTGAACTTGAGTATCATACATTTTCCCAAGAGGGCGGGCTTGTTTTCTTTCAATATATATGGTTTTACTATAAGACTTCTGTGATGGAAGGGATGAAACTTCTATGTAATTAGGGGAGGGAGCTACGAGTCTAGTGTGGGGGACTGAGGGAGTTGGGGATGGAGTGAAGAGTTTCTGAGATACATCAGCATAAGTGGTCCTAACAGGGCGGAAACGTTGGGCAGCTTCGAGGTATCCTATATTTTCCTCAGACATTACTAATTTGATTGCTTTTTGACGACTATGCTCAGGACACTTTATATCTGTTGCTTTGTGGGATCCCGAGCAGAACACACAGCTTATTTTGTCTTGTGGTACTGAGCAGGAGTCCCCGGTGTGTTGTTGGGAGCAGTTAAAACAGCATGGTTTAGACCTACATTTTGCTGCAATGTGACCAAATTTACAACAATTCCTACATTGTATGGTAGGAAGTTCATATGCTGAGACAGGGATGGATGTGTTATATATGTATATCTTTTCCGGAAGAGTTTGAGAGTGGAATGTGATAACAACTGTGTTTGAGGGAATCCATTCCGGTGCTTGACTTTCTCTACGAACCTTTCTGAATAATCTACGAGCCTTTATTATATGACCTACTAGGCTTCCTAAATTTGTAGGAAACTCAATGCCAGAAACCAATTCCTCTAATGACCAATCAGTTGGGATGTTCTTCACTACCCCCATACGAGTAACTTGATACCTGGGAATAGAAGCAGTCAGTTTGTTTTTCTCTAAAAACTCAGATTTCTTGAAACTATTTGCTTCATTTGCCGATTTGAAGCTAATGGCAATTTTATTACGTCCTAAAGGTTTTATTGAACCTTCCAGTATGCCTTTAGTGCGGTTTTTATGAAGGAGCTGGGCCAACTTTAAGACTCGCAATGTTAAACCAGCAGATTGGTCAGGCTCCAACCTACTAATGTGTACTACGAAGGGTCCTTTGTCTGAATCAGAGTATTGCAAAGGTAGATCATCCGCGTCATATCCGGGAGTGATATACATATTCTGAATAGAATCTCCAGGAGAATTAATTTTTTTGGAAGATGTTGTCATATTATCAGTATCAGGCAAGACTGTTCGCTTTCTAGTTGAATTTTGAGTTTAACTATGCATTTGTGAATCTTGGGTGAGAGGTAGAAGGGAGCAATCTGCCGTGTCTATAATTTGTGTAGGCATACCCACATTTAAATTATTCGACAAAGAGCCTCCCTTATCGGGAGGATCTTTGTCACTCATGATTAAAATCCAAACGACTTACTTGTCAATTCTCCACCTAGAGGTTAGTATTATTATAGGCCTTCACCAATATTAGTAAATACTTAGGTATTGAACAGATAACGAAGGTCTTCAAAAGTGATTGCACCAGGGCACGTGCGTACACCAACGCAACGACGAGCAGAATCCGTACCTAACCTAATTAACATAATATGGCACAGTGACACCTGAAAAAAAAAAAAAAAAAAAAAATTTGCTTAACTTACAAGAATTCATCCCTGTGCTAAGGCAGCCTTTCCAAAAATGCTAGCTTTAATTTGCTTTTTAAAATATTTTTACTAAAGCTGTGTTCTTCCCTGAGTAGATCAATTTCGTTACAAATTTTCGGAACCAGGAATCTGTTTGTTCTTCTACCGTAATAGTTTTTTACATAGGTCTGCACAAATTTCCTTAATCTAACACTTTTAGTATTATATTTACTCTGTTTAAGCACTTTATAGTCCCCAGAACTGCAACTTTCTAGGGCCAACAAATACTGCACTTTGGTCTGTATAGGTAGTATTTTACACATTTTAGAAAGAAAGAAAGAAGAAAGAAATTCATTTATTTTGCAAACAATTAACAAACCTAAAGAAACTACAATACATAAGAATTGGACACAATTGCATGCAAAAATGGATACCACTCAGCATGAAGTCGAGTCGCTTGTGAGCGCCACGACGCTGATCTTCCGTGGATCCAGGCGCCCGCGTGTGCGAGACAGCGAACAGGGACTTACATTTTTAAATAACTTGTCGTAATTTTCTCTGCAATGACTTCTCTTTTTTTTGTTTACTAAGTATTTAATTGATCTTATCTGTAACTTCTTAATTTCGTCCAGGTATGTTTGGAATGTTCTACCATATACAATAAGTCCGTAACTAATAACTGCGTCAGCCAATGCATAATAGACAACAAACATAGTTTTTTTACTTATCAATCTATCCAGGTGGTACTAAGTATTTTACTTAAAACTGACCGAAGTTTTGAACAAAGTACATTAACATGCGTCCTCCAATTAAAGTGTTTATCAACATTTACACCCAAGTATTTATAAGTGTCGACATATTGAAGCTTTTCACATTTACAGTTACAGTTAATTTGGTAATCATGTAAACAGTCATAACCGTGCCCTACAACACTAAATTCATTATAATTGACCTTCTTGGCTTTTCGGTTGTATGGGGAAAATATATGCATGCACTTGGTTTTCGAAATATTAATAATAATCCCGTTATCATGGGCCCATTTTACTATATTATCTAAATCTAATTGAATGTTCTTGCCGTATAACTAAGCGAAATTTTTTAAGTAACAAAATCTTGAATAGTTCTGATGTTATTAAAACGACCTGGAAAATAATTAATGAAGAATGTCGCGAACTGTCGCGATTACCTTCATGCCGTAAGTATGAATGCTCCTTATAAAAGGTGTGTATGGCAACCCCGCTTAGCTTGGTTTGATGGATGTATTTTTTCTGACAGAATAAAAAAATGGACGATATAGGCGGTAAAAAAGATAGGAGAGCAAAAGAAAGGGGGTAAGAGGGAAGAAGGAAAAAAGGTCGTGATAACTGGATTTTGGTGAGTGTAATTTTGATCTATTTATAATAGGGAAATCAGAAGACAAGGCATAATAACTGAATTGAAAACATGTTTGAATTGGCACAGAAATGAAATGTGGAAGTGAGCTCGAAGTGCCGGCTCGTGGTGGCTTGGGACGGACTATAAGGGGAGTTGGGAGGTCCTCCGAAGGAACCAGAAGGTTCCGCTGTTAAAAGGAATGTGGGTACCTACGTGAAATACACATTCCTACTCGAATCTAAAATGCCTTGTTTGCTGGTTAACCTAAACCCCAAAACAATTACTTGTCGCGATTGAAATTATCTTATGGACCTAGAGTAATATAAAACACTTGGCGACAAAATGGTGGAGGTGCTTGGATCGAGCCCGAAGCCTTTTACACGCAATGCGAAGCTTGTTTGAAAGTATTGTTTCATTCTGCCAGGTTAAGTAACAAATTTGAAGGCTCGTGACGAACCTCACGCAGCCACTGTTCTGAAATGTATGGAGAACGAAACTTGAAGGCTCGTGACGAACCTCACGAAGCCACTGTTCTGAAATGTATGGAGAACGAAACTTGAAGGCTTGTGACGAACCTCACGTTAGCCACTGAAAAGGTGTTTGAAGGCTTGTGACGAACCTCACGTAGCCACTGAAAAGGTTGTTTGAAGGCTTGTGACGAACCTCACGTAGCCTCTGAAAAGGTTTGAAGGCTTGTGACGAACCTCACGTAGCCACTTTCCTGTTAGAAAAGGTTGTTCAAAGGCTTGTGACGAACGTCACACAGCCACTCCCTAGTACATTTCGGAAATTGCGTGAAAACAAGAAATGAATTTTACTCTGCCAGAATGAAACAATTAAAATTAGAAATTACCAAATTAATTAAACAATGGCATGACAGTAATGGAACTAATCCTTGATGAAATTGAATTAAATAATTTAATTTTCAATGGTACAAAAAATAAAAAATAAAGTTAATGAAATATTTGGCCATTTTTATTTTTTTTAATTATATTTGTTTGACCTCATGTCCAATTTTGAAAATTATATTATTTTTACCATTTTGCAAATTGAAGGTAAAACGTGGTCGACTGAGGCCCTACTTTGGGAATCGGGGTTCGAGGTTGCGTTGACTCCGTCCCTTTCTCTCGATTTAGTCTCGAATGACGAGTGACAGGGATGGGGCTAGCGTGGCTTCGAGGTTCGGGTTGCAAGGTGGTGCCCCTGTACGTAATATGACTAAAATAAAGGACATGTGTTGGTTCGCTTTTTTTTGTTGTGCGTTTACCCTTTGCATTTTATAATTATTGTACACGAAAAATTAACTTCGTCATGTGTGGACCCGGTCTTACGGTATTTGTAACTAGCAACACTGACCAAACCATAGACATGAAAGTTTCTATCGTATAATCCGACCAAGGTACGCGTTACGTCTGTGCAGTGATGTGTCGCAGAGAAATGGTATTATTGTTTTTGGTCGTACAACAGGCTAAGTTGCAGTATCGCCAACATCATACATTCGTACATACGAAAAGGAAAATTTTCTTCAACGGGTGCGTTATTACAAAGTTGTTGTGAAAAGTGCAATTTCTGGAGAAAAACGGTACCAAAGTGATAAAATGGATGTTTGACGACGGTTTGCGTCGTGGGCACCAATAATAATTACGGAAATATATCTTTCAAGGAACATCGCAAATAAACATTAGGTAAGGATGGAAAATTACTTAGCGTCATTATTTTTGTTGAATCTCCAAATTTAAAAGTTAAGTATAACAAACAAATAATAGATCATAAGTGCAAGGTTAATCAGATACTAAATAAATTACTTGCCATTCTACGCGAGTAAGTCGGCTTATGTAGGAAAACAAAGAACAACTACATATTTTTTTTTACGCTTTTGTATATACTTACACTTTATTTGGGGGACCGACTTGAAGGCCCCTTGTGCTAAGAAAATAACTTATATTAGTAAAAGGGGTAACTTAGCATTATGAAAGGGACCCTCCGCTCGGTCGCCTATTGTAATTTTACTCAGTTTACCTAGACATTACCTTTGTAAACATATGTTTGAAATCTTATAATAAATTTTAACTTTTAATTTTCCGCAACAAATATGGCGGCTTGTAAAGAGAATAATAATTTGAGTAGGCCTTACGGATATAAATAAAGTTGTTATCCAAATATTATCGTGAATTTTCCAGTTGCGTCAAAATGGAAGAAGCCTTTCTCGCCAGAATCGAACTATTGGAGAAGCACCTAGCAGAGATAGTTACGAAGGCATCCAAGATACTAGAGGCCACAGAAATTGAAGGAGTCAGTGTTGATGAGGTAATTAAACTCAAATTGAAATTGAAACAAGCTATAGACAGGTACTCAACTAGCATTAAACACTACATGGACAGGACAGAAATCCCATCGTGTGACATTGTGTCTTCAAGTACCATTCGACAACTGGAAGCCGATGATGTATTGGCAAATATGGAAGCTGTACTTGCAATCCACACTGCGACTAAAGCGCAGACCGCAACACAGAACCACCATACCAAATTGCCCACTCTTCCTCCTCCTAAATTTTCAGGTGACATCCTTCAATTTCACCAATTTTGGGATAAATTTCAAGCAACCATTGATAAAAGAAATCTCAAAGACGTGGATAAACTAGCCTACCTAGTGGCTTCTCTAGAGGGCAAGGCACTAGAAGCAGTAAATGGTTTGGACATTTCTAATAAAAATTATGCCATTGCCATAGAAGCCCTTCAGCATCAATTTGGAAATAAAGATATTTTAATTGATGCTCATCATGAGGCTCTAAAACAATTACCAGCAGCGCAAAGTCTGGATGGTTGTCGTCACACACTAAACACAATTGAGCACCACCTACGGGTACTTCAAACACTCGGTGAAGATGTGGACGGTAACCACCTAAGGACTACCATCAAAAACAAATTTCCAGACCAGACACTCTATGAGCTGAATATGGCTTTGCCCTCCGAACAAAACACTGTGCCAAATATAAGAAAGACCCTAGACAAAATAATCACAGCGTCGGAACGGGCTGGACCATCTCTTTCAAAATGTCTTAAGACAACAGAGGTAGTGTCTTCCACTCAAGCGCTCCTGCAGGCAGAAGGCGGAAGAAGTTTCAAGGCTGCAAAAAATAAATTCACTCCATCAAAGGGGACCGTAACTAGGAAAGTACAGCGGCAAGAAAGGATACCTCCTGTCCCCCAAAAAAGGAAGCAAACTAATTTACCAACGATGACGGCGTATAATCGTACCAAAAGGCCTAAGAAATCATGCATATTTTGTGAGGGCCCTCATTACAGTAGCGAATGTCAAGAATCAAAGACTTTAGCAGACCGGAAACTTAAACTGGGAAATCGGTGTCATAAATGTTTTCGCACTGGTCATTTTATACGTGACTGTGATCTGAAGAAATCATGCTACAATTGCAAGGGAAATCATCATCAGGCTCTTTGTCCTAAGACAAATGGTACGGAAATAAATCATACTAATGAGGTTAGTCAAACAATTTGCAATATTCACAATATAATGTCTATCTTACAGACAGCAACGGTGAACCTCGCAAACGACAATGAGGAAAGGACATGCAGACTCCTGTTAGACAGCGGCAGCCAACGCAGCTATATCACAGCCAATATGGCAAAAAACTTGAAGCTTGTCGCTGACAAGGAGGATCTGCTTATAATTTATACTTTCGGATCTGACTCACCTAAGGAAACTTCTAGTCCATCTGTAGAAATTAACATTAAAACCAAACGTGGTGTTACTAGAAAAATACGAGTAAATATTGTACCACACATAACAGACCGTGTTCCCGTCCAACAATTTGAACTAAATTCTGAAATTGACATAATGGCTGATGATGAAAGTGTTGGTGAAGGAATTGACATGTTAATCGGAAATGACTATTACACATCGTTCATGAAAAACAAAAACATTAAAATACAAGATTATTTATTCCTCATTGACACTGATTTTGGATGGATTCTTACTGGCAGTGTAGATGAACCAGATGAAAGAAAAGAGATTCTTTCCGTCATCACTTATTGTCAGTGCCATGATTCTGAGCGCATCTACTTTTCTGAACCGGATCTTCCACTGCGTGACACCGACATAAAATTTTTGTGGGCACTGGAAAGCATTGGCATCACGGACTCTGCCAAGACCACTCGTGAAGAAGAAGCTGTAAAACACTTCACGGAAACTGTAAAATATGAAGATGGCAGATATCACGTAAAATGGCCTTGGACTGAATTTCCACCGGACTTATCCACTAACTTTGGGCTAGCTTATGGAAGGTTGAAGAGTTTGGTACGTAGATTGGATCAAAGGACACTAGATGAATATGAAACCATTCTCCAAGAACAGTTGGATAACAAGATCATCGAAGTCATTGATCCTCAACCTATAGGCGTGAACCAGACAACACCACCAGTACATTATTTGCCCCACCACATTGTAAAGCACGAAGACAAAAAAGGAAGAATCGTATATGACGCGTCTGCCAAAGTTAAGGAACAACGAAGCTTAAACGAGTCAATGTATAGAGGTCCATCTATGCTAGAAGACTTGACTGCATTACTTGTAAAATTCAGGACCAATAAAATCGGCATAATTGCAGATGTAGAGAAGGCCTTCTTGCAAGTAGGTCTTCAAGAAGCGGACAGAGATGTAACGAGATTTTTGTGGTTGAAGGACATCCAAAGGGAAGTCACAGAGGACAACCTCTTACATTTAAGATTTTGTCGGGTACCATTTGGCATCATCTCAAGCCCATTCTTGCTTACTGCCACGGTACGCCATCACTTGTCAAGGACGCGTAAGGAACTCTTACCAAAAATCGCAGACAGGTGCTATGTAGACAACCTCGTTACAACAGCTTTAAATACTGAATCAGCATACAACCTTTATCTGGAAGTGAGAAATGCATTTCAAGAACTCTCGATGAATATCAGAGAATGGGCATCAAATGACCTAAACTTTATAAATAAAATACCAAAAGAAAATCGGGCTAAAAACATGGAAACTGTAAACGTTTTAGGTCTGACATGGAACACAAACGATGATAGTTTACAACTGAAATTAAACAAAAAGGTATTCAATGAAGAAAACATTGAGAACACAAAAAACAAAAGGGATATTCTGAGAATGCTGGCTTCATTTTACGATCCTTGCGGTTTTTTGTCACCCTTAGTTTTACCAGCCAAGATCCTAATGCAACAGCTGTGGAAATTGAAGTTGAGTTGGGACACTCCGCTTCCAGAACACTTGACAACCACATGGGAGAATATAGTAACTACATTGCAAACCGCCAGGGATATTCGTTTACCACGCTACATTGGCAATGAAGACCCTACTGACAGAAGCACAGAGCATGAATTACACTGTTTTACTGATGCGTCCAATTACGCCCATGCAGCAGTAGTTTATCTACGGGTGACCAACAAAAAGGGTAGCAAAACTGCTTTCATAATGTCAAAATCACGTGTCAACCCGGTCAATGAAAAGGAAGACTTACAGATACCGAGACTTGAGCTACTTGGCTATGTCATAGGAAGTAGACTGTTGTCCTATGTTAAAAATGCTTTAGAAATACCTATCACAAAGCAATTTCTGTGGACAGATAGTCTTGTTGTTCTAAGCTGGGTAAGGTCGAACAAGTTACTGCCACCATTTGTCGCAAGGAGAGTGAACGAAATCAAACAGAACCCTGAATTAACCATGCGATATATAAACACTGAACAGAATCCTGCAGATTTGGCTACACGACCTGGCGTTTGGTCACAGAAAAGAAAACTATGGTTTCAAGGGCCTTTGTTTCTTTCAAAAAAAAACGTGCCCTGGCCTGATGACCCTCGGCTTGAACACCACCAGACATTATTTTCCGCGGCAGCGGAGGGTCTGGATACGGAGTACCCAGAGAGAGCTACAACTGAAAATACAGAAAATTCAGATGCCATAATGCTTGAACAGATGGAAACAGATAATGAAGACAACACAGTCATGGTGAAAGAAACTAATCCTCAGCTGCAAGAAATAATAAATTTACAAAAGGAGTATTACAAGGAAGAAATGATGGGAAAAGAAACTCATCTGACCAGAAACTTAGGACTGTTTCTCGATGTGGATGGACTCTTACGATGCAAAGGAAGAGTGATACACACAGACTGGTCCTATGAAATGAAACATCCGGTACTGCTTCCCAAAGATTGTGAGTATACATCGAAGATTATTATGGAAACACATGAGAAGAACTACCATGTGGGAGTACCTCACACTCTAAGCATCATCCGACAAAAGTTCTGGATACCTCAGGGTAGATCTCAAGTCCAAAGGATTTTAAAGAAATGTCCACAGTGTATAAAACATGGAGGTGGACCATACAAATTGCCTTCAACTCCAGCCTTGCCACCGGAAAGAGTAACGTACAATCACCCGTTTACATATACAGGTGTTGATTACTTTGGCCCCATGTACGTAACCACACAACAGGGAAAAACGAAGAGATGGATCTGCCTATTCACGTGTCTAGTGGTACGTGCCATCCACTTAGAAGTGGTAAATGACTTGACAGCCCAGGAATGCCTGCTGGCTTTAAGAAGGTTTGTGGCATCTAGAGGAACACCTACTTTGATTGTTTCCGATAATGCACTGCAATTTAAACTGACATCCGAAGTCTTTGCACACACGTACTGTAGCCAGTATAACATAAAATGGAAGTTTATACCACAAATGGCGCCGTGGCATGGAGGTGTTTACGAGAGAATGGTTGCAGTAGTGAAGAATTGCTTAAAACGAACTCTAGAAAAACACCTCCTGACGGACAACCAGCTGACAACGGTGATGAAAGAAGTCGAAAATGTCGTCAATACAAGGCCACTGACTTATGTAGGTGCAGAACAGGGACACATTCTGAAGCCTGCAGATTTCTTGTCACTAGGAAATTGCATAGTCATGGATCACATGGATGACGAAACTCTAACGGCAGGCACGTCAGCAAGACAAAATTTAGTCGAAGGGTGGAAACGCGGCCAGAGAATCCTATCAGAATTTAAGACCATGTTTATTGGACAGTATCTATCCAGCCTAAGAGAAAGATACAACCATTCTCACAAACAACCTCGAGTGAAATCGAACAGGATACCTCGCGTCGGTGATGTAGTCCAGTTGAAAGACTCCATAAAAAACCGTGAAATTTGGAAGGTCGGGATGATTTCCTCACTCATCAAGGGTCCTGACGGAGAATGCAGAGTGGCTAGAGTAAAAGTTGGTAACACTGAGTTTACCAGGTCCATCGGACATCTTTACCCACTGGAATCAGACATTACTGATGAATGTAATCACCAAGAGTTTCAAATCGAGGAACCTCATAGAAATAATTGTGGAAGATTGCAGATGCAAGACCAAGAGATGCTCGATCAATCTCCAAACCTGGAAGACGAAGTTGCAAGTTCCGTCGACAAGCTCCCGATCACTGGAGGAGATGAAAAGCGTCCGGACACCTTGTCCCTTGTTGAAGAAAATGAAGGAAGGCTGTCAGAACAACAAAGTGAAGCGGTAGAATCTGCGAGAGACAGTAGCTTCGAAGAGGAAGTTGTTGTGCCTCAAGTTTTGGATCCAGTAGCCATCGATTCAACCAGAGGATCGATGGAAGCCCACAACGAGACTGAAGTGCGAAGCAAAAGGGAAGCGGCCTTAAGAGCAAGAGAGAAAATTGCAGAGTGGACGCGCCTGCTCTTTGTACTACTCAAGTAAAACCTCTCTGCCCTCGGGAGTGTCGCGAACTGTCGCGATTACCTTCATGCCGTAAGTATGAATGCTCCTTATAAAAGGTGTGTATGGCAACCCCGCTTAGCTTGGTTTGATGGATGTATTTTTTCTGACAGAATAAAAAAATGGACGATATAGGCGGTAAAAAAGATAGGAGAGCAAAAGAAAGGGGGTAAGAGGGAAGAAGGAAAAAAGGTCGTGATAACTGGATTTTGGTGAGTGTAATTTTGATCTATTTATAATAGGGAAATCAGAAGACAAGGCATAATAACTGAATTGAAAACATGTTTGAATTGGCACAGAAATGAAATGTGGAAGTGAGCTCGAAGTGCCGGCTCGTGGTGGCTTGGGACGGACTATAAGGGGAGTTGGGAGGTCCTCCGAAGGAACCAGAAGGTTCCGCTGTTAAAAGGAATGTGGGTACCTACGTGAAATACACATTCCTACTCGAATCTAAAATGCCTTGTTTGCTGGTTAACCTAAACCCCAAAACAATTACTTGTCGCGATTGAAATTATCTTATGGACCTAGAGTAATATAAAACACTTGGCGACAAAGAAACAGGTCGCCGAAAAAAGAACATTAACGACTATCGTTTAAAAGTAGATGGTAAAATAATAGATTCCAATCCAGATATCGCAATTGAATTTGAAAAGTTTTTTACCGATATACCAGTGTCCACGACTAAGTGCTTGAACTCTTCGCCTGCGTCTGCCATTGTACTTTTAGAAGATAACGTGCCTGAATGCAGTATATACTTTGAATTCAAGCGCGTTACTGCCTTGGATATAATTAAGGCATTCAACTCAATCAATATAAAGAAAACCAGTGACCTTTGGGGAGTGTCGGTCCATGTACTCAAATCCTTAATTGAAGTCATAGCATCTGACTTAATGGTCGTATTTAATCACTGTGTTGATTGTGGTGAGTTTCCTGACCTTATGAAACATAGTAAGATAATTCCATTATTCAAAACGGGTAGTACTTTTGACCCCACAAATTTTAGACCAATATCCATACTACCCACTTTCAGTAAAATATTTGAGAAATTGATTTTGTCACAGTTAGCGGAACATTTTCGGTATAATAATTTATTACACAATAAACAATTTGGTTTTACTCGGGGTCGCTCGACAACCGAAGCTGGTGTTGAGTTGATTAAAAACATTTTTAATGCCTGGGAAGGGTCACAGGATGCTTTAGGTATTTTTTGTGATTTGTCCAAGGCCTTCGATTGCGTTAACCATGACACATTGATCAGGAAACTACACCACTATGGAGTTAGAGGTACTGCGCTAAACTTAATAAAAACGTACTTATACGGGAGAATACAAAGGGTAGACGTGAATGGAGTACGATCACCTGGGTCATTGGTCTCAATGGGCGTACCACAGGGCTCAATATTGGGTCCATTTTTATTCCTCATCTACATAAATGACTTACCTTACCTTATAAAGGACAACCATGATATAGTATTGTTTGCTGATGATACGTCACTTGTGTTCAAAGTTAAACGACAACAGCAGTTTAATGTCAATGTAAACAATGCTATATCAAAAGTAGTCGATTGGTTTAGTGTTAATAATTTATTACTGAATGAAAAAAAGACGAAATGTATAAAGTTCATGACTACTAATGTGAAAAACAGTCAAACTACTGTAACTATTAAAAATGACAAACTAGACCTAGTTAATGATACAGTGTTTCTTGGTATAACGTTAGACTCCAAGCTCCAATGGGGTCCTCATCTTGCTGGATTGGCGGGTAGACTCAGTTCAGCAGTTTTTGCAGTTAATAAGATTCGGCAATTAATAGACTTAGATACCGCTCGATTAGTTTATTTTAGTTACTTCCATAGTATTATGTCATATGGTATTTTACTGTGGGGTAGTGCTGCTGATGTAAATAGCATCTTTGTTCTGCAGAAGAGGGCTATTCGTGCTGTCTACAAGATGGGCCAGAGACTCGCTTAGAGATAAGTTTAAAGAAATTAATATATTGACCATGCACAGTCAATACATTTATGAAAACATTATTTATGTTCATAAAAACATCGCTAAATTTAGAAAGAACTGTGACATACATAATGTTAATACCAGAAATAAATATAAGCTCGCAGTGCCCTTCACGCGGCTCCATAAAATAAAAAACTCTTTTATGGGTAATTGTATTAGGTTCTATAATAAGCTCCCAAGTAATGTTACTGAACTATCAGTAAATAAATTTAAGAGTTACGTTAAGCGTAAACTAATTTCTAAAGCATATTATAGTATTAAAGACTATATTAATGATAACAATGCTTGGGACTGAATTGCTTGTAATAAAATGTTTAGTCCTTACGACAAAAGGTTGCGAACGTCGAAAAAAAAAAAAAGACATCCGACAGAGTTTCTTACAGGTTCTTCTCTGATCGGTCGCGATTTGAACCTGCAGTCAATTTAGGCTAAGTCGCTACTATGACGTTTCAAAAGAGTTTATTATTTGTATACCTACTTGAATAAAGATTATTCTGATTCTGATTCTGATTCTGATTCTTATGAGCTTCAGATAAATCCGCAGCAGCATACAACAAACACATATCGTCCGCATACATATACACTTGCTACATTGTTTTGCATAACATAGAAGCAGTTAATCCGATGCAGTAAGCCGCATCATTGTAACAAGTATCGCTGCACGTAAGTATCCACAAATTAGAAATGAGAACAAATTTGAACTGAATATTAACGTGACAGATACTGGTCTAGACCTGGACGCCACTTCGTTATGGCAATATGATGCAGTTTTTTCCCTATAAGCTGCTTCTGTGGTGTTGCCACTTGAGGATAATGTTTTTCTCCCTGTCAGCACCTCAAACTATGCGAAGCTGTTGGCCGGCACAAAATGTACGACACGGCACATAGTACAATTCACAAAATGATGAGAGTCCGTGACATGAAATCCACTGACTTCTCTACTACCACTCCATGGGGGGTATTAACAGGAAATAATATATTTGTACCATCCGTAATTACTGCCTCGGCGGCATTACTCTTGCCTATCACCTTTCGTAGAATCATGGAATAAGAAATATAGTAAAAGTACAGATAGAAAGCATGCGAATTTAAACCTACTTACAACGCGTTTATGTTAATCTTTTGACCGCCACGGCCGCCTGCTGTTTTTTGCGCCCCTGACGCTAACGGAGTCATATGCCGCAACCGCGCCGGTACAAAATGTATGGAGCGTACCGAGCGCCCGCGTTCACGGCACGAAAATCCGATGACGTGATTTGTAAATCACGTTACGACCTTGGTCGTAACGAGGCAAAATTCAGCTTAAATACGCGCCGCGAGATTCTGTATTATCATGAATTGAGCTTCACAAACTCGCCTAGTTCGTAGGGCTGGCGTGAGAAAACAAATTGAATTTATTAACCTATGATATTAATTGGTAGTAGAATGCACTAAGGCAACTATGTATTACTAATTTTGTGACTAAGGTTTAATGCACCATATCGCAGTGGTCTTCGGCCCGGAGCACTTAATCACCCCATCGTACAAGTCACATAATTGTAACTTCCTTTACAAACATTAGGTGGCATTTCTCCTAAACTGGCATGGCATTTTGCCATATATGTAGTACTTACCTGGGTTGGATAGGTTGGAAGATGGGAATAACCCGCGTTTTTGTATGCCAGTTTAGAACAACCCACATAAACGCAACTAAACACATTTGCGTCGGAATGCTAAGATTTACGATTAGTTTTTGTTTCAAGTGTTGCACAGAGCCTATGAGAAATGCATCGCCTATGAATTCCATTGGCAGGCGTCGGCTAGTGTTGATGAGATGGTGCGATCTAGGGTCACACTGACATTTATTTAATTTTAAATTGACAGTGGGTAGTTTTAGATTACTCAATTTAAATGACGAGATTAAATTGTACATGTATGGAATCGTAGGTCTAGGAGCAGACGCACGTTTTTGACAAACAATAATCACTTACAGACTTCGAGTGGCCATAGGTACCTACCTACTGAAATAAAAACTCAACTTAGTTTATCAGCGTACGGCGCGCGTTAGGATGAGCGCCCGCGTGACGCTCAACTGATTAGCCGCGCATGCCAGGCCGCACATTTTCTAGGCTATAGCGCGGAGTGCGTCCGGCCTGGTAGAATTTAGAATTTATCCTTAATAGACTAGGACATGTATTCCGCGTCCTTAATCCTTATACCGATCAACACCTCAATTATGAGTGATTAATCGTTTCCAGGTGATGCAGTTCGGGCGCATCGACGGTAACGCGTACACGCTGGACTTCCAGTCGCCGTTCTCGGCGCTGCAGGCCTTCGCGGTGGCGCTGGCCAACGTCACGCAGCGGCTCAAGTGAACCGCGCCGGCCTGGCACTGACCACTACCGAGGGCCGTGATGATAAACTGATCTTAAGTAAGCTGTCCGTCTTGAAATTTGTAATTCCTGACGCATCTTGAGACGGGAACTGCTTTCAAGATAAGTTATTAAGACGGCCCCGAGACCCTATGTGGAGCTTACACTACCGCTCATAAAGATTTAGTAGACAATGCTGTTAATCATCCAGGCCATCATTGAGAATCCACTAGGATTTCCAGAGTCTCACAGGGGATTGTACTGAAGAAATTAGTCCAATATGATCGTTCGATCTGGTTGTCATTTGACGGGTGGGGTCTCGTGGATCATATGGGATATTTACAGCTCAAAGACGGGGTGGTCCTATATGAGTGGATGCTGTTTACAATATTTGAAGGGTATCTACACGGAAAGAACAAGGCGAGTTACCTTATTAACTTTTTGAGATTATAAAGTTAGGAACCATGTAATTTCGTAGGTACAATTTGCTACCGAGTTGTATCCAAATTTTCACCTTATTCCATTGTAATAAGGTCCAAAATTGGATACATGTTTGTAACAGAGTGGCACGGTCATTGTGACCTCTATATTTTGAGAATAAAACCTCGTTTTTTTTTAAGTGACTTGGTAAACATGTTCGTTTGTTCTGTACCGTTCAATTGTTATAAATTTATAATATTGTAATTTAAAAATAGGTGGAGCGAAAACTTATGAGTGGTAGTGTACATTTTGTATTTGGCGACCGAGAGCGGCTCGCGTGTATATAATGTTGGAAATTGGAAACGTTAGGTATGCTTTCAATAATCGCGTCGGTGCAATGTGATTTGACTCATAGTAATTAACTTGACTCTTGCGTTATACTTATACACTTTTGTGTTATAATATAACGGCAATTCGACTGGTTGATATAATGCTATGGTAATTCCACATTCTTTAAATTATAACGGCCCTGCCTTCAGTTCTGAGTGTCAGTGTGGCGTGGTTGTGCCGTGCAAAGTACCGCCATACTATTACTAATACGTGAACACATTGTTCCTGATAAAGACATTGTTAAACAAAGGCAACTAAAATTACTTAAACAAAAGTAAATGTAAATCGATTTTAATATTACACAGACATACTAACATTACGAGTATTGTCTTGTTACTTTATACATAAATTGAATCTCGTGGAAACAAGGTTTCGATGTTACATCGTCAGTGGCGCCGGTGAATCACAGTGCTAATACAAAGTTCTAGACTTCAATCAGTGATTTCGCGTAAGGATGGCTTCATTTTTATCGCTGTAAACTATACTGTTCAACTTACAGCCCTATTGCCTGCCCTAAACGCGGCACAAGGCGTGGGCAGCATGAGCCACCGGCTCTACGAAATTGTTCGCATTACTCAAAAGCCGTGAATGCGACTGTTTTTTATTTTGTTCAGTCCGTCTTTTCGCGCTTCTAGGGCCCTGTTTTATAAAGCTATAATTACAAGCGGTAGTTTCTTTCTAACCTCTTTTCTCTTCTCGCGCCTACATATAATTTAGGTTTTGACTTGCCACTGCCTAAAGGAATAACATTCAACGTGAAAAGTAACAATAAACTATTGTATCATTCGCGTAAAACTTTATGAATTGGCTGATACGAAAATACGTATCCCTTTTGAATATTGATAAAATAGACCGTGTGTATGATAATGGTTACACTAAACTAGAAATCGCTTTCATACAGCCTATTAGGATAGGAAACCGAGATAAGGAAATACACATATTTTGTACACAAGCTTAGATAGGTAGCCTTGAAGTATTTTCATTGTGGCAGATACTGGTGTCGTCTCCAGTATTAATCTCTAAGCAAATTTGTGGTCATAAAATATCTAACATCAGTCTCAGATATGTCCGAGCCGAAGACTGGATGAGGTAACAAGAGCTGATGCACTGAACTCTTACCCGATCAATATAGGTTCATACTTAGGAGAGAAAAATGATTACTTAAAGTTGCTCATTGATTGCGAATAAGTTAACATTTTTATCTCTCAACTTTTTAACATTAACATCAGATCTACAAGCAGTGAAAGAGCAAGAATGCGAGTAAGAGTATAAAAAGCCAGCAAAACAAGAAAAACAAATATTTAGGTACAAACGTAGAATATTTTGTTACAACAGGCGGTATATCCGCCGACCCCTTAATGTAACTTTGTATATTGGCCTATAGGTTAGCGTAATTAAAATAAGTCAATGTTGTTGGTCCATTTTTTAATGAAGCCTTTCATTAATGTACTCTTATCATACGGAGGGCTACAAAGTTACTCATTCTGTGAATTGAATTTTTACTAAATCGAGGCTAGGTACTCGAGGTGTTTTATTTGATCGGTTAGTATTAGACGTTATGCACTGAATTGTTCATATACACCATGTTCGTTGTTTATTCCCATTGGATTATAAAAACGTTGACGTAGGTACCTGTTTATGATTTCGTACGTGTTTTTTTTATTTAACGTTATTCGTTAGGAGGTGCAGCCTAGCATGTTTTAGTATATTTATTAGAGCTATTCATTTAGTGAAATTATATTATACTTAACGATATTAATGTTCTAACGTGTTTATTGTTGTGTTGTGTGTCTCTTTAAGATTTCATTTATGGAATACTTTACCGGGTTGCTCATATCAGAGACCATAACGATGTCACACAATTATTGTAAAAGACGTGAGGCACCGCATGAAAATCGATCATGTTTAATTAAGTTTCTATATAGGTAATATAATCGTTAATAAATGTCAGAAGTACTTTAATTAAATGAAAAAAATATTGGTGGATGAGTAAGGAGCAAAAAGTTGGACCATAGTTATGCGTTAACCATACAAACAACGCAGGCGAAACAAGTTCCGCTGTGACGAAACGTTATAATTGTATGGCTAATTTTGGTCGCCCAACGGTAAAGTTTCATAGGAAATTTAATTGCCTCAGCATGCCCGACTTTTTGCACCTTACCCTGATAGAAATCAAACATGCAAACTTAGAAACCAAAACCTAATTTGCCAATTAGAGAATTTAATATTATGGTAACCAGGAACCATAAATAATCCTTAATAGGAGTTTGTGTAACTCGTATGTGAAATTTGTTAAGTACAGTCGACTACAACGAGATGTATCCAGTTTCGAACCTTATTGCAATGCAATCAGGTGAAAAAGTGTATACATCTTTGTAATCGACTGTGCAAACTACACTATACTTAAGTGTCCACTAGTCGACCTTATACGGCGAACGTAACCAAGGTCTAATTGTGAACCTTATTCGGCTAACATGAGTAAGGTACACCTGTGTGAACCACTAACGGGTAACATAAATAAACTCCTCCTTATACGGCTAACATAATTGCAACAAAGACGAAAAATGTTTATTTATTTCAATTTTTCGTCGCACAGCGGAAGCGGGCGGAGTGAAATAAAAAATGCGTGAGGTAGAATGCCCAACTTTTTGGACCTTACGCGAGAAAGGTTTGCCTGTAAATTTTATAAGGCTAGAATAACTAAGGTCTACCTGTGAACTTTATACGGCTAAATCTTCAGCTGGAAACCTAATACAGTATAAGGGGCGTATAAGTGTCTCAGGAGCACCTTAGTTACGTTAGCCGTATAAGGGTCACACGTAGCTCGTCGACGGAACATACATATCTCAGGTTAATTATTTATTGATAGTGAATGTGATGAGTTTTCATTTCCGCTCATTATTTAAGACTGCACATAGTAAATATATTTTGTGATACTCATTTTATTGTTTTCTGTAATTAATGGTTAGTTAAAGTTAGTCGGCGTAATTTGTAGATAATTGTGAGGCTAATGTTGCATTGCATTTTTGTTTGCGTAAAGCCCGCTTCACTCGGTCAGGTTTGCTACACAGATATACACACATACATATTATATGGTGCATGTAGAGCAGGCTATTATGCCCTGCTAACAAAAATGGTAGTATCTCAAACAAAACTCCTGTAGCAAATGCAACCTTATTACCAACAGGATAGGATTGAATCTGCTCTGGCTATTGAATTTGAGATCCTGCTTATTGGCTTAGGAGGGCAGAATGCACTGCTTTGACAAAACCTCGTATCTCATATTTCGTGATGTAGGATTATAAATTTATTTCTCTTCATGTTTAAAGTTTACAATCGTTCATCATTAAATGAGATACGAGGCTTCTTCAAAGCAGTGACGATATATATACTGGGGTATGCTATGTATGTGCAATAACTTGATACCTCCCAAACATACAAACGCAACCGAGGTTGCCGGGCACGGCTGTCTCGTTTCGTCACCCTTGTCCATGTTAGTTGTCATTGGTTGCTATTATTTGTTCCACTTGTCATTTGTATATATGTACCTATTATAGTGACAAAGTGTAAATAAAAAATATTCTCCAGATAAAAAGGCATCTGTGTTTTATTTCAACGATATTGATTATTAACAAATAACTAGCGCAGAGGGCGAGCCCGGGGGCGGCCATTGACAATAATAATTTCAGTATACTTAAACATTTGCACAATTCATTCGTTAAGGTAGTTCAGAGAGGTACGTATATAACATGACTGGACCCCGATATCGGAGGTGCTATTTGGTAGGTCGACGTTCTTATAAATATGACCCATGCGGTCATATTTATGCTGTCGATATCGATACTCTTAGTTTTTCTTCACAAGTTTTATATACAAGTTTTCAGACAAAAATATAACTTTTTTTGTTGTATTGCATAATAATCAATGTCATCAGAAGCCTTCCAGACCCAACGTACCCCTCGGCCGTACCACTGGTGGTACTTTGACCAATTATGTATTACTATTAAAATCGAATTAAACGTTGTCGACGGAGCTCCTATTTCTGGGTAGTTTGGCCCTCGGGGCCTGCTGAAGAACTAACATAACCTAAACCTACCTCATATTTACGATATTTTTTTTGGGTCAATGGTAAGGTTTAGGGGTACGGTGGGTCTGCACCCACCAGAAGTAGAAACCGCTATCAGTTGAACAAAAACGCTATAATTGCTATTTCACAATTGTTCAAAGTTACAATTTAACTTTTTTTATACTTCGAGGTGCAGGCCAGTGCAGGAAATAAACAAAATAAAAGCGTTTAATTTTTGTCATTATGGTGAAGAAAAAGTATCGACACAGCTCTATTTCAAAATTGTTTTTACCCATGCCTAAGAACGTCCAGCTACAAAATTGCACCTCCGAAAACGGGATCTAAATATGACACAGAATAAGTAATAGCGTAGAACCCGGGCTATAAAATGAACAAAATAATTATGATTAACCCTTTTATTATTTATGGCATTTATAACGAGTAATTGAGAGATACCATTAAAGGTATTTCATTATTTGATAGGTAGTCAAGAGGTTTGAATATGTCGATCTCTGTTTAATCTGTGTTCAAAAATAGTCCGTTCTCAGAGTCGACTTTGTGAAGGAGAAAAAACAGCCTAGTTATTGCTTCATTTCCTCTTAGTACGTAATCTAAAAGTATAGAAGGATAGCTGGGGCAAAGTTCACTTACAGTTCGGATTCTTTGCTAATATTTATTCTATGGTATAAGAATTCACGTGAGTTGCCAAGAATGGAATGAAGGAAAACTTATTTCAACCGTTATAGTGCGAGTGCCGTCCTTTAAAACGTGATTCTAATTTTAAACATAACACCCGTTTGTTTTACAAATGTCATACCCATTCAATTCGTTTAATTTTGTGGCAACTCTGGTGAATCAACCTATAAGTATGCATATTGATACATTTTCAAATAAATAACAACTTTTAACGTTGACAAACGCTGCACTCATGGTGTTACCATCCCAACCGACCGTCGAAGAACAGTCATCAATTCTGCCGTGATACCAAAGGCGTCCAACTGCATAGTAATAGTATAAGCATTTTAAATATGGTTACCGATAGATCGGTAACCACATTTAAAATGCTTATAGTACAGAAAGCTTCGAGAACTACAATACCTTCTTTGGTATTACCGTTGTGTATAACTTAACAGTGGTCTTTCACTAATCTCTATAATCACGGTTGGTTGAATTTCAGAGCGTTTGAACTGCCCGGGTACTGAACAATTAAAATTAACAATATATGGAGCTAGCACAACTTGCCTGACTCTATTCTAGGCTCATTACATCACTGTCTAATTAGTCCATAACGAACAAGACGAAATGAGCCATAAACAAGACTGGCAATTGTAGCAAATTAACTAGTTTAGGGGTTCCATGTAATTAGTAATATTTGCTAATCTTCTTCACTTTACCAAGAAATCAACGACTGTAAAGTGTGGCTTTGGGCAAGCGAATAAAGCTCTGAAATGAATCCTTTAGTCGCTGACAACCGTGTTGATCGCGAGAATATTCGGCATGTATAAGTCCTAGACCTGGCAGTCGGTGCTATGGAGGGGGTGTCTACCATTTCAACCAGGGATCAATACCGGTATTAATTAAAATTGAAATATCTTCCTGAATTTGCATTATTTCCTTGATATTTTCGACTGTAAATTAGGTAATACCACTATTCTATTATATAAATTATTTGAAGAGCAAAAATATTTAACAATAAGCGAGATACCGAAATTGAATACCGGTATTTTTGTATGAAAATAATACCGGTATACGATCCCTGATTTCAACGAAACACCTTTCAACAAATGTGCCATTTCATCGAACGCTATTTTCTGCTGAAACCGTGTTTTCAGGGTATCTTAAACATCTAACATAAACTAAGCTACGTAATTAATGTTTAAGATACCCTGAAAACACTATGGTTTCAGCAAGAAATAGCGTTCGATGAAATGATACATTCATTGAAGGGATGAGTTACCGCTATGGAGGTCAATGTGGCTTCCCTTCCGTCGCTGTCGGGGTTAACTCTAGTTGCTATCGCTGCCGCTCTGTCCAGGGACATAGTCCTCGTCATCCTCGTCTGATATCTCCAGGTCGTCCAGGTCTTGGAAGAGAGACTCGTCCACTTTGACAGCATCACCTGAAACCAGAAAAAAAAACGTTTAATAACCGCGTCCACACCTAGCGTGGACGACTGAGTTCGAGGTTTGCTCTGGGTGAGATTCGCTTGATAAAAATGTGCGTGCCAGTGGTGGAATTCTCTATTGAGCTGACATTTGGGCGTGTAACTCTATCTCTCCCCCTCTATTTTTTTCATTGTTTTTAATTGGCGAGTGATTGAGGTCAAACAATGTAATAATCTTGTAAAAACTATTCATACTTTTAATAAATATTATATTTTTTACTATAAACGTTTTTATAAAATGACACAGCAACATGCAAGAGCGACAGTAAGTAAGTTTATTTATTACTTATATCAATTTGGCCCAAGCGCAAAGCGGCAGAGGGCTAAGTAAGGGATTTTAAACTTATCGGTGTATAGCAATGCTAATATGTTGAACTGGCAGCTTCCTTAGCTGCCAGTTCTATCTTTGGTCCGTTTCATCTTGGACTAAACCCCAAGACCCTGATATTTTAATTTCTTCGTAACATGGCGGCCGCTGCTGCCATGCCAGCGCTTTTTGTGGTCCAGGAAGACGTGACGAGGCTAACGTATCCGCGCAGATGGCATCCCAAACAAGCTCCCGTCCCAACTTCCATGGAACCAAAGTCACGCCGTCCAGCCTCTTGTCGTCGTCCCTCGATGACCTATTGTTTCCGAGGAATGCAGTGGGCATTGACGGAGGCAAGCTAACGGCGAATAATATTGTTGAACGCAGCATCTCAAAATCCGTGGTGTCTAACTTAGTCGACGACAGCCACAGGGGCACTTATGGGGAGCACAGAACTGTACTGCTAGTCTCAAACTATAGGCTAACCTCAAAGTGTTAAGAACAACACCAACAGGAACCACAACAATGTTATCGCTGCTTGGCGGTAGGTAACGAGGGCGCCGAGCGCCCAGTGGCGCCGACATTACTTTTACTGTGTTTACTAATAAACTAAAGTAGGTAATATGTTAAAATCAAAGAGCGGTTTTTTGTTGTACAAATAAATACACAATTTATAGAGTAAATGCATAATTTAACAATGATTGAACTATGACAATGACAGATCTGCATCTTGCAGGTAAGATTTCCCCAAGAATGGATATATATATATATATATCTAGGGTGTTATTTGTTCATTTTTGTCATCTTATATATAAAATTCTCGTGTCACAGTTTTCGTTCCCATACTCCTCCGAAACGGCTTGACCGATTCTCATGAAATTTTGTGAGCGTATTGAGTAGGTCTGAGAATCGGCCAACATCTATTTTTCATACCCCTAAGTCTCATGGAAGAAATAAAAAATTGCAGCGGGCGAAGCCGCAAGGGCTTCGCCCGCTGCAATTTTTTTTCCTAATTTTTTCGGGTCGCTAGTATTTAATAAATGCATTACGAGTGATGTTCTACTGCTTCACCTTGTAGTTACATTTAAGTCCCTTCGAACCACCGAGCGTCGTATTCAGTTATGAAACTGTTTTGCTAAAATGCTATACATTGTGTATTCATTTGTATAACAGAAAACCGATCTTAGATTTAAATAAATATCACAGGACAATGTCACACAAAATGCCCTAGTCCCAAACTAAGCTCTAGGCTTGTACCATGGGTACTAGACAACGAGAAACTTACTTATACACGGCGGAATTTAATCGGTGATCAGGAATCCAAAAATCTTAATTATCAATCAACATAGAAACCAATACGTGAGATCTCGTGCAATATAGCTCACAATCTAATTAATCACACTTAATTAACATCGGTAAAATGTACACTGACTGAATAAATGGACACCCTACTTTTATTGAAGGGAAGTTACTCGTTAGGGTACATACGTCAAGTCCTTGCTGGCTTTGGCGGGAAACTAGACAGATCAGACGTCAATAAATGATTGCCGCCATTTGTTATGAATTTGACAATGACAAATTGACAGCTTATTGCTCATTTATGTTTTAAGTTTCTATGGCTGATAGTTTGAAAAGAGGTATTAAACTTTTCAGACTAAACCATTCGTAGGGTGACAATAAATTTTAATTAAAATTTAATTTCAACTTAAAAATTAGTTATGATAAAAAAAAACTTGGTTCCACTTAAGTACTACATAAACGTGACCGCCATCGATTACTGAATTAGAAAAATGGGTTCCTGTTCACCGATTAAATTCCACCGTGTATAGAGAAATATATACTTAAATACATAGTAAACATCCAAGACTCAGGAACAAATACTCGTGTTCATCACACAAATATCTGCCCTTATCGGGATTTGAACCCAGGACCCTAGCTTCAAATGCAGGGTCACTACCAACTAAGCTAGCGTGTCGTCTAAAAGTATATATATAATAAGAAAAAAACACACTAAAAGTAATGAAGGCGTTACTGAACGCTCGGCGCCCTCTTAAAGGTCTAGCTAAAGCGACCCGCGGCATAGAAAGGGTTTTCAGGTGTCCACTGGTGTGCTGGAGATCCTTCTCAGTGCCTTGCCTTGCCCTCCGCTGGTTTTCACTTATCCTTGTTCTTTTAATTTATGTTAAAAAAGACTAAAATAAAAATAAAATGTTACCATCTTCAAGGAACTTCAAGTCGGATTCGTTGAGTGTTGTGTCTCTGAGGAAGAGTTCTTTGCCAGTGAGTTTGTTGTTTCCCTTCAGCTCTTTCTCTCTCTTTGCGGGGATGCCCATATCAATCTCAAACTGTTTCCGCCACACAAGGAAGGACTCCACTGTGACTCGCGTGCCTTCAAATCTTTTCTGTAATATAAAAAATAACAATAAAATTAAACTGTTATAGGGAACATTTCAAACACAACTCGTAACAGGGTATATTGGAAGAAATTTGGAGAGGCATATATTCAACGCTGGGTATTCAAATAAATGCTGCAGAAGAAGAGAAAGACAAGGAACGTTTATATAATATACAAGGTGTCCGGGAGATAGTGGCCAACATTAAAGGGCTGGATAGCTCAGCCTAGGAGTGCCAAAATATGATAAATCATGTTTAGTAAAAGTCGCACCGAAAGCGAGATATCTCAACATGCGAATTTTGGAAATGCAGTATCCTGGTTCACCATTTTCGATGCCACAACCACAGTTATTCGAATTTTTTAGTTTAGTTTTCTGTCAAAAAAAGCTGATTAGTTTTTCTTTAAGATCCACCTAACGAAATTAATAAACTATTAGCAGTTATTTTAATTTTTCAAGTCAAATTTAAACTCTAATAATCTGAGTTTTCTTCTGGCAAGTTTGACATTGTGTATTTTTTTTAAGAAAACCTGTAGAGCTGCTTTCTTAAAAAAAATCCTGTTTAATGTAGATTCTAAAATGATGTAACATTTTATTGAGTTTATTGATTATAGCAGCAAATTTGTTGTAACAAGTAGGTAGGGTAAATATTTGTTTGTAAATCTTGAATATTTCTTATAAATTATAATATAACACAAGTATATTTATTTATACTTTTCTACAAAAGCATGTGTATTTTTGTTTAGCCCCTATAATAGTAAGCCTAGCTAAACTTGGGACAAGTACAATTTGGCTTGATATTGATTACTTATCTAATTATTTGGTCTATTATTAAAACTCATAAAAGAACTTGTAGTTTTGCAATTACAAAATGGGTCCCTTACAATATTTTTTTTATCTTACATTGCAGTTAGTGTTAATAAAACAAAATTTTAAACCTGTTCAGCTTCCTCATCAGCCTTAAGCTTGGCAAGAACCTTCTCCTCACGCTCCCGCTTTACGCGGTCCCACTTGTCGCTGAGCCACTCCTGCCCCGCCGACACCAGTGTGAACACCATCACCATGCCTACATTTTCTTTTGCCTATATTGTAAAATAATTTGTATGAATACACATGCAACTCCAAGTTTAAATTAAGCATGGAGCCAGAGGGGAGAGTATGGGGGTCATTACCCTCCCACACATAATAAAATTGAGACTTCCTGGATGGAATGATGATGTGGATAAACATAATTAAATGTATATTTTAATTATAAAATATTTCAGACTGTAGTTTTGAAGAACAACCCATGTACTGAATACTGGATCTGCACTTTGTATAAATGATAGAGTATAATCAAATCAAATGTTGAATTCATAATTTCTGCAATGATAGTGTGTAATGTTTAATATTAAAATTAGTTGTTCTGCCTTGTAGTTAATACTTTGTTTACAGGGCAGCATAGTCTTACCTTGTAACATAATCATTTGAATTAACATGACAATATATTTATAAATAAATAAAGCCCAATCAATAGCAATGAACAAAATTGCTATGCCTGACATGGTGCATATGTATTTAATTAGTGTTGTGCACTTGACATACCTTTGTAATAAAATCATTTAAATAAATAATGAATGACTAATGAGACATATCAAGACTGAGAACTGTAAATTTAGGTCTTCATTAAGATGCTGCCACAAATTTAAGGTTGGAATTTTAAATAGTACATGAATAAACATTTGATGAAATAACTCATTACTACTGGGTTTACGTACCTGTTCCATTAAATGAGTGAGTAATTCTTCTTTTTCGACTATGTTATCAAAATTCTCTTCATTTTCTATCTCTATTAGAGGTACCTCATCAGGATACTTTGCTGTGTATGTGAAGACGAGCTGACACGCGAGGCCCTCCCCGTCGTCAAAGCCTTCTGACTTTATCGGTATCGAGAACTTTTGAAAGGGGAGTGTTTCTATAACTAAAATAAAAATCAAATAAGTGAACATGTTCCTCAGATTCACAATATCACAGGTTTATTTTGCTTAAGACTTACTTTGCATATCACCGTAATAGATAGAATCTAAGGCTTCTACCTCACTGGTCTGTTCATACTGGTAATCCATCGTTATTTCTGTAACGAATAAGCCAAATACTAGTTTAATTCCATGGGTACATACACGCCGCTACCTTGACAAATGTACACACAGTTGCCAATTTTGACACTGACTGCTGCGATGTGTATTTTTCTCAAGTATTTTTGGGAATTATGCTTGATTAAAATATTTTCAAAGCGTTTTATACTGTCAGTGTCTCGTTCTGTTCTCACACATTTCTGGTCAAAGTCAGTACCTATTACTGGCCAATGCATGCACAAAAAAGTTACGTTACGACGATCGATACTGGCAATTTTTTTTTATAAAGAAAGAATAGTTACGTTTTGGGGTAATGAAAAAAATGTAGCAGTAAAGTAAAAAAAAAAGCGGCCAAGTGCCAGTCGGACTCGCCCATGAAGCGTTCCGTAGCAGCAAGACGATTTATGACGTATTAAAAAAAAACTGCTTACTAGATCTCGTTCAAACCAATTTTCGGTGGAGGTTTGCATGGTAATGTACATCATATTTTTTTTTAGTTTTATTATTCTCTTATTTTAGAAGTTACAGGGGGGGACACATTTTACCACTTTGGAAGTGTCACTCGCGCAAACTATTCAGTTTAGAAAAAAATATATATTAAAAACGTTAATATAATTTTTGAAGACCTATCCATAGATACCCCACACGTATAGGTTTGAAAAAAAAAAGGAGTTTCTGTTCTAAAAAAAAATAATAAATTTTGGGAGTTCCCCATGGAACTACCAATTTTTTTTTTTCTATTTTTGTGTTAAAGTCTGCGGTTCACAGAATACATCTACTTACCAAGTTTCAACAGTATAGTTCTAATAGTTTCCGAAAAAAGTAGCTATGATACGGACGGACAGACAGACAGACATGACGATTCCATAAGGGTTCCGTTTTTTGCCAAGTGGGTATGGAACCCTAAAAGCTGTCTATGGGTCAGTAGCCCAGCCTGGGACCTGTTTTATTAAGCTACAAATTACAAGCGGAAGTCTTTTTCTAAATCTGTTTAATAGAAAGAGAGTTCCGCTTGTAATTTGTAACTTGTAGCTTTATAAAATAAATAATAAATAAATAAATAAATAAATATCAAGGGACAATCTCACACAAATTGACCTAGTCCCAAACTAAGCTCTAGGCTTGTAATATGGGTACTAGACAACGATAAACATACTTACATAGAGAAATACATGCTTAAATATATATATAGAAAACATCCAAGACTCAGGAACAAATATTCGCGCTCATCACACAAATATCTGCCCTTACCGGGATTTGAACCCAGGACCGCTGGCTTCGGAGGCAGAGTCACTCCCAACTAGGCCAACGTGTCGTCAAATAGGGCCCTGGTAGTGTCAGTGACGTCAGTCAGTCAGTGTCATCATTCGACATTCAGTTTGATTGTATATAGTCTTTGGTTTAGTTGATTGTTGTCGTTGTTGATGTTGAAAACTTGAAAACCTCGCCTTGGGGTTTTTGCATTTATGCATCGGCTTCAAAATGCAAGCGACTGAATCAGATATGTTAGCGTCCGAGAATAATGGCATGGTGATTGATTCCAGCGATATAGAGTAAGTTTAAAAGGGATTATTAATTCTAAATCTTTCTTTACTGCAATAGTACAAACTAAAGTAGTATTTTCCCATTTCAGAAATGCTAATACAAGTTTCAAAAGCTCTACTGAAAACTTAACGGAATTGCAGCAGCAAGTAATCGCTAATTTTCAAAAACCAAATTTGCCCAATGTTAATGTGCCGGAAAGGATCATAATTTGTTTGGATGTGTGCTACGACGACAACGTCTCGCTGTACAAGCTGGGTGACGGCACGACGTTCACTCCAATCAACATGATGAAACGAATTCTCGATTTCTTTTTACATTCAAAGCATGCTATTAACAAGAGAACTGAATTTGCCTTGTTAATAATGAAGGACACTGAACCATTTTGGATTCAAAACTTTACAAATAGCTTGAAGGACATTTTCAACGCTATTGATTACATAAATGCAGAAGGATGTACTGCAGAGACATTTGATTTTAAAAAAGTCTTTCATATTATCAAACAGAAAGTAGAAATACCACAATATGAAGTAGGAGAACGCATAATACCACCACCATTTGTGGTGCGCATGCTGGTCTTGTATGGACGGTCCAACTGTGTACCGCTTATACCCCAGGAAGATGTCTTTTTGAATTTTCTTAAGCAGCAGATGTACTTTTATATTGACATACTACTGGCACATGAAGATGAGTGTGAGGAGTACAAGTGTGAAGATATATATGATTCTCTTCAGAATCTGGACAATGGCTACTCATATGTGTTTGAAGTCTCCAGAAATGCTACTAAGATCCATGACTGCATTGCAAAATTGCTGGCACATCCTCTTCAAAGGCCACTGCAGAGAATAGCCAACTATACATTTGGTACAAGGCAATAATATGATTAAACTGACATATGATTTAGATTGGTTTTAATTATGATTTAAGGTGAAATGATATGAAATTATCCAGTAAATTGGCCACATCATTAAGTCTAAAGTACCAAAAATTAACTAACCTTACATCAGTGTCAGTTTCACAGTCCTACAAGGAGATATACAATACAACACTGTATTTAGTAGCAGTTCTAAATTTCTAGGTAGGGGCCATTTCTTTTGAACCAATTGTGAACCTGCCTTAACACATTCACTGTCCCCATAGAAAACGATCTGATAATGTCACAAGTCCAGCTAACAGTTTTGTCCATTCAGAATGGGGATGCGACCCCATAGTGGAAGCACGGACTCCTGAAAAAAAGGTTCATGACCCCAGACAGGGAACATTTTAACTCCTTGTCTGTTCTGACTGTTGGTGAAAAAAATACCAAGTTCTAGTCTCTTCAGATGGTAAAGTCCGAAAAAAAACTAAAAACAAAACTATATGCATTTTGAGCACAGATCTGTGACAAGACAGATGAGGGGTTAACTCCTTTTATGCTTAGGGCATGGATTTGTGCTCAAAATATATTGTTTTTTTTTTTTTTGGACTATATCATAATCAGAAAAGACTACTGCCTTCATAAGCCAAGGCAGCATCTCAAATTCAATAGGCAAAGCAAGTTTAATCTTACTATGCTGAAATTAAGGTTGCAGTTGCTACAAGACTTCCTTGAGATACTGCCATTTATCTTAGCAAGGCAGACTAGAACTTTGTACTTTTTGACCTCCCGCATATGAAGAGTTTAACCCTTTTTAGCCAGTTTTGTGAATGTGTATAAGAATGTCACTTGCTCTGAAATTTTCAATCTGTAAGTAGGGTAAACCATACAGGTATTGCTGGCGACCAGTGATTGTCCACTACATTTTAGAGACAGCAATCACAGAAAAAATATGTGCTTACATAGAAACATACCTTGGTTAACCTTTTGAATGCCTTACGTCAAATACAAATACATCACTCACACGCCAAACATGTATTAAAAGTTATGCAAAATTTAACTTAATCCATATGAAATAAAATCTCTTTTAAACTGTACCTGTGACCTATATAATGGTTGGTGGCGCTTTAGGCACTACAGCTCATGACCACTTTAGTGGTCATTGGCATTCAAAGGGTTAATACTTGTTACTTACATACATACATAATGTCACGCCTTCATTCCCAGATTGGGGTAGGCAGAGCTACAGATTTACAAATAGCTCTAAAGAAATTGTTCATAATTCTGTAACCAGATTTTGCAAAATCAGGCAAAGATGTTTACCAGTGTATTAGTGATCACACAAATAACCACACACGGATAACCGGACGGCTTGTTACTTATGTAGTAATTTTTTTTTAGTAATTGTAGTCTCAAAAAAAGTTAGCAATCACTGGTCGCGGGCAATAACTGTTGTTTACCCTAACTTGGATATGTATTGTATCTTTTATTAATCCATCAATATTAGTTCAAAAAAACCTTAAAAAGATTCAATTTAGGTCTCCTGTTGAACAATTTCCGTCAATTGCGCTGGTTGCAATACGTTTTTAACTGAAAGGTTCTAGCTTTTCTCTTAGAGGATAATACTTGCACCTTGCACTCCTGATACTCGAGCATATGCCACTTGACCCACAACAAAACAACGCTATTATTTTTGAAATATTTATTTCAGCTCTTTAGATTATGGTATAAAAAAAATCTAGGGCTATTACACAACAGTTGTCATTACTTCCACATTGTCTGTCTTTGCTACTAGACAATGACCTGCATTTTCGCTAGATGCTGCGCCTATTTAAGCTTCAGCTTTATTAAACAAGGCTAAGTTTACAACACCTGTATAGGTTGCATCATTCTAGCATGAATTCCAAATATTATTTTTCTTATTGGAGTGTGAAAGTCTAAATTCTAAATTTCCAGCACAGCCACTGTTTAATTCCATACTTACAAGATACTTTTCACACATTATCTGGTATTAATTTAGATGGTGGATGACAAGATGCTGGAATTTTCCATGCAACTATGAATTCTAGAAATATATTAACTAGAATTGAGCAAAGATAATGAAATGAAAGGAATGTACTAAATAAGGAAAATGAAAAACCAAACCTTTTAAGTTCTTTAGAAGCGTAGTTCAGAAGACTATTTCAGAACAAAGGCAGACTGAAAGACAAATTTGTATTTCCGGCATCGTCCACTTAAGTTTATGGAGTGCCTAATAAAAACCACCAAAGGTGCGGCCGAAAATAATTTTAGAAAGCAAATTGCAAAACGATTACATTTTATTTAAAACAAAACTTATTAAGCTGTACATTTGAGTAAATGATATAAAAATAAAAGTATCATTGTAAATGATGCATATAAAATAAACTACATATTTACAACATTCTTGTTTAGATCTTAACTGATTTCAAACAATTAAAACTGAACTAAGTTAATCAAAAGCCTGAAATCACACGCCGAATACACAGTACAAATGAAACACAATAATTATGTACAAACAAGTCACTAATATCACTTCACTATGTGCTAAATTTAAAGCAACTGAATTAAAAAACATGTAGAATTTAAGGAAAGTATACAATAAATAAAGCTCGTTTCATATAATCATAATGAATTTAAAATTGCAAATTATATCGAATATACTAGACCTACGTTATGTTACATCTGAGATCCTAGGGATTAACGATACACTATCGACGCCTAAGATTTGACACTGGTTGATTTACAAACAAATAAATAACTTCACTTATCAGTCTCACCACTTTTAAATCTATGTACAATGTGAAATGAAGCTGGCCTTCAGCTCTGAGAGAACACGCAAATCAAAAGTAATATAAAATAAAGTCACCTATCCAGACATGGCAGCCGTCAGCGAGGGGGTAACTGAAAGAGCACGACAGCAGTTACTAGATAAATGGAATGACAACAATCATCATAGAGTAAGCCAATAAACAATAACGTTCGATCGTACATACAAACCAACGGCTCCGCGGCCGCGACTTAAGTTTACAAACAATGTAATTTATACAAATAGAGTCCATACTGGATCTGACTACAGGATCCCCACTTTTCCTTTCAGTAGCACATACAGTAACAAAGAACAAGCTTACTTTGTAAGAGCTACGTTCTTAT